>CM062819.1:791118848-792318848 GCA_031772625.1 Pinus tabuliformis | reverse complement strand
ATATGATCTGCAAAAACAAAGATATGTGAAAATTTCTGAATCTAGACATAGAAATCCTACTGCAGTTACTGGTTTAGCATCTCCTACTTGTTATTTCATTCAAAAAGCTATTTAATTTATAATCAGTGATGAAAAACAATAATGCAGAATACACTGACATACACATCATAAAATGAAACAATAGATGAGACAAACACACAAGGGACACCATTATTTTTGTACAACACATCCTTGGAAAAACCCAATGCAGGAAAAACGATGCAAGAGATAGAGGGTTTGTCTTATTAAGTAAGCAAAATCTGAGTATGACAAGTTTCCTCTCACACCGGCTAACCTTTCAGAGAAATCACGACAACAAAAAGTACATATGAGGGTTTACATCGTTCTCTAAGTCACAATTGATCCAATGAGTGATCTGACTCCTAGAAAACACTACGAAATCCTTGAGAAATAACTACTTGGGCCAACATCTTGCCTCTAAGAGACTGCATCACCCCTTTTGCTGGATCGATTTGCTAGAGGAAGACTATTGTTCAGCTCTCCATGCTTAGAACCTCGTTTCTCTGGAAAAATCTCGGACTTCTGATGAATACTCTGCACTGCCATTACAAGAGACCCTTCTAGCCTGTGTGAGCCCTTCTTGGGCTGCGTAGGCCTCTGCGCTGCCTCTCTGATTCTAATTTTGCCTCTCTGCCATGTACTCTTTGGCTCGGAACTCCTTTTCAATCCAAATCTCTGCTTCTTCCCCTCTCACTGCAACTCGGATCACTTTTTCGTTTTTCTCAGCAAACCACGCCCTAGAAAAATCGAATTGACTGATCACTTGGTGTATCTCCAATTGACCCTCAAGCCTCCTCTTATAATTTTCCTGTTTATGAATCAACGGTGAGATTAAGTCCCTAATCAACAATTAAGATTAAAACAGACTTGATCCTCGTCACTCAAAAGCTTCTCACCCATATTTTTATTAATACCCATTAATATTTTTATTTTTCTAAGTTTAGACTCAGGAACCCCATTAAAAATATTAATTATTTTAATAACTCACAATCCGGGTGGATTTTATCCAAATGATTTCTGGGTCTTGGAGATCTTATGTATTCTAGCCCCTCCACAAAATTTCAGAGCTAGAGCACATTCGATGCTACCCAAAATCAACAAGATATAGGTTTCATTTCTTTTTTCATTTATTGATGTTACAATGAATTTATATTTCATTGTTGATCATGATGCAAAGACAACTAATTTTTTCATTTAATAGGAGGAATGGCACTGAGAGGAAGAGGAGGCAAGCAACACATCAATTTCCAAATCAGAAACACCAACAAGGTTTCAATGGTAGAAAAATTGGGTACTCTCATCCTCCTCCTCAGATCATGATAAATTTATTTTGAAACTTTTTGTTATTGTCTTTTTTTAAATTAAAAATTAAAAATGACATCTCAGACACTAATATAAAGGTGCGTTGAATTGCACTCTCATCCTCATTCTAGTAAATGATCTATGTTCATTGTCTTTCTATGCCTTCTTTTATTTATTTTTTCTCTGTAAATAAATTATCGATCAAAGATTAGATTAGCTAGTAACCAAGATTTGAGTTCTTGTTGTTAAAATATGCAACTTCGGTCAAATTCCACTTTGGAAAGCTCACTTGATGGAGGTAATAATTGAATTGAATTCCTCTTTTCGAGAGGACCAAAAATAGAGCTAAAGATCACTCAAAAGGGATAAGGGAAAGTGTACTTATGAAGAAAAGCCCACATGTGCACATTTGACAAGGTCAGCCCTAAAGCAAAGTGGACACCCTTGGAAGGCTATAAATACAAGTGACCTCTACCTCATTTAGACACAATGATGAGATACTCTTCTATCTTGGTTTTTGGATCACATAGGTTTGAAGCTCGTCCGTGGAGGAACAATTTCGCTCTGAGGTGAAATTGCAGGGTCTGAAGCTCACATCCCTTATTTAGGGTTTTGGGCCTTAGTCGCAAGCACAACACAGGATGAAGTTGACCCCAGTCACTCGCATGCCAGGCTTAAGGGAGTGATTGGGAAAGGTATAGTCACTTGCATGACACCTCCTCCATGCGACCAAGACCTAAAATATGAAACCCTAGTGTTCCAAAGATTTCACTCAGTGACTGCAGGGTTCGACAGTTGACCGTAGACAATGACAGTTCATTACAGTCTTCAGAATTAGAGTTTTGAGTATATGCATTGTTGGGTTCATTTCATGGATGTTGTACTTGTTTTGCTGGTTAGTTGCATAGGTGAAGAAATGGATCGTTGTACTCTCTTTTGCTGAATCTTTTGATGACAATCTACTAAGAAGAATAATTTGAAAGGGTTTTCCGGCCTCCGACTAATCCTGGTGTCCCTATGTGTGAATTTTTTTCTTCTATTGTTCCTTTATGTTCCATTGCATTGATGTTGATGATATTGTTCTTTCTACATAGTTGCATATGATGATGGATAATGATGTAAATATGAATAATTTTATGATGTTATGGAGTGAACTTAATGTGTTAATGAAGAAATGCAATTATCAAAGCAAAGAACAATGTAGCCCTAAGAAAAATTAACATGGTATCAGAGTTGGGCTGAAGAAAATTCATGGTGATCACCCCTATGATGACACCATTGATGGAAGCAAGAAGAGGATGGTGGAGACCTAAACGAATTCTAGGTTTTGAAGAGAACATTAGGCGATTTGTGTATTATGGTTTGATACATATAATGAGGTTAGGGTTTGAGAGATACTGGTTTATGACAAGTATTTGAGATATGAAATCTATCGTGGTCAATGTGAATATGCTCAAGCACTTGTGACACATTTGATGAAGTCCTATATGTGATAGTCTCTGGTAGGCCTGATTGTTGATAAAGTAGATGAATGTATAGTGATGGCTCTTGAATATTGGTTCAAGAGGAAGAGAATCACCTCTCATTGAAGATAAGATCTTTTGGATTTATGATGATTCTTTATGTCCTTAATTTTGTTTATACTTATTGATCTGATTATTGTTTTGATCATTACTTATACTTTCTAAATGTATATTTGAGTATATGGATGTTCCTAACCTCCTTAATGAGATGTGATAAGTGGATCCTTCTTAAGGATCATTTGAGATGTAGGAAAGAAAAAATAGAGCTGGAAAAGGTAAAGAGGCACCTAATGAAAATACGACTAAGTGCTACAAGCTGCCTATGTCAAATGAAAAGATGCACAGGTATTTGAATACTACAAGTTATGCATGATATATTGTTTCAATGTTATGTTTTAGCTGTAATATTGGATTGTAAGGTAAGCCCTAAGGTATGTTGAGTGTGTCCACTTCACAAACGGATCATGCATGCATATAAAAGTAATTTGGATTCATGGTTCTTATGATGAAATGGTGCACCTAGTATTGAACAAGTATCTTTCATTTTAGATGTAATGAATTTCTTGACTCCATGGAGCTATTTGGAAATATTGATTTTCGATATATTGGTATACTTTATGTTTGACTAATATCTATCATTTTGGATATCTTGATCCCATAAAGAAGGTTATCACCTTGATTCTAGTAGATGGTAACTTGACACTATTTTTTGTGATAAGCATGGAAACCATGATGATAGAAGTATAACAACGAGATTGATAATCAAGATATTTTGTTGACTATGGTTATGTTTTGACGTGTTTAATAATTATGGCACGTGGAAAATTGAATGTTCTGACTTGATGGATTGAGTTGTGTGACAAAGAAGTAATGCATGTGATCATGATTTTTGAAGTCTACTCCTATTATCTCTTTGACATTAACCCTTGATGACAATAATGAATTCATGATGAAGTAGATGATGATAACATGATATAACCATGATAAATATGTGATATAGTCTGACTTTATGATCTAACATATATGTTGATTCATGATAGCATTATAGATAGGTTAATAGCATGAATGAAGATGACTGAAGTGGATTCCCATTCAGAGGGAGAACCTCTCCATAAGATCCATTCTATTGTCATTCGCATTATATACTCTTTACTGTTAAAGTATGATTTATAGGCAAGAATTGAAAAATATTTGACATTGTTGATATGCAACAAAGTTCCGATCCAAGGCAAGAGAGTTTTCTCTTACTCTAAGCCTCACTCACACAGAAGAAAGCCTACAGGTGCGACTATAACCTCCTTGTTGCACAGCTCAAGGGTGCGACTGAGGCACTGAGATTGTTTTGGGTAGATCCAACCATAGTCGCTCACATAACACCTTTAAGGGTGCGACTATAATCTCCCAACTGCCTGCAGGGAAGGCCTATGGGTGTGAATATGCCTGCAAGACACAAAATGAAGTTTGTGCATGAAATCAGATATTCACCTGAAGGATGTCAGTCTTACAGATGTGGAGAAGACAACAAAAATATATGTGAGTCATAAAGTTTGAATGATTACTATAATATGAATATGTTCACTGAACTTGTGTTTGCAGGTGACCAGGACATGCATATAAATATGTCATTATGTTTGAAGTTTGTGCTACAAGAGTTTGACATGATTTGGATGTTTAATATAGATAAGCAGTGTTTGGATTCTTAACATGATGCTTGATAATGACTTAGAACTTTGACTTGATGTTGAGATATGTTTTGGACTATAGATCTCACTATGATAGAAAACTCGAGATTTGACTTGATGACTAACAATTTGATTTGACGATTGATGATTTGCCTTGATGACTGTGTTATGTGGGCATAGTGACTTTCAGTGACTAATATTGGTATTTGATAATGGTTTGTATTGGACTCCTAGTTATTAGCACATTGGTTGAAGTATTTACATGTGTGATTCAATATGAAGCTATCTCTCAATGAATGGATGGAATTTGCATAACTTATTCTTGGTGTATGCATTTGCATCTAGTGACTTATATTATGATCATACTATTTGGAAATGACTGCTTGTTGACATAGATAAAGCCATAGCTTGACATTTGGTTGAAGTTCGGGTTGATGTTACTTATGACAACTTGTTGGAATGATAATAGATGAATGCATGACTTGATGAGAGATCTACCTATCACCTAGTCTAAAGAATTTGATACAAATGATATTGATGAGTTTGATACTAGTTTGGATTTGACGACATTGATTTGTGCAAGGCTAAGCATATTGATTTGGTAAACTATTATGTTTGTAGGAAACATTGTATGAATCAAGCTCCCTGATCCAGATATATCTGCATTAACAACTATTTGGTGAATCCAAGAAGATGTGTTGATCCAAACCTCTACTTCAGAAGTGTTCCAAGGTATGACTTTGATTTTGAATTTGGTATTATACGCTGATGGTCTACTCTTAGCATGAAATGATCCTCCGATGATCTAAGTAAGAGGAAGATGGCTTCTAAAGCTCGAAATACTGAATAATGGCATGATGAATCAATTTCTGAAGTTGGGAAAATATAATCTATATTGCAAATCTATTGAAGAAGTATTGGGAAAAGGAAATGAAAATCCTTGGACACTCTTATTGAATTTCAAGAAGTTGTGAATAGATATTGTTGAACTCAACTTGGCAACCAACAATTGATTGAAGCATTGATGTTCCACCCGTTCGTATATATATGATGTGCATAGAACTTGAGTGAATTCATGATTGATACGCTTCATAGACATTGAGTTTCCCCCAAGCATCCTTCGAGATACTTGCATGGGATAATCGATTTTTGATCTGAGATATTCATTCTATTAGAAAATCAGAAAGGCATAACTTTTTTTTTTATAGATAATTACTTGTCATTCTTTTATCTTTGTGTTCTTCTTTAATATTTTAGTTCATCAAGCAATTACCAAAACAATAACACAAAGACACTAGATATAGGCAGACAACTAGGGGAAAACCCCTATCTAGGGGAAAACTTAGTCAACAATTCTTCCTTCAATAGTTTCACGAGATAATCCAAGATTCTTGACCTAGAAAAAGACTTCCTCCACACCAAGTCAACCCTTTCTTCCTTCTTGCAGATGATAACCCTTCAATAGCAACTTCGACCTAGTAGCAGCAACTTGCAGTAGTAGCTTTGACCCAGAAACTAGAAACAACAAAACAACAACAACAACAACAACTTCAACCTGGCAAAAGAGACTTCGATCTCCTCGAGGAATCCACTTGAGAGAGAGAGATAGCCCAAAATTTTGATTTTCTTCTTTTCTTCCTCTTTCTCCAATTTCACATTCCTTTTGAATTACTTCCTCACTTTTCACTTTTCCAGCTCTTTCTTCTAGATATCGAACTTTCTTGAGAGAAGTGAATTGCTCCAAATGAATTCAAACTACTCCAATTTATAGGCTTCTGGTGAGGTCAAATTACCTAGTTTGAGGTCAACTTGATATTCTTGAGGCCGACTTGGTGTGGAGGGGACAAATAACTTATTTGACTAAATATTAGTTCTTTTTTACATGATTCAAAAGCCCAAGAAGGGTCTCTTTAAATGGACAATGAATCTAAAGACTCAGAATAAATCATAGAAGTCCTCAATGGGGACTTTGACCTAAAACGCGATGACCCAAGTGTGAAACCCATGCTTTAATAAGTCATAATAATAATAATATATGTTCTTGATTCTTTTGATAAATATATTTCATTGTGACTCAAGTAAATTTATGAAGACTGAACCTAGTTACATATTTCAACACTCCCTCTTAACTAAGGAGGTATTCATAATAATAAGTACGAGGAAGATCTCCAAACACATGAACCATGAAGAGTTTAGGCACCACAATGCCATGGAATAGAAATAATTGACCAGGGAAATCTATCTAAGTTCCTTCAATAGTTTAGACACTCACAGTGCCATTGACTAGATTCATGACTAGGGCAATCTATCTGATCGGGACTAATATGGACTAAAGTTTTCAGCCTCTAGGTACCATTAGGCTTACTTGCTAACCATCAACCCAAGGATCCAGGTGCATATCCGAGGTCAGAGATCTATGACCAATGCCACCCTCCTTACTTCGAGATCCAGACATCAACACAAAGTGTTAGCCATATGTCCTCCCAGACAATGTGTCTTACACACAAAGCCTCAACACTCCCGATTATTCCAATCGGTAGCAAATCCTCCTTGATCAAACATATCAGTAACAAATCTCTCTCGTGTAACCAACATGCTATCAAACCTCTTGAGAGATTTACCTATACAAACATAACCCTAATCAGTAACAAACTTTCAATTGTACATAAGTAAACACAAACCTCCGGGGTATTTTAGATAACTTGATGTTGCTTCTCAATTTATCACAATAGGAATTTCAAACAAATCTTGATAGAATATTCCTCAATTATACATCTTAATTTCCTACTTCACGTGTAGCAACATATTTTACAACTAGATCTTGCTTTGCTTATCTCACCAGCCCCCCAAAATGCATTCTCCAATTTTCTTCTTTCAGGATGTCCATCATGACTTTAATATGCCCTCCCTCTTAACTAAGGAGATTTATTTTATCCAGGATCCTTCTTAACTTAGGGAGATCAAATTCTTCTTATGACATTGGAGAATATCTCATGCCTTCCATCCTTCTTATCATATCATGACCATTGTCATTCATATAACTTTCTTCATCATGCTTATCATATCAACTTCACTTACGAACATCTTCTACTATCTTGAAGATTATGTACCTGCATAACTTAGATAGAAAGTACCACAAAATCTATAGAAGCATGAAGTTAACCATATCATAATCATATAATAATGGAAGCATTTGAAATTAGACATCAACTACCTAAACTTAGTTAGGTTCACAACAAGAAACACATACTTTTATACTTCAACTATATGCTAGGGTTTTTTTCAACCTATATTTCATCATCAAGACTTTGAGTACCTTAATCAAGCTAACAACCTTCATTATATCTAAGGATTCAATATTTATTCCAAAGGTATGACATACCCTACTACAAAATATTGAAAACCCTAGAAGAAATTCAAACAAATATAGTTCTACAATGCATCTAACAACTTTAGAACTCATATGTTAGACTTCCATTAGGATTTAGTGCAAGATCCTAAATTTCATACATGAGCCATAAGCTTCAACAATAAAATACCAATCACAACCCAATTTCATATTTCAACAATCTTTCATAAATTTCAGATTATCACATTGTCATCATATATTAGATATTTGAACTTCTACTAAGGTTTAACTACAAAACCCTAGAATTCACAAAAAACTATGATCCTAGAGAATCAACCTTTGACTAGGCTTAGTTCCAAACCCTAGGACTTATGACCATCAACAATTAGGTCAACACATATATCTAGGATTCCATCATCATGCACAAGCATATCATAACATGTGTTAGTTAAACCTAATGAGACAATATATTAAAATTTAGACATATAACAAACTTGATCAGAATAGGGTTTGATCAGACAAACACACATATACCAAGGTTTTTCATTTCTAGGACATTATAAGGGTCTTTCTTATACTCTCTACCAAACCCTAATGATCTAGGGTTTTAATGCATAACACAACAAACCCTAATTTATCAATACTTCAAAGGTTTGGGCTTTTATACATCACCATTCAACCTTAACAAGTTAGAGTTTTTCATAACCCTACCAAACCCCAACATCACATCATCAAAGCATCAAAAATTTTCTTTAGACTTCATCAATAACCCTAAATAAGATATGGTTTCACAAATTATCATTGACTTACCCTTAAGTTAGGGTTTTAAAAACATTGTTTCTAGGGTTCCACAAGAATAATCAAAGATATGAGGAGGGTAGATTTATCGAATGATGAATGACCCAATCAAGAGTATTTATGATTCAAGAGAGTTAGATACAATAATGTTAGTACTGTAGAATAGTTTATCAAGAATGAATATAACTTTATCATGATGAGAGAAAACTTATAGTCTAAGGAATAAATTTTGTTTCTTAAACAACCTTGTAATTCCAGTGCTTTGTCTTGTGAGGCCTTCTTCCATAATCCTTGAGTATTCAACAGGCCTTTCCTAAACAAGGAAAATATGAAAATAAATGTGATTAGTATTTAATGCAGACAGACTTAGATAAGTAAGGAAAACAAAAAATGAACAGGTAATACAAGTAATAAGACACTTATCTTTCAAAGTTGGTGAGGGATCCCTACAAGATTGAGGGATGCCTATAACCTTATAAACCAATTCAATTTTTTTTTTCCAAAATATTGTAGACCTACAAATACTATAAATAAAAAATGAAACAACTAAAGCTTAGAGCAAAGGACTTAGTAGTGTAAGTCCCTTATATTTAGTTCTTCGGCTTTATTCTTCTTTGGAGATCCTTCTTTAGCAACATTAGCTTGGTCCCTATTCCTTTTCTTATTCTTTGCATTGTCAGGACAATCAATTTTATAGTGACCCATTTTATGACATTGGTAGCATTCTATTTTGGACATGTTTACCTTCCTTCTTAGCCCTTTTGAATTCTTGAAGTTTCCTTTCTTATGATAAGTGGAGTATGCATTTGAAACTTTCTCTTCTTGGCACTATTGGTTAGTAATGAGATTCTCATCTCTTCTTGGCTATAGGAATTCCATAATTTCTTGAATGTAGGATTTTCTTTCTAGCTGTTGAGTCCTGAAGCAAAAGCACTCCAAGTAGGCGGCAATCCAAGTAATGCAGTAATCACTAGCTCTTTTTCTGGTACAATATCATCTATGGCTTGAAGGACATCTCTAATCCTAGATAACATTACAAATAAGGAAACTAGAGTGTCATATTTTGTCATTTTTGTGGTCCTTAATTCATTCTTCAAACTTGGTACCTGACTGATGTTCTTGATAGTGAACAATTTTGATAAGGCTTCATACATTTCTTGAGCATGGTCTATGTTGGAAATGTATGGGACAAGATTGTCCTTTATGATTTCTATCATTAGTGTCATAGCCAATATTTATGACTCTCTAAACTTCACTTTATTTGCATCAGTAGATCCTTCGGTAGGTTTCTTCACTTTTCCTTTGACCATCCAAGACTTTGTTCTTTTAAAGAATAGGTCAATTCTCTTCTTCCATGACCTATGATTTGATGCTCCTTCCAATTTTTTCTCTAGACCATTTATTGTGTTAGACATTGTCCTTGAAGGTAGTAAGCTTCTTCCCTTATAAGATCTCCTTATATGATCCCTTACTCAATCCTTTTGAGGTTTCTTAGACTCCTTTCAATAGATCCTCAAACTGCCCTTTTCCTTCTTCACCTTAACTTTGATACCATGTTAGAAAATCAAAAAGGAAGAAATATTTTCTTATATAGGTCATTACTTGTGATTCTTTTATCTTTGTGTTCTTATTTTATCTTTTAGTTCATCAAGAAATTACCAAAACAATACCATAAATACACCAAATATAGGTGGACAGGTAGGGATAAATCCCTATCTAGGGGAAAACCCAGTCAAAAATTCTTCCTTCAATAGTTTCATGAGATAATCCAAGACTCTTGACCTAGACAGAGACTTCCTCCACACCAAGTCATCACTTTCTTCCTTCTTGCATATGATAACCCTTCAATAACAACTTTGACCTAGCAACATCAACTTGCAGTAATAGCTTCGACCCAACAACTGGCAGTAACAACAACAACAACAACCATTAGGGGAATTTTGAGGTCTAAAATGGGTCTCCTAAGAAAAATGTACAACCAAAATAAACTTTATAAGAACTAATATGATTCAAGATGATGATGTGAACCATGGGGGATGATTCACCATTTTTGGAGTAAAAAGGTAAAAAGATTTAAAAAAATAAAATAATAAAACTACTTTTTCAACCCGCATTTTCAACTATCTCCCTAAGGTTTTACTCAAATTTCTAGCAAGAGTACTCGTTGGATGAAAAATTTAATTCTTCATCCAAGGAGTACCCATGTTGCATACTTTCGTGGATCCTACTACACGAAAAATGAGAAATACATGAAAAATGTGATTGCAATCATGTTTTTTTCATGTATTTCTCATGTTCCGTGTAGCAGGGTCCATATAAAGTATGCAACATGGGTAGTCCTTGGATGAGGAATCAAATTCTGCATCCGACGAGCATTGCCACTCAAAATTTGAGTAAACTCATAAAGCGATAATTTGAAAATATGAGTTGAAAATATAGTTTTTTCTTTTTTCCCTCTAAAATTTGATGATGTAATCTAATCTTAGTTTATTATTTCCACTATTATTTTATAATTTCCTTAGGAGGCCCATTTTAGACCTCAAAACTCCCCTAATGAACTTCGACCTGCTAAGAGAGATTTCGATCTCCTAGAGGAATCCACCTGAGAGAGAGAGATAGCCCAAAATTTTGATTTTCTTCTTTTCTTCCTCTTTCTCCAATTTCACACTCCTTTTGACTTCCTTAGTCACTTCGCACTTTTCCAGCTCTTTCTTCTGGATATCAAACTTTCTTGAGAGAAGTGAATTGCTACAAATGAATTCGAACTGCTCCAATATATAGGCTTCTGGTGAGGTCGAATTACCCAGTTTGAGGCTGACTTGGTGTGGAGGGGACAAATAACCTATTTGACTCAATATTAATTCTTTTTACATGATTCAAAAGGCCAAGAAGGGTCTCTTTAAATGGAAAATGACTTTAAAGACTCAAAATAAATCCTAGAATTCCTCAATGGGGAATTTGACCTAAAACATGATGAATCAAGCATGAAGGCCACGCTTTAATAAGTCATAATAATAATAATAAACATGATTTCTTCATTCTTTGATAAATATATTTCATTGTGACTCAAATGCATTTATGGAGACCGAACCTAGTTACATATTTCAACACATTCTACGATATGTGATTGCATGGATGTATTGATGATATTTTGGATTATTATTGATAAGAACATTTGGATGTTGCCTTAGTATGAGATCTGCAATTATATATTGGATGAGAGGTCAATAGCACGACCATGGTTGAGTACGATGTTGCTAGCATGTCTAGTTAAGAGGCAGGATGAAGAATCTCCTTAGAGAGTCGTCTGAGCAGGATCTGAATATGACATGTATACACTATGATGGCAATGAGTGGGAACTGACTGGCAGAGAATCCTATATATAGCTGGGACTGAGTTACCTTCATATATTGAGACATTTCTTCTATGCGAGACAAGCTCAAGATTGTGTTTGGCACCTCATTAAGAGGGAGGACGAATATGGTATCCTTTTTTTATTTATACAATTATTTATGTTCTAATATGATATTTTATTTGATGATCTCCATGAATAGGAGACCACTGCTATTGCTACATGATGATCAAGATGATACCGAATATAAGTATAATGAGAGCAACATTGATCAAGGACATTGAGCCAACTCTTCCTCCCCTGTTTAAACTCCCAGGGTGTGGAATTCAGATAGAGGGCTCCTGGGGTTGAGGGAAATCTAGACAATAGGGTATCACCCCTATCTGTTACCCATAGGGTTGGAGATATTTCTCCCCTATCTTCATAGGGTTGGAGATGCTACTCCCCTATCTGTTCTATGTAGAGTATACCCCAATTGGTATCATATGTTAATCAAGGTTTCCATTGATGTCAATATGGCATTGACTGAGATGTCAATATTCTTGAGATGCCTAGTTCCAGATGATGATGCCATGACTCTTGGTGGTTGGTTGACTAGGATAACATCAATGAAGATGTCAAGTCACGAAGAAGTCAAACCACTAATTAAGGAAGCCCTATGAAGTACTTGATCTAATGTTGCATGCACTTGATGATCTAGAATTTAACCCTTGATGACATATGGAGTACCACACGTGATAATGCCATACCATTGAATGATCACATGGTTGGAAGATTAGATGGACGATCACACTTGATGATTGGAATGAAAAATTAATGGAGGCTACACTATAACATATCACTCCACCATTATGTGATGACATGGATGATACACTCAAAAAACACCATTAGGACAGTTTGAAAGCCTTTGGTGAAGACTGTTAGCCTCAGCCGTTGGATAGAAGACCTTGTAATTTGTTGTGCTTGTTGGAGTCAGATTTGTTGAGCTTGATTGATAGATCTTGCTGGAGTCTCCTCTTATGAACATAATGACTTGTTGACTTGATAAAGAGTTGTTGAAGCACACTTGAATAGCAACTAAAACACTTTTGGAGATCAGTCAAGGTATTTTTGGAGACTTGTTGAAGTATCATCCTGAAGCTTGTTGAGGACAATCTGAAGCAAGCTTGAACAACCTTATTGAAAAATTCTTGGGCAGACAACCTTGGCTACATGTGGAGCATTTGTTGAAAACTTATTGGAATACCATTGAAACATTTATTGAAGCACCATTGGAGATCTGTTGAAGTTGTGTGAAGACATCCTTGGAGCAACCTATTGAAGACAGTTTGGGCTTTGCTTGACACATCACCAAAGCATTCCTTGCAAACTTGTTGAAGAAGTAATTTGAAGAACCTTGTTGAACTGTAGTGGAGCAGGCCTTGGGTTTGAACCAATTTGAAGTACTCTTGAAAGAGGGTTGATTGTGAAGACTCTTCTGGAGCAGTCTTAGAGTATACATCCTTGCCCTTAGAGTTGACTTTGAAGATTTGTGGAGATCCTTAGAGACCATGATGCTGAAGTCATCATGAGGTGATCTTGAATAATTTTTGTTTGGGTAACATGTATAGTAGTGGTGACACCTTCATGTGAAGAACAAGGTTGTCATTGATGATGTGACATGGAGACTAAGTGAAGGTGTCGCTGAAGATTGATATGGCTTGTTGAAGAAGATATTGGGAGCTGTGAAGTATAGCCAAGCATATCTTGATGATGTAAATCTAAGGGTTGGAGCCTCAAAGAGACAAGGTTGGTGCCTTGGAAGATAGGGTTGGAGCCCTAGAGTATAGGAGTCCTCAAGAGACCAAGTTGGTGCCTGTACCAGAGATAGGGTTGGAGCCCTATAGGTTGGTGCCTCAAAGTGAGAAGGTTGGAGCCTTGGGAAGTCTAAGTCGGGGCTTGGAAAATTATAGGTTGGAGCTTGTGAGATTGAATATTGGTGTCTTCATCTAGGGTTGGAGCCCTACACAAATATTGTACTTGATTTATTGAGATTGATAAAAGTATTTATTTTTATTGTTCATATTGTGTTCTAATTGTAAGTGATCTAATTGGTAAAAATAACAATTGAAAATAAATACTGATTCACCCCCCCATTA
This sequence comes from Pinus tabuliformis, assembly GCA_031772625.1. Lineage (NCBI taxonomy): Eukaryota > Viridiplantae > Streptophyta > Pinopsida > Pinales > Pinaceae > Pinus > Pinus tabuliformis. The sequence continues at coordinate 792,304,643 of CM062819.1, read as the reverse complement.
ATTCCAACAATTGGTATGAGATCCAGTACCTTCACTCAAAGCCTAACAACTTGAAGGTTGATCATTAGAACACAATGGTGAAGCCAAGGAAGAAAGTCTCCAATCCTCCTAAAGATGTGTCTCCCTCAACCACCGAAATTGAAGTCAATAAATTTGTGAAGGCTCCATTGTTCAATGGAAACTTTGATATATGGGAAGCAATAATGAGGAATTTCTTAAAGACTCGGGCATCGAAGTTTGGAAATCAGTGATTTCTGATAACATGATGGATGGAGAATCCAAGGAACATAATACAAGAGCAATGAAAGATATCTTGAATGGGTTACCTGATTCTATGAAGGAAAATTTTGAAAAATGTTCATCAACGAAAGGCATATGGGATAAAATTCATGATATTCACTCAAAAGGAGCATTGAAAATGATCCCTAGTCAAGAAAATGATGGAAAACAAGAAGGAAATCCAGAGCCCATCAAGAAAGGTAAAGATAAGAGTGATAACATCAAGGCTAAAGAAGACCTAGAAGATGAAGAGAATGAAAAATATTTTGAAGAAGATCTCCTCACTAAAATTATGGCTACCATGGAAGAGATTAACAATTTGAAAAAGGAAAATGAGGAACTTAAGAAGAAAGCGCAAGTTGGTGAAAAGGACAAGACAAGGAAGGAAGTTGACCTTGTCAAGCTTCAAGTACAAGAAATAGATGAGGAGCTCGCCAAGATTAAGGAAGAATTTCATCAAAACAAGAGAAAGCATCATGAAGAAGTCATATCCATAACAAATCAATTGGATAAGGCAAAGAAACGAGAAGATACCTTGTCAAGCCACCTTGAACAAAGGCACAAAAGCTTGAACAAACTTGAAGAAGTGTTGGTACCATCCTATGACCTCCTTTTTCCTCCTAAAACATATCATTTGCCTACTTCTTTCCATCATATATCTCTTAGATCCCTTGAAAATTGATTAGTTAATAGTCCTATAGTTATTAAAATGCATTGAAATTGATTTAGGAGTTTTATGTTAAAGAATTAGGAATTTTTGGTAAAATGGCTACAGGAAGTTCCAACATCCTGTAATTGGTTCATTGTTTGACATGTGGCATGACAGCTAGGCTAGAGCGAAGGGTAGGGATGAAAAGTAGAATGTCCAAGCATGGACGAATACCTATCCTACAACAGAATCGACCCTCCTACATGCGTGGTCAACAATGGTCAAAGTATAGCATGTTGGCGACAAAGGCAGCAACAACAAAGCATTCTAAATTGATTTAGTTTTGTTCCTTTTTGAAATCAGTTTAGGATAGAAACATTTTAAAAATCTCGACATGGTAAAAGCGGTAACAACCATATCATGAATGTACATTCGTTTTCGAAATGTAAGGGCTATAAAAACATATGTAAAGACAGTTCTGTGTAGTCAATGTTTTTGTTATCGTTGTATCGTTTGAAAACAGAGTTTGAACTTAATATCAAGAACACAGTTGTAGTTACGATCTTTGTCTTGTTGCGTTGATTTTATAATCGGTTGACCACAGTCCAGTATACCTCTGGAACGCAGACGGGCCCTGCGTTAAACTGGTATATTGTTATTTCCTTTCCATTCGCAACTTAGGGTATTACATGACATGCACAGTAATTAGAATTGGTTGTTGATTTCAATAGAATGCGTATGGTTTATGTTTATGATAGCGCTTGAACAATTCATCACTGGGATCGTGAATCGTATCCTGTAAGGGATTCGATCCTTTGTTGTCTTTTAAAGCAATGTCATGAACTCTGCTTTCATTTCAAAGTATGTTTATGATTTCCATACGTCTTTATCTTGCATGAATATTAGTGAATGCTGAGTATTTGCTGAACAGGGGTTTTATGCATGGTGTCTCTGTAAGGAGATTGAAATCTTGGTTTGAAGTGATAAACAGTGTTTTAATTTGGTAAATGCATTGAGTGCTGTAATTAAGTAGATTAACTGAGTGACCTAAGTGTTTGGGTGATAGGTAACATACCTCAATCTTCCGTAAAGAAGTCCTGTGACCTACCATCATAACCACTTAGCTAATAATCCTTTATGTCTATATACTTTAGATGCATGCCTCTAAGTCTACGCATCCTGGTCGATAATAAATATAGCCTAGTCTAGCACCCTAGATAGGACACTACATTTTGGCGTCGTTGCCGGGGAGGCATACTTAAAGGATTTAAAAAGAAAAAAAATTCAATAAACAAAAACAAACAAAAACACAGTTAGAAATCCTGTTCATTTATGCCTAGATTTAGAGACAGCCAGGGTAGATTCGTAAAAACCCCCCACCATCTAAAAACTAACCCATCATCATCAGGAGCAGACTCTTTAGGGAATACAACACCAGTTGAGGAAGTCATCCACGCATTAGAAGAAAAACAAAAGTCAGGACAAAGACTTACTCTCATCGAAAGGCAAACTTTATTCACACATAAATCGCAGAAGAAGCACTTTCCTAGATCTTCCACACAAGGAGAAAGTAGCACAGTGACCGAACAATCTTTCTTTAATCTCCTCTTTCAAACAAGTGACACTGACACAAAGAGACCTATTAGAATGGCTGAGGAAGGAGCTGGATCAGTACCACATCAAGGACAGGGAGATGAAGAGGAGTCAACTTTTAAGTTTCCTATACATGAACCACAGGAAGATGATGAGATCAAAATGAAAAACATACCTCCATCCGTGCTACCAAACTTCTATGGTATGGCTTTGGAAGATCCAGACTCATTCTTGTTCGAGTTTGACATTGTATGTCGAACATATGGCTATACAGATGATGCCCATAGGCTTAGACTCTTCCCAGCGACATTAAAGGCATCATCTTTAAGATGGTTCATGAGGCTTGGTGAGCATGCTATAGTTGATTGGGATGGCATGAGAAGAATATTTCTAAGGAAATATCAGCCTTATTGTAGATCCAAAGATTCTAAAGATGATATCTTTAGAATGAGCCAGCAAGAGGATGAAACCTTAGAGGAATAATTAGAACGGTTTGTATACAACTTGCAAAAATCCAAACACCGAACTATGCCTCTTGATCTGATCCGCACAATATTCTTGAAAGGTATCCGAGAGGAATACATGGATGATCTTAACTTGATGGGCAAAGGTGACATTTCTTCCTTACCCTTTGAAGAAATCGCTGAGTTATGCGAAAAGTATTCAAGGAGCAAAGCTAAAATGGGAAAAAGAACCCTGTCATCCAAAGTCACAAAATCTGCCTCCGCAAGTGTCACAAGGGCTGAAATAGGGAATCTGTTAGAAGAGTTTAAAACAGATCTGTTAAGCACCCTAGGGAACCAAATTGACACTTTAAAAGCTAAGAAGAAACAAGAAGATGAAGATCAGATAATGGCTATCTTCTGCCCAAAATGCCGGAAGAAACATGCATTAAAAGATTGCCCACTAGAAAACATCCAAGTTTGTGCTTTCTGTACTGAACATCATGATATGTTTAATTGTCCTAAAGTTAAGGTTTTGCAGAACTGTAATATGGCAGCTAATGCAGAACTGTAATATGGCAGCTAATATCCTCAGCAAGTTGTTTATCAGCCTCAACCTACTCAACAAGCACTGCCTGCTCCTCCACCAATAAATCCACCACAACTGCAATTTCCAACTAACTCACAACCTCCCAGACCCACTCAAATTCCTGCTCAAACTGTCCCAAATCCAAATAATAGAGCAGAGAGGCCAGCCTACAATGTAGAAGAGGGAACCTCATATCCCACACTACCCTTGCAAAATATCAACTTGAGGTCTGGTAGGGTACTCCACAAAGATTCTCCAATAACAGATAAGCAAGAAGAAAACACAGAAAATGAAAATGAAATGACAAATCAAAGAAAACCAAATGATGATACCAAAGATAAACAGATGCAACCACTGCATCCACTTTTTCCAGACCGATTGGTCCAAATAAAACCTCCACTGTCTATACCACAGTTTGATGTCTTAGATGAACTCAAGAATGTCTACATAAAAATTCCACTGCTGCAAGCTATAAAAGACATTCCCATATATACTAAAGCCATCAAAGACATATGCCTCAAGAAGCCTGCTAGAAAAAGGATTGATCCTCAAACCATTCATGTTATAGGACATTTAGCAGGCCTTATGACCAATACCATCTCCATGGAAAAGTATGTTGATCCTGGCATTCCCAAAGTGACCACCATCATTAACAACATACAAATTCCAAACACTTTGATAGATCTTGGGGCCGCAATCAATCTCATGACTCTTGAAACCATGAGAACACTCCAGCTCATAAATTTGCAACATACAATGATTGTTCTAGAACTAGTTGATAGGTCTAAAGTGATTCCTGAAGGGATTTTGGAGGACATAATTGTCTCACTGGACTCTTGGGAGTATCCAGTGGATTTCTTAGTTCTTCAACCCAAATCCAATTTAGGAGGGCACCCTATCATCCTTGGTAGACCATGGTTAGCGACTGCTGATGCATTCATAGGATGTCGATCGGGCAACATGATTATTTCAAGAGGGACCGAAAGAAAACAACTCACTCTTTATCCATCGGCACAATCACCAGCAGTAACACACAATTTGTGGCTTGATGATAAATTCAATGATAAAGAAGAAGTACAATCTGTTTTTAGCATTGACCAAATCTATGATTTCCAAGAACAAGACAATAATGATTTGGTAGAATTATTCCTTTCTCAACCTGATATTTCCGAAAATTTGAGAAATGACCAATATCATGCTGCAGATGTACTTTTGGCCCAAAACTTTCAGGAAACATGCACCATCCAATCTTTGCAAACCACATTTCACGATATTTTTCCAGTTCAATCCATCACCAACACACAGAGTCAGATCATAGAGATTAGTCCAGGGAAAAATCTGAACATAGGCAATCACCTAGACTCATCTCAGCAAGAGAAATTGATTCGACTATTGAGAAAATACCAGAAAACCTTTGCTTGGGACTACACCGATATGCATGGGATTCACCCTGACACATGCACTCACCATATTTATACAGATAGCACCATTAAACCAGTGAGGCAACCACAGAGAAGAATGAACCGCATGCTCCAAGATATTGTCAGAGAAGAATTGCAAAAACTGTTGAGAGTTAATTTTATATATCCTATTTCTGACAGTCAGTGGGTATCCCCATTGGTTATAGTGCCCAAGAAAAATGGTAAGTGGCACATTTGTGTTGATTACAGACAACTGAACAAAGCAACACTCAAATATTATTTCCCACTACCATTTATTGACCAAGTGTTAGACACCCTAGCTGGGAAATCATCATTTTCTTTTCTTGATGGTTTCAGAGGCTACAACCAGATCAGGATAGCCTCAGAAGACCAGGAAAAAGCCACATTCACCTGTCCTTGGGGCACTTATGGTTACAATGTTTTGCCATTTGGACTTTGCAACGCTCCAGCTACATTTCAGAGAGCTGTGTTAGCTATTTTCGCTGATTTAATTCATGATTGTGTTGAAGTTTACATGGATGATTTTTCAGTGTACAACAATTCATTTGAACAAGCATTAGAGAACCTTGAGAGAGTTTTGAAAAGATGTATTGAAGCTAATCTGTCCCTCAGCAATGAAAAGTGCTTTATGATGTTAAGCGAAGGGATAGTGTTAGGCCACTATATTTCTTTTCAAGGCATCAAGGTTGACCCAGCAAAGATCCAGATCATTGTTGATTTGCCAATTCCACAGAATCAAAGAGAGGTAAGAAGTTTCCTTGGGTATGCAAGCTATTACAGAAGGTTTATTGAACATTTTAGTAAAATAGCTTTACCTTTGTTTAAACTTCTAACAAAAGATGTACTTTTCAACTGGGATGAGAACTGCCAACAAGCATTCGAACTACTCAAAAAGAAGTTATCAATCGCACCAGTCTTGAGAGGGCCTAATTGGAGCCTACCATTTCATATCTTCACAGATGCATCTGACACTGCAGTGGGTGCCTCATTAGGCCAAAAAGAGGAATCTTGTAATTATGCCATTTATTTCATTAGCAAAAATCTAACACGTGCATAGTTAAACTACACAGTCACAGAAAAGGAAACACTTGCCATCATATATGCTGTGAATAAATTCCGACATTATATAACTGGTTATGAGGTCTTTGTACATACTGATCATTCTGCCATTAGACATTTAATGAATAAACCAATAACTAGTGGCAGAGTTACCAGATGGTTATTATTGTTACAGGAATTTAACATCACAGTGTTAGATAGACCAGGCAAAGAGAACCAAGTGGCAGATTTTCTCTCTAGACTGCAAAATCCAGGTGAGGTTGTTCCGGTTGAAGATTCTTTTCCAGATGAAAATTTATTTGCAATTTCCATAGTAAATCCTTGGTATGCTGATTTGGCCAATTATTTGTCTACAGGAAGGACACCTCCACACTTTACTGCAAAGGAAAAGAAGAGATTAGTCAAACAAAGTGCTAGATATTCATGGCTTAATGGCGATTTATTTTACACTGGTTATGATATGATCATTAGAAGATGTGTAAGAAATGATGAGATAATTGATATTTTAAAATCTTGCCATGATGAACCGTGTGGTGGGCATCTTGCAGCTAAGCGGACAGCATTCAAAGTTCTTACTCTTGGATACTACTGGCCATCCATTTTCAAGGATGCCAAGAAGTATGTGAAGAGTTGTGACAGCTGCCAAAGAATGGGCAGGCCAACAGCTACAGACGAGATGCCCCTTCAGCCCCAAGTTCACCTAGAGCCATTTGACAAATGGGCTCTAGACTTTATAGGACCCATTAACCCAACCTCCAATGGTAAGAAGTACATCTTAGTATGTACTGATTACGTCACAAAGTGGGTTGAAGCAAAAGCACTGGTTAGAGCCACCGAACACACAGTGGTAAATTTCCTTTTTGAAGAGATTTTTGTAAGGTATGGAGTACCAAGGGAAATAGTGACTGATCAAGGTACTCAATTCACCTCAAAGCTAGTGAAGGACATTACAGACAAATACCAAATCAAGCATAGGAAAAGTACCTCTTACCATCCACAGGCCAATGGGCAGGTGGAATCCACAAACAAGACTTTGGAAGGGATCATTACTAAAACTGTGGCAATGAACAGGAAGAATTGGGAAGAGAAGCTCAAAGATGCACTCTGGGCTTACAGAATTACGTGGAAGGATACTACAGGATTTACACCATATCAGTTGGTGTATGGCAAAGAGGTAATGCTTCCTATTGAGTTTCAAATACATACTTTTAAACTGGCTGCAGATTTGCAAATTGACTTGGACCAAGCACAACAAGAAATAATTCAGCAGTTAAACCAGCTGGATGAAATGAGGCAACAAGCAGAGGAAACCACAATCCTCATGCAAAAACAAAGGAAGCAGTGGCATGATCCACATATCAAGAAGAAGCAGTTCAAGGAAGGTGACTGGGCTTTACTTTTTGACTCTAAATTCAGAGATCATAAAGCCAAGTTTACCACCCATTGGATGGGCCCATACCAAATTATTCAGGCTTACGACAATGGTTCAGTCAAGCTCAAAACTATTGATGGAGAAGGTCATTCCTTTACTGTCAATGGTCATCGCCTGAAACTATACACCAAGCCCATCAGCAAGCAAGATTTTCTCCAAACAGTATCTCAACAAAGAGAGGTTGAGATACTGCAGCCCTCAGCTGCAGTATCCCTGCCTTAGTTCATTTCCTTTCAATTTAGAAATTCAAAAAGAAAAAAAACAAAACAAAAACTAAAAAAAAATAATATATAAAAATAATAAAAATATATATATATATATATAATAACAATGGGTTAGATGTGAAAACCAGTCTCTGGCACACTCTAACCCCGAATTCTTACTTGAAAACCAATTCGTTGGCGGGTAAGAATTCTCTTTCTTTTGTTCAATGTTTGATTTATCAACTGAGTAATGACTTGAGGACAAGTCAAAACTTTAGTCGGGGAGAGAAGCATCAGCATTTTGTTCTCTTATCTCTCCATTGTAAATTCTTAAAGATTTCTTATCTCATCTCCTCACTGTACATCTTCAAAGCAGTTTGTTCCAGCATTCCAGATTTCAATAAATAAATTGTTTTGTCATTGTTTTATCTCAGAGGGACCTGGTTATGAACATTATGTAGGGGGACCTGTTCTGTCCAGAGGACCATGCTACCAACACCAGCAGTAATGGGATCTGTTTAAGACACATAGAAGGGACCTGTTAAGAGATTGTTGCTTCAGGGCTACTTCAACAAAGTTTCATCAAGTTTCTACAAGGATTCACAGGTTGCTGGGCACCAAGACTCCATGAAATACCCAAGCTCAAGGAACCTGCATACATATAAGGAGCTGCATGAACATCTTCAAGATTTCAGAGGGACCTGTTGCATTCGAATCTATCTCAGGGGACCTGTGATGAACAACAAAGAATAGTCAGCAATGCCAATGCCAATGCCAATCCTACTCAGCATGCCAATGCAACAATAACCAACAAAAGTGTAATATGTTCCTTATTCTTAACATTTAATTTCTTAGATTAATTTTTAATGTTAATTTTAATGACTGTGACTGTTATAATCGATTTCAAGGGCACTACATTTTCCATCATCCTTTATCTCACTGTTAATTCTTATCATCCTTCATACCCCAACCTATTTCATACTTCTAAATCCATTACCCCTTTTCATATCAACCTTGTTATGCCAATCGCACCCTACAGTCATACCAACATCTTCCATTTGGCCGAGTACCAATAGAAACAGGACATGTGGTGGATTGTGTTTTAAAAAAAAAAGGGAAAGAAACAAATGTTAAAGCGGGCCTATTCATTGTATTCCACACGGCCGAATTATGATTCCACTACCCGACATAGCCAAATGATTCAGAGGACTCCCTGAAATCATACCCCAGTATTGCATATACGCTTCCAACGCTCCTATGATGACATCTATACAAGCGGTACAGCCATTCCTCTATTTCAAAAGATGAATACGCTATGAAGTAAGTGTAGTGGTTATCCCACCATCATTCTCAGTTATTTTATGCTGGCATTTGACTCCTGTGACTTCCACAGTAAGGATTGAAAGCAGTGAGCGCCACAAGGGGGAAATATAACCATTCGGTTTCGACTCCCACCAAAGTCACAAGACAGTCGACCGAGCATCATACTGGATATTAAGGGAGCGACACCACCAGGTAACAATTTGAAATTTCTTTGTTGAAATTGCTAGAGCACGACCCTTTGCCAAAATGACCAATAGGGTCGAGCCGAGCATGTTCGACAGTTCTCAATATCATGAAGATTGCATTTCGATTCTCATAGAGATACAGTGGTTGCCCTTTTTAGAGAAATTTCATGGAAGCAATGAAGAGGTTACCAAACAATTCGCCTTCACATTCAATGGAGAGAAAGCCCTAATAGGTAACTTCTCATTCAGGGTTTCGGAGGACACCATAGCCCAGTCAATAGGGATTAGCCCAGAAGGGGAGAAGTACTTTAAGACAAAGCAATTTAAAGAGAAGTCGTGGACTCAATTTATGTCTAGATCCAGAGTCTCATCAGTTAACTGGAAGAAAGGCGTCCCAAGGAGTTGGTTGATGCATCCCTTGAACGAGATGGTCTATATTCTCCAAAAATTTGTAACCTGCGAAGGCCGTTACAGTATTGTCTATCTATACCATATTAAATTACTGCTACACTTGAAAAGACAACGTGTTACCAGTCTACCATATTTTCTGTTACAAAGCCTAACCAAGATGTCGAAGACCATTCAAAAGCAGAAGGGAAATGAAGACAAGAGCCTATATCACTTTGGCTTAATTAAAATTCTTATTGAGCATGAATTGCAGAGAAGAGGGAAACCGTGGAAGGATTTCTTAGCTGCTAATCAAATTAAAGATGAGGAAGACAAAGAAGAATTGCAGGAGAACTCAGGTTTCATGAAGGATATCGATGAAGAGATCCCAGTATCCAAAGCAAGCAAGGTACCTCCACCTGTGAGCAGCATAAGGACTAGGAAAATGAGAAAAGAAGATGCTCAGAAGGCAGAGCAAGATAAAATTTTCACCACTTATTCAAGAAGAACAAGGAGAGCACCAAAAGCCCAGTTACAAGAGGACCAGCTTGAATCCAATGCACCTATACCAATGGATATTGAGAGTAGTGACCACTCACCACCAGGACCAGGAGCTGATATAGAAGTTGAAAGCCACAACAGGCAGGAAAAAGGTTCACCACCTCCCATTAAGAAACATAAGAAACTGGAGAAACAAATTGAGAAATTAAAGGAAGAACTCATGGAGGCTAATATGTTAGAAAAGGTTATCAAGAAAGAAAATGAGATGCTCCGAGCGCAGAGTAAAGAGACTCAACAGAAGAATGAAAAGTTAAGAGAGCGAATCAGTGAACTTGAGGCTGAGCAAACGGATATTTGTAAATGGGCCACTAAGTGGTACAACCAGAAGAAGACCCTCAAAGAAAAATACAAAAGATTAAAGCAGGAGCTCCATGGTCAGAAAGATGCCCAGGTGAAAAAGAATGTGGATACATTACTAAAGGCAGAAGAGATACAGGCAGGGACAGAGTTCAAGGGAAGCACTTCGGGGTTAGCATGAGGACATGCTAATTCATTAAGTCGGGGAGAGATGTTGGTACCATCCTATGACCTCCTTTTTCCTCCTAAAACATATCATTTGCCTACTTCTTTCCATCATATATCTCTTAGATCCCTTGAAAATTGATTAGTTAATAGTCCTATAGTTATTAAAATGCATTGAAATTGATTTAGGAGTTTTATGTTAAAGAATTAGGAATTTTTGGTAAAATGGCTACAGGAAGTTCCAACATCCTGTAATTGGTTCATTGTTTGACATGTGGCATGACAGCTAGGCTAGAGCGAAGGGTAGGGATGAAAAGTAGAATGTCCAAGCATGGACGAATACCTATCCTACAGCAGAATCAACCCTCCTACATGCGCGGTCAACAATGGTCAAAGTATAGCATGTTGGCGACAAAGGCAGCAACAGCAAAGCATTCTAAATTGATTTAGTTTTGTTCCTTTTTGAAATCAGTTTAGGATAGAAACATTTTAAAAATCTCGACATGGTAAAAGCGGCAACAGCCATATCATGAATGTACATTCGTTTTCGAAATGTAAGGGCTATAAAAACATATGTAAAGACAGTTCTGTGTAGTCAATGTTTTTGTTATCGTTGTATCGTTTGAAAACAGAGTTTGAACTTAATATCAAGAACACAGTTGCAGTTACGATCTTTGTCTTGTTGCGTTGATTTTATAATCGGTTGACCACAGTCCAGTGTACCTCTGGAACACGGACGGACCCTGCGTTAAACTGGTATACTGTTATTTCCTTTCCATTCGCAACTTAGGGTATTACATGACATGCACAGTAATTAGAATTGGTTGTTGATTTCAATAGAATGCGTATGGTTTATGTTTATGATAGCGCTTGAACAGTTCATCACTGGGATCGTGAATCGTATCCTGTAAGGGATTCGATCCTTTGTTGTCTTTTAAAGCAATGTCATGAACTATGCTTTCATTTCAAAGTATGTTTATGATTTCCATATGTCTTTATCTTGCATGAATATTAGTGAATGCTGAGTATTTACTGAACAGGGGTTTTATGCATGGTGTCTCTGTAAGGAGATTGAAATCTTGGTTTGAAGTGATAAACAGTGTTTTAATTTGGTAAATGCATTGAGTGTTGTAATTAAGTAGATTAACTGAGTGACCTAAGTGTTTGGGTGATAGGTAACATACCTCAATCTTCCGTAAAGAAGTCCTGTGACCTACCATCATAACCACTTAGCTAATAATCCTTTATGTCTATATACTTTAGACGCATGCCTCTAAGTCTACGCATCCTGGTCGATAATAAATATAGCCTAGTCTAGCACCCTAGATAGGACACTACAAGCAGATATTGGTCAATACAAGGAAGAGGTCTCCTCCTTTAGATCTCAACTAGAAGAAGCAATGAAACAAGCACAAGGAGCTAAGAAGGTGATGAAATCTTTGATATTCATAGAAGGACAAGTTGATGAAGCAGAAAAGGAGAGAAACACCATGATATTCCAACTAGAAGAAAAGGATGATGACATCACCAAGTTAAAATTAGAAATCACTTCTCTTAAGGCCCAATCATGTGAAGCAACCAAGATGAAGGAAGAAATGGAGATCATTCTATCAAAGAAAGATGAAGAATGCAAGAAAATGAAGGAAGAAATTGTATTTCTTAAAAATGAAGTTGACTTGCTAAATAAGAACTTAAAAAGTTTTCAAACCCTAGATGACATCCTAAGTCATCAAATGTCTCCCCTCAATAAATTAGGTCTTGGCTATGCAGGTGAATCCTCAAGCAAGAATTATGCAAACCCTAATGCTTCAAACAACAAGGATGTGAGGAAGCCTGGAAGAAATGTTGATGCTCCCAGTTCCAACAAAGGTGAGGAGAAGAGTCAAGACAACTATGGAAGAAACCCTCCTCCAAGAAGAAATTCAGATGGTGTCAAGGATGCAAGAAGAAATGGTTATCATCAAAGGATCCCAAGGCAAAAATACTTCAGAAGTACATCAAGGAAACCTTCTTCTTGGACCAAAGTATATTTCTTGGTTATTTTCTATTCTTGTACAATATTTGGGCACATAGAAAAATATTGTAGGGCATATCATAAAGATAATTATAGTGGTCCTCGTCCATCTCTGAGAAGCAATTTTGAAAGAAGAAGTCATGAATTTTTATACATGAACAATATAGAGTGCTTCAAGTGTCATAACATTGGACATATGGCATGTGATTGTAACTTTATTTGGGCCCCTACACAAGCTAGAACCATACTTGTGCCAAGCGAAGAAAGTTACACAAGTATGGAGAAGGAAGCAAATGCAATCCAAAAATCCCCTGAACTCTCCATCCAACAACACATGTTGTTGACCTGATCTTCGACAATCCAAGTATTTGGTGGGGAGACTCTACCAAAAAGAAGACCATGCATACAGTTAGGGGGAGCTTATGATGATTAAGCATTCTTGTAGAAGCTATTCATGAATGGACCCTATGAAATCCTTGATGAGCCACATGGACAAACATCCTTTGATAGATCGTCTCTTGAGAGCATTTCCAATGAAGAACATGATCCCTTATTCATGCATGAACTACTATTGAAGATCTCTTCCACTTGATCACTAAGAAGGTAATCTTTCAAGAGCTAGAGGAGGTCGTGCAGATAGGGGGAGTTGGTTCATCACATGAAGGAATTTAAGCACATATATGATGGACCACATTGCCAGAAATAAGAGCACCATGACGGGGGGAGTAACATACCTATGAAGAACTACTATTGACGAAGAAAAGAAGCAACTTGACAGGGGGAGTACTTGGGCACCCCGTTCGCCATTGATGTCAAAGCGGGTGAGAATGTTGGAAGGGAAAGAAGATTGCCATCAATGACAAAGGGGGAGATTGTTAATCAAGGTTTTCATTGATGTCAATATGGAATTTACTAAGATGTCAATATTCTTGAGAAGCCTAGTTCCAAATGATGATGCCATGACTCTTGGTGGTTGGTTGACTAGGATAACATCAATGAAGATGTCAAGTCACGAAGAAGTCAAACCACTAATTAAAGAAGCCATAAGAAGTACTTCATCTAATGTTGCATGCACTTGATGATATAGACTTTAACCCTTGATGACATATGGAGGACCACACGTGATAATGCCATACCCTTGAATGATCACATGGTTGGAAGATTAGATGGATGAGCACACATGATGATTGGAATGAAAAATTAATGGAGGCTGCACTATAACATATCACTGCACCATTATGTGATGACATGGATGATACACTCATTGTTGGACACTATCATGATAACGTGGATGTCCTACATGATCCTATGATGATGAAGAAGCCAAATAATGGGAGAAGATAAACAATAGAGAAATCAAACAAAGCAACCATATTGTCCTAATCATTTTCTATACTAAATAATTTAAGGACAGCCACATTAAAAATGATTGTTCACCATCTTAGAGGCCGAATTATTCCATGAGACGTACACCATCTTTTAGATCATAATTTTTCCTTTATAATGAGCTATTACACAACCCAAAACTCCAAGAGGTTTGAAAGTTATGAATTTTTGAAGTTAATTTATTAAATCTGGACATGGAGCCGCCCTGAGCAGCCTACACAAGTCGGCCTCCAAACAGGGAGGTGATTGTTCGTTTATGAATGACAAAAGTGTATATATAAGAGGTTTTTCGACATCTCTTTTGGATCAGATTTCGGTGATCAATTCAGAGAAGGAGGACAGAGGAAAACAAGAGGCCGAGAAGGATATATAAGCTTACAGTTTGGGCAAATACTTTAAATTTTCTAATTCGGATACCTTGCAAAGACCTCGAACCTGTGTAATACTTAACTTATAGAAGTGGACCTAAAAACGCAGTTCTGAATTAGAATTTGAAGTAGGAATTCTGAGACAGGAGCTAAAGGACGAGCGAAAGATTTCTTATTTTTTAGTGGGTCTCTTACCTGTGGTTTCTCGTGGGTTTTGGAATAGAAAGTTATATATTTTTGGCATATCCGTGGTCTGCAATTCGGTCCTGAGGCACCTGAAATTTAGCCTTCCTCTCTCTAGATACTGTCACTATAGAACTCTGAAATTTGGGCCTTTCTCTGGAGTAGAAAACTCGACCCTTTGAAGCAGATATACTACAGCTCCTGTAGAGTGACACTTCCGGCCCTAATAAGAGACATACTTCAGCTCTTGTGGAGTGAAAATTCTAGCCCATAAAAACTCTGTAAAAGTCAATTTCGGATATGTGGAAGGACACAGTCCTGAGGCATCTTCGAAAGTGTTTTCAGCTCTGTAAAGACTGTAATTTTGACCCTCCTAGTGGTCTATATAGTCTCATCCATTGGACCAGAATTTGGAAACACTCATCAGCAGATCTGTGGAGCATTTCTTCTTGGCTTGAATAGCTCAGTTTGAAAGCCTTTGGTGAAGACTGTTAGCCTCAACCGTTGGATAGAAGACCTTGTAATTTGTTGTGCTTGTTGGAGTCATATTTGTTGAGCTTGATTGATAGATCTTGCTAGAGTCTCCTCTTATGAACATAATGACTTGTTAACTTGATGAAAAGTTATTGAAGCACAATTGAAGATCATCTAAAGCACTTTTGGAGATCAGTCAAGGTATTTTTGGAGACTTGTTGAAGTATCATCCTGAAGCTGGTTGAGGACAATATGAAGCAAGCTTGAACAACCTTATTGAAAAATTCTTGGGCAGACAACCTTGGCTACTTGTGGAGCATTTGTTGAAAACTTATTGGAATACCATTGAAACATTTATTGAAGCACCATTGGAGATCTATTGAATTTGTGTGAAGACATCCTTGGAGCACCCTATTGAAGATAGTTTGGGATTTGATTGACACATCACCAAAGCATACCTTGCAAACTTGTTGATGAAGTAATTTGAAGGACCTTGTTGAACTGTAGTGGAGCAGTCCTTGGGTTTGAACTAGTTTGAAGTACTCTTGAAAGAGGGTTGATTGTGACGACTCTTCTGGAGCAGCCTTAGTGTATACATCCTTGCCCTTGGAGTTGACTTTGAAGATTTGTGGAGATCCTTAGAGATCATGATGTTGAAGTCATCATGAGGTGACCTTGAAGAAGTTTTGTTTGGGTAACATGAAGAGAAGTGGTGACACCTTCATGTGAAGAATACGATTGTCATTGATGATGTGACATGGAGACTAAGTTAAGGTGTCGCTGAAGATTGATAGGGCTTGTTGAAGAAGACATTAGGAGTTGTGAAGTATAACCAAACATATCTTGATGAAGTAAAGCTAAGGGTTGGAGCCTCAAAGGGACAAGGTTGGTGCCATGGAAGATAGGGTTGGAGCCTCAAAGAGACAAGGTTGGTGCCTTGGAAGATAGGGTTGGAACCCTAAATGATAGGAGTCCTCAAGAGACCAGGTTGGGGCCTGTACCAGAGATAGGGTTGGAGCCCTAAAGGTTGGTGCCTTAAAGTGAAAAGGTTGGAGCCTTGGGAAGTCCATGTTGGTGCTTGGAAAATTACAAGTTGGAGCCCGTGAAATTGAATATTGGTGTCTTCTTCTAGGGTTGGAGCCTACACAAATATTGTAGTCAATTTATTGAGATTAATAAAATTATTTATTTTTACTGTTCATATTGTGTTCTAATTATAAGTAATATAACTGGTACAAATAACAATTGAAAAGAAATACTGATTCACCCTCGCCCCCCCTCTCCTCTCTCACAGTGCTTCCAACATCATACCCACAAGAGGGGCTTGTTGGGAATACCACTCCTCGTTTGGCCAACAGGTTGAGAGTGTAATTGGGGTGTGCAACCCAAGTCGATTATGATGCAAGTGTTCTACCACATGAGTATTCATGGTCATTTATGGGAAGATCAATATGTAATAGGATGGGTTGAGTAGTAAATCCCCTATATCATCTATTGATCATTATGGAGTTGTAGTAGTAGCTCCCCCATGAGATTCTAGGTTGAGATATGCTCTTTGTTATGGTTTTGGGTTGAGATATGCTCCTTGATTATATGCTCTCTAATGATGATGCATGTAGTAGATTTGAATCCCCGACGATATTTCCAGGTAGTATCCCGCTCACTGATATTCCAAGTAGCAACCCAATGAACAGAGGGTGGTAGATTGAGCTCCCATCCAATGTCAAAATTCTTCTTCTTTTAGATTCAATAATATTCAACATATGAGCAAGTAAAATCAAGAGATAAGAAGGAATAAGCAAGATATGAATTGAGATGAATAATGATGATACGAGATGATGAGATACTTGAGACTAGATGGGATATGATGGCAGGATGACATGATGATCAATGGTATGATATTGGCAGGTGGAATTCTCCCTAGTTGAGAGTGAGTGTTAAAAATATGAAATTGTGGTCAAATTCCACTTTTAAAAACTCACTTGATGTAGATAATAATTACATTTAATTCCTCTTTTTTAGAGGACCAAAATCGACCTAAAGATCACTCAAAATGGATAAGGGAAAGTGTACTTATGAAGAAAAGCCCACATGTGCACATTTGACAAGGTCGACCATAAAGAAAAGTGGACACCCTTGGAAGGCTATAAATACAAGTGACCTCTAACTCATTTAGACACAATGATGAGACACTCTTCTATCTTCATTTTTGGCTTGCACAGGTTTGAGGCTCATCTGCAAAGGAACAAGTTCGCTCTGAGGTGAATTTGCACTATCCGAAGCTCGCATCTCTAAATTAGGGTTTTGGGCCTCAATCGCAGGCACAACACCAGACGAAGTCAACCCAAGGCACTCACATAGAATATTATTCATGCGACTAGAGCATTCTAGTCGCATGGACAACTCTCTGTCCATGTGATCGAGGCTTTACGGAATCTGTAGTCTAGATTTTACCCTAGTTGCTCGCATGCCATGCTTAAGGGAGTGACTAGGAAAGCTATAGTCACTTACATGACACCTCCTTTGTCCGAACGTAACCTAAAATATGAAATCTCATTATTCAAAAATTTCTCTTAGTGACCATATGGTTCGGCAGTTGACTACAGACAATGATAGTTCATTACAGTCTTCAGATTCAAAGTTTTGAGTATATACATTGTTGGGTTCATTTCATGGATTTTGAGTATATACATTGTTGGAGTCTAAAGATGGGCAGTAGTAGTAGTAAAGATGGGGTGAAATGGAGTAAAGAATGGGTTAGCCACCCCAATCTTGCTTTCATTCCTTCTTGCTATTTAATAGATTCAAATCAAGCTAAAGATGGTGTGTTGTTCATGGATGCAAGTGTTCGATGGGGTGACTGCCCAATGAAGATGGTGACTATCCAAAGGTACATCCTTTTCCCATCACATTTCACCTAGAATTCAGAGCTAAGTCCTACCATGTGCTGATCATATACGATGGCCCATCCGGTTCAACAGATCCTATGCACCCGTTATTGGGGGGGTGGCAGGACGTGTGTAATAGAATTTCTAGTCACTTTCTAGATATGTAAGTGAGTTGAGGCCCCAAAAGAGGTGTCAGAACGAGTTGTTGGAACCAGGAGGCAATTGAACGACACATTGATTCAAAACCAATATGTCTCCCTCCTGTCACAAAACAAGTCAACTCTCTTAAACCCTCTAGGATTTTGTAGTCTTAAATATTAATCTAAAATATCCAAATGTAATGATGTTTAGACTGCTTCACCATATTATTTGTGAGGTATCTCTTTCATCAATGGAGTTCACATATGGGAAGAACCAATGATCTTTTATCATTAGCTCTGTATTATGGTGTAGTGATTTAGAGAGTACCCTAAGTCATTGGACCATGCAAGGGAAGAATTGAACCCTGAGCTTTGTCATCTCAAAACTAAAATCAAATTAAATACCTATAATCCAACTGATATGTTTGTTTTCACAATCCTTTCTATTACTAAATAGTAAGAAATTTTTTTAATTGAGGGTTGATCAGGGTTATTTTTGGTGGTAGAGTAAACTTTATTACAATGGATTTCTCTTGTAGGAATATTTTTTTAAGGCATACATGCTTTTTGAAATGTTAGTTTTACTAACATTGGAAAACAAGTTAGTACAATGAAGTCAACTAAATAATGTCTTCCATTTATGTAAAGTAGACCATGAGATCCATATTTACAATCGCCCTCAAAAATTTGTTTAATCTTTAATGTTTGATAGTGCCCAAAATGAAACCTTAGTCCTTCTCAGGCATTATGTCTTATGGTAGATTATATTGGGTATTTTTTATGCTATAGCACTATCGATTATGATAATTTTTCCATGTTCCAACACTAATTTAGGGGTTATAGATATTCAAATCTCAAGCAACCATAAAGACTAGTTATTGGTGATTGTGGAGGGATGCACCAACATCCCTTCAAATTAAGGGGAGGAATGTTGACACCTAACGTTTAGGATTAGGTAAATCCACGTAAATAGAAAAATAAATAGAATTGGAAGACGAAGAGACATTGGGAGATGGAACCCAATAGTCTCCCTCTCCATGTATATATCCATGTTCTATCTTAATGCAAAACAACAATACATTCGTGGAGTTACTCCTAGCCCGAAACTATCTCAGTGGATTGGGAATCACTAAGAGTGAAGCATATGCCAATCTCTTCTACATTTTGGTAGATGATAGTCTACTCACCTTAGTCCTATATGTTCATGGTTCGATACTGATAGGAGATGAGAGGTTGATCTAGTCTTGCAAGGAGTACCTTGCAAGAGAATTCGAGATGAAGGATATGGGTTTGATGCACTACTTCCTTGGTTTGGAGGTGTGGCAGGAAGATGGAGAGGTATTTGTTGGATTGGGGAAGTACACCTCTGATATCCTTCATACATTCCATATTGTAGGATTGTAAGTCCATGGACACTCCTCTATCTACTAATTGGAGGAAAGAGGATTTGTCTACAGGAGAGGCAGTAGATGGCACTATATACATACAATTGGTGGGATCCTTGATGTACTTGGTGAACAAAAGGCTTGATATTTGTTTTGCAGTTAATCAACTTAGTTAGTTTATGGTGGAGCATATAAAGCTTCATTAGAAAGAAGAAAAACATATTCTCAGATACCTCAGAGGCATAATAAATTTTGGTTCATGTTACAAGTAGAAATATGGAGTGAAGATCCAAGGCTTGAAAGATACAGATTGGGTAGGGAGTTCATTAGACAAGAAGAGCACATTGGGAGCTATCTTCAGCGTTGGGTCAACAATAGTTTCTTGGTAAAAAAGGAAGCAAAGATCTGTAGCACTCATCTCAACAGAGGTCGACTATATGGTTGTTAGTTAAGAAACATGAGAAGATATTTGGATGAGGCAGATCCTGGTTGGTCTCTTCAATAAGGGGATAAATCCTACATTGATCCACTATGACAGTTAGAGTTGTATGAAACTCTCCGAGAATCCAATGTTTCATGATAGGTCCAAGCATATAGACATCAACTACCATCACCTGAGATATTGTGTGCAAAGGAGGATCATCATGTTGCAATGCATTTCCATAGAGGAGAAAGATACAAACATTTTGATAAAGGTTTTGTCAGGAGGCAAGTTTGAGTTCCACAGGATCATTATAGGGGTGGTTCAAAACCCTTTTCTTTTTAAGATGGAGTGTTAAATTGTAGCAAGAAAAGGCTTCATTTGACTTGTGCGTCAGTCAAATGGAGAAAATTTGAATTTCCACGCCAGCAGGATGACTTGAGTTGCAGTTAGCAAGAGTGACACGACACTTAGTTAAGTTAGCCAATTTGATTTTTTGGGCTAGAAGTAAAGTTGTGCATGAGTTGATTGCTAAGATCTAGCAATATAGTGGAGTTATAGTTAGTGAAACTTAGTTATCTAAGCTCTAGTCATTAATAGAGTTAGTAGGAGTTCAATTGAGTACTTGTAACTATTGTTAACCCATTGATCTCTTAGTTAACTAGTCAATTTACTAAAAATATCCCTAGTCATACATACAATTTGAATTACCTATTTGAGTGGAGGAAAAAGGCATCATTGTAATTATCAGTGCATACTATTGAGTGTACATGTTTTGCATTGAAGCAGGCGAGCAATTTCTCTTGGATTTGCGTAAGGAAATAGGCAATTTCCTTATTTTTTAGGAGTTAATTTCCTCAAGAATTACGCAAGGAAATAGGAGGAAGTTGGAGGCCTATTTTGGATAAGTGTTGGTCAGAGCAGGGGATCGGTAT
Source organism: Pinus tabuliformis (assembly GCA_031772625.1). Classification (NCBI taxonomy): domain Eukaryota; kingdom Viridiplantae; phylum Streptophyta; class Pinopsida; order Pinales; family Pinaceae; genus Pinus; species Pinus tabuliformis. The sequence continues at coordinate 792,283,842 of CM062819.1, read as the reverse complement.
TAAAATGCAGGTTGAGCTTAAAGGATTAAAGTTGTCATTGTAATTGATCATCATCTCATCTGATATAATACAAAATAGAGGAGGGGTTTTTTCCAGTTGGGTTCCCTAGTAAAAATATTGTGTTCATTGTGATTGAATGATTGCATGTGTTTCTATTGTATGTTTCCTTTCCACACATTGAGTAGAATAAATTTGTGTCTATTTTTTTCAGTCTAAATTCATTAGCAACTGTAAATTTCGAGTTATTTCTATAGTAACAAGGGAATTTTGATACATACATTCTTCAATTCTGTCATCAACTCATGTTTAGAGTGGTCAATAGGTTTCTCCAAGTTCAAACCCTCTAGGTAAGTAGGCAAACTATATGGTGAGAAAATATTTGATGTTGAAGGGATATGCTTTATTGAATCATTTTTTTAGCCTCATCCTCTAAGTGTTATTCAATGATTCTTTAGACAAAATCACTGCCATAGGAATAATTTCTAATGATAAATGTGTATATCATTTAGGAGGAAACCTTGATATTTCTATAAATACATCTATGTATTCCAACAACAATGGATGATCCTCATTTTTTATTTTGTTGTCCTCAACATAATCTAAAATGTGAACAACAAATAGCTAACAACTCTTTTTGTATTATTTTTTAAGTTGCAAAGCAGAGTGTAACATACTCCCTACTAACCCATGCCCCCGCTAAGGTCAAAAGGGGGTAGTTATATTGTTGGCTCAACCTCCAAGGTACAATTATGGAAATGGGGTCTAATTTTTTCGCTCTTTTACATCTTCTTCAAAACCTAAAATAGATACCATTGTTGCGTTCATCTCATCAAGACCTTTCCAATGATATAAGTTTTACCTCGAACCTACTTATGGATCAAAAGATGTGGCCATTCAAAGATGATCTAATTACCACCTTGTCACGTCAACATTGATCCCATGTGGCGATCACATACCAACCCATGTGGCACTTTGTGTGTTGTCTCTGCCATTGTGGACCAATCTATGTGGATAGGCACACTCTTGCAAGTAATTAGAGGTCAATATATTCCCAAATCGTAGCACATTCAAACTTAACAAGGGGAGCTCGACCCCCGACCCTCGACCTTCCTTAGGGACCATTTATGCTTTGGGCCTTAACTAGCCCAACCCCGACCTAGATGTTTAACCCAACTCCCAAGCCTCGACCAGTGGGTCCCTTTGATGGATCCACCTATGCACCTTGGGTCGGACACAACTTCACTCGATGTCCCAATATTTTTAACTAACCTTTTGACCCCCAACTTGGAGGGTCCTACAAGTAACTTCAAGTGAGTTTTTCAAGCTTTTACACTTAGAAATTTTTTGATTTCCTCCCTAGTTTGCACATGCGCTGTGACTGTTAACTATATTTGCATAGGGGTTTAATGAAGAAATACATGAACAAGATGCACAAGGATTTACGCTCAATAAGTATGCATTTGAGTGCTTTCCTTTAGAATTAAAGGGAACTAGATCAACTACCCTGCACAACATAAGTACGATTTTCCTTAACCAATCAACACAATGAGACCATGAAAACCATTAAGCTTTCCTTCGTGACAAATAACCAAAATCACTAAAAAATGCACAGAAAGTTGACGACTAAGCCTGGAAAATAATATGTTCAGGGAGTTACACTAAGAAAATGTGCATCTTAGTGCATTTTCTCAAAATTATAGGGATCTTAAGAAACGCCTACCCACAACATAAGGATGCATTTATTTCAATCAACCGGTTCATGTACTTAGGGCATTTGATGGGACACACACATAGTAATACATGCTGACCTTGAACATCAAACTTCACCATAAAGCTCATAGATTTTACCATCTCTTCAAGACTGTAATATCACTGAGGTTCAATTACATAAACATATGTAGTTATTCTAAAGCATTCATCATAGCTTAGTATAGGGTGTTCAATAACTCACATTCCTTATCATCAATTTAAACATTTAACCAATGCAATTAACATGTACCTAACATTTAAGCATGAGAAGCTCACATAGATACTTATGTAGAAAAAAAAACTGGTAATTGAGAGTGGGACTTCAACTCTCCACCCTACCATAGAAAAACTACAACCAAGTATTTCTTGCATTTGTCACCCACTAGCCAAATTCCAATGCTTGATGTGGAGTGATTTCAGAGAAATAACTAAATCTCCAGCTAAAATAGGGTGTCCTGTGTTGAAAAGTGTAACCAGGTTTGGTCTTCATAATGACATGTAATTATGATTTTTGTAAATGATGTAAAGAAGAAAAATAAAAATATTATTGTAATGCTTGCTTCATGGGTTTCATGAGCAAGAGATTTTATTTTTAGATGGCTCCCATTGTGAGAATTTAGGATTTGTCAAAAGATTCAATTTCATGTATTAAGAACCCTTCTTGGGCATGTTAAAAAACGTATGAGTCTATAGGATTGTCAAGAAGCCCTCCAAGACAAGCACACGCCACTCCTCTTCAAGTCAGCCTCCAGATAAATTGAAGAACTCATGCCGAATTCACCTAATGGAGATACACATATTCGAATACACATGTCAACTTATTTATATGGGACAACCATTATATATATGTGTATAGGGTCTTCTCATTTCCACAGAAAAAGAGTTTAGATTACCTTTGAAGTTCGGATAACAATTACAATGACAAAGTACAGAGACAAGTTCAAATACCTTTGTAATTCAAATAGGAGATTGCAGTGACATGTTCGGATCTCAAAGAAGAAAATTTGGGGGATATGATGGTCTACAAGCTCAGACTTTAGAGAAGACTACGGTAGAATTTTGGCGATCTCAGCTTCGGTGATCTCAGAGATAATTTCGTGACATTCTTGGCATATAGAATAAGGATTGCAGTGGAGACAGTTCAGTGATATATCACAGTGATTCAGTGCTATCTTAGTTTCAGCACTGCTACAGTGATCACATTTTAGTGAAATTACAGTGATGTGTTTCAGTGCCATATCAAGTGTGTCTACAGTTCACTATTATCATAGTATGCTCAGATAAGAGATGGTCTTAGTTTGTTTTAATGCTATCATTGTAACTATGTCTCGGTGCTAAGAAGGTCAAAGCAGAAGAGGAGTCAAGAAGAAGAAAAGAGCAGAAGACAGTCAAGAGAACTAGTGTCTTGGTCTTGGAGTGGCTAATAGGTCAAGGGTCTTGGTATTGGTATTCTTCAATTGGAATCTCTATAAGAAGAATTTGTGTGGGTTTTCCTCTCAAAGAGTGAGAGGTTCTGGCCTTGGCTCATAGCTTACATTCTGTGTCTCGTCTCCTTTATTGTTCATGTATTGGTAATTTTCTTGATGGAAATAACAATATAATAAAATAAGCAAGAGAATATTATAATAAACAAGTGAAAGATTTCTCACAAGCAATTATCAAAGTAGATAAATCACCCAACTATTGATGACCAAGATTTCTCAACATCCCAAAGCCACACTTCCTTCACCCACTAGCTATTCAAACATTCAATGAACTAATGAAACTTCACTTGTACACAACTAATGCCAATGACACATTTTAACCAATATCATAGCTGAAACGAGGAAACACAAGGCTACACCACCTTTTCCCAACAACTATTCAAGCATATTACCACATCACAACATCATAACAGAGATCCTTGCACTGAGAGTGCAACCTGACTTCAAGAGAAGAGTTCCTACCTAAAGCAAATGTTTCACCAGTTGGTTAAGCTACCAAGGAGTGCAAGGAAATCCTTCCATTAGTGGTTCACCAAAGGAGCAAGCACCAATGATATTCATCCCCCAAGGCAACACATTGTGGTTCACTTGCCCCACAAGCACTAAAATTCCCTCTACTCCCATCAGGTAGATTCATCAATCCAATAAGATTTCCAATGGGGTATTTAGCCTTCAGGAAAGCCACACTTCTCTATATTTCTTTTACCCAAAAAGCCTCTGTGAGGGCTCTTTAGCTCATATTAATCTCTGCAAAGATTAATGACAATGAATTTTGGTCACTACCTTTTCTACATTTTCACGTCCACCCTTGGACGAACTTTTCTTTTTCTTACATAGTGCTCTTTGTGTGATTCCTTCCATTGCCTCTGTGCATGAGAGAAAACTCATTTTCTCTGCATATGTCTATGTGCGTTGTGAGAGTGAGTGTGTTTGATTAAATTATGCTCCTCTTTTCCAAATATAAGGACTAGTCGTTCTCCATGATTACACACCAATTAACCTCATAGGACAATGCAACCAATGATGCATTCAAGATTTTGTCCTCTTCTTGCTTGTTGTTGGAGCTAGAGGGCACCTAACTTATCCCTTCTTCTTTCAATTACTTTATGGCACAGTTCGCCCATTTAAAACCACTAAACTAGCCAAGACTGGTATTTAAAACTACAATTCCCTCAAGCAATGGAATCTGTGTCCCTCTCTTAGCCATTTAATTAATTAAAAGTATTTACAATGAGAGAAATATTGACCAAGAGATATCACAGTCCCATTGCCCAATGAGAGAATTATTAACCAAGGGATGCCACAGTCCCCCCCCCTCTTGGTGGGAACACCATCCTCTGTGTTCAATAAGCATATAAAACAAAACATGATTTTAGACTAAGAATTGATGATCAAGGAGCTTTATATACACAAATTGTTTCAACTTTTTCAACACATTTCATATGCACAATGGCTTACCCAACCACTCAGTAACCATTAATTCATTAATTTAGTTGTCTCCTAATGGCCTTGTCCCTGAAATATTTTACCAGCATATTGTTGCATGCTCTAATTGCTTTTGCTGCTAATTCTATGCATCTTGCAACCAACTCCAACCACCAAAGCCACCCAATTCCATGCTTTCCCACATCATTGTACATAAATTTTCCATTACACTGATCATAAGGAATTATAATAAATTTGAATCATACCTCATTAGCACCTTGTCCATGAAAAAACTCGTGATTTTATTTTACATCCTATCAAGGCAAACCAAGTTAGCTCATAAACCAAATCACCATTGATCAATGTGTCAATTTATGTTCATAATTTAGAATTTCATGAAATCAAATGGAATATTGATATTCATCTCAAATTTCTCTTTGCTTCCTTCTTCACACAAACAAGATCGGTTTCCAATCTGGTAAGCATCAAATGGAATTTTCATTTCTCGTACAGCACTAGGTCGATTTCCAAACCCAAAAAAGAAAACTCAGTGCCCTCTCTTCTCTTTGATCACGTACACACACTGGATCAATTTCCAAACCTAGAAAGTAACCAATTCCTTCTCTTCTCCTTGACCACATACAATGGATTGATTGACAAACCCAACAAGCACCCAAAGCCTCCTCTTCTCTTAGACCACGTACAAACACTGGATAGATTGCCAAACCCAACAAGCACCCAATGTCTTCTCTTATCTTCTTTTCAATTTCAAATTTACTAAGTGGTCCCTCGACCCCAAGGTGAGAACTTAGTAATGAATAAATACAAATAATCCCAATTGCTACCCCACGAATATGGGCACTACCAAACTAGTTAGTTTTCTTTTGATGAGACTATAGGTGTATCCCACACCTTCATAGGCCTAGGAAACCCCCGTCTTGGGTAGTCTAACTGTCCTAATCAACATAGGCCTAGATAGTCCCATACTTGCATATCCTAAACAAATTACACAATAAAAGGGCCCAGACAGTCCCATACCTACCTGTCCCAAAAAATTACACACCACTTGCACGTATACATTGTACAACATAACACATACACATATACTCATGATACAACACAACAAATACACATGTACAACACAACACATACACATGGTATGACACAACATTTACACAATCCTAATGGTATATTGCAACATGCTCACAATAGTGTTCAAATTCGAGGGACCATACCGTATGTATCCATAGACACTAGGAAACACTACCTCTAGTGTCTTTCCCATGCTTCACTATGTGTATCCACAATCCAAATCCAAGATCTGTGTTGTCATTAATTATCCATGCTTTTCCAGCATGTCACAGATCACACTACTTTCCTTTTGCTAATATATCCTTCAATAGTCCTTGTTCATAATATGACATGGACATAACGTAAGAATAATATTCACATGATTTTAAAATCATAGATCAACCCCATGGACTACTTCTTCCCAATTGGTTCCTCATAAAACCAAGGACCTTTTTATGCCATTCACATTTAATATGCATTAGTCAAGGGAATTATTTTTCCAGATTTCCTCCCCTTTCCTCTTGCTTTCACTTTGTTGTTAGCATTAATGCTTCCAAACTTTATTTTATACTAATAATGAATACACAGTGAAATTCTATCCATGAACATTTCATTTATGCCCATTGTCATGTTCAGGAGCAATGCTTGCAGGTATTTCAACGATGGCTTATTTTGGCCCATCTACCCAACATCAGAATGTTTTTGTCCATGCTAATCATGCACTGTCCCTTTCTGACCTTCCTCATTTCTATCATGCGTAGGCCTTTCTCAAGTCGTATTCTCTCCCAGGATTGACTCAACTCTCTTACCGGAGCTCCATGGATTTCCTACCACACCCAACAAGTTCCCTCAATCCCAAGCATAACATTCAAAAGGAAAAAATTAAAAAGGAAGGAAAAGACAACCAATACAAGAGGGTAATCACAACCATAATCACAAGGAAATATTCAATAGAACAACATGGCCATGCATAAATGTACAATCAAAATGTTATCAATCCATCATGAAGTTAATAAATTAAATCCACAACACATAAAAATAAAATAGTCCCAAAAATCAATTTAATCCCCATGAGTCCAAAATTCATGGCACTTCCAACCATCATAAAAGTGTGCATATGTATATTCACACACCAAAATCAATTCAAGACTTTTTTACAATGCTCTCCGTAACCTTGAACTCTATCATTCCCTTAATAGTTCATTTGGAATATTTTCATCACACATGTATATATCAAGGAACTTAAGGGAATGCCCCATCCTCCTTCTTGACATCCTACATCGTTGATTCATGTCCTTGTGGCTCGCATGAGATATTTTATTTCTTTTTCTGTCTGCAGGGATAATCCTTTCTTAGATGATTTTATCTACAATAACAATAGGGAAATATCCTCTTATCATTTTCAACCTCATAAGACCTTTTTCTTCAAGAATAACTTCCCTCTTTTGATGGAAAATCCCATTGCATCAAATCCCGCAAACGTTTTGGCAACTTTGAGTTGGTCTTGGCCAACCTTTGTTACTTCCTGACAAGCTCCAAGATTTTTTCCTTGCAATTTTTTCATTCGGCCTTCAAGATTCTGAGCTCAACCTTCAAGTTCTTGATGATTCTTGTTCCTTTATGGGATTGGTCCTTCTCCTGTTGTGCCCCACCATGATACAAGATTTCATTCACTGCCACTAAATCTTGATATGTGCTGCCATATACACTAAGATGCTAGTGTATTTACGAAATAATATAAATAAATATACCAACTGCCATTTTTCCTTGCCAGGCCAGGCATAATCCCTGCAACTGTTCAAGTATCTTCAAATTTTTCATTCACAATTGTCTTAAACCAAGACACCATTAACAAATATCGTAGCTTTATTTTTAAAAAGAAAAATTACTTACACATTCATGTCAATAGGTTTACTCTCTTTCTCTTACAATTTTTAGAATTTAGTCCTTAATTCAATTCCATCAACAATAATTTAAAGCTAGCCATCATTATTAGTTTTCAATATTATTTTTTGTGCTAAACCTTGAAATAGCCATTGTGTTTGACCTCTTCACTAATGCGAACTAACATGGCATTCATAATTCCAAAGGTCAATTAAGTAGAAAGCCACATGTCACACCACTATCTGTTATCTTACATATATATAAGATGACATATAGTGGTTTTACATGTGGTTTTCTAATTAACTGACCTTTGGAATTAGGGATGCCATGTTAGTTGTCGACTCATGACCCATCCATTACAATGTTACACCCAACATTCACTTGCATAAGCAAACAATCAATATGCATGCCATGATCATAGTGCCATAACCAACATCTTCACAAGCAACCCAAATTTCCCCAAAATCCCTTGTATCATAGGAGAATTGACATGTTCACTCCTCCCGAGTGTGTAAGAACACACTACTTGAACAATCACACACAAACAATGTAGGTAGTCCTACATAATTATGAACATAACGCACATCCATGATCACAATAATGGACCATCCAAACCTACAAGATTATAAAAGCAAACACATGCAGTACCATGACATAATTAAATCACAATATAAGCATATCAACCATACAATGTAATCAATCAACCATAGACCAACTTTTAACACCTAAACATTTGTTTTATCCATGTTGCAAAATTCAATATGAAACCCCCTTGGTCTGTTAACTCTGTAATAGAGCACCAACTTATTCCTAAGGGCTTGGAAGAACGTAGTCATTATTTTTTCCATGATAAATCCAATGCGGTCCAAGCTTCAAACATAGATGCTCTGATACCAATATGTAATGATACCCCCTGCTAACCCTAGCCTCACTAAGGTTAAAAGGGGGCGGTTACTATGCTGGCCCAACCTCCAAGGTATAATTATGGAAACAGGGTCTAAACTTTTTGCTCTTTTTCAACTTCTTCAAAACCTAAAATGGATACCATTGTTGCACTCATCTCATTAATACATTTCCAACGATATAAATTTTTCCTCGAACCTTATTACGGATCAAAATATGTGGCCATTCAAAGATGGGCCAATTACCACCTTGCCACGTCAAAACTCATCCCATGTGGAAATCACATACCAACACATATGGTGCTTTGTGTGCCATCTCTGCCATCGTGGACCAATCCATGAGGATATGCACTCTCCTCCAAGTAATCATAGGTCGACTATCCCCAACTTTGCAACACATTAAAACTTAACTAAGGGGGCGTAATCCCTGACCCCCAACCTCTCTCTAGGACCATCTATGCTTTGGGCCTTAACCAGCTCGACCCCAACTTGGTCGTTCGACTTGAATCTCAATCCTCGACCAGAGGGCCCCAATAATGGCTCTGCATATGCACGTTGGGTTAGAAACAACTTCTCTCGAGGTTGCAACCTTTTCAATCAGCCTTTTGACCCCCGACCCGATGGGTTCTATAGGTGAATTCAGGTTGATTTTACAAGCTTTTACACTTAGAAAATTTTGATTTTCTCCCTGGTTTACATAGGAACCATGACTTTCAACTACATTTGTTGAGGAGTTTAATGAAGAAATACAAGAACAAGATGCAAAAAGGTTTCACGCTCAACAAGTATGCATTTGAGTGCATTCCTTTAGAATCACAATGGAACTAGTCAACAACTCCCATGCACAACATAAATACGATTTTCCTTAATCAATAAATGCATCGAGACCATGTAAACCATTAAGATTTCCTTCATGAAAAACAATGAAACTCACTAAAAAATACTCATAAAGTTGAAGATGAAGCCTGGAAAATAATTTATTCAGGGAGTTACACTCAACGAATGTGCATTTGAGTGTATTTTCTCAAAATTATAGGGAACTTAAGAAACTCCTACCCACAGCATAAGGATTCATTTCTTTCAATTGAACAGTTCATGTACTTAGAGAATTTAATGGGACACACACATAGTAATACATGCTAGTGACCCTGAACTTCAAACTTCACCATTGCGCACACAGATATTACTATCCCTTTAAGACTGTAATATCATTGAGGTGAAAATACATAAACATATGCAAGTATTCTCAACCATTCATTGTAGCTTAGTACACAAGGTTCAACAACTCATATCCATACACATTCCTTATCATGCCAATATAAACATTTAACTAGTGCAATTAACATTTAGATATCATTTAAGCATGAGAAGCTCACAGAGATACTTATCTTATGTAGCACAAAAATTGGTAACTAAGAGTGGGAATTCAACTTTCCACCCAACCATAGACAAGCTGCAACAAATTCTTTCTTACAACTATCACCTCGGAGCCAGAATCCAATTCTTGAGGTGGAGTGATTTCAGAGAAATAATTGAATCTCCAGCTGAAACATGGTGTCCCAAAGCCACACTACCTTCACCCACCAACTATTCGAATAGTTAATGAGCCAATGAACCTTCACTCGTACACAACCAATGCCAATGACATGTTTTAACTAGTATAATAGATGAAGCAAGGTGACCAAGGCTACACCGCCTTTTCTCATCAGCTATTCAATCATATTAGCACATCACAACATCATAAATGAGATCTTAGCACTGAGAGTGCAACCCGAATTCAGGAGAAGAGTTCCCACCTAAATTGGAAGGTTCACCAACTTCCTATGCTACCAAGGAGTATAAGGGCATCCTTCCATTGGCGGTTCATTAGTGGAGCAAGCACCAATTTGATTAAGCTCCCAAGACAACACATGATGATTCACTAGCCCCATAATCACTAAAATGTCCTCTGATCCCATAAGGTAGATTCATCAATCCAACAAGCTTCCCAGTGGGGTTTTCAACCTTCAATCAAGCCACTACTCTCTATATTTCTTTTACCTAGTAAGCCTTTGCGAGGGTTCTTCAGTTGGTAAAGCTTAATGACAATAAATTTTGGTTGCTGCCTTTTTTGTGTTTTCAACTCCACCATGGAGGAAGTTTTTTTTTCATACACAATTTTCTCTCTATGTGCTTTGTTCCATTGCCTTTGCGACAAGGGAAAGCTTGTTTTCTTTGCATATGTCTATGCACGTCATGAGAGCAAGTGTATCTAAGTGAACTCAAGTCCTCTTTTCCAAACAAACTAATTTCTCCTCATTCTCCATGATTGCATGGGAATCAACCTTTTAGGATAGCGCAAGCTAGGCTACCTTCAAGTTTTTTCCTCTTCTTGCTTGTTATTGGAGCCAAATGACACCTAAACCCGTCCCTTTTTATTTTAGTTAATTTATGGCGCAATCAGCCCATTTAAAACCACTTAGCCAGCCAAGACTGATACTTAAAACCATAATTCCGTAAGTAATCTCCTTCCTCAAGCAATGGAATATGTGCCCCTCTCTCAACCATTTAAATAATTACAAGTATTTACAATGAGAGAAATATTGACTAGGGGATATCACAGTCCCTTTCCCCAATGAGAGAATTATTAACCAAGGGATGTCATAGTACCATCCTCCTTGGGGGGAACACCATCCTCTATGTTCAATAACCATATACAACAAAACATGCTTTTACACCAAGCATTGTTGATCATGAAGCTTTATATACACAACTCATTTCAGTTTTTTCAACATATTTTATATGCATAGCGGCCTACCCAACCACCCAGTAACCATGAATTTAGAAGTAAGTCTTTCAGATTAATCATATTGCTAGGATTTGGTTGATGTTTCAAACCAACTAATGTGGCTCACCTTGTCCCGAGGATGAACCACATCAGTTGGTTCGAAACGTCGACCAAATCCTAGCAATGTGATTAATTCGAAAGACTTAATTCTACATTATGGATCACAAAAGTCTTAGATCTAAAACTATTAATTCAACCATCTCCCAATGGCCTTGTTCCTGAAATCTTTTACTAACATATTGTTGCATTCTCTAATTCCTTTTGCTGCTACTACTATGCATCTTGCAGACAACTCTAAACGATCCAAGTTGGTCAATTCCATGCTTTCTTACGTCATAGTAAATAATTTTTCCATTAGACTCGTCTTAAGGAATCCTAATAAATTTGAATCGTACCACGTTAACACCTTGTCCATGAATGAAACTCATGATTTTATTTTACATCCTATCAAGGAAAACCGGGTTAGCTCATAAACCAAATCATCATCGATCAGTGTATTAATTTATGTTCATAATTTAGAAATTCATGAAATCAAATGGAATATTGATACTCATCTTAAATTGCTCTTTGCTTCTGTTATCACCCAAACAATGATCACCTAGCCATTTTATACTAGGTTAATCAAAATACACTATATGGATGGGTTTTTGTATATTAAAACCAACTTTCACCTTAGGAAATAATTTAATGAATCATTTTCCTAAATAATTTCTCTTTAAAACCCAAAAAACCCCATGAGAATAATTAAATAAATCATTATCTATTTATTGTTATCTCGAAATAACTATTAAATAATTATTTAATGATTATTTCTAGCCATTTTTTACTTAACCACTCAAGAATAATTAAATAAATCATTATTTATTTATTATTCCCTTATTTCTCTCATGAGATAATTATTAAATCATTATTTAATAATTATTTCTAATTCATATTTGACTTTATCACCATAAAGTAATTAATAAATCATTTTTTATTTGTTAATTACTTTAACCACTTTCTAAATAAAGATATTTGACCATTTCAAATATCTTTCCCTCTCTAAAAAATATAATAAAATATTCATAACAACTATATTTTGATTTAGTCTATAATATTTGATTATTTTCTAAATCTCAATCTATCTCAATATTTTGTTATAAATAGAGGGGTTTTCTCCTCTTTCTTCACCATGACCATTCTCATCGTCCCCATTATCGTCCTATGACATTTGAGCTCTCACCTTGAGTTCAAGCCTCCATCACCATTTCTTTTGCCAACTGCATACATTGAGAGAAAGAGTTGAAGTTAAAGTGCAGGGTATTCAAGGACCCATCCCACAAAGGGGCATTTGCAGAATGAAGTCTACATTTGTTCCTCACCAGGTGTAATAATTCAAGATAGTTTTAGTAATAAAATTATATTTATCATTTCTCCATTGGGTTTTTGTTATAATGTTTGCTGTTATATGTTTCTTTTTATTTGCATATTATTTTTTGCAGGGTTTCTAACACTTATACTGCACATTTGAAGAAATATATTACAATCATTTATGTTGTTAGGGTTGCTTGTCACCATCAATTTAAGTAAATCCTTTTTGGTACACTTCTCCAAAAACTTTATACTAACAACTTATTCACAAACTTGATCATTTTCCAAACTGGTAAGCATCCAATGGAATTTTCTTTTCCTGTTCACACACTGGATCGATTTACAAACTTGACAAACACCCAAGGCCCTCTCTTTTCTTTGATCACGTACACACATTGCATCTATTTCCAAACCTTGCAAGTACCTAGGGCCTTCTCTTCTCTTCGACTACGTACACACACTGGATCGATTTCCAAACCCAACAAGCACCTATTGCCTTCTCTTCTCTTAGACCATATACACACAATGGATTGATTTCCAAATCCAACAAGCACCCAATGCCTTATCTTCTCTTCTCTTTGATTTAAAATTTGCTAAGTGGTTCAATGGCCCCAAGGTGAGCACTTAGTAACGAACAAATATAAATAAGTCCAATCGCTACCCTGTGAATATGGGCACTACCAAACTAGGTAGCCTTCTATCTATATGACTATAGGTCTATACCATACCTTCACAGGCCCAAGAAACCCCCATTCTAGGTAGTCTACCTATCCTAATAAACACAGGCATAAATAATCCCATACTTGACTGTCCTAAACACATTACAAAACACAAGGACCCATACATTCCCATACATTCCTATCCCAAAACAATACACAACACATGCGCATATACTCATGATACAACACAATGAATACACACGTACAACACAACACATACACATTTACACAGTACACATGGGACAATGCAACATGTACACAACAATATTGGAAATATAGATACCATACTATCTCTATCCACAGACACTAGGAAACACTGCCTCCAGTGTCTTTCACATTCTTCACCACGTGCATCCACAATCCACATACAAGATCTGTGGTGTCTTTAATTATCCATGCTTGTCCTCACATACCGCAGTTAACATTGCTTTTCTTTTGTTGATATATCCTTCAACATTCCTTGTTCATATTATGACATGGACGTAATATAAGAATCATATTCACATGATGTTAAAATCATAGATAAACTAGGGCTACTTTTCCCACTTGATTCCTCATAAAACCCAATATCTTTTTATGTCATTCACATCTGCATTAAATAAATTGAAACAATCATTCTTCCACAAGAATGACCCCTAACAGACCTAACAGATAAGATGGTGGTTTCATCTCTCTCTCTCTCTCTCTCTCTCTCTCTCTCTCTCTCTATATATATATATATATATATATATATATATATATATATATATATATATATATATATATATATATATATATACATATACTCATTAGCATGATCATGTATACAATACATAATCACATGTGTAGTTAGAGTTAAGGTTAAGAGAATTTCCTTTGTGCCATTCTCATGGTTGTCATGTTACTATCCATTGTTTCGCATGGACCCAACCAACCCATTTTGTTGTCATACTATTGTCCAGTTACTCAATGGCATATCAAATATTAACTTATTTCAATTATAACCAGGGTTGGGTAACTCCATGCATATAAGAAAAGCATGCATTAGTCAAGGAAGTTATTTTTCTAGAATTCCTCCCCATTCCTCTTCCTTTCACTTTTTTGTTAGCATTAATGATTCCAACCTTTATTTTATGCTAATAATGAATGCACAATCAAATTCCTTCCACACACTTTTGATTTATGCATGTTGTCATGTTTAGGAGCAACATTCCCAAGTATTTCAACAATGGCCTATTTTGGACCATGTTGAGAAATTTAGGGGCAACAAGTGTAGGATATTTCTCTTCTTATTGGTAACTACTTGTGATGTATTTTTACTTTTCTTGATTTAATTCTTATTTTATTTATTATAATTAGTGTTCTCTATCACCAAACAACTACCAAAAACATAAAGAATAATGAGACAATGGGACATAATATGTAGGCGATCAACCAAGGCCAAAACCTCTCCAACTTGAGAGGAAAACCCACAAGAATTCTTCTTCTTATAGAATCTTCAATTGATGAATTCCAAGACCTAGACCCTTGACCAAGAACCCCTCCAAGACCAAGTCAATGCTTCCTCTTTGAATAACTTCTCCTTCCAGCAACTTTGACCTACTTAGCAACTACAACTTCGAATTGCCTGGAAACTGCAACTTCGACTTGCCCAGAAACTACAACTTCAACTTGCCCAGAAACTACAACTTCGACTTGCCCAGAAACTACAACTTTGACTTGCCCAAAAACTACAACTTCGACTTGCCCAGAAACTGCAACTCCTACTTTCTTAGAAACTCCAACTTGCCCAGAAAATGCAACTTCTCTTTTTCACTTGGGTAGATTCTCTCTCCTTGAGAAATCAACTTCCAAACAACTATACTTGATGACCTAACTTCACTTCTGCAACTTGGATTCACTGCAACAATATGTGCCCTAATTCCTTCACACACGTGGAGAGAAGTAGCCCAAAACAAATACAAAATAACTCAACTTTTCCTCCCTTTTTCTTCCTCTTCTTTTCACTTCTTCTTGTCCTTATGATCGAACTTGTGTGTGAGAGTGAGGTGTCTCTAAATGAGGTCGAGTACCTGTTTGGTCAATTTAGTGTTCTAAATTGCTCTACATAACTTATCAATCCAGGTATCGTAAAATGATGAAGTGTAGTGCACTATATGTGCTAGATGGCCCTTCCTACTTCAGTGTTTTTGAGTTTTAAGTTGTTTTGGGGTTTTTAATCCTTTAATCCCTAATGATGTACAATGTATTTAACAAAACCTTAAATCTACTTCTGCTAATGAAATGATGACTAAGAGTGCTTTAGGCCAGATTTGGAAGTAAAGCTTTTAATCAAGAATAGAAAAACAAAGTTTCTATTCTTTCTATTTATTATTGATTCCTAATCATGAACTATAAGGACTTAAGAGTGAAATTGCAACTACTATCTAACTAATTACAAAACCAAAGCTTAAATGAGATATTAAAACTGAAAATGAGATTACAAGTACTGACTAATCTATTTCAGAATCAAAACTTAATGAAAAACTGAAAATGAAATTGAAACAAAACTAAATGAAAAACTATGACTGAAAATGAAATTGCAACTAGTCTATTATAATAGCTAAATGAAGTGCTTTGTCACTTTGCTACACAATTTTGGGAGAACAACCTTCTTGTGATAACATTTAGAGGGATTCCATACTTTATTGTTCTAAGAGAAAGTAAACATAAAAATGCAGAGAAAAAATCATTACATAAATGAAATATTTCACCACTTAGTTTTAAGATGAACCATCAACTAAAAGGGTTTTTAGAAACATTCACTTACAACATAAGTTACTAACCTAACAATAAAATGGAATTGATCAGTTTAATTCAAAACCTAAAGACAAATGAACATCAAATGAAATGAATTACTCTATACTACTGAACTCAACTTCAAGCTATTGACAAGAAACTAGAAAGTAAAAGAACTATTCTATGCTGAAATAAAACTATTCTAACTTAGTAAGAATGTGACAAAAACTGCATTATGAACAAAGTTAGAAAATGTTTATAAACATCATGGAAAAACACAGTGAATTTACAGTTTAACTATGAAAGACAAAACAAAAATAAAATGTAACCTTAACCAGCGCAGGGGCCCTCTACAAATGTCTCAGGTTACATGCACTTAATCAACACTCCAACAACGCTTTCAGGTATCCATGAAACACAATATTTATATTTAAAATAGAGAATGAGTTCTCAAAACTACAGAGCGGAAATCTGAACTTAACACATAAGCAAAATCAAACTTGTTCTACGTTCTTCACACAGGTATTTATAGAGAAATTATACAACTATTTTAAGGAGAAAAATAAGTTACAGCAAAACACGTAGGCAGACAAGTATGCAGAATTCTCTTCCTTGGTTGCTTGGAAACATAAATCTATAGTAATGTCTATTGGATTCAGTTTGCACAGGTGGTAGATGAAGTCCGTGGCCTCAGGAAACTGCTTCGGATCCCATCACTCAGAAACGTGTACAAAATAGAGTCCTGTTTGCCTTAGGTTTCTATATTTTACTTCTCTTTGATCGGAGTCTTCCTTGTTGATCTAGGCCAGATGAATAGGATATGATCCATGCCCTGATGTTTTCCAAGCTACCCATGTAGTCATTTTCCCCTCTTGACACTTGGAACCTGTAAAAGCGTGGAAGTAGCTGCAGAACAGCCGATTAGCTGCAGAATGTGGCTGCGTTCTATAGCTAAAAGACAAAAACTTATTCAAATAGCAAACATAAAAGTATAACATGTAAATCACTGAAATATACTCCTTGAGGTAATGTATAATGGTTATTGATGATAAGGATGCATTTTTCATGGAAGAACAAAGAGGAATGGATGAGAAAAGTTGCTAAGGAAAGGGCAGTTTTGGAGCTCAACATACCCCCACTGCAAAACTATTGCATGTCCCCATGCAATTAAAATTGTGAACTTCCTCCTCCTACTGCATTTGTTCTGAGACTTCAGCCAAAACATCCAACCTCTTCTTGCTTTTCTTTGCACAAACTGCCATCCTTGGCTTCCTCATGAGAAATATGTACTTGAGGTTAATAAGTGCCCTATTTGGCTTCTTATTCTTCCTTTTTGGTTTTTTGTTCTTCTTGTGCCATAAACCCAAGTGAAACATAGTGTTATCATGGATAATCTTATCCAACTTGTTATGTACTTTGAAGGCTTAATTTTCTCTTTGGATGTGCCGATTTAGAACTTCTTGCTCATAGATCTCCTGTTTAAGGGAGCTAGTTAAAGTTTCTTATGAGGTGGCAGGCTGCTTGGGATTAGCTGAAGTCCCTAGGTCTACTGATGTACTCTTTTTCTCCAATGACTCTATGTAGTATAAATTTGTTGTTGGATTTGATTAATTCCTGGAGAGGCTCTTCTTGGGCTGCTCTTAAAGTTTTGTGGAGGAGAGTTCTGTGGGCTTTGCTCATATGGAATATTGTCAAGGGACTGAGTTGGAGTTTCTCCCTCTAAATCTATAAATTGGGTCTCTTTTGATTTCATTTTCTTCACTTTGCCCCTGAGTCTAAAACTCCTCCTCAAGTTTTGGGAGCCTATGATCTCTTCTTCTATAACCTGTTTCCTCTTTCCTTTCTCCTTTCCTTTCTTGATTTGTTCTCTAATTTTGATGAGTCTCTCAGAAAGTAGTTGTTCATCCTCCTTAGGTGATGAAGGTTCAGGAATACATTTGTGGATTTCCTCAACCTTTTCTTTCATTTTTCTCCTCTGTTTTGTCTACTTTCTGATCTCTATTAATGTCTCAAAGATTGGTTCTTCTTTATCATTTTTCTGTGCTGAATTTTTAGGGGTGTTTTGAATGGTGTGACTGGTCTTCCTTCTCCTACTTCTTTTTACAGGACTTCCCTCAGGAAATTCTGGAGCATCTTAGAAGAAGTTTCTTACCTAAAAGTCCTCCCATGTATCCCTACACTTCTTAAATGAAATTCAACTAAAATCTTTACTAGTCCATGGTGATATAGAGTGGTTTCTATTGACTCAACTTTCTTCTAAACATTAGTTGCCATTCTTCTTAGACTATTCAACAAGAAAAAGGGTAGATTGAGGGTTCCATCTTCTAGAAAATTCATTAACAATCATATATGATATACATACATGGAACCAAACCTCCCTTCGCATGTAATAAACTTTTGCAAAATTAACAACATGCTACTCCATTTGTTTTAAAGCGCAAAGATTGGAATCCCTTTTCTAAAAACTGAAGTGTCCATACCTGGATTTTTGAGAATGACCTTCCAAGATTCATCATGAAACTCTTTTTTCTTAAACCACCTCTCTCCTAACCTTGGGAGTTCTGTTGCTTCAGCTATAAAGGACTCGGTAACTACAAATTTCATGTCACCTATTTCCACGTCCATTCCATCAAATGATCTGGCAAAGGGTTTGGTGGTTTCCTTATGGTAACCGTTGAATTTTTCAATAAAACTCAACCAACCAGCCTTCTGTAACATTCCTTTCAGCTACGGATAACCCTCCATGTACTTCACCTCTAT
Source organism: Pinus tabuliformis (assembly GCA_031772625.1). Classification (NCBI taxonomy): domain Eukaryota; kingdom Viridiplantae; phylum Streptophyta; class Pinopsida; order Pinales; family Pinaceae; genus Pinus; species Pinus tabuliformis. The sequence goes on along the minus strand of CM062819.1, from coordinate 792,264,914 downwards.
GGGTTCAGTTCTAACGATGAGCCCCATCACCTCTGTTCTCGGCTACTCTTCAAAATTCTCTTCATTGTCTGAGAAATGCAGTGACTGCATAAGAGGACTGTGTATACAAAAATGGAGCAAATGGATATGGAAACGAGATGACAAAGTATATGGAAGTAGAACGACTATGAGTATGAGATAAAATGACTGTACATACAGGATATACGAGAACATAGTAGCTGTATGCATAAAATGTGTGGAAACAGAGTGACTGTGTGCACAAGGTATATGAAAATGGAGTGGTTGTATGCACAAAACAGAGTGATTATATGCACAAAAAGGCTACGGGAGTATAAAATAAAAAATTGGTGTAATAAATGAACAATCAACGTTTTGAAGAGTCGTATTCAAATAGGTCATGTCGTTAATCTAACCGTTTAACAGGTGTGTTGTAGAAGTCTGGTTAAGTACGAGTCATGGAGTTTAAAACGGAGATTGCATCATTGGACCATTTGGCATTGAAGACAGAAGGTGTGGTGGAATCATCATGACAGTCAAATCACATAATGATAAATCAAGGAGTCAAGTGATTATACAAGTTATACAAACTTATGTTTTTGTATTGCTTTTTTGAAATAAGTTTTTGTTTTTACCTTTGGAACCTTACCTTCCGCTTGCTAATATCTTGTTTTTTGCTTCCACAGGTGTTTTAGGTGTGATTGGTCTTCAAAGTTGTTCTTTTCCTTCAATTACCTACATATAAGATTTTATTATGAACTGACCTCTTTGTGCTTAGACTGATAATCAAATTGTTGCTGCAGAATCAGATTGGCTGCAGAACAGGATTAGCTACGGAACGGGAACAACTGCAGAACGTGGAAACAGTTGTAGAATGTAAAACAACTGCAGAATGTAAATCAGAGAACAAAATATGGCTTATGACTGAATGGAATGGAAATGGTTGTATGAGTGAAAATATGACAAGATGATAAATGAAAAATGGAGATGAAAGAAATGCTGGAGAGGAAAAATTTATTGGTGGATTATGGGAATGGAGTGAAGTGAAACTTGCAAAAATAGAGTGAAATGAGATAAAACAATTAATTTTGCAGAATGCATAATGAGTCACCCCTTTTTAGATAAGAAATGGAAAATATAGGGTGTCAAAGTCTTCTTATTTTCACCCTATATTTTCTGTATAAGCATGCCAATCAGTGATTGGTTTTCAACCTTATACAATTTTTATTTTTATTTTTTTTAGATAGATAGGAAAAACAAAGACTAAGTTGGTGGAGAAGAAGGATTATTCTTCACCAGCTTCATTTCAGAATTGTTCTGAAAGATATTAATGAACTCCTCCTTTGAGATTGGTTTTTGATAAATTTTCAATCTATGACCATTCACAAGGAGAGGAGTTTGATTTTCATCTATTGTTCTGATCCTTACTGCTCCATTACTGAAAATGTTTTCAATCTCATATGGCCTAAGCCAATGAGTTTGACACTTCCCTTGAAAATATTTAAACTTTGAATCAAATAACAGTGCCCAATCTCCCTCTTGAAACTTCTTGTTCTTGATGTATTTGTCATGCCATTTAGCCCGATGTTGTTGGACTAGACTAGTCCTTTGAACTGCCTCTTGTCTGATTTCATCAAGTTCATTCAATTGCTCTAGTCTATGCTTTTGAGTTTCTAATAAATCCATCCCCAACCGGACTGCCATCTTGAAAGTTTTGACTTGGAACTCTATAAAGAACAAGACTTGTTTCCCATAAACAAGCTCATAGGGTGTATGTCCCGTTGTGTTCCTCCATGTAGTTCTATAGGCCCATAAGGCTTCAGGAAGCCTTTCTGCCCAATCTATTCTATGTAGATGCATAATCTTGGTGAGGATTCCTTCAATCACTTTATTTGTAGACTCCACTTGACCATTTGCTTATGGATGATAGGGAGTAGATTTCCTATGCTTAATCTTGTACTCCTCCATAAGCCTTTCCATCATGTTGGATGTAAATTGAGATCCCTGATCTGTCACAATTTCTCTTGGAACACTAAAGCAAGTAAAGATATCCTCAAAAAGAAAAATAACTACAGATTTTTCGTTAGCAAAAAGTAATGCTTTGGCTTCTACCCATTTGGTGACATAATCAGTGCATACCAATATATACTTTTTTTGCTTGGATGGAGGATTAATAGGTCCAATAAAGTCTAAAGCCCATTTTTAAAGGGTTCAATAAGTACTTAAGTTTGTAATGGCATTTCATTTGAGGGAGCAGGTTTCCCTACCCTTTGGCAGCTGTCGCACCTCCTGACATATTCTTTAGCATCTTTGAAGATGGATGGTCTGTTAACTCTGTAATAGAGCACCAACTTATTCCTAAGGGCTTGGAAGAACGTAGTCATTATTTTTTCCATGATAAATCCAATGCGGTCCAAGCTTCAAACATAGATGCTCTGATACCAATATGTAATGATACCCCCTGCTAACCCTAGCCTCACTAAGGTTAAAAGGGGGCGGTTACTATGCTGGCCCAACCTCCAAGGTATAATTATGGAAACAGGGTCTAAACTTTTTGCTCTTTTTCAACTTCTTCAAAACCTAAAATGGATACCATTGTTGCACTCATCTCATTAATACATTTCCAACGATATAAATTTTTCCTCGAACCTTATTACGGATCAAAATATGTGGCCATTCAAAGATGGGCCAATTACCACCTTGCCACGTCAAAACTCATCCCATGTGGAAATCACATACCAACACATATGGTGCTTTGTGTGCCATCTCTGCCATCGTGGACCAATCCATGAGGATATGCACTCTCCTCCAAGTAATCATAGGTCGACTATCCCCAACTTTGCAACACATTAAAACTTAACTAAGGGGGCGTAATCCCTGACCCCCAACCTCTCTCTAGGACCATCTATGCTTTGGGCCTTAACCAGCTCGACCCCAAATTGGTCGTTCGACTTGAATCTCAATCCTCGACCAGAGGGCCCCAATAATGGCTCTGCATATGCACGTTGGGTTAGAAACAACTTCTCTCGAGGTTGCAACCTTTTCAATCAGCCTTTTGACCCCCGACCCGATGGGTTCTATAGGTGAATTCAGGTTGATTTTACAAGCTTTTACACTTAGAAAATTTTGATTTTCTCCCTGGTTTACATAGGAACCATGACTTTCAACTACATTTGTTGAGGAGTTTAATGAAGAAATACAAGAACAAGATGCAAAAAGGTTTCACGCTCAACAAGTATGCATTTGAGTGCATTCCTTTAGAATCACAATGGAACTAGTCAACAACTCCCATGCACAACATAAATACGATTTTCCTTAATCAATAAATGCATCGAGACCATGTAAACCATTAAGATTTCCTTCATGAAAAACAATGAAACTCACTAAAAAATACTCATAAAGTTGAAGATGAAGCCTGGAAAATAATTTATTCAGGGAGTTACACTCAACGAATGTGCATTTGAGTGTATTTTCTCAAAATTATAGGGAACTTAAGAAACTCCTACCCACAGCATAAGGATTCATTTCTTTCAATTGAACAGTTCATGTACTTAGAGAATTTAATGGGACACACACATAGTAATACATGCTAGTGACCCTGAACTTCAAACTTCACCATTGCGCACACAGATATTACTATCCCTTTAAGACTGTAATATCATTGAGGTGAAAATACATAAACATATGCAAGTATTCTCAACCATTCATTGTAGCTTAGTACACAAGGTTCAACAACTCATATCCATACACATTCCTTATCATGCCAATATAAACATTTAACTAGTGCAATTAACATTTAGATATCATTTAAGCATGAGAAGCTCACAGAGATACTTATCTTATGTAGCACAAAAATTGGTAACTAAGAGTGGGAATTCAACTTTCCACCCAACCATAGACAAGCTGCAACAAATTCTTTCTTACAACTATCACCTCGGAGCCAGAATCCAATTCTTGAGGTGGAGTGATTTCAGAGAAATAATTGAATCTCCAGCTGAAACATGGTGTCCCAAAGCCACACTACCTTCACCCACCAACTATTCGAATAGTTAATGAGCCAATGAACCTTCACTCGTACACAACCAATGCCAATGACATGTTTTAACTAGTATAATAGATGAAGCAAGGTGACCAAGGCTACACCGCCTTTTCTCATCAGCTATTCAATCATATTAGCACATCACAACATCATAAATGAGATCTTAGCACTGAGAGTGCAACCCGAATTCAGGAGAAGAGTTCCCACCTAAATTGGAAGGTTCACCAACTTCCTATGCTACCAAGGAGTATAAGGGCATCCTTCCATTGGCGGTTCATTAGTGGAGCAAGCACCAATTTGATTAAGCTCCCAAGACAACACATGATGATTCACTAGCCCCATAATCACTAAAATGTCCTCTGATCCCATAAGGTAGATTCATCAATCCAACAAGCTTCCCAGTGGGGTTTTCAACCTTCAATCAAGCCACTACTCTCTATATTTCTTTTACCTGGTAAGCCTTTGCGAGGGTTCTTCAGTTGGTAAAGCTTAATGACAATAAATTTTGGTTGCTGCCTTTTTTGTGTTTTCAACTCCACCATGGAGGAAGTTTTTTTTTCATACACAATTTTCTCTCTATGTGCTTTGTTCCATTGCCTTTGCGACAAGGGAAAGCTTGTTTTCTTTGCATATGTCTATGCACGTCATGAGAGCAAGTGTATCTAAGTGAACTCAAGTCCTCTTTTCCAAACAAACTAATTTCTCCTCATTCTCCATGATTGCATGGGAATCAACCTTTTAGGATAGCGCAAGCTAGGCTACCTTCAAGTTTTTTCCTCTTCTTGCTTGTTATTGGAGCCAAATGACACCTAAACCCGTCCCTTTTTATTTTAGTTAATTTATGGCGCAATCAGCCCATTTAAAACCACTTAGCCAGCCAAGACTGATACTTAAAACCATAATTCCGTAAGTAATCTCCTTCCTCAAGCAATGGAATATGTGCCCCTCTCTCAACCATTTAAATAATTACAAGTATTTACAATGAGAGAAATATTGACTAGGGGATATCACAGTCCCTTTCCCCAATGAGAGAATTATTAACCAAGGGATGTCATAGTACCATCCTCCTTGGGGGGAACACCATCCTCTATGTTCAATAACCATATACAACAAAACATGCTTTTACACCAAGCATTGTTGATCATGAAGCTTTATATACACAACTCATTTCAGTTTTTTCAACATATTTTATATGCATAGCGGCCTACCCAACCACCCAGTAACCATGAATTTAGAAGTAAGTCTTTCAGATTAATCATATTGCTAGGATTTGGTCGATGTTTCAAACCAACTAATGTGGCTCACCTTGTCCCGAGGATGAACCACATCAGTTGGTTCGAAACGTCGACCAAATCCTAGCAATGTGATTAATTCGAAAGACTTAATTCTACATTATGGATCACAAAAGTCTTAGATCTAAAACTATTAATTCAACCATCTCCCAATGGCCTTGTTCCTGAAATCTTTTACTAACATATTGTTGCATTCTCTAATTCCTTTTGCTGCTACTACTATGCATCTTGCAGACAACTCTAAACGATCCAAGTTGGTCAATTCCATGCTTTCTTACGTCATAGTAAATAATTTTTCCATTAGACTCGTCTTAAGGAATCCTAATAAATTTGAATCGTACCACGTTAACACCTTGTCCATGAATGAAACTCATGATTTTATTTTACATCCTATCAAGGAAAACCGGGTTAGCTCATAAACCAAATCATCATCGATCAGTGTATTAATTTATGTTCATAATTTAGAAATTCATGAAATCAAATGGAATATTGATACTCATCTTAAATTGCTCTTTGCTTCTGTTATCACCCAAACAATGATCACCTAGCCATTTTATACTAGGTTAATCAAAATACACTATATGGATGGGTTTTTGTATATTAAAACCAACTTTCACCTTAGGAAATAATTTAATGAATCATTTTCCTAAATAATTTCTCATTAAAACCCAAAAAACCCCATGAGAATAATTAAATAAATCATTATTTATTTATTATTCTCTCGAAATAATTATTAAATAATTATTTAATGATTATTTCTAACCATTTTTTACTTAACCACTCAAGAATAATTAAATAAATCATTATTTATTTATTATTCCCTTATTTCTCTCATGAGATAATTATTAAATCATTATTTAATAATTATTTCTAATTCATATTTGACTTAATCATCATAAAGTAATTAATAAATCATTTTTTATTTGTTAATTACTTTAACAACTTTCTAAATAAAGATATTTGACCATTTCAAATATCTTTCCCTCTCTAAAAAATATAATAAAATATTCATAACAACTATATTTTGATTTAGTCTATAATATTTTATTATTTTCTAAATCTCAATCTATCTCAATATTTTGTTATAAATAGAGGGGTTTTCTCCTCATTCTTCACCATGACCATTCTCATCGTCCCCATTATCGTCCTATGACATTTGAGCTCTCACCTTGAGTTCAAGCCTCCATCACCATTTCTTTTGCCATAGCATACATTGAGAGAAAGAGTTGAAGCTAAAGTGCAGGGTATTCAAGGACCCATCCCACAAAGGGGCATTTGCAGAATGAAGTCTACATTTGTTCCTCACCAGGTGTAATAATTCAAGATAGTTTTAGTAATAAAATTATATTTATCATTTCTCCATTGGGTTTTTGTTATAATGTTTGCTGTTATATGTTTCTTTTTATTTGCATATTATTTTTTGCAGGGTTTCTAACACTTATACTGCACATTTGAAGAAATATATTACAATCATTTATGTTGTTAGGGTTGCTTGTCACCATCAATTTAAGTAAATCCTTTTTGGTACACTTCTCCAAAAACTTTATACTAACAACTTATTCACAAACTTGATCATTTTCCAAACTGGTAAGCATCCAATGGAATTTTCTTTTCCTGTTCACACACTGGATCGATTTACAAACTTGACAAACACCCAAGGCCCTCTCTTTTCTTTGATCACGTACACACATTGCATCTATTTCCAAACCTTGCAAGTACCTAGGGCCTTCTCTTCTCTTCGACTACGTACACACACTGGATCGATTTCCAAACCCAACAAGCACCTATTGCCTTCTCTTCTCTTAGACCATATACACACAATGGATTGATTTCCAAATCCAACAAGCACCCAATGCCTTATCTTCTCTTCTCTTTGATTTAAAATTTGCTAAGTGGTTCAATGGCCCCAAGGTGAGCACTTAGTAACGAACAAATATAAATAAGTCCAATCGCTACCCTGTGAATATGGGCACTACCAAACTAGGTAGCCTTCTATCTATATGACTATAGGTCTATACCATACCTTCACAGGCCCAAGAAACCCCCATTCTAGGTAGTCTACCTATCCTAATAAACACAGGCATAAATAATCCCATACTTGACTGTCCTAAACACATTACAAAACACAAGGACCCATACATTCCCATACATTCCTATCCCAAAACAATACACAACACATGCGCATATACTCATGATACAACACAATGAATACACACGTACAACACAACACATACACATTTACACAGTACACATGGGACAATGCAACATGTACACAACAATATTGGAAATATAGATACCATACTATCTCTATCCACAGACACTAGGAAACACTGCCTCCAGTGTCTTTCACATTCTTCACCACGTGCATCCACAATCCACATACAAGATCTGTGGTGTCTTTAATTATCCATGCTTGTCCTCACATACCGCAGTTAACATTGCTTTTCTTTTGTTGATATATCCTTCAACATTCCTTGTTCATATTATGACATGGACGTAATATAAGAATCATATTCACATGATGTTAAAATCATAGATAAACTAGGGCTACTTTTCCCACTTGATTCCTCATAAAACCCAATATCTTTTTATGTCATTCACATCTGCATTAAATAAATTGAAACAATCATTCTTCCACAAGAATGACCCCTAACAGACCTAACAGATAAGATGGTGGTTTCATCTCTCTCTCTCTCTCTCTCTCTCTCTCTCTCTCTCTCTCTCTCTATATATATATATATATATATATATATATATATATATATATATATATATATATATATATATATACATATACTCATTAGCATGATCATGTATACAATACATAATCACATGTGTAGTTAGAGTTAAGGTTAAGAGAATTTCCTTTGTGCCATTCTCATGGTTGTCATGTTACTATCCATTGTTTCGCATGGACCCAACCAACCCATTTTGTTGTCATACTATTGTCCAGTTACTCAATGGCATATCAAATATTAACTTATTTCAATTATAACCAGGGTTGGGTAACTCCATGCATATAAGAAAAGCATGCATTAGTCAAGGAAGTTATTTTTCTAGAATTCCTCCCCATTCCTCTTCCTTTCACTTTTTTGTTAGCATTAATGATTCCAACCTTTATTTTATGCTAATAATGAATGCACAATCAAATTCCTTCCACACACTTTTGATTTATGCATGTTGTCATGTTTAGGAGCAACATTCCCAAGTATTTCAACAATGGCCTATTTTGGACCATGTTGAGAAATTTAGGGGCAACAAGTGTAGGATATTTCTCTTCTTATTGGTAACTACTTGTGATGTATTTTTACTTTTCTTGATTTAATTCTTATTTTATTTATTATAATTAGTGTTCTCTATCACCAAACAACTACCAAAAACATAAAGAATAATGAGACAATGGGACATAATATGTAGGCGATCAACCAAGGCCAAAACCTCTCCAACTTGAGAGGAAAACCCACAAGAATTCTTCTTCTTATAGAATATTCAATTGAGGAATTCCAAGACCTAGAATCTTGACCAAGAACCCCTCCAAGACCAAGTCAATTCTTCCTCTATGAATAACTTCTCCTTCTAGCAACTTTGACCTACTTAGCAACTACAACTTCGAATTGCCTGGAAACTGCAACTTCGACTTGCCCAGAAACTACAACTTCAACTTGCCCAGAAACTACAACTTCGACTTGCCCAGAAACTACAACTTTGACTTGCCCAAAAACTACAACTTCGACTTGCCCAGAAACTGCAACTCCTACTTTCTTAGAAACTCCAACTTGCCCAGAAAATGCAACTTCTCTTTTTCACTTGGGTAGATTCTCTCTCCTTGAGAAATCAACTTCCAAACAACTATACTTGATGACCTAACTTCACTTCTGCAACTTGGATTCACTGCAACAATATGTGCCCTAATTCCTTCACACACGTGGAGAGAAGTAGCCCAAAACAAATACAAAATAACTCAACTTTTCCTCCCTTTTTCTTCCTCTTCTTTTCACTTCTTCTTGTCCTTATGATCGAACTTGTGTGTGAGAGTGAGGTGTCTCTAAATGAGGTCGAGTACCTGTTTGGTCAATTTAGTGTTCTAAATTGCTCTACATAACTTATCAATCCAGGTATCGTAAAATGATGAAGTGTAGTGCACTATATGTGCTAGATGGCCCTTCCTACTTCAGTGTTTTTGAGTTTTAAGTTGTTTTGGGGTTTTTAATCCTTTAATCCCTAATGATGTACAATGTATTTAACAAAACCTTAAATCTACTTCTGCTAATGAAATGATGACTAAGAGTGCTTTAGGCCAGATTTGGAAGTAAAGCTTTTAATCAAGAATAGAAAAACAAAGTTTCTATTCTTTCTATTTATTATTGATTCCTAATCATGAACTATAAGGACTTAAGAGTGAAATTGCAACTACTATCTAACTAATTACAAAACCAAAGCTTAAATGAGATATTAAAACTGAAAATGAGATTACAAGTACTGACTAATCTATTTCAGAATCAAAACTTAATGAAAAACTGAAAATGAAATTGAAACAAAACTAAATGAAAAACTATGACTGAAAATGAAATTGCAACTAGTCTATTATAATAGCTAAATGAAGTGCTTTGTCACTTTGCTACACAATTTTGGGAGAACAACCTTCTTGTGATAACATTTAGAGGGATTCCATACTTTATTGTTCTAAGAGAAAGTAAACATAAAAATGCAGAGAAAAAATCATTACATAAATGAAATATTTCACCACTTAGTTTTAAGATGAACCATCAACTAAAAGGGTTTTTAGAAACATTCACTTACAACATAAGTTACTAACCTAACAATAAAATGGAATTGATCAGTTTAATTCAAAACCTAAAGACAAATGAACATCAAATGAAATGAATTACTCTATACTACTGAACTCAACTTCAAGCTATTGACAAGAAACTAGAAAGTAAAAGAACTATTCTATGCTGAAATAAAACTATTCTAACTTAGTAAGAATGTGACAAAAACTGCATTATGAACAAAGTTAGAAAATGTTTATAAACATCATGGAAAAACACAGTGAATTTACAGTTTAACTATGAAAGACAAAACAAAAATAAAATGTAACCTTAACCAGCGCAGGGGCCCTCTACAAATGTCTCAGGTTACATGCACTTAATCAACACTCCAACAACGCTTTCAGGTATCCATGAAACACAATATTTATATTTAAAATAGAGAATGAGTTCTCAAAACTACAGAGCGGAAATCTGAACTTAACACATAAGCAAAATCAAACTTGTTCTACGTTCTTCACACAGGTATTTATAGAGAAATTATACAACTATTTTAAGGAGAAAAATAAGTTACAGCAAAACACGTAGGCAGACAAGTATGCAGAATTCTCTTCCTTGGTTGCTTGGAAACATAAATCTATAGTAATGTCTATTGGATTCAGTTTGCACAGGTGGTAGATGAAGTCCGTGGCCTCAGGAAACTGCTTCGGATCCCATCACTCAGAAACGTGTACAAAATAGAGTCCTGTTTGCCTTAGGTTTCTATATTTTACTTCTCTTTGATCGGAGTCTTCCTTGTTGATCTAGGCCAGATGAATAGGATATGATCCATGCCCTGATGTTTTCCAAGCTACCCATGTAGTCATTTTCCCCTCTTGACACTTGGAACCTGTAAAAGCGTGGAAGTAGCTGCAGAACAGCCGATTAGCTGCAGAATGTGGCTGCGTTCTATAGCTAAAAGACAAAAACTTATTCAAATAGCAAACATAAAAGTATAACATGTAAATCACTGAAATATACTCCTTGAGGTAATGTATAATGGTTATTGATGATAAGGATGCATTTTTCATGGAAGAACAAAGAGGAATGGATGAGAAAAGTTGCTAAGGAAAGGGCAGTTTTGGAGCTCAACATACCCCCACTGCAAAACTATTGCATGTCCCCATGCAATTAAAATTGTGAACTTCCTCCTCCTACTGCATTTGTTCTGAGACTTCAGCCAAAACATCCAACCTCTTCTTGCTTTTCTTTGCACAAACTGCCATCCTTGGCTTCCTCATGAGAAATATGTACTTGAGGTTAATAAGTGCCCTATTTGGCTTCTTATTCTTCCTTTTTGGTTTTTTGTTCTTCTTGTGCCATAAACCCAAGTGAAACATAGTGTTATCATGGATAATCTTATCCAACTTGTTATGTACTTTGAAGGCTTAATTTTCTCTTTGGATGTGCCGATTTAGAACTTCTTGCTCATAGATCTCCTGTTTAAGGGAGCTAGTTAAAGTTTCTTATGAGGTGGCAGGCTGCTTGGGATTAGCTGAAGTCCCTAGGTCTACTGATGTACTCTTTTTCTCCAATGACTCTATGTAGTATAAATTTGTTGTTGGATTTGATTAATTCCTGGAGAGGCTCTTCTTGGGCTGCTCTTAAAGTTTTGTGGAGGAGAGTTCTGTGGGCTTTGCTCATATGGAATATTGTCAAGGGACTGAGTTGGAGTTTCTCCCTCTAAATCTATAAATTGGGTCTCTTTTGATTTCATTTTCTTCACTTTGCCCCTGAGTCTAAAACTCCTCCTCAAGTTTTGGGAGCCTATGATCTCTTCTTCTATAACCTGTTTCCTCTTTCCTTTCTCCTTTCCTTTCTTGATTTGTTCTCTAATTTTGATGAGTCTCTCAGAAAGTAGTTGTTCATCCTCCTTAGGTGATGAAGGTTCAGGAATACATTTGTGGATTTCCTCAACCTTTTCTTTCATTTTTCTCCTCTGTTTTGTCTACTTTCTGATCTCTATTAATGTCTCAAAGATTGGTTCTTCTTTATCATTTTTCTGTGCTGAATTTTTAGGGGTGTTTTGAATGGTGTGACTGGTCTTCCTTCTCCTACTTCTTTTTACAGGACTTCCCTCAGGAAATTCTGGAGCATCTTAGAAGAAGTTTCTTACCTAAAAGTCCTCCCATGTATCCCTACACTTCTTAAATGAAATTCAACTAAAATCTTTACTAGTCCATGGTGATATAGAGTGGTTTCTATTGACTCAACTTTCTTCTAAACATTAGTTGCCATTCTTCTTAGACTATTCAACAAGAAAAAGGGTAGATTGAGGGTTCCATCTTCTAGAAAATTCATTAACAATCATATATGATATACATACATGGAACCAAACCTCCCTTCGCATGTAATAAACTTTTGCAAAATTAACAACATGCTACTCCATTTGTTTTAAAGCGCAAAGATTGGAATCCCTTTTCTAAAAACTGAAGTGTCCATACCTGGATTTTTGAGAATGACCTTCCAAGATTCATCATGAAACTCTTTTTTCTTAAACCACCTCTCTCCTAACCTTGGGAGTTCTGTTGCTTCAGCTATAAAGGACTCGGTAACTACAAATTTCATGTCACCTATTTCCACGTCCATTCCATCAAATGATCTGGCAAAGGGTTTGGTGGTTTCCTTATGGTAACCGTTGAATTTTTCAATAAAACTCAACCAACCAGCCTTCTGTAACATTCCTTTCAGCTACGGATAACCCTCCATGTACTTCACCTCTATGGGTTCAGTTCTAACGATGAGCCCCATCACCTCTGTTCTCGGCTACTCTTCAAAATTCTCTTCATTGTCTGAGAAATGCAGTGACTGCATAAGAGGACTGTGTATACAAAAATGGAGCAAATGGATATGGAAACGAGATGACAAAGTATATGGAAGTAGAACGACTATGAGTATGAGATAAAATGACTGTACATACAGGATATACGAGAACATAGTAGCTGTATGCATAAAATGTGTGGAAACAGAGTGACTGTGTGCACAAGGTATATGAAAATGGAGTGGTTGTATGCACAAAACAGAGTGATTATATGCACAAAAAGGCTACGGGAGTATAAAATAAAAAATTGGTGTAATAAATGAACAATCAACGTTTTGAAGAGTCGTATTCAAATAGGTCATGTCGTTAATCTAACCGTTTAACAGGTGTGTTGTAGAAGTCTGGTTAAGTACGAGTCATGGAGTTTAAAACGGAGATTGCATCATTGGACCATTTGGCATTGAAGACAGAAGGTGTGGTGGAATCATCATGACAGTCAAATCACATAATGATAAATCAAGGAGTCAAGTGATTATACAAGTTATACAAACTTATGTTTTTGTATTGCTTTTTTGAAATAAGTTTTTGTTTTTACCTTTGGAACCTTACCTTCCGCTTGCTAATATCTTGTTTTTTGCTTCCACAGGTGTTTTAGGTGTGATTGGTCTTCAAAGTTGTTCTTTTCCTTCAATTACCTACATATAAGATTTTATTATGAACTGACCTCTTTGTGCTTAGACTGATAATCAAATTGTTGCTGCAGAATCAGATTGGCTGCAGAACAGGATTAGCTACGGAACGGGAACAACTGCAGAACGTGGAAACAGTTGTAGAATGTAAAACAACTGCAGAATGTAAATCAGAGAACAAAATATGGCTTATGACTGAATGGAATGGAAATGGTTGTATGAGTGAAAATATGACAAGATGATAAATGAAAAATGGAGATGAAAGAAATGCTGGAGAGGAAAAATTTATTGGTGGATTATGGGAATGGAGTGAAGTGAAACTTGCAAAAATAGAGTGAAATGAGATAAAACAATTAATTTTGCAGAATGCATAATGAGTCACCCCTTTTTAGATAAGAAATGGAAAATATAGGGTGTCAAAGTCTTCTTATTTTCACCCTATATTTTCTGTATAAGCATGCCAATCAGTGATTGGTTTTCAACCTTATACAATTTTTATTTTTATTTTTTTTAGATAGATAGGAAAAACAAAGACTAAGTTGGTGGAGAAGAAGGATTATTCTTCACCAGCTTCATTTCAGAATTGTTCTGAAAGATATTAATGAACTCCTCCTTTGAGATTGGTTTTTGATAAATTTTCAATCTATGACCATTCACAAGGAGAGGAGTTTGATTTTCATCTATTGTTCTGATCCTTACTGCTCCATTACTGAAAATGTTTTCAATCTCATATGGCCTAAGCCAATGAGTTTGACACTTCCCTTGAAAATATTTAAACTTTGAATCAAATAACAGTGCCCAATCTCCCTCTTGAAACTTCTTGTTCTTGATGTATTTGTCATGCCATTTAGCCCGATGTTGTTGGACTAGACTAGTCCTTTGAACTGCCTCTTGTCTGATTTCATCAAGTTCATTCAATTGCTCTAGTCTATGCTTTTGAGTTTCTAATAAATCCATCCCCAACCGGACTGCCATCTTGAAAGTTTTGACTTGGAACTCTATAAAGAACAAGACTTGTTTCCCATAAACAAGCTCATAGGGTGTATGTCCCGTTGTGTTCCTCCATGTAGTTCTATAGGCCCATAAGGCTTCAGGAAGCCTTTCTGCCCAATCTATTCTATGTAGATGCATAATCTTGGTGAGGATTCCTTCAATCACTTTATTTGTAGACTCCACTTGACCATTTGCTTATGGATGATAGGGAGTAGATTTCCTATGCTTAATCTTGTACTCCTCCATAAGCCTTTCCATCATGTTGGATGTAAATTGAGATCCCTGATCTGTCACAATTTCTCTTGGAACACTAAAGCAAGTAAAGATATCCTCAAAAAGAAAAATAACTACAGATTTTTCGTTAGCAAAAAGTAATGCTTTGGCTTCTACCCATTTGGTGACATAATCAGTGCATACCAATATATACTTTTTTTGCTTGGATGGAGGATTAATAGGTCCAATAAAGTCTAAAGCCCATTTTTAAAGGGTTCAATAAGTACTTAAGTTTGTAATGGCATTTCATTTGAGGGAGCAGGTTTCCCTACCCTTTGGCAGCTGTCGCACCTCCTGACATATTCTTTAGCATCTTTGAAGATGGATGGTCTGTTAACTCTGTAATAGAGCACCAACTTATTCCTAAGGGCTTGGAAGAACGTAGTCATTATTTTTTCCATGATAAATCCAATGCGGTCCAAGCTTCAAACATAGATGCTCTGATACCAATATGTAATGATACCCCCTGCTAACCCTAGCCTCACTAAGGTTAAAAGGGGGCGGTTACTATGCTGGCCCAACCTCCAAGGTATAATTATGGAAACAGGGTCTAAACTTTTTGCTCTTTTTCAACTTCTTCAAA
This sequence comes from Pinus tabuliformis, assembly GCA_031772625.1. Lineage (NCBI taxonomy): Eukaryota > Viridiplantae > Streptophyta > Pinopsida > Pinales > Pinaceae > Pinus > Pinus tabuliformis. The sequence goes on along the minus strand of CM062819.1, from coordinate 792,249,482 downwards.
ACCTAAAATGGATACCATTGTTGCACTCATCTCATTAATACATTTCCAACGATATAAATTTTTCCTCGAACCTTATTACGGATCAAAATATGTGGCCATTCAAAGATGGGCCAATTACCACCTTGCCACGTCAAAACTCATCCCATGTGGAAATCACATACCAACACATATGGTGCTTTGTGTGCCATCTCTGCCATCGTGGACCAATCCATGAGGATATGCACTCTCCTCCAAGTAATCATAGGTCGACTATCCCCAACTTTGCAACACATTAAAACTTAACTAAGGGGGCGTAATCCCTGACCCCCAACCTCTCTCTAGGACCATCTATGCTTTGGGCCTTAACCAGCTCGACCCCAAATTGGTCGTTCGACTTGAATCTCAATCCTCGACCAGAGGGCCCCAATAATGGCTCTGCATATGCACGTTGGGTTAGAAACAACTTCTCTCGAGGTTGCAACCTTTTCAATCAGCCTTTTGACCCCCGACCCGATGGGTTCTATAGGTGAATTCAGGTTGATTTTACAAGCTTTTACACTTAGAAAATTTTGATTTTCTCCCTGGTTTACATAGGAACCATGACTTTCAACTACATTTGTTGAGGAGTTTAATGAAGAAATACAAGAACAAGATGCAAAAAGGTTTCACGCTCAACAAGTATGCATTTGAGTGCATTCCTTTAGAATCACAATGGAACTAGTCAACAACTCCCATGCACAACATAAATACGATTTTCCTTAATCAATAAATGCATCGAGACCATGTAAACCATTAAGATTTCCTTCATGAAAAACAATGAAACTCACTAAAAAATACTCATAAAGTTGAAGATGAAGCCTGGAAAATAATTTATTCAGGGAGTTACACTCAACGAATGTGCATTTGAGTGTATTTTCTCAAAATTATAGGGAACTTAAGAAACTCCTACCCACAGCATAAGGATTCATTTCTTTCAATTGAACAGTTCATGTACTTAGAGAATTTAATGGGACACACACATAGTAATACATGCTAGTGACCCTGAACTTCAAACTTCACCATTGCGCACACAGATATTACTATCCCTTTAAGACTGTAATATCATTGAGGTGAAAATACATAAACATATGCAAGTATTCTCAACCATTCATTGTAGCTTAGTACACAAGGTTCAACAACTCATATCCATACACATTCCTTATCATGCCAATATAAACATTTAACTAGTGCAATTAACATTTAGATATCATTTAAGCATGAGAAGCTCACAGAGATACTTATCTTATGTAGCACAAAAATTGGTAACTAAGAGTGGGAATTCAACTTTCCACCCAACCATAGACAAGCTGCAACAAATTCTTTCTTACAACTATCACCTCGGAGCCAGAATCCAATTCTTGAGGTGGAGTGATTTCAGAGAAATAATTGAATCTCCAGCTGAAACATGGTGTCCCAAAGCCACACTACCTTCACCCACCAACTATTCGAATAGTTAATGAGCCAATGAACCTTCACTCGTACACAACCAATGCCAATGACATGTTTTAACTAGTATAATAGATGAAGCAAGGTGACCAAGGCTACACCGCCTTTTCTCATCAGCTATTCAATCATATTAGCACATCACAACATCATAAATGAGATCTTAGCACTGAGAGTGCAACCCGAATTCAGGAGAAGAGTTCCCACCTAAATTGGAAGGTTCACCAACTTCCTATGCTACCAAGGAGTATAAGGGCATCCTTCCATTGGCGGTTCATTAGTGGAGCAAGCACCAATTTGATTAAGCTCCCAAGACAACACATGATGATTCACTAGCCCCATAATCACTAAAATGTCCTCTGATCCCATAAGGTAGATTCATCAATCCAACAAGCTTCCCAGTGGGGTTTTCAACCTTCAATCAAGCCACTACTCTCTATATTTCTTTTACCTGGTAAGCCTTTGCGAGGGTTCTTCAGTTGGTAAAGCTTAATGACAATAAATTTTGGTTGCTGCCTTTTTTGTGTTTTCAACTCCACCATGGAGGAAGTTTTTTTTTCATACACAATTTTCTCTCTATGTGCTTTGTTCCATTGCCTTTGCGACAAGGGAAAGCTTGTTTTCTTTGCATATGTCTATGCACGTCATGAGAGCAAGTGTATCTAAGTGAACTCAAGTCCTCTTTTCCAAACAAACTAATTTCTCCTCATTCTCCATGATTGCATGGGAATCAACCTTTTAGGATAGCGCAAGCTAGGCTACCTTCAAGTTTTTTCCTCTTCTTGCTTGTTATTGGAGCCAAATGACACCTAAACCCGTCCCTTTTTATTTTAGTTAATTTATGGCGCAATCAGCCCATTTAAAACCACTTAGCCAGCCAAGACTGATACTTAAAACCATAATTCCGTAAGTAATCTCCTTCCTCAAGCAATCGAATCTATGTTCCTCTCTCAACCATTTAAATAATTACAGGTATTTATAATGAGAGAATTATTGACCAGGGGATATCACAGTCCCCTTCCCCAATGAGAGAATTATTAACCAAGGGATGTCACAGTCCCCTCCTCCTTGGGGGAACACCATCCTCAATGTTCAATAACCATATACAACAAAACATGCTTTTATACCAAGCATTGTTGATCATGGAGCTTTATATACACAACTCATTTCAGCTTTTACAACACATTTTATATGCATAGCGGCCTACCCAACCACCCAGTAACCATGAATTTAGAAGTAAGTCTTTCAGATTAATCATATTGCTAGGATTTGGTCGATGTTTCAAACCAACTAATGTGGCTCACCTTGTCCCGAGGATGAACCACATCAGTTGGTTCGAAACGTCGACCAAATCCTAGCAATGTGATTAATTCGAAAGACTTAATTCTACATTATGGATCACAAAAGTCTTAGATCTAAAACTATTAATTCAACCATCTCCCAATGGCCCTGTTCTTGAAATTTTTACTAACATATTGTTGCATTCTCTAATTCCTTTTGCTGCTACTACTATGCATCTTGCAGACAACTCTAAACGATCCAAGTTGGTCAATTCCATGCTTTCTTACGTCATAGTAAATAATTTTTCCATTAGACTCGTCTTAAGGAATCCTAATAAATTTGAATCGTACCACGTTAACACCTTGTCCATGAATGAAACTCATGATTTTATTTTACATCCTATCAAGGAAAACCGGGTTAGCTCATAAACCAAATCATCATCGATCAGTGTATTAATTTATGTTCATAATTTAGAAATTCATGAAATCAAATGGAATATTGATACTCATCTTAAATTGCTCTTTGCTTCTGTTATCACCCAAACAATGATCACCTAGCCATTTTATACTAGGTTAATCAAAATACACTATATGGATGGGTTTTTGTATATTAAAACCAACTTTCACCTTAGGAAATAATTTAATGAATCATTTTCCTAAATAATTTCTCATTAAAACCCAAAAAACCCCATGAGAATAATTAAATAAATCATTATCTATTTATTGTTATCTCGAAATAACTATTAAATAATTATTTAATGATTATTTCTAGCCATTTTTTACTTAACCACTCAAGAATAATTAAATAAATCATTATTTATTTATTATTCGCTTATTTCTCTCATGAGATAATTATTAAATTATTATTTAATAATTATTTCTAATTCATATTTGACTTTATCATCATAAAGTAATTAATAAATCATTTTTTATTTGTTAATTACTTTAACAACTTTCTAAATAAAGATATTTGACCATTTCAAATATCTTTCCCTCTCTAAAAAATATAATAAAATATTCATAACAACTATATTTTGATTTAGTCTATAATATTTTATTATTTTCTAAATCTCAATCTATCTCAATATTTTGTTATAAATAGAGGGGTTTTCTCCTCTTTCTTCACCATGACCATTCTCATCGTCCCCATTATCGTCCTATGACATTTGAGCTCTCACCTTGAGTTCAAGCCTCCATCACCATTTCTTTTGCCAACTGCATACATTGAGAGAAAGAGTTGAAGTTAAAGTGCAGGGTATTCAAGGACCCATCCCACAAAGGGGCATTTGCAGAATGAAGTCTACATTTGTTCCTCACCAGGTGTAATAATTCAAGATAGTTTTAGTAATAAAATTATATTTATCATTTCTCCATTGGGTTTTTGTTATAATGTTTGCTGTTATATGTTTCTTTTTATTTGCATATTATTTTTTGCAGGGTTTCTAACACTTATACTGCACATTTGAAGAAATATATTACAATCATTTATGTTGTTAGGGTTGCTTGTCACCATCAATTTAAGTAAATCCTTTTTGGTACACTTCTCCAAAAACTTTATACTAACAACTTATTCACAAACTTGATCATTTTCCAAACTGGTAAGCATCCAATGGAATTTTCTTTTCCTGTTCACACACTGGATCGATTTACAAACTTGACAAACACCCAAGGCCCTCTCTTTTCTTTGATCACGTACACACATTGCATCTATTTCCAAACCTTGCAAGTACCTAGGGCCTTCTCTTCTCTTCGACTACGTACACACACTGGATCGATTTCCAAACCCAACAAGCACCTATTGCCTTCTCTTCTCTTAGACCATATACACACAATGGATTGATTTCCAAATCCAACAAGCACCCAATGCCTTATCTTCTCTTCTCTTTGATTTAAAATTTGCTAAGTGGTTCAATGGCCCCAAGGTGAGCACTTAGTAACGAACAAATATAAATAAGTCCAATCGCTACCCTGTGAATATGGGCACTACCAAACTAGGTAGCCTTCTATCTATATGACTATAGGTCTATACCATACCTTCACAGGCCCAAGAAACCCCCATTCTAGGTAGTCTACCTATCCTAATAAACACAGGCATAAATAATCCCATACTTGACTGTCCTAAACACATTACAAAACACAAGGACCCATACATTCCCATACATTCCTATCCCAAAACAATACACAACACATGCGCATATACTCATGATACAACACAATGAATACACATGTACAACACAACACATACACATTTACACAGTACACATGGGACAATGCAACATGTACACAACAATATTGGAAATATAGATACCATACTATCTCTATCCACAGACACTAGGAAACACTGCCTCCAGTGTCTTTCACATTCTTCACCACGTGCATCCACAATCCACATACAAGATCTGTGGTGTCTTTAATTATCCATGCTTGTCCTCACATACCGCAGTTAACATTGCTTTTCTTTTGTTGATATATCCTTCAACATTCCTTGTTCATATTATGACATGGGCGTAATATAAGAATCATATTCACATGATGTTAAAATCATAGATAAACTAGGGCTACTTTTCCCACTTGATTCCTCATAAAACCCAATATCTTTTTATGTCATTCACATCTGCATTAAATAAATTGAAACAATCATTCTTCCACAAGAATGACCCCTAACAGACCTAACAGATAAGATGGTGGTTTCATCTCTCTCTCTCTCTCTCTCTCTCTCTCTCTCTCTCTCTCTCTCTATATATATATATATATATATATATATATATATATATATATATATATATATATATACATATACTCATTAGCATGATCATGTATACAATACATAATCACATGTGTAATTAGAGTTAAGGTTAAGAGAATTTCCTTTGTGCCATTCTCATGGTTGTCATGTTACTATCCATTGTTTCGCATGGACCCAACCAACCCATTTTGTTGTCATACTATTGTCCAGTTACTCAATGGCATATCAAATATTAACTTATTTCAATTATAACCAGGGTTGGGTAACTCCATGCATATAAGAAAAGCATGCATTAGTCAAGGAAGTTATTTTTCTAGAATTCCTCCCCATTCCTCTTCCTTTCACTTTTTTGTTAGCATTAATGATTCCAACCTTTATTTTATGCTAATAATGAATGCACAATCAAATTCCTTCCACACACTTTTGATTTATGCATGTTGTCATGTTTAGGAGCAACATTCCCAAGTATTTCAACAATGGCCTATTTTGGACCATGTTGAGAAATTTAGGGGCAACAAGTGTAGGATATTTCTCTTCTTATTGGTAACTACTTGTGATGTATTTTTACTTTTCTTGATTTAATTCTTATTTTATTTATTATAATTAGTGTTCTCTATCACCAAACAACTACCAAAAACATAAAGAATAATGAGACAATGGGACATAATATGTAGGCGATCAACCAAGGCCAAAACCTCTCCAACTTGAGAGGAAAACCCACAAGAATTCTTCTTCTTATAGAATATTCAATTGAGGAATTCCAAGACCTAGAATCTTGACCAAGAACCCCTCCAAGACCAAGTCAATTCTTCCTCTATGAATAACTTCTCCTTCTAGCAACTTTGACCTACTTAGCAACTACAACTTCGAATTGCCTGGAAACTGCAACTTCGACTTGCCCAGAAACTACAACTTCAACTTGCCCAGAAACTACAACTTCGACTTGCCCAGAAACTACAACTTTGACTTGCCCAAAAACTACAACTTCGACTTGCCCAGAAACTGCAACTCCTACTTTCTTAGAAACTCCAACTTGCCCAGAAAATGCAACTTCTCTTTTTCACTTGGGTAGATTCTCTCTCCTTGAGAAATCAACTTCCAAACAACTATACTTGATGACCTAACTTCACTTCTGCAACTTGGATTCACTGCAACAATATGTGCCCTAATTCCTTCACACACGTGGAGAGAAGTAGCCCAAAACAAATACAAAATAACTCAACTTTTCCTCCCTTTTTCTTCCTCTTCTTTTCACTTCTTCTTGTCCTTATGATCGAACTTGTGTGTGAGAGTGAGGTGTCTCTAAATGAGGTCGAGTACCTGTTTGGTCAATTTAGTGTTCTAAATTGCTCTACATAACTTATCAATCCAGGTATCGTAAAATGATGAAGTGTAGTGCACTATATGTGCTAGATGGCCCTTCCTACTTCAGTGTTTTTGAGTTTTAAGTTGTTTTGGGGTTTTTAATCCTTTAATCCCTAATGATGTACAATGTATTTAACAAAACCTTAAATCTACTTCTGCTAATGAAATGATGACTAAGAGTGCTTTAGGCCAGATTTGGAAGTAAAGCTTTTAATCAAGAATAGAAAAACAAAGTTTCTATTCTTTCTATTTATTATTGATTCCTAATCATGAACTATAAGGACTTAAGAGTGAAATTGCAACTACTATCTAACTAATTACAAAACCAAAGCTTAAATGAGATATTAAAACTGAAAATGAGATTACAAGTACTGACTAATCTATTTCAGAATCAAAACTTAATGAAAAACTGAAAATGAAATTGAAACAAAACTAAATGAAAAACTATGACTGAAAATGAAATTGCAACTAGTCTATTATAATAGCTAAATGAAGTGCTTTGTCACTTTGCTACACAATTTTGGGAGAACAACCTTCTTGTGATAACATTTAGAGGGATTCCATACTTTATTGTTCTAAGAGAAAGTAAACATAAAAATGCAGAGAAAAACTCATTACATAAATGAAATATTTCACCACTTAGTTTTAAGATGAACCATCAACTAAAAGGGTTTTTAGAAACATTCACTTACAACATAAGTTACTAACCTAACAATAAAATGGAATTGATCAGTTTAATTCAAAACCTAAAGACAAATGAACATCAAATGAAATGAATTACTCTATACTACTGAACTCAACTTCAAGCTATTGACAAGAAACTAGAAAGTAAAAGAACTATTCTATGCTGAAATAAAACTATTCTAACTTAGTAAGAATGTGACAAAAACTGCATTATGAACAAAGTTAGAAAATGTTTATAAACATCATGGAAAAACACAGTGAATTTACAGTTTAACTATGAAAGACAAAACAAAAATAAAATGTAACCTTAACCAGCGCAGGGGCCCTCTACAAATGTCTCAGGTTACATGCACTTAATCAACACTCCAACAACGCTTTCAGGTATCCATGAAACACAATATTTATATTTAAAATAGAGAATGAGTTCTCAAAACTACAGAGCGGAAATCTGAACTTAACACATAAGCAAAATCAAACTTGTTCTACGTTCTTCACACAGGTATTTATAGAGAAATTATACAACTATTTTAAGGAGAAAAATAAGTTACAGCAAAACACGTAGGCAGACAAGTATGCAGAATTCTCTTCCTTGGTTGCTTGGAAACATAAATCTATAGTAATGTCTATTGGATTCAGTTTGCACAGGTGGTAGATGAAGTCCGTGGCCTCAGGAAACTGCTTCGGATCCCATCACTCAGAAACGTGTACAAAATAGAGTCCTGTTTGCCTTAGGTTTCTATATTTTACTTCTCTTTGATCGGAGTCTTCCTTGTTGATCTAGGCCAGATGAATAGGATATGATCCATGCCCTGATGTTTTCCAAGCTACCCATGTAGTCATTTTCCCCTCTTGACACTTGGAACCTGTAAAAGCGTGGAAGTAGCTGCAGAACAGCCGATTAGCTGCAGAATGTGGCTGCGTTCTATAGCTAAAAGACAAAAACTTATTCAAATAGCAAACATAAAAGTATAACATGTAAATCACTGAAATATACTCCTTGAGGTAATGTATAATGGTTATTGATGATAAGGATGCATTTTTCATGGAAGAACAAAGAGGAATGGATGAGAAAAGTTGCTAAGGAAAGGGCAGTTTTGGAGCTCAACATACCCCCACTGCAAAACTATTGCATGTCCCCATGCAATTAAAATTGTGAACTTCCTCCTCCTACTGCATTTGTTCTGAGACTTCAGCCAAAACATCCAACCTCTTCTTGCTTTTCTTTGCACAAACTGCCATCCTTGGCTTCCTCATGAGAAATATGTACTTGAGGTTAATAAGTGCCCTATTTGGCTTCTTATTCTTCCTTTTTGGTTTTTTGTTCTTCTTGTGCCATAAACCCAAGTGAAACATAGTGTTATCATGGATAATCTTATCCAACTTGTTATGTACTTTGAAGGCTTAATTTTCTCTTTGGATGTGCCGATTTAGAACTTCTTGCTCATAGATCTCCTGTTTAAGGGAGCTAGTTAAAGTTTCTTATGAGGTGGCAGGCTGCTTGGGATTAGCTGAAGTCCCTAGGTCTACTGATGTACTCTTTTTCTCCAATGACTCTATGTAGTATAAATTTGTTGTTGGATTTGATTAATTCCTGGAGAGGCTCTTCTTGGGCTGCTCTTAAAGTTTTGTGGAGGAGAGTTCTGTGGGCTTTGCTCATATGGAATATTGTCAAGGGACTGAGTTGGAGTTTCTCCCTCTAAATCTATAAATTGGGTCTCTTTTGATTTCATTTTCTTCACTTTGCCCCTGAGTCTAAAACTCCTCCTCAAGTTTTGGGAGCCTATGATCTCTTCTTCTATAACCTGTTTCCTCTTTCCTTTCTCCTTTCCTTTCTTGATTTGTTCTCTAATTTTGATGAGTCTCTCAGAAAGTAGTTGTTCATCCTCCTTAGGTGATGAAGGTTCAGGAATACATTTGTGGATTTCCTCAACCTTTTCTTTCATTTTTCTCCTCTGTTTTGTCTACTTTCTGATCTCTATTAATGTCTCAAAGATTGGTTCTTCTTTATCATTTTTCTGTGCTGAATTTTTAGGGGTGTTTTGAATGGTGTGACTGGTCTTCCTTCTCCTACTTCTTTTTACAGGACTTCCCTCAGGAAATTCTGGAGCATCTTAGAAGAAGTTTCTTACCTAAAAGTCCTCCCATATATCCCTACACTTCTTAAATGAAATTCAACTAAAATCTTTACTAGTCCATGGTGATATAGAGTGGTTTCTATTGACTCAACTTTCTTCTAAACATTAGTTGCCATTCTTCTTAGACTATTCAACAAGAAAAAGGGTAGATTGAGGGTTCCATCTTCTAGAAAATTCATTAACAATCATATATGATATACATACATGGAACCAAACCTCCCTTCGCATGTAATAAACTTTTGCAAAATTAACAACATGCTACTCCATTTGTTTTAAAGCGCAAAGATTGGAATCCCTTTTCTAAAAACTGAAGTGTCCATACCTGGATTTTTGAGAATGACCTTCCAAGATTCATCATGAAACTCTTTTTTCTTAAACCACCTCTCTCCTAACCTTGGGAGTTCTGTTGCTTCAGCTATAAAGGACTCGGTAACTACAAATTTCATGTCACCTATTTCCACGTCCATTCCATCAAATGATCTGGCAAAGGGTTTGGTGGTTTCCTTATGGTAACCGTTGAATTTTTCAATAAAACTCAACCAACCAGCCTTCTGTAACATTCCTTTCAGCTACGGATAACCCTCCATGTACTTCACCTCTATGGGTTCAGTTCTAACGATGAGCCCCATCACCTCTGTTCTCGGCTACTCTTCAAAATTCTCTTCATTGTCTGAGAAATGCAGTGACTGCATAAGAGGACTGTGTATACAAAAATGGAGCAAATGGATATGGAAACGAGATGACAAAGTATATGGAAGTAGAACGACTATGAGTATGAGATAAAATGACTGTACATACAGGATATACGAGAACATAGTAGCTGTATGCATAAAATGTGTGGAAACAGAGTGACTGTGTGCACAAGGTATATGAAAATGGAGTGGTTGTATGCACAAAACAGAGTGATTATATGCACAAAAAGGCTACGGGAGTATAAAATAAAAAATTGGTGTAATAAATGAACAATCAACGTTTTGAAGAGTCGTATTCAAATAGGTCATGTCGTTAATCTAACCGTTTAACAGGTGTGTTGTAGAAGTCTGGTTAAGTACGAGTCATGGAGTTTAAAACGGAGATTGCATCATTGGACCATTTGGCATTGAAGACAGAAGGTGTGGTGGAATCATCATGACAGTCAAATCACATAATGATAAATCAAGGAGTCAAGTGATTATACAAGTTATACAAACTTATGTTTTTGTATTGCTTTTTGGAAATAAGTTTTTGTTTTTACCTTTGGAACCTTACCTTCCGCTTGCTAATATCTTGCTTTTTGCTTCCACAGGTGTTTTAGGTGTGATTGGTCTTCAAAGTTGTTCTTTTCCTTCAATTACCTACATATAAGATTTTATTATGAACTGACCTCTTTGTGCTTAGACTGATAATCAAATTGTTGCTGCAGAATCAGATTGGCTGCAGAACAGGATTAGCTACGGAATGGGAACAACTGCAGAACGTGGAAACAGTTGTAGAATGTAAAACAACTGCAGAATGTAAATCAGAGAACAAAATATGGCTTATGACTGAATGGAATGGAAATGGTTGTATGAGTGAAAATATGACAAGATGATAAATGAAAAATGGAGATGAAAGAAATGCTGGAGAGGAAAAATTTATTGGTGGATTATGGGAATGGAGTGAAGTGAAACTTGCAAAAATAGAGTGAAATGAGATAAAACAATTAATTTTGCAGAATGCATAATGAGTCACCCTTTTTTAGATAAGAAATGGAAAATATAGGGTGTCAAAGTCTTCTTATTTTCACCCTATATTTTCTGTATAAGCATGCCAATCAGTGATTGGTTTTCAACCTTATACAATTTTTATTTTTATTTTTTTTAGATAGATAGGAAAAACAAAGACTAAGTTGGTGGAGAAGAAGGATTATTCTTCACCAGCTTCATTTCAGAATTGTTCTGAAAGATATTAATGAACTCCTCCTTTGAGATTGGTTTTTGATAAATTTTCAATCTATGACCATTCACAAGGAGAGGAGTTTGATTTTCATCTATTGTTCTGATCCTTACTGCTCCATTACTGAAAATGTTTTCAATCTCATATGGCCTAAGCCAATGAGTTTGACACTTCCCTTGAAAATATTTAAACTTTGAATCAAATAACAGTGCCCAATCTCCCTCTTGAAACTTCTTGTTCTTGATGTATTTGTCATGCCATTTAGCCCGATGTTGTTGGACTAGACTAGTCCTTTGAACTGCCTCTTGTTTGATTTCATCAAGTTCATTCAATTGCTCTAGTCTATGCTTTTGAGTTTCTAATAAATCCATCCCCAACCGGACTGCCATCTTGAAAGTTTTGACTTGGAACTCTATAAAGAACAAGACTTGTTTCCCATAAACAAGCTCATAGGGTGTATGTCCCGTTGTGTTCCTCCATGTAGTTCTATAGGCCCATAAGGCTTCAGGAAGCCTTTCTGCCCAATCTATTCTATGTAGATGCATAATCTTGGTGAGGATTCCTTCAATCACTTTATTTGTAGACTCCACTTGACCATTTGCTTATGGATGATAGGGAGTAGATTTCCTATGCTTAATCTTGTACTCCTCCATAAGCCTTTCCATCATGTTGGATGTAAATTGAGATCCCTGATCTGTCACAATTTCTCTTGGAACACTAAAGCAAGTAAAGATATCCTCAAAAAGAAAAATAACTACAGATTTTTCGTTAGCAAAAAGTAATGCTTTGGCTTCTACCCATTTGGTGACATAATCAGTGCATACCAATATATACTTTTTTTGCTTGGATGGAGGATTAATAGGTCCAATAAAGTCTAAAGCCCATTTTTAAAGGGTTCAATAAGTACTTAAGTTTGTAATGGAATTTCATTTGAGGGAGCAGGTTTCCCTACCCTTTGGCAGCTGTTGCACCTCCTGACATATTCTTTAGCATCTTTGAAGATGGATGGCCAATAATATCCTAAAGAAAGGATTTTATATGTTGTCTTCTTGTCAGCAATGTGTCCACCACATGGCTCATCATGACATGCTTTGAGAATATCAGGCATTTCATCTTCCCTGACACACCTTCTGATCATAAGATCTAGCCCTGTTTTGTACAATTCATTAGTGATCCATGAATATCTTGCACTTTCTTGAATAATCTTTCTTTTCTCTCTAAGAAATAAATGTGAAGGTAACTTCCCTGTAACCAAATAATTAGCAACATCTGCAAACCAAGGAGTTTGAGTAGTTACTGCAAAGAGATATTCATAAGCAAACTTGTCTTCAACTGGAGAGTCTTCTTTGATATTTTGAATCCTGGATAAGAAATTAGCAACTGTGGTTTTTTGTTTTTTTTTTTTTGTTTTTTGTTTTTTTTGTTTTGTTTTTTTTTTTTTTTTTGTTTTGTTTTTGTTTTGTTTTTTTTTTTTGTTTTTTTTTTGTTTTTTTGTTTTTGTTTTGTTTTTTTTGTTTTTGTTTTTGTTTTTGTTTTGTTTGTTTGTTTGTTAGTTTTTTTTTTGTTTTTTGTTTTTTGTTTTGTTTTTGTTTTTTGTTTATTGTTTTTTTTTTTTTTTTTGTTTTTTTGTTTTTCTTTTTGCTTTTGCTTTTGCTTTTGTTTTGTTGTTTTTTTTTTTTTTTTTTTTTTTGTTCGGGTTTATCTAGCACAGTAATGTTGAATTCTTGCAAAAGTAAAAGCCATATTGTAACTCTGCCATTAGTAATAGGTTTATTCATCAAATATCTAATTGCAGAGTGATATGTATGAACAAAGGTTTCATAGCCTGTTATATAGTGTCTAAACGTGTTAATTGCATGAACAACAGCTAAGAATTCTTTTTCAGTCATAATATAGTTCAACTCAGTGGGAGTCAAATTCTTACTTGTGTAGTAAATGGCATAAGGAATCAAATCTTTTTGTCCCAATACAGCTCCTAGAGTTGTATCTGAAGCATCTATAGAAATATGGAAAGGAAGTTTCCAATTTGGTCCTCTTAAGATAGGTGCTTCAGATATTTTTTTCTTACAAGGTTTCAAATGCTAGTTGGCAATCAGGATTCCACTTGAATTCACAATCTTTTGTAAGCAATTTGAAGAGTGGAGATGTTATTTTAGTGAATTTTTCTATAAATCTTCTACATTATCCTGTAAATCCTAGAAAACTTCTAACATCCTTTTGGCAACTTGGAATTGATAACTTAGAGATGACTTCAACTTTATATTTTTCAACTTTAATCCCATCTCTTGAAATGTGATGTTCTAAAACAATACCTTCTGTAAACATCATAAAACATTTTTCATGACTTAGTGAAAGATTTGTTTCTTTACATCTTTTAAGGACTTTTTCCAAATTTTCCAAAGCTTCTTCAAATGTGTTACTATAGACTGTAAAATCATCCATATATACCTCAACACAATCATGTATTAGATCAGAAAAAATTCCTAGTGTTGCTCTTTGGAATGTTGCAGGTGCATTACACAACCCAAAAGGAAGTACTCGGTAGGCAAAAGTTCCCCATGGACAAGTAAATGTGGTTTTATCCTGATCCTCACGAGCTACCTGAATTTGATTATAACCACTAAAACCATCCAAGAATGAGAAATACTTCTTACATGCTAATGTATCTAATACCTGATCTATAAAGGGAAAAGGAAAGTGATCTTTCAAGGTTGCTTTATTCAATTCTCGGTAATCAATGCACACCCTCCATTTACCATTCTTTTTAGGCACAATTACCAAAGGAGAAACCCATTGGCTATCTGAGATTGGGTAAATGAAGTTTACATTGAGTACTTTTTGGAGCTCTTCTTTCACAATTTCCGTAAGATTTGGATTCATTCTTCTCAGAGTTTGTCTAATTGGTCTATTTTTTTCCTCAATATAGATATGATGGATACAATTCTTAGGATTAATACCTTTCATGTCAGTGTACTCCTATGAAAATGCAACAGAATGTTTTTGTAATGTTTTGGTTAGCTCTTCTTGTTGTAGTTTCTCCAAGTTTTTGTTTATGTTCAATGTTCTACTTGGAAAAATTTCAATTGTAGAGCTACCAAACTCTTCCATAGAATAAAGGGACATTTGCCTAGATGACAATTATTCAACATTAGATTTTTCTTGGAATTGTGCATGATCATATTCTAAAGATGTTTCAAAATCTTCCAATGTGTTCAAAATTTGACTATCTTCACTAATTTCTGACATAATAAAGAGAGGTTGAATATCATCTTCTTCATCAATTCATTCCTTGTCATTTATTTTTGTGATTGATTTTGTTGGAGGATACAAACTAAATTTCCTTGTTGAATTACCATTAGAAATATACATGTCACCTAATCTACAACTAATAAAGGCATCAACTGTGGCCAGCCAAGGTCTTCCTAATATGAGTGGGTGTCGTCCTAAATTATTCTTGGGAGTTAAAATCATGAAATCAACAGGATATTCCCAAGAATATAAGGATACTAAAATGTCTTCTAGCACACCATCTGGCTTGATTACTGATCTATTTGCAAGTTGTAGCAAGGCAGGTGTGTAAATAAGATTAGGAAGTTTAAGATGCTCCATAGTTTGTCTACTCATAATGTTTATTGTTGCCCCTAAGTAAATCAATGTGTTTGGAATATCAATTCCATTTATATGTGTCTTGACAATTGGACTTCCTGGATCCACATATTTCTGCATGGCAATCTTTCCTATCATGATGTATGCTATCTTTCCTACCAGGTGAATTCTTTTTGTTTCTCTTGGTTTCCTTCTTGGTCTTTTAATGCTCAACTCCTTTATTGTTTTGGCTAGAATAAAAATTCCTCTAATGGCTTGCAACAAAGGAATTTTGATACAGACATTCTTCAATTCATCTAGAAAGTCATAATTGGGAAACAAGATATGTTTCTCTACCCCTCTATCACTATGTAATCTCTCAAGAAAAGGAGGTGTAGAAGTAGATACTGGTTGCTTAATGATAGGAGTTGTGTTTATTGATTCTTTTGTTTTTCTTTTTCAATGTTTTGGTTTTGGAGGGATGTTCCCTCAAAAATTTTATTGACTTTTAGAGAGTCTTCCTCAGAGAGATCTTGTTCTTGAATGACTATAAAAGGTTTTTCCTTTTCTAATATCCTACCAGATCTAAGTTGAACATCATTAAGATCGAGAAGAGTAATCATGTAAGATGGAAATTGTTGTCCTTCTACCATGTATGCATTCTGAGGGTTTTTATTATTGGGTTTTTTCAATGGTTGGGCGGGTAACTGATTTGGTTTTTGTTGAAATGGAAGTAAGAGTTGAGGATTTTGACTTTGTTGTGGAAATGGTAATGAAAGTTGAGGGTTCTGATTTTGAAGTTGTGGTTACTGATTTTACTGTTGATTTTGTGGGGGAGGATAACTCTGATAAGATGGAGGATATTGATAATATTGAGCAAATATTCCATAAGGATTTTGTATCCCTTGTTCCCACGGTTGAGATTGATACTAAGATTGAGGTTGAGGCCAAGGTTGCTGCCAAGAATTCCAGTTTGGTGGGGGCTGAAGATACATTGGATTGTTAAATCCTTGATTTTGTGGCCCCTGCCAAGGTCTTCTTGCAACAAAACAAAGAGGTTATGCAGAATTTGGGACTATTTCCTCTTGAAAGACAACCTTAAGACCTGGGATTGAGGGACAACCCTTGGTCTCATGACTTTTTGAACAAATCATACAAGTTTCTACAATTTTTTCATCTAAAGGGCATTCCCTTAGAGCATGTTTCTTTTTGCATTTTGGACAAAAGATGGCTAAAGCATCAGCCTCTGTTTTCTACTTGTTTTGAATTTTAAGGGTGTCTAGTTGCTCACTAAGGCTCCCTAAAATGTCAGTTTTAAACTCATCAAGCATATTGCCAATTTCTACCCTACTTACAGATCCAGTTGCAGATTTGTTTGCTCTAACAAGAGAAGGATCTCTCGGCCCTTTCCTGGTTTTAGATTTCCCTCTTGAGAGATGAACACATAGTTCTGCTATGTCACTCAATGGAAGTTGAGAGATATCTCCCTTCCCCATCATGTTAAGGATATCTATCCACTCATATCTAATCACCTTTAACAAAAGAACTTTCAAAGTTTCTTCATCTTAATTGTTCATTTTTTCTCTTTTCAAATTATAGTTGAATCTCTCAAGAAAATCCTCTAAGTTTTCATCTTTTTTTTGCATCATTTTGAACACCTCATCTTTATGATTGGTATGCATAGAATAATCCAAGTATCTATCCAAAAATTCATGTTTCATGTCATTCCAAGTTCTAGTGGATTAAGTGACTAACCCCATAAACCATTTCAAAGCAGCCCCTTTTAGTGTTGAAGGGAACAATTTGAGTTTTTGAGAGTCTTCTAGATAGTCATATGTTCTGCACAAGACTTCAAACTCAAACAAAAAAGTTTCAGGGTCCTCACTTCTCAACCCATAAAAGTTTGGGAGGAAAGATGGTGGGATTTTTTTCATTGTGGTATGTGTTTCCTCATCCACTATAGGGAATCCAAATGAGTTATCTACTTCCCTATTTCCTATGCCTCCTCCATTATTACCTCTACCTCCTCCATTGTTTCCTCTACCTCTCTCTCTACCCCCTCCTCCAAACAGTGAGAATTCTCCATCTTGTTCTTCTTCTGCCATTATAGTTTCTTCAAAGTCAGTATAGTTCTGAACTTGCAAGGTTATTCCCTCTTCCTCTGGTTCTTCTATAAATGGACTATGAGAGGGAGTTTCTACTTTTTCTTCCTCACTAGGCATTCCTAGTTCTTCAACTACAATAGGCTCTCTTGTGGAGGTGAAAAGGGTCTTCTCTCCTAAGACTGTTTCGACAGATGATGTAGGAAAATCTTCTGATTGAGTTTCTGCCCCTTGAATTCCAAGAATCGTATGGCTGGGAGTATGATTCTGGGATGGAGGTGTGTCCTTTCTAACTCTTGGTGGAGTAGGTGGAGTTGTGGGAATTGAACTTCTGCCCCTAGCTATAAATCTACCCCTAGAATCTCTTTCTCTATGCATGTCATTGTTTTGTTTTGTTTTTGTTTTTTGTTTTTCTTTTTATTAATGTAAGAGATAAGGATACCTAGTTACACTTCCTTGGCAATGACACAAAAATGTTTGGTCAATTTAGTGTTCTAAATTGCTTTACATAAATTATCAATTTGGGTATCGTAAACTGATGAAGTGTAGTGCACTATATGTGCTAGATGTCCCTTCCTAATTCAGTGTTTTTGAGTTTTAAGTTGTTTTGGGGTTTTTAATCCTTTAATCCCTAATGATGTACAATGCATTTAAAAAAAACTTAAATCTACTTCTGCTAATGAAATGAGGACCAAGAGTGATTTAGGCCAGATCTGGAAGTAAAGATTTTAATCAAGAAGAGAAAATCAGAGTTTCTATTCTTGCTATTTATTATTGATTCCCAACCATGAACTATAAGGACTTAAGAGTGAAATTGCAACGACTATCTAACCGATTACAAAACCAAAGCTTAAATGAGATATTAAAACTGAAAATGAGATTGTAGCTATCTATGATGAAAACAAAAACTAAAATGAAATACTGAAAATGAGGTTACAAGTACTGTCTAATCTATTACAGAATCAAAACTTAATGAAAAACTGAAAATGAAATTGCAACAAAACTAAATGAAAAACTATGACTGAAAATGAAATTGCAACTAGTCTATTATAACAGCTAAATGAAGTGCTTTGTCACTCTGCTACACAATTTTGGGAGAACAACCTCCTTGTGATAACATTTAGAGGGATTCTATATGTTAGTGTCAGTCTTTCCAGCCTTCCTCCAGTGATCAAATATGCTCTTACAAAGTGATTTTGAAGTGTCAAGGTCAAATTTTGTCATTTCAGTGAGTCTTCAAGCAAAATTTGGTCACTAGGCATTAGGTCTAGGGTTTGCTTTCACTCCTTCTAAAGTTGTCCAAATGTCAGTCCATGTCATCATTCATCTGAGTCTATCATCATTCATAGGGTTTTCATTATCATCTCAGTGTCTAATGAGTCATTGTACACCTTGTTCATGCTTCAGTTGCGCCTAGGTAAGGTCATTTCCCTCTCCTAGGGTTTTGAAGGCAATTTCTCTTGGACGGTCAAATCATCGGCAAAACTTGTATCCAGATGTTCATACACCTTCCCCTATCCTTCATGTACCTTATTAAATGCTTCCCATCCCTTAGATCCGCCAAATTCCTCATTTTTGCACAAACCCTAGTTTCTAGCTACAACCTGGCAATTTTCTAGGTTTGGCCTGTGTTTTGCCCTTTTGGACCCCTTCCCCTCGCTCAATCTCTGAGATTCCACTTTCCCCTGCTTTCTAACATCTCTCCCCACTCCCAAAAATTTCCCCAAGAATTTAGAAGCCCCCTATCCCCTTCATTTCGCTCCATTTCGACAAAATTCCTTGTTTCACACATCGGGACAAGTCGCACTCAAATGATGTTCCAGAGCAATAAAAGATGAATTTTGGAAAATGGAGAGAGGTTTTTGTCCATAACATGCCAAATAAGAAAAACCTCCTTCACTTTTTTCACAGGTGTCATGGTTTTATAGAAATGTCAAAATTGCAATCGCCAGATCCAAAGAGGTTGGCCAAGGCACTAAAACGACGGAAAAGGCCTGATCCACTCCAAATTTTGGCCAAAGCCTCTTTGACTGAGCATGGCACTAAATAGCTCATCCCCAGCACAAATTCCAAGAAATTTTGAGCATTTTGGGTGATTTTTGGTTTTTAAGGCAAAAAACAGGTTTTTCCGCTTGACGGGTCTCACCCCCCGCGCGACCCTTTCACTTGGCAACTCTATTTTCAA
Source organism: Pinus tabuliformis (assembly GCA_031772625.1). Taxonomy (NCBI): domain Eukaryota; kingdom Viridiplantae; phylum Streptophyta; class Pinopsida; order Pinales; family Pinaceae; genus Pinus; species Pinus tabuliformis. The sequence goes on along the minus strand of CM062819.1, from coordinate 792,230,025 downwards.
AAAAATCAGCATTTCTGAATTTGTCATGAAAATTTACACATGATCACCCATTTCCAAGAGATTTTATGAAGTTTTGGACCTCCAGAAAGTCAAAAAACAAGCAAAAAATGACTTTCTGCCACATTTTTGACACACAGAAATCAGTCTTGGGAGATTGCAATTTTGGAGGGGCAAATGACAACCAAATTCAGAAATTCTAGTTGGGTTGGAAATTAGACTCACAGAAATTTCAAACAAGACTACTCTTGCCTCATTTGGACACCTGGAAGTGCCCCAAAAGTGCTCTCAAAGGCGCGCGACCCGTCAGGATTTGGCGCGCGACCCATCAGGCAAATTTCATAATTTTTCACTTACAGCTCATGGATTCGCCCAGCTATTACTAGTTTTGACTTTTGATGGGGTTTTTCACCCTCTTTGATGTAATTTATGTATTTTCATGTCGATGTGACACTTATTTACCTATTCTAGAAGATTCATTCATGAAATAGCTTGTATTTAATGAATGAATTGGTTTCCTAGCTTATAGAGGCAAGTTGTTTTGATTGCCTAGTTTTCAGTGCTTAGTTTAGAAGTGGTTGAAACAGCTCCTAGGATAGTGAGCTCGACCCCTAGAGGCATGGAAAGATGTTAGATGGTCTATATTATGTACTCTCTTGCTCATTTTCATGGTTGGACTCTTGAGGGAGAAGCTATCATTGTATTATTCACTGTATCTCTGCAATTTTTGGCTAAGGAAGACCAGGGTTTTGCAGTCCTTTTTGGGATTCTTGTGGTTACATGTATTGATGGTGTGTTTCTCTATGTATTTGTAAGTGTGTTATGTGAATCATTTCCTTTCTTTTCCTTCTGCACATTAAGCAAATGAAGTGTTAAAGTAGAACTCATGACTGTCATGCTCTGCTTTTAAGTTTGTTTAATTTCAATGTTTTCTACTGTTTAAGGAGAATTCAAAGTTATTGTTTGCTCTCCTTAGCTCCTCACCTGTCTTTCTTATCCATTCATCTCAATCTAAGGCATCAATACTGTCTCCTATCTCGCCCCAAAGAACCCCCTGCAGAAACTGTGTCCAATCCCCGCACCCAAAATTACCATCTCCTCAATTTGCCACCAAAAACCCTAAAAACCCCAAATCAACCCTTTTGATCAGTTTACTAGCCTAAAATCAATGTTACCCTATTGGTCATCTCACCAATTGAAGATCTTTACCGAGATAGACCGGAGAGAGCCCTCTCCTGCCCCGTAGGGCTAGCTACGAGGCTAAGTGGTTTGATGTTGCCTTGAGGTTTACCTTTCTCAGCCTGAGGTGAAATTTCAAGCGCTAACACCATACTTCATTGTTCTAAGAGAAAGTAAACATAAAAATGCAGAGAAAAACTCATTACATAAATGAAATATTTCACCACTTAGTTTTAAGATGAACCATCAACTAAAAGGGATTTTAGAAACATTCACTTACAACATGAGTTACTAAACTAACAATAAAATGGAATTGATCAGTTTAATTCAAAATCTAAAGACAAATGAACAACAAATGAAATGAATTACTCTATACTACTGAACTCAACTTCAAGTTATTGATAAGAAACTAGAAAGTAAAAGAACTATTCTGTGCTGAAATAAAACTATTCTGAGTTAGTAAGTATGTGAAAAAAACTGCATTATGAAGAAAGTTAGAAAATGTTTATAAACATCATGGAAAAACACAGTGAATTTACATTTTAACTATGAAAGACAAAACAAAAATAAAATGTAACCTTAACCAGCGCAGAGGCCCTCTGAAAAGGTCTCAAGTTATATGCACTTAATCAACACTCAAACAACGCTTTTAGGTATCCATGAAACACAGTCTATATATTAAAAACAGAGAATGAGTTCTCAAAACTACAGAGCAGAAATCTAAACTTAACACATAAGAAAAATCGAACTTGTTTTGCATTCTTCACATAGGTATTTATAGAGAAATTATACAATTGTTTTAAGGAGAAAAATAAGCTACAATAAAACACGTAGGCAGACAAGTATGCAAAATTCTCTTCCTTGGTTGCTTGGAAACATAAATCTATGGTAATGGCTGTTGGATTCAGCTTGCGCAGGTGGTAGATGAAGTCCGTGGCCTCTAGAAACTGCTTCGGATCCCATCATTGAGAAACATGCACAAAACATAGTGTTGTTTGCCTTATGTTTCTATGTTTGACTTCCCTTTGACCGAAGTCTTCCTTGTTGATCTAGGCTAGATGAATAGGATACGATCCATGCCCTGATGTTTTCCAAGCTACCCATGTAGTCATGTTCCCCTCTTGACACCTGGAACCTGCAAAAGCGTGGAAGTAGTTGCAGAACAACCGATTAGCTGCAGAATGTGGCTGCGTTTCGTAGCTAAAAGACAAAAACTTATTCAAATAGCAAACATAAAAGTATAACATGTAAATCACTGAAATATACTCCTTGAGGCAATGTATAATGGGTATTGATGATAAGGATGCATTTTTCATGGAAGAACAAAGAAGAATGGATGAGAAAAGTTGCTAAGGAAAGGGCAGTTTTGGAGCTCAATAGTACCCTATATATAGGCTTCCTTGAGCTATTAGGCTGAATTGACATGTTCTTAGGCTGACTTGTTTCTCCATGTGGCCGACTTGATGCTTACATGTTTGACATGGTCTTGGAGGATCTTTTGACTCTAATTTAACTCAGATAATTTTCTTACAATATGTAACATGCCAAAGAAGGGTTATTCATACATGAAAATGACTTTTTTGACTTTATAGACTCAATGACAAATCCTAGAATCTCTCAATGGGAGCTTGACCTAAAATAAATTTCCCTTAAGCATGAAACACATGCCTCAAGAACAATAATAATAATTTATTTTTCTCTTTTATGAGGATCGAACTTGGTTACATATTTCAACACCAACAAGTTCCCTTGCCCCTAAGCATAACATTCAAAAGGAAAAATTATAAAGGAAGGTGAGGAAAACCAATACAAGAGAGGAAATCACAACCACAATCACAAGGGAAGATTTTGATAGAACAACATGGCCATGCACAAATGTACAATCAAAATGATATCTATCCATCATGGAATCAATAAATTAAAGCCACAACACACGAAAATAAAATAGTCCTTAAAATCAATTTGATCCAAATGATTCTAGTGTTCATGGCACTTCCAACCATCGTACGAGTGTGCATATGTATGTATATGTATATTCACACACCAAAATCAGTTCAAGACTTCTTCACAAGGTTCTATGGAACCTTGAAGTCAAAAATTCCCACAATAGTTCACATGGTATCTTTTCGTCACACATGTATCTATCAAGGAGCTTAAGGGAATGCCTCTTACTCCTTCTCAACATCCAAAATTTTTTATTCATGTTCCTTTGGCTCACATGGGCTATTTTCTTTCTTCTTTTGTCCCGCGAGGACAATCCTTTCTCAGATGATTTACTCTACAATACCATCAAAGAAATATCCTCTTCTCCTTTTTAGCCTCTTGAGGCCTCTTTCTTCTAGCACAACTTCCCTTTTTTGATGGAAAATCCTATTGTGTCAATTCTTGCAAGCGTTTTTGCAACTTTGAGTTCATCTTGGCCAACCTTTGTTACTTCCTGGCAAGCTCCAAGATTTCTGCCTTGCAGTTCTTTAGCTCAACCTTCAAGCTCTTGAGCTTAGCCTTCAAGTTCTTGAAGGTTCTTGTTCCTTGATGGGATTGGTCCATCTCCTGTTGTTCCCTACCACAATACAAACTTATGTTTGTTGCCATTGAATCTTCTATGTGCTGCCACATACACTCAATTGTTAATGTATTAATGGAATAATATAAATAAATATACAAGCTACCATTTTTCCCTTCTTGGCCAAGCATAATCCCTACAATTGTTCACGCATCTTTAAATTTTTTCAGTGACATGTCTTAAACCAATACACCATTTAGAATGTAGAATTACTTATACATTCTTGTCAGCGGGTTTACTCTTCTGCTCTTACATGTTTTCGAATTCAATACTTAATTAAATTCCATCAACATTAATTTAAAGCCCACCTTCATTAGTTTTGAATATTATTTTTTTGTGCTAAAACCTACAAGAGCCAATGTGCTTGACCTCTTCACCAGGGTGAACTATCATGGCATCTATAATTCCAAAGGTCAGTTAATTAGAAAACCATATGTCACACCACTATCTGCCATCTTGTGTGTGTGTATATCAAATTTTAAATGTATTGCAGTTATGCATGCAATCAACTCATGACCCATCCATTACAATGCTACACCTAACATTCACTTGCACAAGTGTTGGCGGGAAAAGTTCCCTAAGGTAAGGGTTGACAACCTCAACAAAGAAGAACAAGAAAATCAACAAAAAGAAATTAGGCAAGCATGCCAAACATGTGAATTATTAAATGTGGACTTAGAACTTTACCCAAAGGTCCTACGTTTGGCGATGTTCCCGTGGGGTCCAAAGCCTCTACTTCCTCCAGAATCGAGCAGGCTTGAAAATCAATTCAGAGAAGCATATACATGATATATAATTCAATGTGCATACATAAAAGATATGTTAGATCATCATATATAAACATGGAAATTTCTATTCATGAGACAATAACATATTAGGAACAAGACATGAGCTTCTTTATTGATAATCAACAATAGGTACATGAAAGGTGACTTGATTGAGGCCAAAGCATCAACGAAGCATTCCTCCAGATCCATCTAGCGTGGGCCATGAAGACAACCTCTCTAACAAATCCAAGGAGATCTTATAAGGATGATGAACATATCTGTAAAGGAAACAAGGGTTTCCATAGAGACTAGGAGTGCAGGAGGCAGGGGAAAATCAGATTTGATCTGGGAGAAAAATGGGTATAATTTCAACAACCCTTCTCTTATGTCCTTTAGGCATACCTAAGGTGTGTATATATACCACCTGAAATTAGTTAATTCAATTGTGCTATGGGCTCCTATAGGTGGGATCTCAATAAAACCCGTGAACCTCACCTGAAAAATATCATAATATTTTATTTTTTCATATTTAAAAAGGTATATGCGGGTATGCAGTTATAGAACCCACGTATGTACATGCTTTTGAATGAGCAGAGTTGCATATGGAATTTGAATTTTTTTTTTTAATAAAGGATCAAGTTTGCATGGGAAAAGGCTGCTCAATGCCATATAAGAGCATCAAGTCTACATAAGTGCTAAATGATGCTATAACAGATGCCCCTTAATATATGAGGTTAGAAGGGGTACATGATGGCCGAAATATATTATGTATAGAGAAAGGAGTCATCCGAAACCCTTGTAGGAGATCACCACATTCTAGGTCATCGAATACCTGTGGAAAGGAGTCAGAAAGAAAAATCGTGTCTGAGGCGAGCATACCCATGTTCAAAAGTAATAAAGCATGTCCGTTGATCAAGTATAAGTGGATCCATAACGTATACATAAGTGAACATAAGGAGATGTAGAATACATAATGGATTATTAGATCATAGCCACAAAAGAACACAATGGAGCTATGTCTCAATATCACATATAAAAATATATATGATCAATAATGCAAGAAGATTGTCTGATCAATGATGTTGCATAATTGATCCTCATAAAAGTACCAAGTCATAAAGGTGGAATAGTGGTACTGCATAAACTCGGGTGCCAACATATAGGATGTTGCTGTGAAGAACTGCAACATATAAGGTGGAAGGTATCACTAGCAGAAAACTAAAGGAGTTGTCAAGTGAACCAAGATGTTGACACAACCCGAGGTCTTCACCGACCATAGATGGTACATTTCTACACTATGGGAATAAATGAGCTAAAGTCGACCATGTGAGAAATCATTTGATTACCGTTCATTGATGTATATTGTTAACAAATGTGAGACAACTCACCAATAATGATAATGAGTGTCAAGGTACCCCAGTACAATTTAACAAGTGTGAATAAATGTGTTGAATTCGAACACTTGAAAGAATCTATCAATCATGAGATATTGATGTATTCTATATCGATAGTGAAGGGGTATTCCACTAATGACTGCAAACCCTAAGGTATTGAAAAAATGGCTCTAGACCTTATTCCCATAGCAATGAGTCAGAGTCGATGGGAAAAGATCCATTAGAGGGAAGGCATTAAGGCATCCCACATAACCCATCGCGAGTGTAACCTGAAGGTCGATAATTTAGAAGAACTCGAATGAAGAGAGATGAAGTAACCGTTACGAAGTACATTTCCGGCATACACAAGATGTGGCTAGCCGACGATAGAAATCGTTTGAACCAACCAATAATGAAAGTTGACACAAAGGCAAGGAATCCACCAATAGGGTCAAATGGAAACCAAGGTACTGCACAAATCCCAATGTGTGATAATGTAAGATGACATTGAACAAAAGGGAAACCACTTAGTCAAATACCAATGATATTGATTGACGTTGAGCACAAGTTCACCTATCAATGATGTAAATGCGACTAGGGTCAAACTCTGGGTTTACTTTCAGAGAAATTTGTCAAAGTCGATAAGAGAAAACCCGCTAGCAAGAAGTCAATGGGGACCTGCTTAAGTAGCACGAGTAAAGGACCAAATAGCTAATGTGATACTGAGGATAACTTGATAGACTAGGCATGGCCGACAGAAATGAGTCAAGAGACACCTCAAAATGGACGAAAACATGTTTACTTCCCTTGAATAAAAGCATGACTCAATGTGACTTTATGGTAACATAAAATAACTTTGTATAAGTCTGCAATGCAAGAGACATTAACAAAATCTCCATATGATTGGAAGAGATAACCAATCAGAGGAGGACTAACTCACAAACAAGGTTATTGATCTGAAATGGAGCATATTAGTAATGCTGTGCTAATTCCCCATTCAAAATAAAACCCAAGATGCTTATCATTTGCTTAACAAGTGCTTAAGGATTCACCATGTTTGCTTAATTAATTGATTCCCATGAGAGTTTCTTATGTAAATGTTATAAACAATTTAACATAAAACATATGCTGAACAACATAAAATAACAACAAAGAACATCTAAATACAACGCACAACACAAAGATTTGATGAGGAGTTCACCCCTCCTAGGCTACATCTCCTTGGTCCAACTTCCAAGGCTTGGGCCTCTCTATTATGCTCAAAATTACGACAAAAGTGTGTTTACAATGCTCAAAAAGCCCTTGAAACTCATCTCAATGAGTTCAGAATACTCAAAAATTGGCTATCTCGCCTCTTTTTGCATCCAATTTGGATAAGAACCGAAGAAGTTATGACTTCTCCTAGTTCTCCCACTATTTGTTCCACAAATTGCACCAAAACTGACATAATCCCACAAATTCACTCCAAAATCGCTAATTGAGCAAATATTTACTACGCAGTGGGCTATATTGTGTCAGTCGTATTGCAAATCGCAATTGGTGAAGTTTGGCAGGCTGAAGGTCTTGTTAACACAACGACGATGTTGTAATACCGATATCATGAACTCGATGGGACATTAACTCCAACATATAAAATATCGCGTCCGGGCAGTCCATCACAAATTGCAATTCTAAGATTACTGTCGGAACCATCGCAAACACAACCCTTTTCTGTGATTGTGGTATGTGATAAATTACATCGCAACTGATCTTCACCAAGGGCCAATTCTTATCCACCTGCGATAGGCGATTATGATTAGATCACATTGCAACCTATCTGTGTCGGGGCCGATTTCAAACACCTTTCTGCCTATGACTGCAATTTGCAATATGTAGGGGCCAATGGTAGCCTGCCACTTGGTGCCTCCTCATCTGCTGAAGGGCTTTTCCATGTCATCCAATCCTGCCACGTAAACAAGTCAAAATTGAACTTTGACTTCTCTAACTTCTGCATACGAGATCGGATTTGATTGTCATTCACACCATTTGATTCAGAATGATGAGCTCTTTGATCTGAAGATGGGTTTAAAAATATTCTGACACTTTGATTTTTGAGAATAATTTTTGGGCACCTGATCACTCCTCCCCACTGGAAGCCTTTTGGACTCCAAAATATTATATTCAGTTATTGAACAAATGAGGGTATTTTTCCCTCACCTTCCCCTCTTCAATCCATTTGGCCTTTTATGGATTTGTACCTTTGAGACCCACTCAAAGATAATCAAAATTTCCCTTCTTTGATGACCTTGTTCTTCTGTCAAGTATGGTGTCTTGCTAAAGCTCATCAATAAATTCTGGAGAAAAATATTCAATTGATGAAATATGTACACTTTCTCTCTGATATTCAATCAAAGGAGGCTCATACAATCTAAAATTTTCAACATTAACAACGGAATGAATTTGCATATTGAAAGCATTATTACCAATCTTTTCCATAATTTTAAATGGACCATAACAAATTGGTTTCAGATTTTTACCTTCACCTTGAAGCCTTTCCTTGCTAATGTAAAGCCAAACTTAATCACCTACTTGAATATGATGTTCCACATGATGCTTATCATGCCTTGCCTTATACTTGCCTTGACTCTTTTCTAGTTGTTCTTGAATTGTTTGGTGAATCAACTGAATTTTCTCAATGAATTTCTTTGCTTTGTCTATGTCGCTATGTCCATGTACAGCTACATATTTCTAAAAGATGAGATCCAAAGGCAATTTAAGCAAAAAACCAAGACATGCCTCAAAAGGCGAAGTTAGGGTAGAAGAGTGTTTTGCTTAGTTATAAGCATGATGAATATAATGCAACTATTTGTCCCACAACTTAGGATGTTTGTTGTAATATCCTCTTAGCAAATGAATAATTGTCCTGTTAACCACTTTAGTTTAACCATCCGTTTGCAAATGGAAGGTTGTACTTTTCTTCAACTTGGTGTCCATCAAGTTCCATAAACTTGACCAAAAATTCCCAACAAATCGGGAATCACGATCACTTACAATAGAAATAGGTAATCCAAAATGAACCCATACATTTTGAAAGAAAAGTTGAGCTGTGTGTTCAGCTGTAATTTGTTTTTTTACAAGGCATTAATATGCACATCTTGTTGAACCTATCCACAACTACGTACACATAATCATGACATTTTCTTGATAAAGGAAGACCTCCTACAAAATCCATAGAAACACTCTCCCATGGACATGAAGGCACTAGAAGTGGTGTGCACAATCCTAGTTTCCTATTACTAGGCTTATTTACTGCACATAATGAAAAACCTCTGAGAAAATGTGACACACTTTCAAGCATACGAGGCCAGTAAAAATACCTCTAAAGATTTTCCATTGTTTTACTTACACCAAAATGTTCAGCGATAAGAGAAGCGTGTGCTTCCCTTGTGACATTTACTCTCTCTCCCCATGGAACACAAAGTTTTCCCAATTTATACAACAAATTATCATGTACATGGTAGTTTAATTCCTCAACTTGTTGGCCTTGACTACAGTTTGATTATACCTCTTGAAAGTCAGCATCATGTGCGTATTGTTCAACATAAATTTCAGGAAAAACATATTGATTCTTGAGTAAAATGGCTACATTAAAAACTGATCTAGAAAGCATATCAATAACTCTGTTATAAATGCCTTTCTTGTAATTGATTACCAAGTGAAATTGCTGTAAGAATCACATCCAATGAAAATGCCTTGATTGCTGCAATTTTGTTTGAGATTGCAGATATGGCAAAGGTTGATGATCATTGTGAATAATGGTTTCTTTTCCCATTAAATAATGCTTGCATTTCTTCGCACTTTGCACTAATGCATAAAGCTTTGTACCATACGTAGGATAGTTAATAACATAACCATTAAAAATCTTAGAATGAAATGAAATGGGCTTACCATGCTGTAAAAGAACTGCATCCATGGCATAGTCACTTGCTTCTGTTTGCATTTCAAATGGTTGTTTCAAATCTGCCAATGCTAAAAATGGGGCTGAACTGATCTTTTGTTTTAAAGCATCGAATGCATTTTGCTATTTTCCTCCCACTAGAAGACAACCTTCACGCTGGTCAAAGCATGTAATGGAGCTATTATGGAAGAGAAATTGGAAATGAACTTCCTCCAGTACTGCACTACTCCCAGAAAAATCCTTACTTTTGTGATTGATTTGGGTATTGGCCAATTCACAATGACCAAAACTTTAGAGGGGTCAATCTTTAGCTCACCTCCTCCAACTATATGGCCAAAATACACTAAGGAAGTTTTCCCAAATTCACATTCAGACATCTTCATAAATAAGTGCTCTTTTATCAAGACATCCAACACTTTCCTCACATGCTTGACATGTTTTTCTCGTGATTTGTTGAATATCAAAATATCATCTAAATAGACAATTAAAAACTCATCAAGAAAGGATCTTAAAACATCATTCGTAACTCTCATGAATGTAGCTAGAGCATTGCAAAGACTGAAAGGCATAACTAGCTACTCAAACAATCCCTGTTTGGTCTTAAAAGTAGTCTTCCAATATCCTCCTCAGCTATTCTAACTTGATGATATCCACTTATCAAGTCTAATTTAGTGAAATATTTTGTATTCTTCAACTGATCTAGCAAATCATCTATTCTGGGCAGTGGGTATCAATTCTCCATGGTAATTTTATTTAAAGCTCGATAATCTACACACATGTGCCAGATTCCATCTTTCTTGGGTACAAAAACAATTGGTGAACCATATGGCGAAGTAGAGGGACGAATTACACCTTTATCTAACAATTCCTAGACTTGTTTCTTAATTTCTAAGCTTTCCATAATTGAAATTCAATACATACCAATGTTTGGGAGTGCACAATCTTGATGTAGCTAAATGTCATGTTATATTCCCCTTTTTGGTGGCAATCCCTTTGCTTCTTGAAACCTGTCTCCATATTGATTGACCACATCAACCAATTCATCTTTCAACTTCATGTCACAACCTGCAAAGGATTCATGCTCCATTTCATTCTTCTGCTTGATCATAAGAAGCAAGAGATTCTTGTTGGAATTTACCAGTCGCTTCATTTTCCCTGCGCTTGCTAAAGACATATTAAGATTTCTATGATGGACTCTCACAATATACTCCACTCCATCTTTGAACAAATGATATTTGTTCTCAAATCTATGAAAAACAACTTTTTTACAGATATAGGCTTCCCAACACAATTCCAGAAATATCCAGTGGCACTACATCTAATTCGACTTCATCAACGAAATTGGCAGTAATTGAAAACCTGAAAATGCATTTCTGTGTGACCTAAATATTGGCATCCTTGGTTATCCAACCCAATAGATATGGTTTATGATGAGACACAGTTTCTAGATTCATTTTCTTGACCAAATCTGTAGAAATTAAATTTTCCTGGTATCCACTGTCAAACAACGTGTCAATCTTGGTGTGTTTGGAAATAACTCGAATGAGGAGCAACTCAATTCTGTTTTCCTTATTTGAAACATTGTTGGAGTTATTTGTTGCGCTAGTATTTTCCATGACTTCCTCTTTGCTTGCTTTTGCCACAGATTTTCCCTTAGTGATTGTGGCTGCAATTTTTGTTTCATCACCTGAGTCAGAACCCAAGTCTTGTTGTACAACAACGTTTGTCTTTTGTTTCCCTTTATTGTAAACTCTGCTCAAATTTTGAGCTTATTATTTTGTGACAGTTTCATGTAATCTTGCTATTTTTTGATAATGAAGATGGAATCCTTTTTGAGCTAGCACTGAGTTACCTCAGAGCGTTGAAGCTCTTGGGTTAGGGCCCAATCCAAACAACCAAGCTTCTCTTTACTTGTATTTGTATGTTTACTTCAGTTTGTAGATTAATTTACTGTTAGATGTATTTTTCTTTTATGGTTAAGAATAGGTTGCTTTTGATGATTTAGTAGTTTGGTTCCATTTGTGCTTTCTGTAGCAGGTTAAGCAACGATTATAAAAGATTGAAAAGGCTAGCAATAGTTCCTTGTACTCTCTTCCTCCCTCTAGGACCATGATTTGAGGCAAAGACTCTCTTGCTGCCCCAAAAACACAGATTTTCTTCATTCATAGGACTTCTAGTGTTTGCAGTTTTTTAATAGGTTGATAGTCTAGTTTTGCTTTGCTTCAGATCTCCTTTATCATGTTCACTTCCTGATTTGCAATAGTCCTCTTTCATTCTTTTCTTTCTTGCAACATTTCTCAGCATTTCCTTTCATAGATCATAGTTTAGACCACTTTAATGCAAAACTCTATTTTTCTAGATGCACTCATTTCATTGTTTGCTTGATCTTCTTGGTTGACTGTTAGTTTCTATGCAACATGTCTCTTCCAGCAGTAGGCTAGCTTATCAGCAATCACATCCCCCATCTGATCCATGCCCTATAGGTATCCCAAACCTCACCTCAATTATGTCTTATTTTCCTTCATTTTTCATAGAACTTCTTCCTCTCCCCTTGAGAAAACCCAATCATCTTTCTCTCTCCTGGTGATTCATGGTCGACCTTAGGCACTCTAACACCTCACCACAACCTTCATCCACCTTTTCCACCCACTCTCACACCCTCAAAATAACAGAAATTTCTCTCGGCCTCCTCCTTTAGGCCTCCTGTAGTTTCCCTGTTTTCCTCCTATAGTTCCCAACTTTACTTTTATCAACCTGGTAGTTTGTAACAAACTTGGAAGCGTCGGTGTTGTATGCACAAGTACTTGTTATTACTGCGGGTTTTCAATTCGTCAGCCGACGCAAGATCACTAGGAGCTCAAGCCAACTTCTATGAATCTTAGAAGAAGCTCTATGTGTGATGAAAGAAAGAAATATTACTCTATTGAAGCTATTCTAATTGCAGAAAGGAAAAAAACTAGAATGTGAAGCAAGACCTAGTAAACCCTAATTAACAAGCTAATTCTACTTTTGCCAAAACACTATGAAAACCGTGAAAGAAATTCCATTACCTACTCAAGAAAGTAAACAACATCTATCCATGCTATTTCTAAAAGTAAATAAGCAAAAAACATATTTTTGGATTTTTATGTGTTTTTATGTGAATTTAACATGCATCTAATTTATTGTGTGTGAGTGTGGCAGCGAACAGGTGGTGTTGGAGGGTTTTTTTGGATCTTGGGATGATAGAAGATGGTGTGGATGGGTCCTAGGAGGTCTTAGGTGGCCTTCTGGATGCTTTTTCCACACTTGGCCTTCTAAAAGAAAGCCTACATGAAAAACTACAAGAGGACATAGGGGAACTACATGAGGAAAACAGGGAAACTACAGGAGGCCTATAGGAGGAGGCCGAGAGCAATTTCTGCTATTTTGATGGTGTGAGAGTGGGTGGAAAAGGTGGATGAAGGTTGGGGTGAGGTGTTAGAGCACCTAAGTTCGACCATGAATCACTAGGAGAGGGAAAAATGATTGGGTTTGCTCAAGGGGAGAGGAAGAAGTTCTATGAAAATTGAAGGAAACTAAAGCAGAACAGAGGTGAGGTTTGAGAGACTTGTAGGGTATGGATCAGATGGGGGATGTGATTGTTGATAAGATGACCTACTACTGGAAGCGATGTGATGCATAGAAATTGATAGTCAACCAAGAATATCAAGCAAACAATGAAATGAGTGCATCTAAAAAACAGAGTTTTGCATTAAAGTGTTCTAAACTATGATCTATGAAAGGAAATGCTGCTGCAAGAAAGGAAAGCATTAAAGAGGACTATTGAAAATTAGGAAGTGAACATTATAAAGGAGATCTGAAGCAAAGAAAAACTAGACTATCAACCTACTAAAAAGCTACAAACACTAGAAGTCCTATGAATGAGGAAAATCTGTGTTTTTGGGGCAGCAAGAGAGTCTCTGCCTCAAATCATGGTCCCAGATGGAGGAAGAGAGGCCAAGGCACTATTACTAGCCTTTTGAATCTTTTTTGATCGCTGCTTAACCTGCTACAGAAAGCACAAATGGAACCAAACTACTGAATCATCAAAAACAACTTATTCTTAACCATAAAAAAAAATACATCTAACAGCAAATTAATCTACAAACTGAAGTAAAGCATACAAATACAAGTAAAGAGAATCTTGGCTACCTGGATTGGGCCCTAACCCAAGAGCTTCAGCCCTCTGAGGTAACTCAATGCTAGCTCAAAAAGGATTCCATCTTCATTATCAAAAAATAACAAGATTACATGAAACTGTCACAAAATAATAAGCTCGAAATTTGAGCAGATTTTACATAAGAAAAAAATCCAGGGCTTCTGCCTAGGTCCCAATCTTCTGTTGTGATAGCGCAACCCTTAGGTGGGGTAGGGAGTGAAGCCACAAACTATTCGTAGTGCTGCCCATCAGTTAGGTTCATGTTGGCTTCACAGATCATACACTTCAATCGTTGATCCAAATCGTAGGGTGCCTCCCCAGGCTTCAACATGATCTCCTTGAATCCCATAATTGATTGCACTTACGACTTAGGTCGACTGAATTCTCTATTCAGTGTAGCCTGGATGTCTGCCAATGCGGACGTTGGGTTATCAGTACTGTACTTAATGTACCATGTTAGTGCGCGGTCCTGCAAAGCACTAACCAGTGTGGCTTTCTTCATTTGGTCATACGTGGCTTGAGCTTCCCATACAGCCTTCGTGACAAACCAAAACTGGTTCGGATTTTCGTTTCCTACGCCCTTGAATACACATAGCTTTATGGAGTTCATCATGTTGAACAATGGTGGAGGAGGTGGTGGTGTGGGTGATGGGGTGAGCGATGGAGGTGAGGATGGAGGCGGTGTGGATGGATGGGACGAGGATGGGGGTAGTGTAGGTATTCGTGGGAACCCTTCTCTTATCAGCTGAACAACGCTTAATGGAGAAGACTGCACTGCTCCTTCGTCGTCACTCAAAGGAGGCTCAATCAACGGGCTATACTCAGGACCTTTTCTTCCTCCGTCCCTGAAATACTTTCCACTTTGTGTAGCTCCAAACATCAAGGTAACCACATGACCCACTTTTCACACAAGAGAATCTTAATCCAAGTATTTAGTGACTTCAAATACTTACCTTGTGGTCCTTTAAAGAAGTGGCACTTTGCTTCACTGTAACTGACAGAAGTATCGACCATGAACTCTGTCACAAATCCTCCTATGATGTGGTTGAGCCAATGGTTGATAGCACGCGTGATATTATCTTCAGAGGCTTCCAGTCTCCTTACTAACTCTGGTGTCCAAACAATCGGATTGTCAATCCTCCACCTTCCTTGGCCGTCTGCCAACTTCGTGATCCACTCATATAACTCAACCAGGAAGGAACTGTTATCACTCAGGTTGTCCTTAAGCTCCGGAAAAGGATACGGCCGAGGTAACCACAGACCAACTTTGGACTGTAGGTTCTAGCCAACCTGCAATCAGAGAGGGCTCTCTCTTTCAGATTTAGCTTTGTTGAAAAGGATTTTAGGCTAGGTTTTGAGTTCAGAGGGTTTTTGTTTTGCTTTTGGTGGGAAAATTGATGTTTTCAGACAGAGAGGCAAGCCATAGTCTGGAAGTTTCAAACCATTGGGCGTGGAGTCGAGGAGGAGAACTGCTGGTGCATTTCTTCGGTCACAAGAGAGGAAAATGGAGCAAGATAGTTGCACATGAAGCAATATTTCAGGTTTAAATGATGGAAAGAATGCTAAGTAACGAGAGGCAGTTAAGAATCTCTCAATCAACTTAACAGATGGGGGTAACAGAGCTCTGCCTAGGGGCAGCGAAGAATCCCTAGATAATTGGCCAACACAAGTGAATTAGGGTAAATATGAGCCAGGAGGAATTCATATTCATAACCTATTCATTTAGAGGAAAACATAAAGAAACAACAAAAATTGAGCATAGAGTGTACTTAAACAAATTCTAAGTTATTCTTTCTTTCTGCTATTTAGATAGTGGTAAATAATAAACAGAGGTAAGATGCACTTATTGCTTCAGACTGCAGCACAAGGATTCCATCTTCAGATCTTCAAAACATTCATTTACAATAGACAATTTGCTCTCCAAGCTTTCAGCAATCTTTGATTATAGAAAAAACTCAGGTATACAATGCGAGTCTCTAGTGAAAATTCTCAATTAACCAACCCTTGTAACAATGTGGAGGGCGGTATATATAGGGAAAAACTCTCTACAACTGCTTTTATTACATCTTGACCTAAACAGGTCCTAAAGAACGATTAATTTGACCTAATCCTATCTGAAATAAATGCATGAAAATATCTTTGGCTGCGCTGAGGGCCACCGTATCAAAACTGAGTAAATGATGTTGTCCTCGGTGGCTTGGTGCAGTGTTTTCTGAAATAAATGTGTATGGGTTTCTGCTTCTTTGTTGTCTGCCTGTATTTAAAGCTTTAACTGTGATTTGAGGGCAAGGACTGGCTTATGCCTCTTGATTTGACTTTCTGGGGGGCTCATCAATTTTCAGGTGCTTCAAGCCCCTAAAAAATCCTGACTGATACTCTTTGGCTCTTCTTCTTCCTCTGATACTCTTTGACAAGAAAATGGGCTGATGTTTTCCTTTGCTGTGGGTCTAATCACAAATTGATGGCCGTTGTTTTCCTTTGCTGTGGGTCTAATCACAAATTAAGGGCCGCTGTTTGGTCTCTGTTTCCTCTAGAACTGTCTTCTACTCCTTACGGCAAGCTTCGCGAAGAAAAATGGGTCATTAGGCACCTTTCGGGCTTGTTGGGGGCTGCATAATGAAAAGATTCCCTAAAGATTCCCCATTCAGGCCTAATTTATCCAGCGTCCCTCATCAAAAACTGCCTCAGAAATTGATTCCGGGGCTCCGGAGTGCGATTTTCGCCCTTTGCGCTAAAAATGCTGATGACGTCAACATGACGTGACTTTGTATGGCGGATGACGTCAACAGAATGACGTCAGCATGATGACGTGGAGGGATGACGTTAGCATGATGACGTCATCACGTATGGAGGTGGCGTGGCAGTACGGCGAGTCTGATGGTGTGGCAAGACACGTGGCAGGTGACTCGGCGATACAGTGGTAGGAGGTCCACGCAGGCGGGTGACGTGTCATGGTGATTGGGCAGGGGGTGATGCAAGCAGGTGACGTCACCGGGCAGGGGCGGTTTCCAGTTTTGGGGCGCACCACCTTTGGGCATGAGCGGTTTTGTCAGAGGGGGCTCCGCCACAGCCCAGGAGGTGACACGTGGCGGGAGGTACGGCGGGAATACCGCCCATCTCCCGGACGCTAACCTTCGGGCGGTTCGGAGATGGGACAACCCGTCAACCGTTGATCTGGGCGTAGGACGATCGGACGGTTGGCGGGAAGGGTGAGGCGGCGGGAAGTTAGGGAGGGGAATATACAAGGGATATTCCGATTTTAATAATGCGCGGCGGGGGTTGTAGACTTAGGGAAAGTGGGTTATGGGGTTTAAAATGGGCGGGTTAATGTATTTATAGTTGGGGCTTAGGGATAAGGGTTAAAACATGGGTTTAATGCGCGCGGGTTTAACAATTTCTGCCCAAAACTTAAGGTAAGGGGGCGGAAAAGAGGGTTTTTGAGGGTTTTTAGGGCTAGGGGAGAGGTTGTTAGCATGACCAGGTGTCATCTAACTCCTGCTATGACTCGGATGGGCTAAAAACAGCCCCAGGTGGACCATTTTTTCCCGAACTTGGAAAAAATATGGCTATATTGCCAGGGAGGGGATATTTACATAGGGGAATTTTTATATACATAGTTTTAGTAGGGGAAGGGGAAAACTAATAGGGAGTTATATACTAGAGTTAGTAGTTAATATGGAGATGATAAGCAGGCGCTAAGGTCAGGGACCTTAGGCTAATTTTGGGGAAAAGAATTTGAAAAGAAATAAAATCCTTGAGTGAAGTAGATCTTCACCAAGGAAACTGATATGGATGATGATGAAACTAAGAGGAATCAAGCAGATCTTGACCTCTTTGGGAAGTTAGTAAGTGACTTTAGGGAATTAGAAGAAGGGGGAGTTAATGATGTCCACCTTTGAGCTCATTTGAATGAAAACTGCCTGCATTGTGATCTGTAAAGATGAAGCACTTTGTAACACAAAATTGATCATAAATCATCATTCTGCAACCTCACAGCTACCTACCCGGCCTACTTTCCTAACATTTTTTCTTCTTTTTGGTTTGGGTGCACTTAGACTTGCAGACCCTGATTTACAATTTTTCTTTTGAATGATTTCCTATCTAAATCTACACTTATTTCTACCAGGGCCCAGATTAAGCAGTTGGGTCCCTTTGATTCTCTACCTATCTACAGATCTGCCAAGATTAAACTGTTTGGACAGATATCATTTCTATATTCTAAAACAGGAAATTGAAACCTAGGGAGACCAATATTAGACTGTTTGGACCTCCCTTAAATGAAAACTCTTCAAAACTGGAACAACTCATCAAAATTGGAATCAGCAGTGGCATTTGGACTAGCACACTTCATGGCTTTCTTGTGGAAATATGGAACACTGCAGCTTGCAAAGTATGACATATTTGGCATGTAAAAATGTCAATCATGAAAGATGAAACCCTGTTGCAACAGGAGGCTAACAGTGGCTCCACTTGGGGATGGATTTTCCTTGTGAAAAGCCAAGAACAGCAGGTCAGACTGCCTTGATCTTCTATGGTTGCTGTAGACTGGAAACATTTGTTCTGGCTGCTAAAAATATAAACTTTGAACTATGAACAACCTCCTCCTCAACTGAATTACTGTGAACTGTGCAGCATCGCCTGCTTTCTTCTGCGTGCTTGATAATTATGCACAATGACTGCAAATAGTTCTTTTCTACCATAAATTGCTTGTAATGTGACAGTTTTCCTTTTGTTGTTTTGTTGAAATTGGTGCAGAGACAGAGCCTTTAAAACTGGAACACTTGTTTTGGCTGTGCCTTCACAAATTTACTGCTGCTTCTTAAACAATCGGCCTGCTTATACAAAATAAAAACAAAGTGTTGATATATACAAATAAGACTGTACAAAGATATATACAAAACTGCATTGTGTCCCTTAAAAGGGGTCATGGTAATGTTTCGGCATACGGACATTGACAGGGCCTTCTTCGGCAGTGCCATCCTCTACAGATCTGAGAAAATAAGTGTTATTTCCAGCAGAAATAACCAATGGACCTCTCCATAAAAAATCAAACTTTGCATGTTTGCCTTGTCTTCCCTTCTTGAGTCCCATCTTAGAACTTTGTCACCAACATTGAAATCCTCAGCCTTAGCTCTCTTATCAAACATCTTTTTGAGCTTTTCTTTCACAATTTGAGCTCTGTCATAAACTTGTTCTCTGGTTTGCTACAGATGGATGGTCTGATTGATTCGTCTTTGGATGTCATTTGGTTCAGCCTGAATCTCTTGTAACAGTTTGATAGTAGGAATGCCCAGGGATGAAGGAAATCTAGCCTCCATGCCGTATACCAGCTCATAAGGGCTCATCCCAATTGATCTTTTGCTTGAAAGTCTGTCTGCCCATAGGGCATTTACCAGTTTTTTGTGCCAGTTCTTCTTGTTTTCTTCCAGCACTTTCTTTATGATGTTGATGAGGCTTTTGTTAGATGATTCGGCCAAGCCATTACCTTGAGGGTAATAGGCCGTGGAGTGGCCCAAGGTAATATGAAATTTGTGGCAGAAATTGATCATTCTTTTGGACTTAAAGGCAATGGCATTGTCAGTGATGATTTTATCAGGGCAGCCAAATCTGGAAAGGATATTGCACTCAAGGAATTGGATAATGATGGTGTCATTGGCTTGTCTACAGGGAATGGCTTCAACCCACTTAGTGAAATAGTTGGTGGCTGTTAGGATCCATTTGTGCTGGCCTGAGGAAGAGGGATGGATTTCTCCAATGAAGTCAAGACCCCATTGTTGAAAAGGTTGTTCGGTTGAGATGGGTTTAAGGGGCAGGGGTAACATCTTTCTTTTGCCCTCAAAAATTTGGCATTTGTGACATGACATGGCAAACTTCTTTACATCTGAAAAAAGAGAGGGCCAATAAAAACCAGCCCTTAAAATTTTATCAGCAGTGGACTTCCAATATAGATGTCCTCCACAGTCACCTGCATGGAATTCTTTCATGACATTGTTAGTTTCATTCATGGTTAAACAATTAAGCAATATAACTTCATGATTTCTCCAAAATAATGCACCATCTATAACACAAAACTTTAAAGCCTTCATTTTCAAAAATCTTTTGCTGGTTCTGGACAATCCTGGGGGAGCACACAGGTTTAACAATACAAAGCATATATCAGCGTACCATGGGGATTGTAAAAAGATTTCACTGATCTGTGGAGTCGCCAGCTCCGGTTCATTTTCCAGCCGGTTAATCTCTAAGGCTTGAAAATTTGTTTCGGACATCAGTTTAGCTAAACCTTGTCCCTTTATCAACTTGGTTGGTTTTATTTCTATGTCATATTCAAGGATATTTGCAATCCACTTGCCTCTTTTGCCTTCTAATCCTTCTTGAGTCAATATGTCCTTTACAGCAGCATGTGGGACATAGGCAATCACATGTGAATATAAGATGTACACTCTGAAATCCTTGATGGCCTTAACAAGTGCGTAGGCCTGCTTTTCCATTATTGGGTACTTCAAAGGGGCGTCTCTTAAGGCTCTGCTGAAAAAAGCGATTGGTTTTTCAGCTCCCTGTTCATCCTTTTGCAAAAGGACAGCGGCTATAGTGTGATCAGATGCAAACGAAAATATGATAAAATCCTTGTCAAACTGTGGGCTAGTTAGGACAGGGGTTTGTGTTAAGGCCGATTTGATACTCTCAAATGCTTGCTTGGTTTCAAGAGACCATTTTACCTTGGCATCCTTCTTTAACATGTTGCTTAACAATCTTATCAGCTCAACTAGATTTGGAATAAATCTTCTCAAGAAGTTGATTTTCCCCAGGAATGCTTGTAGCTCTTTAATGTTTCTTGGAAATGGGATTTGGAGGATGGCTTGTATTATTTCGGGATCAATTCTGATCCCATCCTTTGATATGATGTGGCCAAGTAATTTTCCTTCTTTGAGGCCAAACAAAGACTTCTTGGGGTTCAAGGAAATGCCATATTTCCTACATTTCATGAAAATTTGCCTGAGATGCTTGAGGTGTTCTTCATCAGATTTGGAAAATGGGGTTAAGTCATCAAGGTAGACAACTAGGAAATCATGTATTTCTTTAGCGAATGCAATATCCATTGCTCGTTGAAAAGTTGCACCAGCGTTTTTAAGACCAAATGGCATCTTTACATACTTGAATGTTCCCCACGGTGTGGTAAAAGCTATTTTGTCTTGGTCGTCCGGGTGAACAAGTATTTGGTTGAAACCTGAAAAACCATCTAGCAAAGAGATTCTAGATGATCCCACTACTCTTTGTAGGATGTGGTCCATTTTGGGCAAAGGGTAATGGTCTTTTAAGGAAAGTTGGTTTAAATTCCTGAGATCTACACAAAGTCTGATTTCACCTGCTTTTTTTCTCGTAGGAACAAGATTGGACACCCATTCAGAAATTATGATAGGTGCTATGATGCCTGCTTCAAACATCCTCTTTACTTCCTTCTCAATCGGGGGAAGAAGCATACGGTTAATTCTTCTAAGTTTCTACTTGAAGGGTTTCTGGTTTGGTTTTAAGGGGATTGTGTGTTGGATCACTGAAGTGTCATAGGATTTTAAATCCTCATAGCTCCAAGCAAATACATCCTGGAACTCTTTGAACAAATCAATGTACTTGGTTTCCAAGTGTATTTGTTTCAGCTGTTCTATGCTTTCTTTGTCAAAAATAGTTGGTTTTAGGATTTGCTTGGTTGTTGCAGCTGTTACATCTTGCTGATTTTCATTTGTTTGGTGTTGGGAGCCATTCATAGCATCCATGTCGATGTTAATATTCGCAAACTCATGCTCAAGAGTGAGGAAATTATTAATCTGGGCATCATTTTCAAACACTTTCCAATCTTTAACGTTATTTGGGACAGCGGGCCTATGTTTTATTTCAGCTGTGAAGTGATGGTTTGGGTCAAAAGGAAGCTTGCATGTACTAGCAAAGGTGGCTAGGTTGTGTGCATGAATGTTGTGATTTCTGGAAATCTTGTCAAGCTTGAATTCAGTGAATGCCTGGAGTATATTAGTAGCAGCGGTCCTATAGGCTCTCATTCTGTTGTCATTGGTTACAAAATTGCCTTTCATCTGTTGTATGATTAAATCAGAGTCTCCTAAAATAGACACTTTTGCAGCTCCTAGAGCTTTGAGGAGTTTAAGGCCTAGCAACAGAGCCTCATATTCTGCCATGTTATTTGTGCATTTAAAATTCAGTCTGTAGGCATGACCTTCTGCATGGTTGTTATATGTATTGTGAATCCAGACACCTGCCCCTGCTCCTAACTTGTTAACAGAGCCATCAAATTCTAAATACCATGTGATTTCCTGCTTGTGGTTGATGCCTAAAGTGTCAGTCAGCTTAGGATTGGGCAGATTCGAAACTTCTGTTTGGGAAAGTTCTTTTGGTATGCTGGTTGCATTAGCTGTTGTGACAGTTTCATCAGTGTGTGAAACTGATTTTTCGTTGATGTGGGCTTGTTGCTCTAGAGTAAAGGGCTCATTATCAATTGGAGCATTTGTATCATCATTAAACAAAATAAAGGAATCCATATCAGAGTGGATTGAGTAAATGGGAAAATTTTCCGGCTTGCTCTCACTACTTACCACATATTTCATGAGCGTTTCTCTATACAGTCTCTTTGGTTGCCCAAAGACTGAAATGGTGGCATAGGAAAGGTCTAATTGAAGGGATCCTTGAAGCTTTGCTCCCCATGATCTTGACAGGAGCCTACCGTACTTTGGTGGAATGTCAGCAACCACTACATCCATGAGGATGGTCTTGTTGGGATATTGGACTAAGGAGACACACAAGTCTTTGATGAGGCCTAGACATTTCACTTGACTTGAGTCAAATGAGTATAAATCTTTGTAAGGTCTTGTAACATCAAGATTCAGTTTTTCCATAGCTGCTTTGGGCATAAGATTGTGCGATGCCCCTGAGTCAAACATAGCGTTGTGAAAAACTTTGTCATGTATATGCAAACTGACATAAAAGGGTGGGACAGGTCCATGTGTTGATTTTCCATTAACTTCTGGGCCAAACAACAGCTCTGGGGGATCATCCAAAACATTTACATCGTCCTTGTTTTCCGAAATTTGAAGTGACCTTTGAATTTGTTGCCTATATACATCGTGTTTGGCAAGTTCTGAGAGGGGAATGGATATTTTCAACTTAGCTATTTCTGCCTCTAAATTAAATGGTTTTTCCAATGGAGTCTTGGTATTGATAATGGAAGTTTTTCTATTTCATTTGAATTGTCTGCGTTTCGCTCTTGTTTATCAGCGTTATGGGAAGTTTTTGCTTGCGGTTTTACAGTTTCAGGAAAGTTTTTTGGAACCCTGTTCGAGCTTTCTTTCGAGGAAGGAGGTGGCAAAGGCTGATCTTTGGAAGGCTGCAGGTCTGTTATGTCTTCTACAGTCACTTGATGCGGGTTTGGAACAGGTATATCAACTGGTTCTATTATGACAGCCTTGCCTTTAATCTTGTTGGGCTGTTTGCCATCCTTTGTTTTTCTAGGTTCAGAAATGTCAATGGTCCTAGTTCTTAGCTTATATTGTTTGTGTACTTCATACACAACAGTATCATAACCTTGTTTAAAATCAAAAGACTCGCCAGACCTAGTCTGAAACTGATTGTAATCGGGTTCATTTTGGTCTTCTTGGGACAAGACAGTTTGGTTCTCGCCCTTTAGATCCATTAAGTTCATGTGAGTGTCCTCTATGGGTTCACTAGAAGTAGATCCTTCAACATAATTATCTTGGAAAGGGGGTCTTATATCATGGTCTTGGTTAGTCCTACCAGCATTTGTGTTCTGCGTTTTCCTAAAATTTGGGTTCCTCATGGTATTAGACTATTGTCCTTCCCATGATGCTTTTCTCTCAACATTTTCTACTCTTTCTCCCAGCCTTTGCAGGCCATTGATGATAGCATCAAGATTTTGATCAAAAGCTGAGGGTTCTTCCTTAAAGGTGGTTCTTCTTTCCATTCTAGCTCTGTTTCTTTTGGCAATTAAATTGGCTTCTACGCTAACAACAACATTTTGCATGTCCGCAAGGGTCTGAGGAGCTCTTTCTTTTAACTGGTATGCCATATCCGAGTCGAATCCATCGGGAAATTTGTACAAGGCAAGGTCAGGTGGAGGCCTTAAGTTCTGTGGTATTGCGTTATATACATTATTGAATCTTGCACAGTACTCCAAAACAGTCTCTTGAGGACCTTGTTTAATCGTATCATATTCAGCTAGTATGTGCAAGGGGTCTTTCGTTTTCTCCCATCTATTGGTAAAGGATTGGTAAAGCTCATCTGGGGTGGTTATGTAATTTGCAGCAAGTGACCTGAGCCAAGTTCTTACATCACCTGTTAAACTCTGAACAAAAATTCTCATTCTTACACTATCATCATCTATCTCGTAGTTTTCAAAATAGTCTTGCATCTTTTTGGTGTGCTGAAGGGCTGTGAAAGGACCGATGCTGTCAAAATAGGTAATTTTAGATTGGTACTCTTGAGGTAAAGCCCCAGCATTAGCAGGTAATTGCAGGGGTGCATATCTATTAGCCATATTGGCAGGTATAAGTGGAACAACGGGGATAAATGGAACAACTGGAGTAACGGGGATCACAGGAGTAACTGGAACGCTGGAAACAACAGTAGTGGTAGTATATGCAACAAATGAAGGTGTGGAAGGAGGAGTTCGAGATGTAGATGATGAACTAGGGGAAATAGGGGTTGAACGGAACAAAACCTTGACAGGAGTCGGAATACAGCTAGGGTAAGCTATTTCAGGGCTCAAATCAGCAAAATTTTCCTGTCTTTCTTGCTTCCTAAGGATTTTTGAGATTATGTTCGGGTTTTCAAAAACAGCTGGAGGGTTGGGATCTGGATTTGACCTTGTATATCGTGGATTTTTCTTGGTAGCCAGCTTCCGAATTGTTTTTTGGGTATTTTTCCTGGGAATGTTTTTGTAATCAACAAGGGACTAATTAAAATTTGGGACAGCTTATTTGTAACTTAAAACTAGCATGAAGATTGAATGAAGCAACATTTATTTACTCATGTTAATGCAAAGCAAAAAAAAACAGTTTCAAAGGCTTCCTGGCTGACATTCAGGCTTCATCTGTAGTTTTAAGAGATAAACAGCAATTGGAAAGTTTGATTTATGGTCTCAATGGAGCTTTCTTACCTTCTTCGTGAAACTATCTGAGGAAGTTCCCCAGTGGAGTCGCCATTATGTTATCACTCAGGTTGTCCTTAAGCTCCGGAAAAGGGTACGACCGAGGTAACCACAGACCAACTTTGGACTGCAGGTTCTAGCCAACCTGCAATCAGAGAGGGCTCTCTCTTTCAGATTTAGCTTTGTTGAAAAGGATTTTAGGCTAGGTTTTGAGTTCAGAGGGTTTTTGTTTTGTTTTTGGTGGGAAAATTGATGTTTTCAGACAGAGAGGCAAGGCATAGTCTTGAAGTTTCAAACCGTTGGGCGTGGAGTCGAGGAGGAGAACTGCTGGTGCATTTCTTCGGTCACAAGAGAGGAAAATGGAGCAAGATAGCTGCGCATGAAGCAATATTTCAGGTTTAAATGATGGAAAGAATGCTAAGTAACGAGAGGCAGTTAAGAATCTCTCAATCAGCTTAACAGATGGGGGTAACAGAGCTCTACCTAGGGGTAGCGAAGAATCCATAGATAATTGGCCAACACAGGTGAATTGGGGTAAATATGATCTAGGAGGAATTCATATTCATAACCTATTCATTTAGAGGAAAACATAAAGAAACAACAGAAATTGAGCATAGAGTGTACTTAAACAAATTCTAAGCTATTCTTTCTTTCTGCTATTTAGATAGTGGTAAACAATAAACAGAGGTAAGATGCACTTATTGCTTCAGACTGCAGCACAAGGATTCCATCTTCAGATCTTCAAAACATTCATTTACAACAGACAGTTTTCTCTCCAAGCTTTCAGCAATCTTTGATTATAGAAAAAACTCAGGTATACAATGCGAGTCTCTAGTGAAAATTCTCAATTAACCAACCCTTGTAACAATGTGGAGGGCGGTATATATAGGGAAAAACTCTCTACAACTGCTTTTATTACATCTTGACCTAAACAGGTCCTAAAGAACGATTAATTTGACCTAATCCTATCTGAAATAAATGCATGAAAATATCTTTGGCTGCGCTGAGGGCCGCCGTATCAAAACTGAGTAAATGATGTTGTCCTCGGTGGCTTGGTGCAGTGTTTTATGAAATAAATGTGTATGGGTTTCTGCTTCTTTGTTGCTTGCCTGTATTTAAAGCTTTAACTGTGATTTGAGGGCAAGGATAGGCTTACGCCTCTTGATTTGACTTTCTGGGGGGCTCATCAATTTTCAGGTGCTTCGAGCCCCTAAAACATCCTGACTGATACTCTTTGGCTCTTCTTCTTCCTCTGATACTCTTTGACAATAAACTGGGCTGTTGTTTTCCTTTGTTGTGGGTCTAATCACAAATTAATGGCCGCTTTTTTCCTTTGCTGTGGGTCTAATCACAAATTAATAGCCGCTGTTCGGCCTCTGTTTCCTCTAGAACTGTCTTCTGCTCCTTACGGCAAGCTTCGCGAAGAAAAATGGGTCATTCAGCGCCTTTCGGGCTTGTTGGGGGCTGCATAATGAAAAGATTCCCTAAAGATTCCCCATTCAGGCCTAATTTATCCAGCGATGAGTGATTTGCGCTAGGCGCAAATCGCTCATCAAAAACTACCTCAGAAACTGATTCCGGGGCTCCGGAGTGCGATTTTCGCCCTTTGCACTAAAAATGCTGATGACGTCAGCATGACGTGACTTTGTATGGCGGATGACGTCAGCAGAATGACGTCAGCATGATGACGTGGCGGGATGACGTCAACATGATGACGTCATCACGTACGGAGGTGACGTGGCAGTACGACGGGTCTGATGGTGTGGCAGGACACGTGGCAGGTGACTCGGCAGTACAGTGGCAGGAGGTCCACGCAGGCGGGTGACGTGTCATGGTGATTAGGCAGGGGATGACGCAAGCAGGTGACGTCACCAGGCAAGGACGGTTTCTGGTTTTGGGGCGCACCACCTTTGGGCATGAGCGGTTTTGTCAGAGAGGGCTCCGCCACAGCCCAGGAGGTGACGCGTGGCGGGAGGTATGGCGGGAATACCGCCCATCTCCCGGACGCTAACCTTCGGGTGGTTCGGAGATGGGACGGCCCGTCAACCGTTGATCTGGGCGCAGGACGATCGGACGGTTGGCGGGAAGGGTGAGGCGGCGGGAAGTTAGGGAGGGGAATATACAAGGGATATTCCGATTTTAATAATGTGCGACGGGGGTTGTAGACTTAGGGAAAGTGGGTTATGGGGTTTAAAATGGGCGGGTTAATGTATTTACAGTTGGGGCTTAGGGATAAGGGGTAAAACATGGGTTTAATGTGCATGGGTTTAACAATTTCTGCCCAAAACTTAAGGTAAGGGGGCGGAAAAGAGGGTTTTTGAGGGTTTTTAGGAATAGGGGAGAGGTTGTTAGCATGACTAGGTGTCATCTAACTCCTGCTATGACTCGGATGGGCTAAAAACAGCCGCAGGTGGACCATTTTTTCCCGGACTTGGAAAAAATATGGCTATATTGCCAGGGAGGGGATATTTACATAGGGGAATTTTTATATACATAGTTTTAGTAGGGGAAGGGGAAAACTAATAGGGAGTTATATACTAGAGTTAGTAGTTAATATGTAGATGATAAGCAGGCGCTAAGGTCAGGGACCTTAGGCTAATTTTGGGGAAAAGAATTTGAAAAGAAAAAAAATCCTTGAGTGAAGTAGATCTTCACAAAGGCAACTGATATGGATGATGATGAAACTAAGAGGAATCAAGCAGATCTTGACCTCTTTGGGAAGTTAGTAAGTGACTTTAGGGAATTAGAAGAAGGGGGAGTTAGTGATGTCCACCTTTGAGCTCCTTTGAATGAAAACTGCCTGCACTGTGATCTGTAAAGATGAAGCACTTTGTAACACAAAATTGATCATAAATCATCATTCTGCAACCTCACAGCTACCTACCCGGCCTACTTTCCTAACATTTTTTCTTCTTTTTGGTTTGGGTGCACTTAGACTTGCAGACCCTGATTTACAATTTTTCTTTTGAATGATTTCCTATCTAAATCTACACTTATTTCTGCCAGGGCCTAGATTAAGCAGTTGGGTCCCTTTGATTCTCTACCTATCTACAGATCTGCCAAGATTAAACTGTTTGGACAGATATCATTCTCTATATTCTAAAACAGGAAATTGAAACCTAGGGAGACCAAGATTAGACTGTTTGGACCTCCCTTAAATGAAAGCTCTTCAAAACTGGAACAACTCATCAAAATTGGAATCAACAGTGGCATTTGGACCAGCACACTTCATGGCTTTCTTGTGGAAATATGGAACATTGCAGCTTGCAAAGTATGACATATTTGGCATGTAAAAATGTCAATCATGAAAGATGAAACCCTGTTGCAACAGGAGGCTAACAGGAACAAAAGAAGATTTTGTGTATTTATGTGTACAGATATCTGTCCAACCACTATTCTTTTGTCAATCATAGATTCTTGTTCTCTTGTGCCGTGAATTCGTGGATCTTTCTATCCAACCAGTTTTCGATCTCTTTCTTAATTGGATTCCAATGATATGACATCACACATCTCTTTATGCAGATCCCGGTCCTAGAAACGGAACCATTTGTTAGCTTAATGGGCCCTGACCCAAGTTTAGCATTAAGTAGCCAACAAATCCCTACACTACTGGCCCTTTCGACATCAATCCACGGAGCGTGGACTAAAGTCTCACTCGAAGAAGTATGGGGGGATACAGGAACCAAGTTTCTGCACCCTGAGACAGTCGTGATGTCGATCTTATACCCTAACCCCTGTCTTCACGCAGATTGATAAGCTTTAGGGCTTATCAATGTACTTCTTTTTCCATCTTTCGAAACCTCCGCAAAGGTATCTGATTGTCCTTCGTGCAACCATAGGCGATGATTCAGGCACTTTCGTGCCTCTGTAACTAGGTTATTGTCTTGTTCCCAAATTATCTTAAGTATTAGCCAACTTTACCATGCAATTAAGATTATCCTCGCATAAACATATATTATTACTTATGTTCATGTAATAGATGGAAACATATATTTTCGCGCATCAACTTAACATTATATCTTAAACCCAACATTCAACATAGCATAATCGCAACATTTATAACATAAGTAAAATAACGCTTACACAGATGGAAAGTAAACAGTAAGTTTAGAACACTTCTCTTTATTGATGATTCAGATTTCCAATATACACTCTAGCTACCATGCGCACACAACTGCAGGGGTCCATGCACTCAGCTGCGGACTTCTACCCTAGGCCTCTTCTCACTCAGCTGCAGAGCCTCTTCCTCCGCTAAGACTCTCAGTCTTAGCTCTTAAAAACTTATTACATCAATGACTCATGACTATTTAACTACCTTAGACTCTCTAAGACTCTCCTTTTTATACAATCCCATGGTCTACAGACCAAGGGCGGATCTCCAAAATCGACACAACCTATCTAGACTAAGGGCGGAAAACCCTCTTTGAATTTAGATATCTTCACGCTTTGCAACAACAAAATGTGGAGACTTTACATTCTTTATACAAAATTTCGGGCCTTCTGCCCCAAAACTTGGGTTCTTAACCCAAAATTAACCCCTAAGGTACCCATTCCCAATAGGACAAAATTAGTGGTCCCTTGGAAATTCCTAAATATTCTCTTAAGTACATGAACATGATTCCTTGTGATTTGAGTGAAACTTGCCAACAAATCCAACTTCCTGCATAATATAAGGCCTTGAAGCTGTAATATAAAGAAAAATTCCTATCATTGAACTATACATGGTATGAATCACCTTTGGAGATTCATCCTCCTTAGTTAGTTTACAACTCGTGACCATAGGAGTGCTTACTAGTGCACAATTCTCCATACCAAAAAAATTTCAAAATTTCTTTGAGATATGTACTTTGAGAGATAAAAATTATTTTCTCTGACCAATAATCTTAAAACAAAGAAAAAATGATAGCTCTCCTACCATATAAATCTCAAAATATTGCAACATAGAAACTTCAAAAATTTGACTCATTGGCTGAGTGTTGCTACCAAAGATGATGTCATCAATATACAATACAACTAAAAACAAGTTATTACCCTTAACCTTGATGTAGAGATTGTGATTAGTTGTCCCCTTTTTAAAACTTTGTTGGTGCAAACACCTATCAGACCTACAATAACATGCCTTTGGTGTATGTTTTAATTGATATAGAGCTTTCTTGAGTTTGCATACATAATATTTATTGTTGGATAGTAGAAAACCTTTTAGATTCTCCACATAGACTTCTTCCTCTAAATCTCCATTTAAAAGAGTTTATTAAACATGAATTTGGTAAAATTTGAATCTTCTATAATAGGAAAAGCTAGAAACATCGTAATTGCTTCAATTCTTGCAACAAGAACAAAAGTCCCTTCAAAATATAATCTTTCTATCTAATAATACCCCTTATATACCAATACGACCTTGTTTCTAACATGTCCATCTTCATTCGACTTATTTTTCAAGACCCATTTAGTTCCTATCACAATTTTGTCCTTTGGTTCTTGGCACAAGATCCCATGTTTCATTCTTTTCTCTTTGATATAATTCTTCATTCATTACTTTGATCCAATGTTCATCTTCACTTTAATACATAGTGCCATGCCCTTGGTGCCTATTTTAATACATATAGAGCATTTTTGAGTTTGCATACATAATATTTATTTTGGACAATAGACAACCTTCTAGATGCTCCACGTAGACTTCTTCCTCTAAATCGCTATTTAAAAGAGTTGATTTAACATCAATTCATAAACTTTGAATCTTCTATAATATGAAAAATCTAGAAACATCCTAATTGCTTCAATTCTTGCAATAAGAACAAATGTCCCTTCAAAGTATACTCCTATCTAAGCATGGCCCTTATATACAAGTTTTGACTTGTTCTAACATGTCCAACTTCATTTGACTTATTTTTGAAGACCCATTTAGTTCCTATCACATTTTTTCCTTTGGGTTTTGACACAAGATCCCATGATTCATTCTTTTATATTTGATCTAATTCTTCATTCATTACTTTGATCTAATGTTCATATTCACTTGCTTGTGCAAAATTTTGAGGTTCTGCCATGGATAATAGTGCAAAGTTTGCATGATTATATATTCCTAAAAATTTTCTTCTAGTTTTCACCCATATTTCTTTGCTACCAATAATATGACTCTCAGGATGGTATTTTTGCACATACCTTGATGGAGCCTTTGAATTCGAAGACTAAACTCTTTCCTCTTCCTCTAATTCTTTGTATTCCTCTTGGGCTCGATGCTCTTCAACCTCATCCTCTTGGAGCTCATAGCTGATTGGTTCATCATGTTGTCACTATCTTCCTGTGTGGACAAATCCTTCATCTATTCTTACAGCTATGCTCTCAACTATATTGCAGAGTCTCTTGTTGTAGCATGTGTGACCTATTATCTTGGAGGAGTATCCAAGAAACATCCATTTATCTGCTATGGAATAAAACTTGCCAATATTATCCTCATTCCTTTTGATGAAACATTTAGTTCCAAAGACCTTAAAGTGGTTTATAAAAACTAATCTTGCATACCATAGTTCCTAGGTGGTTCCATCACTATCCACTCTAACATAAACCTTGTTTGTTGAAAAGCGTAACTAGGTTCAGTCTTCATAATGTTTAACCTAATCATGATTTTATGTATTTGATGAAAAGAGAAAAATAAATTTTATAATTAATACTTTTTAGCATGGGTTTCATGCTCAAGATTATTTTTTTGTAGTTCAAGCACCCATTGAGTGCTTCTAGGTTTTGTTATTGAGTCAAAGAATTCAATTGAGTCATTATAATATGTATAAGATCCATTTGGGCATCATGTATCAAGTCAAATAAATTTATTTGAGTCAAAATAGAGTCAAAGTTACCTTCCAAGATAGGTCGGCCTACAAGCAGGACAAGTCAGCCTTGTGGACAACTACTCTACTTCTGAGGAAGACTATATATAAGTATACATCGACCTCATTTTAAAGGAATCCATCAAGTTCATGAAAGACAAGAAGAAGAATACTAAAACAAGCGAAGAAGAGGAGATATAAAAGAAGGATGATCGAAGCAATTAAAGGATTGTTTTGGGGTAGAATCTCTCACACATGAAAATGAACTAAGGTAGAATACATTACAGTAAAATTGAAGTAAAACCACCATATAGTAGTTGAATATAGTGTCAAAAGAAGGTTAAATTGGAGAGCCAAATTATTGGAGAAGAATATGGTGTACAAGAAAAGGTGAAAAGAGAATAAATTCACCATATTTATCTCACAAGTGTAGCCTATGGTTTCTGAAGTTAAAGCCAAAATTGCAGTCGTGAAGTAGCAAGCCAAAAATCTGAGGAAGGGCCAAAATCTGAAGTATTGGAATAAGTTTGACCAGCATTGACTTTGTGGAATATAAGCTCATCAAAGGAAGGTTTGACTTGGTATTGGGGGGGTCTTTGTCAAGGGTCATAGGTCTTGGAAATTTTCATCTGAACATTCTATAAAAAAAGAATAATTATTGTGGGATTTCCTCTCAATAGGAGAGGTTTTGGCCTTGTCTAGCAACCTACATTTTGTGTCCTCTTGTCTCATTTATTTTCATTGTTTGGTATTTTTTTCGATGATAGAGAACACAATAATAATAAAGTGAAATAAGAAGTTAATAACAAGTACCTCAAGTAAAATAAAATCACAAGCAATTATCAAAGTAAGATAAATCACCCAACCTAGCTATAATTCCATAATTCATACTTCTTACTTTGACTTGCTCTCTTCTACTAGTGGAGGTCTATCACTTCTTCCTTCTTTAAAATTTTGTTAAAATCGTTCAATTTTTCCTTGTGTGTTGCTAGCCATTCTAATATGATTAGTAGGCCATATGAACCTAGTGAAAACACATTTAAAGTTGCTTGAGTGTGCAGGTCATTTTTCTAAAAGGGGCATTCTTTGATTACCTCAGCTAATTTTCTCTTTTACCCTATAACTAGATGCACTAACCAAACATTGGCATGCTTCTTTTTTTCAACACACGTCCTTCAAAAACATGTGAAGAAATATAATTTTGGTTAGATACAGGGTCAATAAAAATGGAAATAAAGTGTTTGGATCATATACTTTCCATATCCACCACAAAGACTTGGTGGTGTGCTTGTTGATTTTCCATAATTGCATAAATCATCGGCATACTTTTGGATACAACATTACTAGTAGTCGGTTCTTGGATATTGAATTTTTGCTGTCATTGTGCCACTTGTAAGGGAAATCACAAATTAGGTGCTCTTCCCCACACCCACAATGTTGAATACTAATAAGAGGGGGTGAATTAGTATTCTTATTTCATCGATCTATTTATTACTTCTAGTTCAAAACATATATTTCACTATCATAAAATATATTGACAATGATAAACCACACATAATCAAATAAACAATAGAACACAAGATATTTAACATGAAAACCCATATGGGAGAAAACCACAAAAACAATTTCTTCTTTAAATGATGATTGTAGGAACCAACATGGTGTTACAAGTTTTTCAAGAACCCACTTGCAAGAGACACTTATCCCATTTCAAATAAGTAGGCTTCAACCTACTGGAGACACCAATCCCTAAAGCTTTTTATCCACCCACATATAGAGAACACCAATCCCCTCTTGATCTTTGATTTGAATAATGTTTGTTACAATATGATATGTTCTCTATTTTTCTCTTTCTCTACCCCCTCAACAATCACTCCAACTATTACAGTTACTCAAAAGATGTATTTTTTGTACCTATCACTCTTTGTGTCCCTGTTACATTATCATAGCAATTTAGATCAAGCTCGCAACTCTCTCTTCTTTGCACAATATTTTGATGTCTCAATTACTCCCTCTTCACATATGAACTGTATCATCCATTTCACCAATTGTTTTAACTATGTATTTATACAAAATGAAATATTCCACAAGTCTTGCATTTACCATGGGTATCAATCCATAGAATTTTCCCATGGTGTTATGTTTTGACTGATTCTTGTCTTGCACAGCTTGCTAACAAAATGGAAAAATTATCTTCACACATAACATCTTGTCATTCGATTTTGTTGGTTGTGTCTTCATCCAACATGGTGGTCTATTTGCCTTCACATTCACTTGTATACACAACTAAAAATATACATACTAGAACCCGAGACCTAATCTTTTTTCTCCCTTGGCGATACGCCACTAACTCGCAGGATTGGATTCTTCCTTTACGTGATCATAAGTTGTGACCACTACCAAAACACCTTAGACATTGGGAAATTACACTTTGATTCTTTCCCAACACTCTGACGAGCCAATAGACAAATAGTTGTAAGGGTTTGTGTTGATCAATGGTTGTCATTGATGTCAACCCAAGCAACACTAGGGGATACCCGGATCTTGCATGGGAATTTTGACTTGATAACTTACTCTATTCGGAGTCAATGATATTCTAGATGGATTCTACTCTTCGAGATGTTTCCGTTGATATATGGCACACCACGTAATTCTTCACGGTTTGAAAGATATTCATGTTTGAAGTTAGTAACCCCAGTTAGCAGGTTAAAACGCTATGGGGTTGCGGCATGTCACTCATAATTGGTTGTGGTCATTGAATGGTCAATAATTAATATTTTTTTTTGCTCCTAAAATCCCTCCAACATTCACTTGTTGAGGACCCTCTGAACTCAATACATTCATATAAATAGTGACCCTCATATCCTTCTCTAGTAGGGATTTTGTGGCTTCAAATAGGTCATCATTGTAAAGTTGTAAAATAGTCATTTGTAAAAGAGTCATCATTGTAAAGATTGTAAAAGAGTCACTTGTGAAAGAGTCATTCTGCCTAGAGTCGAAGAGGCAATGTTGGGAGGTATAGGAGTCATTGTTGGGATAATGTCATGGTTGGGTTGCAAGTCATAGAGTGATTGGGTATTTGGTCAAGTACACGAAAATCATTGTACATCTTATTGTATCATGGATTATTGTCCCTAGTTTTGGAATCCATAGTCTTGTCTTATTTCATTCATTATAGGGTGGCAAGGAGGTGTTAGGTAGGTGTATGAAGTCGCCTACAAGTTGGGGCCTGTGAACACTTCAGGGTGGTAGGGTGGTGCTTGGGTGAGTTGTGGATCACTAGAGTGTTGGGGCATCCATTCAGTTGATTAGTGAAGAAACCAGGGCATTGGGGCATCCTTCCAGTGGGAGATGGAGAAGAATGTTTTTCTAGAATTCTAGGAAGTTTTTGCTTTCCTTTCAGTTGGATTTGAAGATTAAAGAATTTATTAAAAAAGAATTGGGTGGTTTTTGACCCGGAGGGGGTTTTCCATCTAAAATTCTTGTGCCTACTATGTTCTTTTATTTACTGTTATTACTACATAAACATAATAATAATTGAAGATTAACTAATGCTATGAAAATATTTAAAAGTGCTAATTGCTAAGGAATATTGATTCAGCCCCCCTCTCAGTATTTCCAATAGTTTGGCACACTGCTCTCTGTGACCACATGTTATTACTGAAGTCTTAACACATTGGACATCAAGATTCTTAAGTTGTGCATTCATTCCACCTAGCTGTTATGGAAAGGTACCGAAGCTCTTAGGCACTATACCATTACCTCCACATGACTTGGCACCATGATTGTTTACTATTCCCTATTAGATATTAATATATTATTTCTTCTCCTTTCTTTCAAAACATTGATATGTTGATGTTTTGAGACCAAACCTCATAGGAATTATCTCTTAGCACCTCATGACTGGGGGCTATGACCTAGAGCTAGATCCTATCAAATATCGAAGAAACCACAAGGTTTTTAAGCAATTTGATAGCTTGCAATCTAGTATGGCCCACCTTGTCACATCACCTACCACTGTGCTTGCCACATCATCTACTTTAACTATTCAAGACTTTCCATCTGTTGAAGTGTTGATATATACTTTCCACATGTCACCCATCAATGGTTTAGCCAACCTTCCAATTATGTTAGAAACAATTGCCACATGGCATCCACCATTGTTGCCATGACATTGTCTTTGCTAGTTGTCATCTGTGTGGATCCATGTCACACCACTTCCACATCATATTCCTCCACACATTACCATAAACATTCCATACTTAACCATTCTTACAAATGTGTGGAAGGTTTTGTATACCATTACTTCCGCACAAACCTAACTTCCACACGCTATTACCTCCACATAACCCTAACTTCCACACACAACTTTTCTTCGCACCTTCACTCCTTTTATTTTCACACATTTTATTAATTAGTCAAATTTTCCCCACATATCTCCACGTCATCACAACCACCTAGTTTTCCACATCATATTGGGATATCGGGTTGTCGGAGGATCTTTGTGCCTTTGAACAATGCTAATTCTTCTGAAGTCTAGCATGCTTTTATCCCTTTGGAACTATCTTGTTGTCCATATTTGACTAGAAGCAATGATCCAAGGCTAACAATATCGACCTTCTTGGTTTACTCGGCGGCCTTCTCGGCTTCTTGACCCTCTGAGCCTTCTCAACCTACTCAACTCTCTTAGACTTCTTATCTTGATCTACTTGCTGAATCGATTATTCTTTGAATTACTCTTTGAGTTTTTTGCTCGATTTATTGTTGCATGACTATGATCAAATTAACATACTCAACCTTCAGTGTTGCGTGATCCTCGTTTGACTTCACCATCCTTACTTGTGCACTTATTTGTACACTACAAATATGGTAGTCTGGCTTGTCCTTTCAACCTATTGAATACCTTCATTGACATGAATGAGACTATAGTTGACATTAATGACAATACGCACTCGGCAATCTCCCCCTTTGTTATTGATGGCAACAGCAAAAGACATTTGCTAGTCATTGATGGTCTTAGAATAGATTACCCTTATATGTTGGTCGACTTTAGCTTTTCTTCTATTGATGTCTCTGATTGCTACGCATTCTCCCCCTTTGACATCAATGATAAAGAAATTGAATCATGATGTTCTACTTCTCTATCCCCTTTGGGAAAATATGTTTGCTTAGGACTACTCCCCCTATGCTTATGCTACCTTTGACTATGTTCTCTACGAATGTTGATGTCTCCCAATAGTTAAGACTTCCCCTATTTGACTGTCAACAAATATGCTTTCAGGTTCACCTTGGCTCCCCTAATGGTTAACACGCCACCCTATACTATACCCTCAATTAAAATCATTATTTTCGTCTTTTTTTACTAAAAATCACCATTGAAATGAATACATGGGCTAAAGAGCTATCAATGCACATTCACTCAGGTCTAGTGAGATGGAAGAGAGATAAATCCAAGGCTCTATTGGTGCCACCTATACTCTAGCACACTCCCCCTATCATATGAAAAATACTTGTCCTTTGTTAGCAATAATTTCATGGCAACAATATAGCTGCCATTGAGTTTGTGTTATAGTTAAAACAAATTATGTCTCCTACATTGCTCTATTTAGTGAAAGCGTTTGAGAGATTACTACAAATCTCTGTTTAAGATACTCAAAAGATGCCATGGATAATGGTTTTGTAAAGATGTTTGCAACTTGATATTTTGAGGAGATGTACTTTAATTTGACAGCCTAATCCACGATCCGTTCTCTAAGAAAATGATACTTGATAGATATGTTCTTTGTCTTAGAATGAAAAATAAGATTTTTGGAAATGTTATTTGCAATGGTGTTGTAAAACATGATAGGAACAACATAATTAAAAGATACTTGAATTTCTTTGAGATTTCTCTTCATACATAGCACCTAAGTGCAACATGATGCTATTGTTATTTACTTGGATTTAGTTTTAAAGAGGGAAATGGAGATTTGTTTCTTTCTGAGCCATGAAACCAAATAGTTGTCAAGAAATAATGCACCTCGACTAGTTGTTTTTTTGTCAGCAATATTACCTTCCAGGTATGTGTTTGTGTAATATCTGAGAGTAAAATTAATGTTTTTTGGATACCATAGGACATAATCAGTTGTCCCTTGGAAATGCCTGAATATTCTCTTAAGTACATGAACATGTTTCCTTGGGATTTGAATGAAACTTGCCAACAAAGCCAACTTCCTGGATAATATAAGGCCTTGAAGCTATAATATAAATAAAGATTCCTATCATTGAACTATACATGGTTTGAGTCACCTTTGGAGATTCATCCTCCTTGGTTAGTTTACAACTCGTGACCATATGAATGCTCACTAGTGCACAATTCTCCATACCAAACATTTTTCAAAATTTCTTTGAGGTATGTACTTTGAGAGATAAAAATTCTTTTCTCTGACTAATAAACTTATAAAAAAAAGAAAAAATGATAGCTCTCCTACCATATAAATCTCAAAATATTGCAACATAGCAACTGCAAAACTTTGACTCATTGGTTCAGTGTTGCTACCAAAGATTATGTCATCAACATACAATACAACTAACAACAAGCTATTACCCTTAACCTTGATGTAGATATTGTTATTAGTTGTCCCCTTTTTAAAACATCGTTGGTGCAAACACCTATCCAACCTACAGTAACATGCCCTTGGTGTCTGTTTTAATTCATATAGAGCTTTCTTGAGTTTGTATTGTTGGATAGTAGAAAACCTTTTAGATGCTCCACATAGACTTCTTCCTCTAAATATCCATTTAATAGAGTTTATTAAACATGAATTTGGTAAAATTTGAATCTTCTATAATAGGAAAATCTAGAAACATCGTAATTGCTTCAATTCTTGCAACAAGAACAAAAGTCCCTTCAAAATATACTCCTTATATCTAAGCATACCCCTTATATACCAGTATGACCTTGTTTCTAACATGTCTATCTTCATTCAACTTATGTTTGAAGACCCATTTAGTTCCTATCACATTTTTGTCCTTTGGTTCTTGGCACAAGATCCCATGTTTCATTCTTTTCTATTTGATCTAATTCTTCATTCATTACTTTGATCCAATGTTCATCTTCACCTAAATACATAGTGCCATGCCCTTGGTGCCTGTTTTAATACATATAGAGAATTTTTGAGTTTGCGTACATAATAATTTATTTTTGTACAATAGACAACCTTGTAGATGCTCCATGTAGACTTCTTCCTCTAAATCACCATTAAAAGATTTTATTTAACATCAATTTCGTAAACTTTGAATCTTCTATAATATGAAAAATCTAGAAACATCCTAATTGCTTCAATTCTTGAAACAAGAACAAATGTCCCTTCAAAGTATACTCCTATCTAAGCATACCCCTTATATACAAGTTTTGACTTGTTGTAACATGTACAACTTCATTTGACTTATTTTTGAAGACCCATTTAGTTCATGTCACATTTTTTTCCTTTGTGTTTTGGCACAAGATCCCATGCTTCATTATTTTATATTTGATCTAATTCTTCATTCATTACTTTGTCTAATGCTCATATTCACTTGCTTGTGCAAAATTTTTAGGTTTTGCCATGGATAATAATGAAAAGTTTGCATGATTATATATTGCTAGAAATTTTCTTCTAGTTTTCACCCATCTTTATTTGCTACCAATAATATGACTCTCAGGATGGTATTTTTGCACATACCTTGATGGAGTCCTTGAATTCGATGACTCAACTCTTTCCTCTTCCTCTAATTCTTTGTATCCCTCTCGGTCTTGATGCTCTTCAACCTCATCCTCTTGGAGCTCATAGTTGATTGGTTCATCATGTTGCCACTATCTTCCTATGTGGACAAATCCTTCATCTATTCTTACATCTATTCTCTCCACTATATTGCAGAGTCTCTTGTTGTAGCATGTGTGACCTATTATCTTGAAGGAGTATCCAAGTAACATCCATTTATCTGCTATGGAATAAAACTTTCCAATATTATCCTCATTCCTTTTGATGAAACATTTACTTCCAAAGACCTTAAAGTGAATTATAAAAACTAATCTTGCATGCCATAGTTCCTAGGTGGTTCCATCACTCTCCACTCTAACATAAACCTTGTTTGTTGAAAAGTGTAACTAGGTTCGGTCTTCATAATGTTTAATCTAATCATGATTTTGTGTATTTGATGAAAAGAGAAAAATAAATTTTATAATTATTATTTTTTAGCATGGGTTTCATGCTCAAGATTATTTTATTTGTAGTTCAAGCACCCATTGAGTGCTTCTAGGTTTTGTTACCGAGTCAAAGAATTCAATTGAGACATTATAATATGTATAAGACCCATTTGGGCATCATGTATCAAGTCAAAGAAATTTATTTGAGTTAATATAGAGTCAAAGTTACCCTCCAAGACAAGTCAGACTACAAGCAGGACAAGTCAGCCTCATGGACAACTACTCTACCTCCAAGGAAGACTATATATAAGTATACATCAACCTCATTTTAAAGGAATCCAAGAAGTTTGTGAAAGACAAGAAGAAGACTACTAAACCAAGCAAAGAAGAGGAGAGATAAAAGAAAGATGATCAAAGCAATTGAAGGTTTGTTTTGGGGTATAATCTCTCACACATGCAAATGAACTAAGGTAGAATCTGTTGCAGTAAAACTGAAGTACAACCGCCACGTAGTAGCCAAATATAGTGTCAAAATAAGGTTAACTTTGAAAGAAAAATCATTGGAGAAGAATATGGTGTACAAGAAAAGTTGAAAAGAGAAGAAATTCACCATATTTATCTCACAAGTGTGGCATATGGTTTTTGCAGTAAAAGCCAAAATTGCAGTCGTGAAGTAGCAAGCTGAAAATCTGAGGACGGGCCAAAATATGAAGTATTGGAATAAGTATGACCATCATTGAATTTGTGGAATAGAAGCTCATGACAGGAAGGTTTGACTTGGTATTGGGGGGGTATTTGTCAAGGGTCATATGTCTTGGAAATTTTCATTTGAACATTCTATAAAAAAAGGAATAATTCTTGTGGGTTTTCCTCTCAATAGGAGAGGTTTTGGCCTTGTCTAGCAGCCTACATTTTGTGTCCTCTTGTCTCATTTATTTTCATCGTTTGGTAGTTGGTTGATGATAGATAACACAACAATAATAAAGTGAAATAACAAGTTAATAACAAGTACCTCAAGTTAAGTAAATAGCATCATAAGCAGTTATCAAAGTAAGATAAATCACCCAACCTAGCTGCCCCTAGATTTCTCAACATGGAATCAGAGCTAAGGTGACAACAACAAGGAAGGAAACTTGAAGATCATCCCATTGAAGAAGGATAAATAAAGGCCAATATCAATGATATAATCAATGAGACCTAAGAAGCATTAAGGAGGAGTACTCTTCACTAGGACACATCATCACAACTCTTAAACAAGAAGACCTCAAAAGACCCTACCTCCATTGAAGAGGGACTTAATACATTTGAAGAATATTTAAGTCTCCACATTCTACAATTATACATCCAAAGGAATTAAGAAGAATAATTTCCATCATTATCATAGAAATCAAAGTGATCTCCATCACATTGAAGAAAAGGATCTTATCTCAAGCATACTTGAAGAATATCATCAAGCAATCACAAAAGGAGGCACCTTCAATTGTCAACATCAAAGGAATAGTAGGAGAAATCCTCATCAAGAATACATCTTCAAGTGTCAAAATCATCAAGAAGGCATCAAGTTTAAGATATAATCATCAAAGGAGAATATTCACTAGAAAAGTAAGTAATTCTATATTTTTGTGTCTTAATCTACAAACCAAATGACTTCATTTTTCAAGGAGAACAATAAATTGGTTGGGACCTTGAACTACCTTGCATGGAATAAGAGAATTGATTTAATTATCATGGAGAATGAAGTTATTGAATATGTAAAGGGATCCATCACCAAACCATCTCATGAGCAAGCTAAAACCCTATCAAAATACATGAAAGGAGAAATAAGGGCACAAAGGATCCTCATAGAATCAATCAAAGATTCTCTCATCCCTTATGTTGCAAAGTTGGAGTCAGCAAAAGAGATCTATGAAAAATTGGTGGAGTTATTTTTTGTAAGCATTGTAGGAGCAATAATATCTTTAAGAAATGAACTATACAAGATTAAATCTCAAGGGAAGAAGGGATAGCCTCATATTTTATGAAGGTATCTGAAATTAGAGACCAACTACAAGAACTTGGGGAAGTAATGTCTGATCGAGAGATAAGCACCATTGTGCTCAATGCACTACGTGATGAATGGGGGAATTTTGTATCAATCATCTATGGGAAGAAGGAAACCAACTCATTCAGTGATTTGTGGTCATTATAAAATATTAAAGGAATCTATATTAAAGGTGAAGAACGATGTTGGGTCAAATTAACAAACACACGCATTTGCAACTATGTTTGGAAAGTTTGGGCCTCGAAAGAAGTTTCAAAAGAAATTAAACATATCAAAGATCCAATGCTATGAGTGTAATGAATATGGGAATTTAAAAAGGAATTGTCCTAAACTCAAGAAGAACAACAAGAAGAGAAAAGAGAGAAATGAATCCCATATCACTGAAGAAGTAGAAGAACCCAAAAATAAGAAGTGAAAGAAGGAAGAAGTGATAGACCTCCACTAGTAGAATATAGAAAGTAAAAGTAAGATGTATGAAGTATGGAATTATAGTGAGTCTATATGATTACAGAAATCATCATGATAGAAGGGAAGTATCTCATGACATCTTCATTGAAAGAATAGAAGGACAATCGAAGTAGCAGTCTATATAGTTGGAGAAAGAGATCTAGTAAATAGAAGATAAAGAGATCATAATACATCATTATCATTAGAAAGAAGCATTTGTAGAATAAGGATCATCAAGATCCTCCATTGGAATATTCATTAGAAGGTTCACCTCTACTTAAAAGAAGAAAGTGTCTTTATGATAGTCTACATTCCACCTTGTGTGGGATCCACTGATTAAGAAGGATAAGGGTATGGTGAGAAAGTTGTTCATGTCAAGTTGGTTGAAGTGATCTCATCTTCAAGAAAGGAAAGGAAGATTCCAAAGGAAGTCTAGATGACCAAAAGAAGGAAGACATATGTATATATTTGGTAATAAATAGATAAAGTCATGTCATCATATGGTTGCAGATAGTATGGTTTAAAATGCCCTATCTCATGAGCATGATGAAAGAAGAATAAAATGTTCCATTAGAGTGATGCATAGAGGCATGTAATCAATGTGCCTTGAACTATTCTACACATTGAAAAGATGATATCAACATAATATGACCTCATGAAGAAAATGAGGTGGTTGGAAATCATGGTTCCTATGATAATGGAACTATGTATAGAAAATCCTGAGGAAAGCTATATGTGAAGAAAGTGAAAAAAGAGTTTGTGAGAATACACATATAATGTCAAGTAAGATAAGATAAGTGATCAACATCCAATAACTAGAAGAATTAGGACATCTCCATGGAAAAAGTATGAAGACCCTGATATGTATGTTGGAGAAAGAGAACTTTGGTAATGTATGCCT
The DNA here is from genome assembly GCA_031772625.1 of Pinus tabuliformis. Classification (NCBI taxonomy): domain Eukaryota; kingdom Viridiplantae; phylum Streptophyta; class Pinopsida; order Pinales; family Pinaceae; genus Pinus; species Pinus tabuliformis. The sequence continues at coordinate 792,186,488 of CM062819.1, read as the reverse complement.
TGGAGATACTATCGGCTAGCCCTAAAAGTAGCCGATAGTATCTCCACCGAAGAGAGTTTCCATTGGTAACAAGTCCCTTTTTAAGAGGGAGCTTGGGTATATTCTATTTATAGGAATGAGTTCATCCTCCCTAGTTTAGAGGGAGAGATAGACACATCATTCTTGTCTTCATGCTATGAATAAAGAATGGAGGATTGGGTAAGCATCTGAGATTTATTTCGATACTCTTTGAGGATGAGGTAGGGAATCCAATAGGTAAGAGTAATCAGAGAGGAAATTCCATGAGAATGTGTTAAGCCAAGATGGGAATGGTCCTAGAAGGACATACCTTGTGAACATCCAGATGGGGTATGTGCCTTGAGAGACAATGGTGAAGGTGTATATTAGTCATTTTATCCCTAGCATTGTGCTCTATTCGCGTGGAGAGATAGAGCTATTAGTTAAGGCCTTGTTGTATGACAATGTTGGCCGATATGATGAGATGCACTGATATAAGCTGAATAAATAGCTTATGATATGGTCAAATCGACTCTTCTTATGAGAATTCTTCAGTATGAGAATGTCCAAGTACCTTGTATGGATTATGAATACCTCCCTAGTTAAGAGGGAGTGTTGAAAAGTGTAACTAGGTTTGATCTTCATAATGTCTAATGTAATCATGATTTTATGTATTTAATGAAAATATAAATTATTATTATTATTATTTTGTAGCATAGGTTTCATGCTCAAGATTATTTTATTTATAGGTAAAGCACCCAGTGAGTGCTTCTAGGTTTTGTTATTGAGTCAAAGAAGTCAATTGAGCCGTTATAATATGTCTAAGACCCATTTGGGCATCATGTATCAAGTCAAAGAAATTTGTTTGAGTCCAAATAGAGTCAAAGTCCCTCTAAGACAAGTCAACCTAGATTAAGAGAAGTTAGCCTACAAGCAGAACAATTCGGCCTCATGGACAACTACTCGACCTCTAAGGAAGACTATATATAAGGATACATCGACCTCATTTGAAAGGCATCCAAGAAGTTTGTGGAAGACAAGAAGAAGAATTATAAACCAATAAAAGAAGAGGAGAGATAAAATAAGGAAGATCGAATTAATTGAAGGACTGTTTTGGGGCAGAATCTCTCACATGTGCAAAGGAACTAGGGAAAAATCTGTTGTAGAAAAACCAAAGTACAACCACCACATAGAAGCCAATTATAGTGTGAAAATAAGGTCAACTTGGCAAGCCGAATTATTGGAGAAGAAGATGTTGTCCAAGCGAAGGAGAAAAGAGAATAAATTCACCATATTTATCTGACATGTGTGGCTTAGGGTTTATGTAGTAAAAGATGAAATTGGAATCCTGAAATTGCAAGATGAAAATATGAGAAAGGGCTGAAATCTAAAGTATTGGAGAAACTTTGAACAACGCTGACTTTGTGTAAGAGAATCTCATCAAATAAAGGTTTGAATTGGTCTTGGAGGGGTATTTGTCAAGGGTCAAAGGTCTTGGAATTTTTCATCTGAATATTCTATAAAAAGAGAAGAATTCTGGTGGGTTTTCCTCTCAAGAGGAGAGGTTTTGGCCCTTTCTAGCAGCCTATATTTTGTGTCCTCTAGGCTCATTGATTTTCATTGTTTGATAGGTGTTTGATGATAGAGAACACAATAATAATCAAGTGAAAGAAGAAGTTAATAACAAGTACCTCAAGTTAAGTAAAAGAACATCACAAGCAGTTTCAAAGTGAGAGAAATCACCCAACCTAGTTGCCACTAGATTTCTCAACATTGTTAAATATGTTGACTAGAAGTTGAACATATTCTCCCTAGAAAGTGTGTGGTACCTTTGATTCATCAAGCATGGCTCCGATCATTTCCTCAACTATTCTATTCATCCTTTCTACTACTCCATTTTACTAAGATGTTCTAGCTACTGAGAATTGTCTCTTAATCCCATGTTGTTCACATAAATTATAAAATTCATCAAATGTGTACTCTCCTCCTCTACCTAATATAAGGAATTTAATTTTGAGGTCCATTTCATTTTCTACTTAAGTTTTGACTATTTTAAAATTTTCAAAAGCTTAAGATGAAAAAAAAATATTGTAGGCCCAACACGGTTTCAAGTTTTTGTGAAATCAGATCAATTTAATTCCCAACCCAACACGTTTTATGTTTTTTTCATAAACATGAATATTTTTCAAAACAATAAATACATAAACCTACTCTACTCTTCATTTTTTATGATAATAATACAAGTAGTCACAAAATTTCGACATAAGGAATTTTGGTCTAATGACCCTGAAAAAACCTCAAAGGGAAAGCCAATGAGAGAGAGAGATTTTAATTTTTTATCAGAGAAATTATTACAACAACAAATGAAGCACACAATCAACTTATCTCCCTGATTTTATGCTCATAATTCCTTGGAAAATGTGTTGACAACTCCCTTGAAACCGTGCTAAAAACCCCTCGATTTTTGTGCTATATAGAGCTAGTTTTACATGCCCAGATTTTCTCAAAAATCAATGCCTCATCCCCCTCAAAATTTGTTCAAACTGCAAAAATTTCCTTGTTTATTTTCTCCCTTGAATTCCCTGTTGATTTGCTGACTAATAGGGTGCACTATCAAACTCCCTCGATTTCAATGCCCGACCCCTTGAAACTGTGTGACTTTGACAACAATTAATGTGGCCCTCCTAATGGTAATTCATGCTACCAAATTACCTAAACATCATGCCTTGATTTCTTGATAAAATGCACTTTGAAAATCTGAAATAAATGTTGAAAGGCTCCTTAATTTTGGTTCAAGCCACTAAGAAATATTGTTGTCTTTTGCCTCGAATTGCATGCTAATTCTCAACATTGAAATTTGTGTCTTTAGCCTTCCTGTTGTACCTCCTGTACTCTCCTTCCTTTGTTGTACTTTGTCCTCTCAACCTCCTTCTCCTCTTCAAATCTCATGAACAAAGTATGCAAATGGTGCCTTTTCCACTTTTATTTTTCCTTTTATTTTCTCTCACAATGAGGAGAGATCTAACCCTAAGATCCAATGGATGAGATTAGATCTTAGCTATTCCAATCAAGGGTGGGGATTTCATTCCTCATTGACCCATGAGTCAATTTATCCCCTAAGTCCCCTTTTCACTAATTAACTCAAAAGGTAATTAATTACTTTATGACTTTATGTCTTATAAAGTCACTTTAAATTATTTCCTGTAAAGTTAAGTCAAGGGGGGTCATGTTAGGACACTTTTTCCTAGGCTAGACACCAATCCTTAGGAATATTTTCCTTGGTACTCTTTATATAACTGTCCCTCTTATTGAGGAAAGGGTTTCTCACCCCTCCATATTATCTCTAAAATAGAAAATATTGCCTCTTGGCAAGGACTTTCTGAGAATATCATCCACCTGGTGATCAATAGATAAATACTCAAGTTGCAGTGCCCCTCTCTGAACACAATCACAGATGAAGTGACATTTGATCTTAATGGTTTTTGACCTATCATGGGAAATTTGATTCTCCATGAGTTTATTGCAACTCCAATTATCATAGTAAATCACAATAGGCCTCAACTACTGACCAAATAATCCCAACAACATCTTGCAAAGCCAAATAGCCTCACAACTGGCCTAACTAACTGTCATATGATCTACCTCCACAGATCTCATTGCTACTGGCCATTGTTCTCAGTTGAACGATAACACAACAACCAAAGAAAACCTAAAACAACACCCTGAAATGATCTTCATGCCACCAACACCCCCTGAAATGATCTTCATGCCACCAACACACCCTGAGTCTATGTAGCTAGTCAATTTGATTCCATCCCCCTGAACATAGTCCAGACCATAGTCCATTGTCCCCTGTAGATATTGAAGCACATGTTTTTCAACCACCCAATGTACTCTCCTAGGTTTCACCATAAATTGACAGAGTGTTGATTACATGACATATGTCTGGTCTAGTGTTGACTAGATACATCAACGAGCCTAGAAATTTTCGATACATTGTGGGATTAACCAACTCGGATTCATAAGCATGAAGCTTCTTCTACTTGGTAATCGTTGCAATGGACATGGACCTACACTTCTCCATATTAAATCTCATCAAAATTTCTACTGCATCTTGCCATATGCCAGAAAGTATGCCCCTTCTCCTGCCACACCTCTAATCCCAAGAAATCGTGCATTACTCCAATGCTTGTCATCTCAAAATTTGAAGCAAGGTCTTTCTTGTAGTACTCAAATGAATCTCTTTGGATTTGTAATATATAAATAATCCACATACAGTACAAGAATTAGAGGATTTTCACCAATCATAATGTAATAGAGGTTTGGATCTGCATCACTCTTCTTGAAACCCATCTTCTACAAGTAAGTGTCTATATGAGAATACCAAGCTCTCAGAGCTTTCTTCAGGCCATATAATGCCTTCTTCAACTTGTATACATGGACTCCCTCCCATGCACCTCAAATCCTTGTGTATTCTCAATGCATACCTCCTCCTGAATGATGCCATTTAGAAATGAAATATTCACATTCATATGGAGGATCTTTGAACCCATCTATGTTGATATAGAGGCCACTTATCTATAGAACTATACCAAGCTACTATAAAAAATGTCTCCTCATATTCAACTTTGACTACTTGTAAGAGCCCTGTACCACAAATCAAGTTTTGTATTTCTCAATGTTGCCATCTGCAACATACTTGATCTTGTAGAGCCACCTAGAAGTCACCACTGGCTTCCCCTCAAGTCTCAACACTATCTCCCACACATCATTCTTTATGATGGAAGCATACTCTTCCACTATGGCATCCCTCCAGATCTTCTAACCCGCAACCTCCTCATAGCTAGATGGCTTGGTCTCCACAATGCTACTCACCATAGCCAAATTTCCACCAACCACTTTGGTGGTCCACTCTCCCTAATTGACCGCTTGGGTTTTCCCATTGACTCATGTGCTTCCTTCAAGGTATCATGAAGCAAATTTGGCTTCCTCTTCCCTAAAGTGGCCTCCTATATTGATGTGGGAATATCCTCCTCTGAATTCTTTACCCTTGAAGATAATGCCCCTGTGGTCAATGGTGAACTTGTACCCTAGGAACCTATGGCCTATGACCTTGTAACTTGTGGATCTGTCACCCCTAAAGCCTCTAATCCTATAGAACCATTTGAAACTGTCCCTGGGGGTCCCATAACCTGTGGTAGACTCCCCTGTTGAGGAGTTTTATTATCCACCTTATCCATGTCTCATGACCACCTCAAGGCTCTCTCCTCCTCAATTCTCACATCATGCCTCAATGCAACCTTCCTATTGGAAAAAATGTATATATGGTAGGCCTTAGAGGTCTCCATATACCACACAAAAATACCCTTCTCATCCATGGGTTTTAGCTTTGTTCTCTTCTCCTTAGGGACATGTGAGTAAGTTAGGCATCTAAAAATCCCAAAGTGCCCAATCTCAGGAATCTTCTAATCCAGGTGGCTCCAGAGAAACACACAGGACAAAGATGGCTCAAAAATCAAAGTGTTTGGATTATGCTCAGATCGTAGATCTCGTCATCCTGGTCATGAAGGTGTGAACGGTTCGTCAAATCGAGCTCGTATGCGAAAGATAGAGCTCTTCAAAGTTTGACATGACAGGAGAAAGTGGGGCCCACAGTGTGCCACATGGCATCCCAGTAAGCAAGTGGGACCCACATGGCAGCCCATCAGCCATTGACACTTGGAATTCTCTCATTTGTCTCCTAAACTTGCATAAGAGACAAAAATCATGGAAAATGGTTATTAAATAACCATATAATGAAATATGTTTCAATATATAGTTATTAAAAATAACTATATAAGACAATCAAACACATGGTTTCGGGATCGGCGGCAACAACCCCCGCCGAACCCTTTAAACAACCTTATCACAATCACAAACCATAAACATTATATATATATATATATATATATATATATATATATATATATATATATATATATATATATATATATATATATATATATATATATATCGGCTGATCTTTGCGCCAATGGCCGACACACCCCGAAGCAATGATATATATATCACCCCGACTCCTTTTATCGTGCCGATATTATTGGCACCGATAACTGATATATATATTGGCGATACTTCATGGATCGCAGTGATATATATGCTGACAACCACGCCAATCGCCGATTTCAAAGGCCGATCGCCGATTACGATTAATCCGCCGATGTATATGCGCCGATATATTTATATGTCAACAACAGTTGCGCCGATAGTGTTAATGCGGGGTTTTAGGGGTAGGCTGCCCAATGCAGACCCAACTCCCATTAATACATCATTTTTGGTTATAAAAATTATATATGGAGAAGGCGGGATTTGATCTCTCGACCTCTCCGTAACCATATGCCTCTTTTAACCAATGCGCCAACCACTTTACATTGGTAAATCCACCGATAAGTTTTTATTTAAACTCAGTATTTTTACCTCTGCACATAGTTCGATGAGGAGAAAGATTGCAGGCATGGATTTCGAGGCAGAGAGCAGATTAATTAATATTTTAATGCAAGAACCATGAATTTTGCAGGAGGGCAAAATTCTCACTTTGTCAGAAATTAACAAATTTTATATGGTTTTTACACCTCTCGTCGCCACAAATGCAATGGTGTTGTTCTTTTCTTCATTAGACGTTTGCATTTTCCATTCATTTCCAGAATTCACGTGGAACCATGATTTCAGCAAAAAGAGGGAGTGGAACCATGAGCCATGAAATTTTCCCAAGGAGGTAAAATTTTGACATTTCAGAATATAGTCAAGTTTATACTTGTTTTTCATGGTTTTCCACAAGGATCGCAATGGCGAGATCATATTTTCCATTTGAGTTGCAGATTTCCAGTCCATCCATGGAGAAGAATCTTTGAGGAATCCTGGGGGAATCTAAAAGATTCCTAGAGCCTAGATTCTCAACTTCTTAGAATTCAGATTTTGGACAGTCGATTTTGCACTACTCGACACCACAAATCTGATGGTACATTCAGATTTGTCATTCTCTCATTCTATTCTTTAACCACTTTTCTAAGTGCCAGTGCAGATATCCACATTCATGTGCGAGCAATCATTTTCATGCGGTTGATGCCGTGAGATCGATGGTCCAAACAGCTTCAGCAATGTGACATCCGCTTCTTCAGATGGCCCTTGGTTGTGAGGTATATGATGTGTTCATGTACTTCTTCTTTATGCATTACGCTGCACAGATCCTTGATTGATGTTGATGTAGGATCTTGTTTATTACATGTTGTCATGATTCCTTGCTTGATGTGATGCATAATCTTTTATGTGATGTACTTGTTGTCATGATTCATCATGTTATGTGTTGAGATCCCTTTGTTGTATGTTGATGGGATACTCTTGTTGTTTTCATGCATGTTTTGCATTGAGATCCCTTCATTCCATGTTGGTGGGATGCTCATCATGCATGTTTTTGTGTCATACTGATAGGAGTCTTTTGACTGAGAGTTCCTATAGTGGAACAGCTCTTAGAGCCACTCCTGCATGAGGGCATTTTCCTTGTATGACCGCGACATCATCTCTTTTGTACATCATCATTATTGACAATACTTAATGCAACGGCCTACACCATCTTGACACTGTGGCCTGGAGACATAGTCCCACCTGGACGAACTCCATTATCAATGCTTATGTTTTCATGTGTTGATGATTGTCTTGTTCCTCTTCTTTACAACATGTAGATGTATTCATTAATGTTCTTTTAAAGGTGAAATTTAACACATCACGAAAGTAAAAGGTCTTGGAAGGGTCCTTCGTCACACCCGGACCTGGATCATCTTCCCGGAAAAATCCTCCTTAGGAGTCTTGCTCCCAAAAACACCATGTCGACTCCTATTTTGCAGATACATTACAGTGTTACATGCCTCAACCCAAATAAAGAAAGGTAGCCTTTGATCATGAATCACGACTCTCGCTGCCCCAATTATGGACTTATTCTTCCTCTCTGCAACCTCATTCTATTGTGGGTTGTAAGGAATTGTCATCTCCCTCTTGATGCCTTCTTTAGCATAGAATCCCTTCATCTCATTGGAGGTATACTTGCCCCCATTGTTAGACCTCAATACCTTGATATTCTTACTTTTCTGGGTCTCCACAAGAGCTTTAAACTCTTGGAACCTCTTCAATACCTCATCCTTGGTCTTCATGAAGAAAATCCATATAGTAGTCATCAATGAAAGTGATATAGTACTCATATTTTCTCAATGATATGGAAGAGATAGAACCACACACATTATAGTGAATCAATTCAAGTATCCTTGCCACCCTTTTATCACTACTTGGGAAGAAGTCTTGGTGTACTTTCCTAAAGCACACCCCATGCACACATCCTGGTGCTCAATATTGAACTTTGGTAGCCCTATAACAATATCTCTTAATACTCTTAGAGCTCCATGGTGTAAGTGAGACATCCTCATGTGCCACAAATTGCATAGATAATTGTTGTTGGTGTTCAAAACCAATGCTCTAGTATGCTGAAACATGGACCTATATAACTTCCTATGGTGGAATCAAATCACTCTATTTGAAGTGATACTAGATCGACTAGGATACATAAGAACCTATCCATAATAAACACCATCTCATATCCCTTGTCCTCAATAGTGGACATTGATATTAGGTTCTTCTTCAACCCTAAAACATATATTATTTCATCACTTTCAAGGAAGCTCGTGACTCCATCTAAAACGATATTGTCACAACACCAACTGCCTTGATTATAGAGTCATCACCAAGCACCACCTCTAAATCAACATCCCTCTTAGTAAGAATTGTAAAATTCTCCCTGTCAATTTACCATATCCTATAGGATGTAACACTCATGGCAAGACTAACCACCAAGGAAAAATCCTTTTCAAACTTGGTGGAAAACTCATCCACCTTAGTTGATGCTGCAACACCCTTCTTCTTCTTATTAGGACACATCATTGCATAGTTCCCCCATCTTCTGAGAAGAAAAACATCTCTCTTTGTTCATGTCCTCCTTCTATTTACCCTTTTGCTTGGTCCAACTCATGGAACCCTTCTTGGACTTATTTTTTCCCTTTGATGCAAGGGAAACATTCTCCTCATCTTCTTGAACATGTTTCCCACCACTATTCTCATTTCTCCTTATCTCCTCTTGATGGAAATCATCCCACATTCTTCCATAATCTGTAAGTTTCTCACAGGCCACTATTCCATCAATGAAAACAACCCACTTCTTGGAAAAAACCAATCATGGCTAATATAACCAACTGCTCATAAGAGATGGTTTCTCCCATGACTACAAACTATTCTCTCACTTGAGTGATCTTGGTGAGGTATGAAAGAATAGTGTCAGTTTTGGTCATCTTGGTTTGTGTTAGTTTTTCTTGCAACACCATTTTTGTATTTCCATTAGTGCTTTGGAAAATTTTGATTAAGGTTGCCCACATCTCAAAGGCATAAATCTTCCTTAAAACGTTGGGAATAAGGTGGTCTTTGATAACATCTAGAAGGAGCCTCTTGGCCTAAACATTTATCTTGTTAAAATTAGCCAGTAAGATTGGATTAATGGGAGGTAGTACTACGTTCTCAATAATATCCCATAGTTCAAACTCCTAAAGCACCAATACAAACCTCTCCTTCCATTGTATAAAATTCTCATCCCCAGTCATCATGTCCTCCACCCTCAAACTTGTTGCCACTGACCTTAACAACCGAACACAAAAAATAGATCTATCCAAAGGTCACTACAGCTCCCTTTCAATGAAAAAACCCTGTTTAGTTTGTTATCATGCTTGTTGTTTAGACATAGTCTCAATAGATCTTCCCACTTAGCTCTAACACCATGTAGACAATTTGTTGTAGGCCCAAGCCGGTTTCAAGTTTTTGTGAAATAAAATCAACTTTAATGCCCAATCCAACATGTTTTATGCTCTTGTAACAAACATGAATAATTTTTAAAACAAGAAACAATGGACCTACTCTACTCTTTCACTTTTGTTCAGAATAACATAAGTAGCCACTCAATTTTAACACAAGGAATTTTGGTCTAATGACCATGGAAAAAACCTAAAGGGAAAACAAATGAGAGAGAGGTATTTTAATTTCTTATTGAAGAAATTATTACAACAATTAAATGCAACACATGGTTAGCTTATCTCCCTGATTTTATGCTCATAATTCCTTAGGAAATGTGCCGACAAATACCTTGAAACTTGTGGCAAAAACTCCTCGATTTCTATCATGTACATACCTCATTTTATGTGCCCATATCTACATAGAAATCATTATCTTTTACCCCTTTAAATTCATTCTAGTTGCATAATTTCTTTGTTGCAATTGATTTTCAGGATCCATCCCATTCATGTTGGATGTTTCGAACCCACAACTATGGTTCATCATCAGGATACAAAAGTATATAGTTGTCGATTCAAAACATCCAACATGAATGAGATGGATCCATAAAATCAATAGCAACAACCTAACAATCCCAAAAATCTTAAATCTGAAATTAATTTCCTTGTTGAGTTCCTCCCTTGAAATCTGCGTTGATTTGTTGACTAGCAAGATGCATTTCAGACTGCCTCGATTTCAGTGCCTTCCTCCTTAAAACTATTGCTTATCTGATGAAATTTAATGTGATCCTCTTGACATTAATTAATTCTACCCATATTCCTTGAAAATAATGCCCTAACTTCTCAGAAAAATGCAGTCTGATAGTTTGCAATAAATGCTAATAGACTCTTCAATGTTTAGTCTAGGATACTCATAAATCTTGTTGTCCTTTTCCTCAAATTTCATGCTAGTCCTCAATATTAAAATTTGTGCATGTAGCCTTGCTATTGTATCTACTGTACTTCCTCCATCTATTTTACTTTATCCTCCCAACCTCCTCTTCTCCATATCTCATGAAGAAAGTGCGCAAATGGTGCCTTTTCCCCTTTCTTTTTCTTTTTTGTTCTCTCATAATCAGAAGAGACTTGACCATAAGATCTAGTGGATGATATTAGATATTATCCATTGAGGTAAAGGGTGGGGATTAAATTCCTCATTGACCCATGAGTGAATTTATCCCCTAAGTCCCCTTTTCATTAATTAACTCAAAAGTACTTTATGACCTGTTGAAAAGTAGGAAATTACTGGGGGGTGGTGGTGGGGTGAATTAATAATTGTGTCTTTTAAACTACCAATTTCAAATTATTTTGATAGCCTTTTAACCCTTTATTTAATGAATTAGCTTATTTTTATATGTGTTCAACCTTTTAATCCTTTATTTAATGTGTTGACAAATTTATATATGTATCCAACAATTAACCATGAATTTACAAGAAAACATACAAGAAGCTCATCCAATGCATTAAGACAATAGATATAAGTGGAAACTCATAAAGGGAAAACCATGAATTTTGGTTGTTGTGACGTAAAGGAAAGCACCCACTCCCTCTTTTACATCATTTTTTTGTAGGCTTCTACCTTGATTTTCTTTTGCAAGCTATAACTTGCCGAGAAGATCCTACTGTTTGGTCAATTTAGTGTATTCTAAATTGCTATTTAAAATGTCAATCCAGGGTTCGTAAACTGACGAAGTGAAGTGTATTATATGTACTAGATAACCATTTCCTTATTCTTTTGTTGTTTTTGAGTTCTTTTTGGTTGTTTATGGATTTATCTTTCCCTAATGTGTGATGGCGAAAATGAAAGTTAAGTATGAAATATGGAATGGTGATGGTGATTTCTACAGTGATTTTTCAAAACTAAAAGTGCTCAAAAAGAAAGCTTTAAAACAACTGTAATGAAATCAATTCTTAAGAAAAACAGTGAACTAATGACAATGGCCCAGTATCCTTGCTGCTGAATGAAAAGAAACCTGAACTTAAAGCAACTCAAAGTAAAGCAACTAATTCACACTACTTTAACTTTTCTGATCCTTTACCCTTCAGCTCAATCTACCTTGTGGGAAGCAATCATGAACAAGTCAACCAATATGATATCTAAATGGCAAGAAATTAAATTGCAGAAAAGAAACTAGTCACACTACTTCAACTCTTCTGATCCTTTACCCTTCAGCTCAATCTACCTTGTGGGAAGCAATCGTGAATAAGTTTAAGCAATATGATAACTAAATCACACTACAATAAGTAATATTTTGATTTCTTACTAATAAAGTCACTTGACTATAGAAAGAAACCATAAACTAATGAGTAGTATGATGTCTAAATAACAAAAAAGCAAATCACAACTTGAAAAAGGACAGTGCTGGAATTAAACTTCAGAAAATGAAAGTTAGCAGGAAGGACAAGATGATCTCATATGCCAATAGTTATCAAAAAGATGAAAATTTGCTCGGGCTGCCTAAGAAAACCTGCAGAAAAACATTGATCAGCTGACAGCTACAAGAAAGCAGAAGTGAAAATATAAATAGCAGTGAATTAAGAAGCATCAAAACAGCGTATTATGTACAGACTAATGATTATGAAAACAGAAACGTAAGGAAATCAAATAACAACTATACAGGGTTTTAGTGCGTAGGGGCCCTCTGCCACCTCAGCCAGTCAATGAACAGTCACAATAACAAGCTCAGCAAAGTAGTCTTCTCATGTATTACAGCAGCAACATATATAAAGCAAAGTACAGTGGGGTAATAACGACAACAATTCAGAAATTACATATCAAAAAGCTCTTCCACAGCGTTCATCAACGCGTTATTTATAATGAAAAAAGTGCTGAAACTAACTAACTGAATCCTACGCCATTGACTGTGTTGCCAAAGACACGTAGATCTCCTCAGCCGAGATCTAGCGTAACTGTCATCACGTCTATTAAATCTTCGGAGTGGTAGCTATTGGATTCAGGTTACAGGGATGATCTCCAGGTGTGTCGGTGTCTTCATGGGCTGAGGACTGTGCCACGTAAACGTTCACATGCTCAAAACAGATACGTGCCACCGCTGAATTCCTTGGTTGGCTTTGCCTTTGACCCTTGTTGACCGTGACCTTCCATGGCTGATTTGGCTGATTTGAAGGGACACGTTCCATGTACCTGTCACCTGTAGCTTGCCCATGTGGCTCATTTCTTCATAGGACACCTGTAGCACAGCTTTTAACAAAATAGCTGCGGAATCCTGTGCTGGCTGCGGAAACTGACAAGTTTCCGCAGCTGCATGAACAAAAACTAAACCAAACAACAGTCATAAGCATAGTCAGAAAACCATGTAAAAAGTTCTTTTTAGACTATAATGCAATGATTTAACAGTTGGGTGGATGAAATAAGTGGAAAAAGAAGGCTGAGAGGGTGTATAGGAAGGTGCAAGTTTGAGGCTCAACATACCCCCACTGTAAAGGTGTTGCATGTCCTCATGCAACCAAAATTGAGTTATTTCCCTCTAATCCACATGTTCTGAGGCTTCTGCAAGGACATCTAGCCCTCTTTTCTTCTTCTTTGATGCTAACATCATCATCCTTGGTTTCCTGACTCGACATTTGAACTTGAGGTTAATCAATGCTCTGCTTAACTTTTTGCACTTCTTCTTCAATTTTCTGTTTTTCTTTTGCCACAGTCCTAAATGAAGCATAGTGTTATCATGGACAATCTTGTCTACCTTACTCTGCTCTTTGAGTGCTTCATTTTCCTGTTTGATATGCCTATTTAGGACTTCTAACTCAAATACCTCTTGTTTCAAAGACTGAACTTGTGCATCAAGTGGCAGAGTGGTACTCGGTCCTGCAGCTGATTGTTCTAAGGATTCCAGGTAGTTATATGCCTCTTGCTGATTAGGATCTAACTCAGGTGTCTTTCTCGGACTAGGCTCAAAATCTGGTGGAGGAGGAAGACTGCTCTCTCTTTCCGGCCGAAAAGGGCTTTCCTCACGTGGAGGACTTGATTCAATGCTTGGCTAAGCTGGAGATTTCTCAAGTGTCTCTTCACCTAAATTAATAAAGTGACACTGTTTTTCTTTGGTTTTATTCCCCTTCCCTTTTAGCCTATTGCTCCTTCTTAAGTATGAACTAGTACTCTTCTCTTGTGCACTCTGTTTTCCTTTTTGCTTTTTCTTGGCTATAGCAACAGCCTGAAGATCTATTAATCTTTCTGACAGAGGCTGATAATCCTCTTCTATGGATTGTTCAGGGGATGGATAAACTTCTTGGATGGTTCTTTTGCCTTTTTCTTTCCTCTGTTTCTTACTTTTAGCTCTATCTTCTTCTTCTTTTTGGACAGTTTCTTGAATTTCTATTGTAGGGGAATCTTGGACTGTAATGTTCTTTTGTTTCCTCCTACTTTTCCTTGGCATCTTTGGTGGACTGCTTCCAGAGGCCTCAGATGGCTCTTGGAAGTAGTTTCTTGTCAAGAATTGCTCCCAAGTATTCTTAGTTTACTTTAACTGGTCCTCAATAAGAATTTTTATGAGCCCATGATGGTAGAGATGAGGTTCAATATTGCCTACGTGTTTTTGAACTGTAAAACTCATCTTTTTCAAACTTAATAGCAGAAAATGAGGCAAATTAAGAGTGTGACCATCTATGAAATTCATCATCATTCTAACATGATACATATACATAGAGCCAAAACGACCTTCACACGTGATAAATTTCTGGATGACTAACAGTAGACTAGACCATTCTTCTTTTAGTGCATGAACAGGGATGCCTCTTGTAAATACGGTGGTATCCATACCTTGGTTTTGTAGCATGATTCTCCATATTTGATCATCCACACTTCTATTTTTAAACCACCTTTCACCTTCTTGAGGTAGGCCCGTGGCAGCTGCTATAGTGGCCTCGGTCACTGTGAATTTCAAGTCTCCAATCTCCACTATTTGTCCATCAAAAGACCTCGCAAAAGCTTTGGTCACCTCCTTGTTATGGCCTTTAAACTTCTGGATGAATCATAGCCATCTGACTTTTTTCAGCAATTCCTTAGTTTGAGGATAACCCTCCAAGTATTTCGGTCCTTCCAGCTCAACTCTCAGTAATTTTCCCATCCTCTGTTTTAAATTCCAACTGAGAGTTTTTCTGCGTGTGAGGGTTAAGGGAAAAAAAAATAGCTTTGTTACAGGGTTTAGGATAGACTGTAGTGACTGCAAGCGGGGTTTAGGATGACTGTAGTGACTGCAGTTAGAAATGGAGAATAGGGGATGGAAGTATCCAAATTACCGGAGGAACAGAGGGTGAGCAGCAGTGAACAAGTTTAAAATAGAATGTGGATGCATGCGAGGAGTATGGTATAAGTGGAGTTGATAAATGAGTGGAGTAACGGCAGAATTCTTCGAATCAGATGACTGTGTATGAAATTTTACACGTCTCAATAGACAGCTGCGGAAATTACGGCTAAGAAGAGCCGTAACACAATAGGTCACATCTCAAGAGTATGGGTAATAAATGGAAGTGCAGTCAATCTTGAGTTTAAACTCGGAATAATCATGAGACCGTTAGGGAAATGAATGCGAGGTGTGTGGAGTGGTATCGTGGAATAGGAGTGGTAGTGGAGCTATCGTATCAAATCATTGCACATAGTAGAACTTGTTATGGTTTAATGACTATGCGTAATTATGACTTGAATTGTTATTTGATAAATATTTTTGATCATACCTTTGTAAATTTTGTCATTTCTTGCTCAAGGCTTCTAACCAATTTATTTTCTTTGTTGTCTTGGAAATGCCCCATGTCTTTAGCTCAATTACACCTGCATTTTATGATTATGGCACTAACATTTGATTGTAAATTTTGAAAACAGAGTGATGCCGGCTGTGGAAATCGTTTCTGGCTGCGGAAACTGTTTCTGGCTGCAGAAACGGTCTCCAGCTGCGGAAACTGAGATAGCACCCCCTTAACTGCACAAAGATAGTTAGAGGAAAACCAACTGAATGAAAATAGTCCTGAAGGGGACTTTTATTGATGGAGTGAAATGGAATGAGTGGAGTGAAATGAAAGTGAAGTGGAGTGAAGTGAAATGGAAATGAGATGAGATGGAGGTGAAGTGAAATGGTAAGTGAGATGAAGTGAAGATGAAAAGAGAAGGGGAGGAGATATTTTTTTTGGAAAATATAGAGTGTCAGGTGTCCCTGATTTTCACTCTATATTTTTTGTATAAGACCGCCAATCTATGATTGGTTTTCGGGCTTATACACTTTCTTTTTTTTTCCAAAAACTGAAAGAAACAAAGATTAGGCTGGTGGGGGAGAAGGATTCTTCTCCACCAGCCTGATTGCAGAATTCTCTTGGAACATTTTGACAAACTCCTCTTTTGAAAGTGGCTTATGATAATTTTTCAATCGGTGGCCATTCACAATAAGAGGAGTCTGAAATTCATCAATGCTCTTGATTCTTACCGCTCCATTGTTAAAGACTTTTTCAATCTCATATGGCCCAAGCCAATGAGTCTGAAATTTTCCTTTGAAGTCTTTAAACTTGGAATCAAACAGTAAAGCCCAATCTCCCTCTTGAAACTTTCTTTCTTTGATATATCTGTCATGCCACTTAGCTCTTTGATGTTGAACTAGATCAGTCCTTAAAATTGCATCTTGTCTGATCTAGCTCATTCAGCTGCTCCATTCTGTGCTTTTGGGCTTCTCATAGATTCATCCCCAACTGAACTGCCATCTTGAAAGTCTTGACTTGAAACTCAATAGGGAGCAAGACTTCTTTCCCATAAACAAGTTCATAGGGAGAATGTCTTTTTGTGTTCCTCCATGTAGTTCTGTAGGCCCATAAGGCTTCAGGAATCTTTTCTTCCCAATCTCTTCTATGTAGATGAACAGTTTTGGTGATGATGTTCTCAAGAACTTTGTTTGTAGATTCTACTTGGCCATTTGCTTGCGGATGGTAAGGAGTAGATTTTCTATGCTTGATTTTGTATTCTTCCATCAGCTTCTCCATCAAATTAGATGTAAATTGACTTCCCTGATCTATCACAATTTCTCTTGGGACACCAAAACAAGTAAAAATATCCTCAAAAAGAAATTGAACAACTGAATTTTCAGTGGCAGAAGGTAATGCTTTGGCTTCTACCCATTTAGTGACATAATCAGTGCAAACCAATATATATTTCTTTTGTCTAGATGGTGGATTAATGGTTCCAATGAAATCTAAAGCCCATTTTTCAAAGGGTTCGATGAGTACCTGTGGCTGTAATGGCATTTCATTTGAAAGAGTCGATCTCCCAACTCTCTGGCAGCTGTCACACCTTCTGACATATTGTTTTGCATCTTTGAAGAGAGAAGGCCAATAATATCCTAAAGAAAGGATTTTATAGGCCGTCCTCTTGTCAGCAAAGTGTCTACCGCATGGTTCATCATGACATTCCTTGAGGATGTCAGGCATTTCATCTTCCCGAACACATCTTCTGATCACACAATATAGCCCTGTTTTAAACAATTCATTAGAAATCCATGAATAACTTGAACTCTCCTGAATAATTTTTCTCTTTTCATTAGGAAATAAATGTGGAGGTAGCTTCCCTGTAACCAAATAGTTAGCAATATCTGCATACCAAGGAGTCTTAGTAGTTACTGCAAACAAATATTCATCTGGAAACTTATCCTCTACAGGAGAATCTTCGTTAGTATTTTGGATTCTAGACAAGAAATCAGCTACTGTATTTTGTTTCCCTGGCCTATCCAACACAGTAATATTGAATTCTTGTAAAAGTAAAAGCCATCTTGTAACTCTGCCATTAGTAACAGGTTTGTTCATGAGATATCTAATTGCAGAATGATAAGCATGGACAAAAGTTTCATAGCCTGTTATATAATGTCTAAACTTGTTGATTGCATGAACAACAGCTAAGAACTCTTTCTCAGTCACAGTATAGTTTAATTCAGTGGGAGTCAAATTTTTACTGGTGTAGTAAATGGCATAAGGAACTAAATCCTTTTGACCCAACACAGATCCTAGAGCTATATCTGAAGCATATGTAGAAATATGGAAAGGAAGTTTCCAATTTGGCCCTCTCAAAATGGGTGCTTCAGATATTCTTGTTTTCAAAGTTTCAAATGCAGATTGACAATCAGGATCCCATTTGAATTCACAGTCTTTTGTAAGTAATTTGAAGAGTGGAGGTGCTATTTTGGTGAAGTTTTCAATAAATCTTCTATAGTATCCAGTAAATCCAAGAAAACTTCTAACATCTTTTTGACAATTTGGAATAGGAAACTTGGAGATGACCTCAACTTTTGATCTATCAACTTTAATCCCATCTCCTAAAATATGATGTCCTAAAACAATCCCTTCAGTAAACATCATAAAGCATTTTTCATGACTTAATGATAGATTTTTTTCTTTACATCTTATAAGGACTTTTTCCAAATTCTCTAATGCCTCTTCAAACGAATTACCATAAACTGTAAAATCATCCATATAAACCTCTACACAATCATGGATTAGATTGGAAAAGATTCCTAGTACTACCCTTTGAAATGTTGCGGGTGCATTACATAACCCGAAAGGAAGTACTCAGTAAGCAAAAGTTCCCCATGGACAGGTAAATGTGGTCTTGTCCTGATCTTCAGGTGCTACCTGAATCTGATTGTAACCACTAAAACCATCCAAAAATGAAAAATACTTTTTGCCTGCTAAAGTATCTAATACCTGATCGATAAAGGGGAAAGGAAAGTGATCCTTCAAAGTTGCTTTGTTCAATTCCTTGTAATCAATGCATACCCTCCATTTACCATTCTTTTTAGGTACTATAACCAAAGGAGAAACCCATCGGCTATCTGAAATTGAATAAATGAAGTTCACATTAAGTAACTTTTGGAGCTCTTCTTTCACTATCTCCCTAAGGTTTGGATTCATCCTTCTTTGAGGTTGTCTGATTGATCTACTGTTTTCCTCAATGTAGATGTGGTGAATGCAAGTCTTAGGGTCAATACCTTTCATATCGGTATACTCCCATGCAAATGCAGTAGAATGTTTTTGCAAGATTTTGGTTAGCTCTTCCTATTGTGATCTTTCCAAATTTTTGTTGATATTCAATGTTTTACTTGGAAAGATCTCAATGGCGGAACTACCAAACTCTTCCATAGAGAAAAGAGACATTTGTCTAGATGATAGATACTCAATGTCAGAATCTAACTGAAATTGTGTGTGGTAATATTCTGAAGATGTTTCAAAATTTTCTAATGTGTTCAGGATTTGACTATCTTCACTAACTTCAGAAATGGTAAAGACAGGTTGTATAGTATCTTCATCATCAACCCACTCATTATCTCCTATTTCTGTAATTGCTTTTGCTGGAGGATATAGATTGAATTTCTTTGTCGAATTACCATCATAAATATACATATCCCCAGACCTACAACTGATAAAAGCATCAGTTGTGGCTAGCCAAGGTCTTCCTAAGATGAGAGGGTGTCCTCCTAAATTACTCTTGGGAGTTAAAATCATGAAATCTACTGGATATTCCCAAGAGTCTAAGGAGACTGAAATGTCTTCTAATACACCATCTAGTTTAATAATTGATCAATTTGCAAGTTGCAGTAAAGTAGGTGTAAAGAGAAGGTTAGGAAGTTTCAGCTGTTCCATAGTTTGTCTACTCATAATGTTGATAGCAGCCCCTAAATCAATCAAAGTATTTGGAATTTCTACCCCATTGATATGTGTTTTGACAATTGGACTACCAGGATCTACATACTTTTGCATAGTAATTTTTCCCATCATGATGTCTGCAATTTTCCCTACCATGTGGATTCTCCTTGTATCTCTAGGTTTCCTTCCTGGTCTTTTAAGACTCAACTCCTTTATTATTTTTGCTAGAATAGGAATCTCTTTAATGGCTTGTAACAAGGGAATCTTGATACAAACATTCTTCAATTCATCTAAAAAATCATAGTCAGGCAACAATATTTGTTTTTCCACCCCTTTGTCAATTTGTAATCTTTCAGGAAAAGGAGGTGTGGATGAAGATGCAGGTTGCTCAACTATAGGAGTTGTGGGGGTTAGTTCTTTTTCTTTTTCTTTCTGAGTGTTTGGGTTTTGAAGAGATGCTTCAGAACCCTTATTGGCTTCAAGAGATTCTTCCTCAGAAATGCTTTGATTTTGGGCATCTATAGAAGGTTTATCTAAAACTCTACCAGATCTGAGTTGTACATCATTGAGAGGAACAATCATATAGGCAGGAAATTGTTGACCTTCTATCATGTAAGCATTTTGAGGGTTTTTATTATTGGGGTTTGGAAATGGCTGAGAAGGAATTTGATTTGACTTCTGTTGGAATGGGAGAAAGAGTTGAGAATTTGGATTCTGTTGAGAAGGTTGTTGTTGTTGTGGAAATGGCAATGATAATTGCAGATTTTGATTTGGAAGTTGTGGAGCTTGTTGATTTTGAAAAGATGGAGGATATTGATAAAATTGAGCAAATCTCCCATAAGGATTTTGCATACCTTGTACCCATGATTGAAAAGGATTTTGAGGTTGGGACCAAGGTTGTTGCCAAGGATTCCAATTTGGTGGGGGTTGAAAATTCATAGAGTTGTTAAACCCTTGATTTTGTTGCCCCTGCCAAGGTCTCCTTGCAACAAAACAGAGAGACTCAATTGTATTTGGATCTTCTTGAAAGACAGCTTTGAGCCCAGGAATTGAAGGACAATCCTTGGTCTCATGATTCTCTGAACAGATCACACATGTTTCTACAACTTTTGCATCCAAGGGACATTCCCTGAGAGCATGTTTTTTCTACATTTTTGGCAAAAGATGTCTAAAGCTTCAGCTTCTGCTTTCTGTTTATTGTGGATCTTAAGAGTGTCTAGTTGCTCACTAAGACTCCCTAAGATATCAGTTTTGAATTCATCAAGCATGTTGCCAATCTCAGCCCTACTTACTGATCCAGTTGCAGATTTGTTTGCTCTGATGAGAGAAGGATCTCTAGGCCCTTTTTGAGTTTTAGATTTCCCCCTTGAGAGATGGACACACTGTTCTGCAATATCATGAAGTGGAAGTTGAGATATGTCTCCTTTTCCCATCATGTTCAAAATATCTATCCATTCATCTCTAATGGCTTTTAATAAAAGGGCTTTCAAGGTTTCCTCATCTAGGTTACTCATTTTTTCTCTTTTCAGATTGTATTGAAATCTTTCAAGTAAATCCTCCAAGTTTTCATCTTCTTTTTGTACCATTTTGAATACCTCATCCTTGTGATTGGTGGGCATACAATAGTCTAGATACCTATCCAAAAATGTTTGTTTCATATCATTCCAAGTCCTAATGGATTGAGTGAGTAATCCCATGAACCATTTCAAAGCTGCTCCTTTCAATGTTGAAGGAAACAGTTTGAGTTTTTGAGAGTCTTCCAGATAATCATAGGTTCGACACACGACCTCAAACTCAAATAGAAATGTTTAAGGATCCTCGTTTCTTAACCCATGAAAGTTTGGGAGGACAGATGGTGAAATATTTTTCATTGTTGCTCGAGAATCCTCATCGACTATAGGAAAT
This sequence comes from Pinus tabuliformis, assembly GCA_031772625.1. Lineage (NCBI taxonomy): Eukaryota > Viridiplantae > Streptophyta > Pinopsida > Pinales > Pinaceae > Pinus > Pinus tabuliformis. The sequence goes on along the minus strand of CM062819.1, from coordinate 792,165,045 downwards.
CCAAATGAGTTATTTCCATCCCTATTTCCCTCATTGTTACCTCTACCTCCTCCATTATTTCCTCCTCCTCCTCTACCTCTACCAAATCTGTTTACTCCTTATTCTGCCATGGTAGTTTCCCTAGAGACTTCAGAGTCCTCTGGTTCCTCTACTAAGGGCGACCGAGGAGGAATTTCTCCCTCTTCTTCCTCAGGTGATTCTACTTCTTCAATTACAATTTGTCTCCATGTAGAAGGAAGGAAAGGATCTCTTCCTAATTCAGATTCGATGTATGGTGTGGGAGAGTCAGCTACTGCCTCTTGAATTCCAGGAATCTTAGGGCTAGGAGTGTAGGTTGGAGATGATGGAGGTGTCTCTTGTCTATTCCTTGAAGTAGATGGAGTTGTAAAAGTCGAACTCTTGGCTCTAGATAAAAATCTTCCCCTAGAATCTCTTGCTCTATGCATGTCATTTTTTTTATTTTTCTTCAAGTCGGGCTAATAATTCTCTTTCTGATCTTCCAGGTCACTCTAGGTGCAAGAAGAGAGCATACTCAAGAAACTATTAAACCAATAAATTTCTCTTTTCTGATCCTCCAGATCACACTAAGTGCAAGAGGAGAGCATACTTTGAGAGGTTATCAATTTCCCTTCTTTGAAATTTTCTTGTTTTTTTTTTAAGAAATTGGCTACCTAATTTCACTTCCCCAGCAACGATGCCAAAATGTTTGGTCAATTTAGTGTGTTTTAAATTTCTATTTAAAATGTCAATCCGAGGTTCGTAAACTGACGAAGTGAAGTGTACTATATGTACTAGATAACCATTTCCTTAGTCTTTTGTCGTTTTTGAGTTCTTTTTGGTTGTTTATGGATTTATCTTTCCCTAATGTGTGATGGCGAAAATGAAAGTTAAGTATGAAATATGGATGGATGGTGATGGTGATTTCTATAGTGATTTTTCAAAACTTAAAAGTGCTCAAAAAGAAAGCTTTAAAACAACTGTAATGAAATCAATTCTTAAGAAAAACAGTGAACTAATGACAATGGCCCAGTATCCTTGCTGCTGAATGAAAAGAAAGTAAAAACTGAACTTAAAGCAACTCAAAGTAAATCAACTAATTCACACTACTTTAACTTTTCTGATCCTTTACCCTTCAGCTCAATCTACCTTGTGGGAAGCAATCATGAACAAGTCAAGCAATATGATATCTAAATGGCAAGAAATTAAATTGCAGAAAAGAAACTAGTCACACTACTTCAACTCTTCTGATCCTTTACCCTTCAGCTCAATCTACCTTGTGGGAAGAAATCATGAATAAGTTTAAGCAATATGATAACTAAATTGCAGAAAGGAAACTAATCACACTACTTTAACTCTTCTGATCCTTTACCCTTCAGCTCAATCTACCTTGTGGGAAGCAATCATGAATAAGTTTAAGCAATATGATAACTAAATCACACTACAATAAGTAATATTTTGATTTCTTACTAATAGAGTCACTTGACTATAGAAAGAAATCATAAACTAATGAGTAGTATGATGTCTAAATAACAAAAAAGCAAATCACAACTTGAAAAAGGACAGTGCTAGAATTAAACTTCAGAAAATGAAAGTTAGCAGGAAGGACAAGATGATCTCATATGCCAATAGTTATCAAAAAGATGAAAATTTGCCCGGGTTGCCTAAGAAAACCTGCAGAAAAACATTGATCAGCTGACAGCTACAAGAAAGCAGAAGTGAAAATATAAATAGCAGTGAATTAAGAAGCATCAAAACAACGTATTATGTACAGACTAATGATTATGAAAACAGAAACGTAAGGAAATCAAATAACAACTATACAGGGCTTTAGTGCGTAGGGGCCCTCTGCCACCTCAGCCAGTCAATGAAAAATCACAAGAACGAGCTCATCAAAGTAGTCTTCTCATGTATTACAGCAGCAACATATATAAAGCAAAGTACAGTGGGGTAATAACGACAACAGTTCAGAAATTACATATCAAAAAGCTCTTCCACAGCGTTCATCAACGCGTTATTTATAATGAAAAAAGTGCTGAAACTAACTAACTGAATCCTACGCCATTGATTGTGTTGCCAAAGACACGTAGATCTCCTCAGCCGAGATCTAGCGTAACTGTCATCACGTCTATTAAATCTTCGGAGTGGTAGCTGTTGGATTCAGGTTACAGGGATGATCTCCTGGTGTGCCGGTGTCTTCGTGGGCTGAGGACTGTGCCACGTAAACGTTCACATGCTCAAAACAGAGACGTGCCACCGCTGAATTCCTTGGTTGGCTTTGCCTTTGACCCTTGTTGACCGTGACCTTCCATGGCTGATTTGAAGGGACACGTTCCATGTACCCGTCACCTGTAGCTTGCCCATGTGGCTCGTTTCTTCATAGGACACCTGTAGCACAGCTTTTAACAAAATAGTTGCGGAATCCTGTGCTGGCTACGGAAACCTATGTTGGCTGCGGAAACTGACAAGTTTCCGCAGCTGCATGAACAAAAACTAAACCAAACAACAGTCATAAGCATAGTCAGAAAACCATGTAAAAAGTTCTTTTTAGACTATAATGCAATGATTTAACAGCTGGGTGGATGAAGTAAGTGGAAAAAGAAGGCTGAGAGGGTGTATAGGAAGGCGCAGGTTTGAGGCTCAACACCTACTCACTCTTCTATAGGCTCCAACCTACTCTTTTTCAGGCTCCTACCTGTTAGTGTCTATGAGTCACCAGTGATCAAATGTACTCTTTCCATGTCAGTTGATAGGGTCTTAGGTCTAATTGCTATAGTATTAAATATAATTTGATCATTGGTTAGTGTCTAGGTATTATTACTACTCCCTCCATTTTCAAAATCATAAAATGCCATCATGGTCATGTCATCACTCCTTGTGATAGGGCATCAAAAGAGTGCCTTGGTCATTGTTTTGGTCATCAAATCATAATTATAATGCATATTGTAAGGGTTCAAATTTCCAAATCATGATTTTACATATGCATTTGGCGTCATCATTAGGTCATATAGGAGCCATGTCAACACTATAGGGACCATCATGGGAGTACTAATTAGGGGAAAAGTGTTCAAAGAGATTTCAAACGTACATTTACCCTACATGGACATGTAACCTTGCATAATAAAGTTAAAAAGTTGCAGTACACTACCACATTTCATCATTCCTCAAAAAGCATATGTGATGTCATACCACTACCTAAGAAAAAATCAACTTTCCAAGCTATAAAAGACCATCCAAAGCTTTCAAAAATATCATTCTATATTCCCTAAGCTCTCATCCATCACTAATATTCATTTTAGCATCTAGATACTTCATCTTTCCATCAGTAAACCCTAATTTGTTAGCACGTTGCGTTTCTTCCTGAGCATGCTACACTTTTGCTAGCTTGTTGTGTTTTTTACTTTACAAGGCCAAAGAAGCAAGAAAAGGGTTCAATCAACATTCCATAGGTTTCAGAGTCTCTAATAAAGTAAGTATAGCCTCTCATCAACTCTCATAAATTCATTTTCCTTCAGAAAATGGTGAAATCCCTCTCTTAGGGTTTTTCGCTGCATTTTTGGGTTTTCTTGGTGTTTTCTTCATTTCAATGACAAAACCCCCAATTTCTAGCCCTAACAACCTTGTAAAAACTTCATACACCTCCTCCAACCAGTTCCCACACTCATCTCCCTCATTTCCATCATTTTCCCTAAAAACCCTAGCCCACTCTGTGCTTTTGCAGAAATTATGGGTTAGGACTGTGTTTTGGCCCTTTTCCCCTCTTTCACTCACTCATTTCAAGAATTTTTAGTTCCCAAGTCTCCCTAACATCTATCCCTACCCCCTGAAATTTCCCTAGAATTTTCCCTAATCCCTATCTCCTCCATTCCCTTCCCTAAACTAGATTCCCTTTTCCCCCTGTTTTCCCAATCCTACCCTACCCTTCATTCCTATCAAACTAGGGTGCTGTCAAGAAAACCAACACCATGGACAGTAAGAAGAAGAAGTATAACAAACGGGGCAATATCTCTAGCTATGAGCCAACTCATATGCAGGAGATCAATGACTCATCATTCATTAAGAAGTCATTTGAAGATGTGGGCTACCTAGGGTTTTGTGAGAAGATACAAGAGGTAGGCTGCCATGCTAAGTTAACCAGCCTTTTTGCCACAAATTCAAGAGGGATAAAACCACCATAGTAGGGATGGAATTCTTGGTATCAGCAAAGGTGATTGGTATGAGTTTTAGGGTCTTGAGGCCATTTGTTACACACAGGGATAATCTTACTTCAAAATACGTTTCTGAAGTAACAAGGAATTTTTACAAAAGTGAAAGAGGTTTTTGTTAATAATAGACTAAATAACAAAAACTTCCTTTAGTTTATGTACAAGTATTATTATTTGAGAGAAATTCCCAAAATATAGTTGCTACAGGAGAGTTGCTGCACTTTTGGACAACTTGACTTCAAGTCAGTTTTTTAGGGGTTTGGAGTAGGTGTTTGCAGTGCTTGATGACTTTATTGCATAGTAGACATCATAAGATTTTGTAACCATACCACTTGCAGCCCAAAAATCCTTTGGGAAGGCCTCTAGATCACTCTCCCAACTTTCACTACGCTTATACTATGAGCATGTTGCGCTTCTGCAATTTTTCGCTACGTTTTTAGTGACCAAATTAAAAATTGTATTCCAATAATATGGGAAGGAATTTCACAAAACGAAGAGACCCTTTTCTTCAAAACAACCCGATGAGCCTCATCATTGAGTAACTATATGAGCCTTAATTGGCCTTAATTCACCTCCTAACTTAGTCAAACCAACTATTCTCACAACTTATTGCATACTTTTGATTATATTTTGCTTATGAGATGACTTAGAGTTGGATATTTTGTTTTGTGATCTAATGTGCATGTAATGTAGGAATGAAATATAAAAGCAAGGAACTATGGTAAAAGACCTTGGTAAAAACTCGGAGGGGACAAGGGAGAGGAATTACAGGAGGTAAATCCTCCTCATTTTCTACCCCTCCATTCGAATATCCCTCCATTAGCTGAAAGTACAAACAACCCCCCTCCTAGAAGGCATCCAAGCAAGTGAAAGTGAAAACAAGCCAAATCAGGAGTACTAGAAGGCAGCCAAGCAAGTGAAACTATAAGCAGCCTCCCTACTAGAAGGCAGTCGAGCTCGTGAAAGGGAAAGCATGAGTTTATCATTGAGTTGGGAGCTATGCCTCCCTAATTTCGAAGGAAGTCATTGGAGACATCAGATGTATAAATAGAAGGGCTTAGGACCTCATTTTTTTAGTTAGTTAGCAAGCATTAGAAGTATTCGTACCTTTTACTCTACTTTGTGTCCAAGTGCAGACTTGTAACAGTTTTGATGTAATACAATGTTCTTTTATAATGAATATGAGTTTTGTTTTGAGCCAGCACTGAGTTAACTTAGAGGGCTGAAGCTCTTAGGTTAGGGCCCGACCCTAGCAGCCAAATCTCCTCTTTATTGTATTGTTAAGTAGCATAGTTTCCTGTTTTCTGTTCATTACCTTAAGTAGTTCATTTCCATTCCAGAGGTTTATTGTTTAACTATTCATCTGCTTAAATAGTTTCAGTCTCATTACAATAGTGTAGAGTAGATCATTTATGATTTCATTCAGTTAGCAGGTTAGCAAAGAAAATATCCATAAGGTTGTCCACAAGTGTCTTGGCCTCACTTCCTCCCCCTAGGACCATGACGTAAGGAGGAAACCTTGCAGCAACCCAAAAAACACAGAGTTTCAATTTTGCATGAAGTTTGTCATTTAACGCAGTCGCTGGTTCATTACATTGTTACTTGATTCATTTCATGGTCATTCAACCATTTCATGGTCATTCCATCATTTCATGGTCACATGTTCCTTCACTCTCTTCCTGTCATTTGATCTCCCTCACATTCCCATTTCACTCTTCTTCAGCACGAAACACTTAGTGGAAGTTGATAATTCATGTTTAAACGGATTTTACTAGTAGATCACCTTTCACAAGAAAAAATGACCAATCACTGCCCAAATTCGCCTTTAGTGTTTGACTTTGTGCACTTCAAATCCCAACTGTCGATTTACATTGTTGAATTCGATGGCTATCACACACCCGCTCACCAACTAGCTTGGGCAAGTCTCCACTGTTGATATGCTTAGACAGATTCGATGGCTATCGCGCTATATCGTGTGGATTTATGTCTAGTCGTTATCTTCCTGAAGGCACGCGATAAGAGTAGTTTCCCTATGCTACGTGTCACCTGGGGAGGCTAACCACGTAAAATTTTGGAAAATTGCTTACAGCTTTCAGGGCGCATGATAAACAGCTACCACGCTCTAAACCCGCTCTATCATTTCCACACTTTTCTTTTGCCCGCGCTCTAATCTCTGTCATCCATCTGCCAATTAGGCCTGTCCATCCATGTTTTGACTTAGCCTCCATGATATAATCCCAGCCATTCGTTTGCTTCGTTACCCTATTCATTCACCTATTCACCTAAGCCTCCTGTGATCTGATCTCAGCCATTCATTTACCTTTCACCCACCTGATCCAATGGTTCTCATGCGTTGTTGCTCCCTTACGTCCTTCTTTCACCAATTTTGTCCTCCGACTACTCTTCCACTTAAACACATACTTAGCTTAGTTTCCTTTGCTTACCCCAGTCTAGTTTTGATGCTTTTACTTATGTAACTTAGATAATTAGCATTAGATTAGTGTTGTTATAGTAATTCTACTTAGCATGGTTGTTTAATTGGTTAGCTAGGGTCTGGTGTGAGTTAATATTACAAATTGTTTCCTTCATTACTGCAGTAGAGTGGCTCCCCCTTAGAATAAATTTGCTCTTCTTCCACCAGAATCAAGCTTCTTCTGACCCTATAGAAGTCTGGCTTGGAACCCCTAGGGTCTCTTGCCAGATGAGCAGTGACAACAGGCATTATCTTCACTTCTACTTGTGCATATAGCACTGTCACCTCCAAGTTTGTACGAACCTCAGGTTGATAAGTAAAGCTGGTAGCCCTGGGAGTTGCAGCATTCTTGCTGCAATACCTAGGCTCATCACTTTTTGGCGTCGTTTCCGGGGAGGTGTTAGAGTAGGAGTGATTACTGCTCCTTCTTCTATTTCTAGTCTTCAATTTTCTTCCATTAGTTTATTTCTGCAAAAGTAATCTAGTTTCTTTCTTTCATTTTTCATTTATCTGCTTTCCTTTCCATTCTTCAAGTAGAATTTCAATTGAGAAAGTAGTTTCCTTATTATTAATACTTTTTCATTCAATAAAGCAATTTCATTATGCAAGTAGTTTTCTTTTTGTCAGTAGTCTTTCATTCAACAATTTCAATTCAACAGGTAGTTTCCTTTTTGTTAGTGGTTTTCATTCAATCAGCAATTTCCTTTTTGCAGAGTACTTTCTATCTTTAAAGAAAAATATTACAAAAAACCAAAAACATTTCCTTTCATGCCTCGTAGGAATAGGGATAATTCAGGAAAATTCTTGTCAAATACCCCCACTGCATCCAACAGTCAACCTTCTTTCTTCTTCACTGATAGTGAATTGGAAGACCCTTTAGGTGAGCAACCTTACCTATTTGAGGAACCTATAGGGAAGAAGAAGAGGAAGAACCCATTCCTACTGAACCAATGGCCGAAAACCAAGATGACAGAGGAAATAGAGAGAGAATTGAGAGTGCCTTCCCCATTAGGGAAACCAATGGGGACAATAAAATGAAGAACATAAGCCCGTCTTCTCTACCTCATTTCCATGGCTTGACCATAGAGGACCCTGAAACTTTCTTGTTTGAGTTTTTTGTTATATGCCGAACCTATGACTATACAGAGGATGAGCAAAAGTTAAAACTGTTTCCATATACCCTCAAGGCTGCAGCATTGCACTGGTTCATGGGCTGACCTGGAGATAGCATCATAACTTGGGCTCAAATGGAGCAGGCCTTTAAAAATAAATAGGGACCATTGTAGGTCAAAAGACACTAAATAATATTTTTTTAGGATGACCATAGGCCATGAAGAATCCTTAGAAGACAATGAAGAAAGATTCCAGCTCAGTTACAAAAGGGCCAGGTGCACACTTGACCTTGAGTCACTGAAGTTGGTCCTGCTTAGAGGAGTAAGGGAGGATACCCTAGATACCTTGCATTTGTTAGCAGGAGGAGATATCTACCAACTACCCTATGAGGATATCAAGACTGTATTTAGAAACCATTATAGGGCAACCAGGAAAAATGGTAGGAGTAGTCAACCTATGGCCAGTGCATCATCTTCCAACTCATCCATCAAGGGTGAAATTGAAAATATGTCGGAGGACTTCAAAAGTGAGATGTTGCAAACCCTTGCCTTGTAATTGGATTCCATGAATATCAAAAGGAAGTAAGAGGAAGCAGATAGATCCTTGGCCATCTTTTGTCCTAGATGCACTAGGAGGTATCCTAGGAATGAATGCCCATTGAACTGTATTGAGATTTGTTCATTCTGTGAAGAAAACCACTCCACAGGTAAGTGCCCTTCTTTACCTGGACTCAAAGTTGTATATTAAGGAGTTGAAGGGGTCACTAAGCAAATTTGCTACATCAACCAAAGGAGACCTCCTGGGCCTAGACCATACCAACAGGGTATGCAAGGATCATCCCATGCATATTACAGACCCAACCAAACCACAACTATACCTTCTTAGGGACCCCCTGCTCAACCTTCCTAGTCTACACCACCTCCTTGGTCTTATGCACCTCAATATCATTCCCAGCCAGCTAGCTATTCATTTCAACCTTACATTCAACCACAACACCAGTGGAATAACCCACCCTAGGGGTGGAGGCCCCAAGTCAACAATGCTCTAGCCCTATTTCCTCCACCACCTACCTAACCACAATTACTGCACTTTTCTCCACCTAGGCAACCCCAGATGTCTGCTCAACCAAATCCAAACCCAAACAATAGGCAGGCTCAACAAGGATACAGTGGAGAGACATCATACCCATCTTATGCTTTAGAAATCTAGGAGATCAACCTAAGATCTGGGAGAATTCTCCCAGATAACCAAGCTCCCTCTCCACATAGGGAGGTTGAGGAAGAAAGAGAGGAAAACAACTTTAAGGAAAATCCACCCTTTCTTGAAAGATTAGCCCAACCACTCTAGCCTATCCCAGAAGAAACTGAACTTCTCGGAGAATTGAAAAACCTATGTGTAAAGATTCCCCTTCTCCAGGCAATTAAAAATGTTCCTATTTATAGTAAATTGATTAAGGAGAAGTGCTTTAAGCATCCAAGAAGAAGAAAAAGGGATGCCCCTACCATTAATGTCATTGGTCAGTGATGAGCCCCAATTTTTGGTACAATTTGGGCTCATATTGGCCTACTTACCTTGCTCAACCATTCACATTTTACCACTTATGCATTCATTTCTTAGTATATTCGTGTTGTTTGTAGGAAGAAGGGCAGGCATTATATCTATGTGACTAATACATGATGATTTCAGGTTCTTGGCATTAAAGAGAGCAAAAGACCACGCAAAAGGAGACAAGGAGACAGCAAAGGTGGCATTGCATGTTTATAGGGAGGTTGTCTACAGCTTTAAATGACTTCCCTCGTGCTTTTCACCTTAACTCCGAGCTCTAACAGCTCTCCCCACCGAGCTCAAAGGCAGCCAACACGTTCTACAGGATCAGCAGTTTTACAGCAGTTTGACTTTCAGTTGGACAGCCAAGCTCCACGAATGAAGGCAGCCAGCTTGATCCTCATTTTGTATAAATATGGAGGCCGTAGCCTTTGTTAGAAGCTTTTTGACTTTTGGAATTGCTATTGTAATCTCTGAGCACGAGTTACAGCTCGGTTTTTGTTATTTTGTAAGCCAGTTTTGGCATGACATTAGACTTTTGATTATGAATAAAGGCAAGCAGATTTGGATCTAATTCTGAATTTTTAAGGGAGCTATAGCTCTCAGGTTAGGGCCCAACCTGAGAGCAATAGACCTCCTCTGTTTTGTAGTGTTATTTGCCTTTCGTTCCAGCACTTTGTTTCTTTACTTTGACATGCAATTCGAATTTACAGTCTGTTGATTTAGTTTTCGTGTGATTGAGTAGGATTAGCTTATGGTTACTTTGCTTTCAGCTGCTTAGATTCGATAGGAGGGTTGTAATACACAGGAGCTCCAAGAAAAAGGTTGTTAGAGATCACTGCCATCTCTGTTTAGGGATTGGGGTGCAGTCCATATCAACCACCAAAAAGAAACGCAGTCTTTTACTTCCATGCAAGCTGCAACATAGTCATTTTCATTGAAGATCCATCCATGCACTTTTGATATTGAACCATACTTCTACATTTTTCATTCCATGCACGACTTCTTTTCTCGGTTTTACATTGCTGTTCATAGGTTTAATGGCACAGGTATCATAGGTTAATGAATTCTCGTTTTTTTGTGCAAGACATAAGTCATTTGTTTCATTTACACTGCTCCATATCATTCCACTTCCTTCTTCTTCTTCTCGACCTCTCCTCAAGCCGCCTACTCGGCCTCTGTCCAGCTCGTTTACCCTCCAACTCATCCATTGCCACGTAGCTTCATCTTTTTGACCTTTCGTTGCTGCCATCCTTCTATCCACCAACCAACTTCGTGCACTCATTCTCTGTCCTATTTCTCTGCCCCTGAGTCATCACAAGTTCCATCTCCACCTCACCTATCCACCCAAACCATTCCATCCCTTCACCATCACCCAAAACTTCCACTTACAGCACATCCTGTAGAAGTTAGCAGACTTCCTGTAGAATTCCTTAGTTTCCTGTAGGATCCCCTGCAGACATCCTGTAGAAGCCTGCAAACTTGGTTGCCGAGCATCCGAATGTTGTAGACCTCTGTGGACTAATGCTAGGGACCCTCTGGGACCTCTCCTATCCATCCTGACCTTTCCCAAGCTTTCTCTCCCTTCGCACCACCTCTGCACAGCCAAACCCTAATAAGAGACAAATTCATAATCACTCCATCCACTTAAGCAAAAATACAAAAACAATGTTCTTTTCAATGGAAGTAGTTTGAGTTCATGCATTTCACATCACTAGAAGTAATGGCATCCTTTTTAGACATTTGCACTTTCACCATTGCATCATAGAGGTTAAACTAGTCAGATTAGGGTTTACTAGGGTTTCCATGCTTTGGTTGGCTTTCAGTTCATTGTTGCAAAGTAGATCAATTTCCCTTGAGATAGCCTTCGTCCATCATTTAGAAAGCTTCTTTTGAGAGCATATAGAAGTTGGCTTGAGCCCTAGCGGACTTGTGCCAGCTGACCAAGTGACAGCTGCGACAAGAGCTAGTACTTGTGCATACAGCACCGTCGCTTCCAAGTTTGTACGAACTACCGGGTTGATAAAATTAGAGATAGGGAGCCCCAGGAGTTGTAGCATTATTGCTACAATACTGGAGCCCACCATCCTTTTTGGCGCCGTTGCCGGGGAAGCGTCAGAGTATTAGTAATTGTTTCTTTTCTTCTATTTTCTTACTCTTGCCTTCTGCTAAGTAGTTTATTTCATTTTCATTCTGCAAAAGTAGCATAGACATTTCCTGCTTTCATAGATTAGCATTTCCTGCTTTCATAGATTAGCATTTCCTGCTTTCATAGATTAGCGTTTCATTTCTGCAAGCGTAGACTAGCATTTCCATTCCTGCAATTTCATTTGAGCAGAGTAGATTAGTTCTTTCCTGCTTTCAGTTTAATTCTGCATCTTTATAGTTAGCTGTAGATCAATCTGTTTCAGTTTTGCAGGTACAAAAGAAAAAGCAAAAACAATAAAAAAGAAAGTCTTTTCCCTTTCATGCCTCGTAGGAACCGAGATAGATCAGGCAAATTCCTACCAAACATCCCCACCACATCACTGAGTCACCCTTCTCTCTTCTTTGGTGACAGTGACCCAGAAGAACCTATAGGTGAACATCCAGAGATATACAAAGATCCTATAGTAGAAGAAGAGTTAGAGACCACTCCATCTGAAGCTATGGCTGACAATAGAAGAGAAGATGAGAGAATAGAAGGTGCCTTCCCCATCCGAGAGACCAATGGAGAAATGAAAATGAAGAACATTAGCCCCTCCGCCTTACCTCACTTCCATGGACTGACTACTGAAGATCCTGATACCTTCCTGTTTGAGTTTGCTGTCCTTTGTAGAACCTATGAATATACTGAAGATGAGCAAAAGCTGAAACTCTTCCCTTCAACTCTTAAGGATGCAGCATTACGCTGGTTCATGGGCTTACCTGGGAATAGTATCACCACTTGGGCTCAGATGCAGCAAGCTTTCAATACCAAGTACAGGGATTATTGAAGGTCTAAGGAAACCAAGGGAGAAATCTTTAGGATGACCATGGGAAATGATGAGTCCTTAGAGGATTATGAGGAGAGGTTCCAACTAAGCTATAAGCGGGCCAGGTGCACACTTGACCCTGAATCCCTCAAGTTGGTCCTGCTCCGAGGAGTCCCTGAAGACCTCTTAGATACCCTTCACATGTTAGCTAGGGGGGACATTTACCAACTGCCTTATGAGGACATCAAAACTGTGTTTAGAAACCACTCCAGGGCAGCTCGGAAATGAGGTAGAGGAAACCTCCCCTCAACTAGTGTCCCTTTCTCCAAACATGAGCTTGCAAATCAATTAGAAGATCTCAAGAGTGAGGTGAGACAGACCATTGCCATGCAGCTGGACACATTCAGAATCCAGCAGAAGAAAGAAGAAGCTGAGAGAGCCTTGGCTGTCTTCTGCCCTAGGTGCACAAGGAGACACCCTAAGAACGAATGCCCATTGCATTCGGTTGAAGTATGTTTCGTTTGTGAGGAGGACCATCCCACAAATCAGTGTCCAACCTTACCTAGGTTTAAAGCCATGTACCAAGGGACAGAAGCTCCCACTGAACCTCTCTATTACCTCAACCAAAGGAGGCCACAAGGATCTAGACCTTATCAGCAGGGGATGCAAGGGGCACCTCAAGCTTATTACAGCCCCAACCAATCGACTCCTATGCCTTCCTGGGGTCCCCCTGCTCATCCTTCATGGTCCATGCCTCCTCCATGGTCTTATCCACCTCAGTACCCCACTCAACCTACTTCTCATTCATATCATTCACATGCCCAGCCACAACCTCAATGGAATGCACCTCAGTCGGGGTGGAGGCCCCAATACAACACTCCTCCTGCCATCTTGCCTCCACCACCAGTTCAACCTCAGCCATTACCTCCTGCTCCTCCAAGGCAACCTCAAATGCCTGCTCAACCAAACCTGAACCCCAACAATAGACAGGCCCAGCAGGTATACACTGGGGAAACCTCATGCCCTACCTATGCTGTGGAGATCCAGGAGATCAATCTTCGATATGGAAAGACTCTACCAGATCACCAACCTCCTCCCCCAGAGGATGAGGAAGATAAACAGGAAAGTGGACCAAAGGCTATTCCACCCTTTCCTAAGAGACTAACAGCCACCACACAACCCAACCCAGAGGAGGATGAGCTTCTGGGTGAGCTCAAGCAGTTGTGTGTAAAAATACCACTTCTCCAAGCCATCAAGGATGTGCCAATATACAACAAACTGGTTAAGGAAAAGTGCTTCAAACACCCAGGTAGGCGGAAGAAAGATGCTTCAACCATTAATGTCATAGGACAACTGTCTGACCTGATGCTAGGACAAGTCATCTGCCCAAAGTACCTAGATCCTGGAAGTCCTGTAGTAGATGTCCACATCAATGGCACCATCATACCTCACACCTTGATTGATCTGGGGGCTACCATTAATGTGATGACCAGGGATACCATGCTCAAACTCAATCTTCAGGGTTCCTTGAGGAAGACCTCGACAGTACTGCAATTAGCAGATCGCTCCACCGTGACTCCCGAAGGGATTGTGGAGGATGTCTTGGTCTCTATTGACTCTTGGGAATACCCTGCAGACTTCTTGGTTCTGCAACCAAAGGCAAAGATTACTGGATATCCTCTCATTTTGGGAAGGCCTTGGTTAGCTACTGCAGATGCTTACATAAGTTGTCGTGCAGGAAACATGACCATCAAAAATGGTCCCATGTCCAAGCAGCTAGTCCTATACCCTCCTGCCCAACCCTCCTTAGAGCATGACTTACCACTCTGGTTGGAAGAAGGAGAGGAAGACGAGGTGTACTCAGCACCTCTGTGCACCTTAGATACCACTAGAAGAGACCCCCCAACCGAGGATGACTTGATCGAGACCTTGATCCAGAATCCACCTTCCAGTGCACTACCCTTAGAGAAATTGGTGGAGGATGCCCAAGCTAGCACCTTAGTGGATCTTTGTACAACCAACCCTGTTACTTCCAGAATCAAGAATGTGGAGTTCGGCCCTGAGAAAGCATTGAAGATCAGCTCCTCCCTATCTCCTTCCCAGGAAAAGGAGCTGTGTAGTCTGTTGGCCAACCACCTAGATGCTTTTGCTTGGAGCTATAAGGAAATGAAAGGAGTCCATCCTTCGGTCTGTACCCATCATATATACATCAAAGAGGATTGTAAACCGGTTAGGCAACCCCAGAGGAGAATGAATCCAGCTCTTAAGGACATTGTCAAGGAAGAATTGCAAAAACTGTTGGATGCAGGTTTCATCTACCCCATCTCAGATAGCGAATGGGTGTCCCCTCTGGTGTTGGTTCCCAAGAAAAATGGGAAATGGAGAATCTGTGTGGACTACCGAGAACTGAACAAAGCTACCAAGAAAGACCATTTCCCTCTACCTTTCATAGATCAAGTGTTGGATGGACTGGCAGGAAAGAAGTTCTTCTCTTTCCTGGATGGGTTTAGCGGGTACAACCAAATCCAAATCAGCCCGGAAGACCAAGATAAGACCACCTTCACTTGTCCTTGGGGTACCTTTGCCTACCGAGTTCTTCCCTTTGGGCTATGCAATGCTCCTGCTACCTTCCAGAGAGCTGTCTTGAGCATCTTCTCAGAGCTGGTCCATGATGCAGTGGAAATCTATATGGATGACTTTACTCCTTATGGGGCCAACTTCCAGGAAGCATTGTCCAATCTGGGAAAAGTCCTAACCAAATGCATCGAGATGAACTTGTCCCTTAGTCCTGAAAAATGTGAATTCCTAATGACTGAAGGGACCGTGCTAGGCCATACCATTTCTTGCCAAGGGTTACAAGTGGATCCTAACAAAATTGCTCTCATCAAGAAGGTTCCACCTCCTCAAAAGGTAAGGGATGTCCGGAGTTTCTTGGGATTAGCAGGATATTACCGGAGATTCATTAAAGATTTCAGCAAGCTAGCCTCGCCATTGTTTGGCCTGTTGGCAAAAGATGTGGAGTTTAAATGGACTGACGATTGTCAGAGGGCTTTAAATGAATTGAAGGACAAGTTGGTGTCAGCCCCAATCCTGAGAGGTCCAAACTGGGCCCTACCTTTCCACATCCACACTGATGCCTCGAACAAAGCCATAGGTGCAGCTTTAGGACAGGTTGAGCAAAAACTTCCATATGCCATTTACTTTGTTAGCAAAAACTTGTCCAAAGCTGAGCTGAATTACACTGTAACCGAGAAAGAATTCTTGGCTGTGGTCCATGCACTGAACAAGTTCCGACATTATATTACTGGTTACCAGACCTTTGTACATACAGACCATGCTGCAATTAGATATTTAATGAATAAACCAGATGTGAATGCTCGTATTATTAGATGGTTACTTTTATTGCAGCAGTTTGATTTGACCATTGTTGACAAACCAGGTAGAGAAAATGTTGTTGCTGACTTTTTATCTAGATTGGATTTGTCTGCAGATGAGGATGGAACAGTGGATGACCAGATGCCCGATGAACATTTGTTTGCTATTTCAGTACTCTCTCCATGGTTTGCTGATATAGCAAACTACCTTGTTTCAGCACAGTTCCCTTCGCACCTATCTTCCAGAGAGAAGAGCAGAATCATCAGAAAAAGTGCCTCATTTACTTGGATTGGGGGCAATCTGTTCAAGCTTGGCCCCGATCAGATCTTAAGGCGTTGTGTAAGGGAGGAGGAAGTCTTTGATATCCTCCTCACTTGTCATGATGGGCCTTGTGGAGGACATTTTGCAGCAAAGAGAACTGCCTTCAAAATCCTGCAGGCAGGCTACTATTGGCCCACACTTCATCAAGATGTCAGAAGATATGTCAGCCAGTGTGACCAATGCCAAAGAATGGGGAAACCGACCCAAAGGGATGAGATGCCTCTCCAACCTCAAGTGACTCTTGAGCCATTTGAGAAGTGGGGCATGGACTTTGTGGGCCCAATCAACCCTTCTTCGAGGCAAAGGTCTTACATCATTGTGTGTACTGACTATTTGACAAAGTGGGCAGAGACTAAAGCAATCAAAGCAGCAACAGAAGAAAAGGTGGCCGAGTTCCTAAGAGAAAACATCTTCTATAAGTTTGGCTATCCAAGAGAGCTGGTCACCGATCAAGGGAGCCAGTTCACATCCAACCTGGTTGAAGATCTACTAGCTCATCACAAGATCAAGCATAGGACTTCCACCCCCTATCACCCTCAAGCGAATGGGCAGGTGGAAGTCACCAATAGAGCATTAGAAGGGATCTTGACTAAGGTGGTGAGCAGCAGCAGAAAGGACTGGGCAGATCGCCTGGTTGAAGCCACATGGGCTTACAACACCACTTGGAAGACCACCACCGGCTTCACACCTTATGAGCTGGTCTATGGGAAGAAAGCTTTGCTGTCCATTGAGTTTGAATACAACACTTTGAGGATGGCAGCTCAGCTGGACCTAGATCTCAGCCATGCACAACAAGAAAGGCTATTACAGCTGAATGGCCTGGATGAGCACCGAATGCAGGCCCTCCTTCACTCAGAAGTGGTTCAACTTCAGAGAAAGGTGTGGCATGACCAACATCTCCATGACAAGCAATTTCAGCCGGGAGATTGGGCTTTGTTGTATGACTCCAGATACAAAGATTTCAAAGGGAAGCTGAGAACCAGATGGCTAGGGCCATATTCAGTGGAAAAATGTCATGACAATGGATCTGTGCTTATTAGGACCATTGATGAGGAAGCCATCCCCATGCTTGTCAATGGGCATCGATTGAAGATCTACAGGAAGCCTCCCTCAAGACAAGAGTTCATCAAAACTATGGAGAAGGCAGTGTTGGTCATAGAGAAGGGTTCTGCCTCAGCTTTGGGCATACCCTGAAGAATCTAAAAAAAAAAAAAATAATAATAATAATAATAAAGATCCTTGGGTGAAAACCTTTCTGAGGCGCCCAAGGCAGGTAATAGGGGTGAAAACCTCATTGAGGCGCCCCTATTGTCTTTTCAAAAGAAAAAAAAGAAAAAAAAGGAGATTGGAAAAAGATCCTTGAGTGAAAACCTCTTTGAGACGCTCAAGGCAGATGGCAAGGGTGAAAACCTCAATGAGGTGCCCCTGTTATCTTTCAAAAAAAAAAAAAAGAAAAAAAAAAAAAAAAAACAAAAGAAAAACAAAGTCAGCAGATTCATTATGTAAAATTGCATGCAGGTGTTCTATGGAGGAGAGGAAGCCTCTCAACTCAAAGCCAAGGGTCCTCATCATGCAGCAAGGACACCTTACCAGCACCTCCTCCAAGAATCCTCATTTTCTCCAAGGTATGTGCAATTTTATTCCAGCTTGAGTCTTCTACAGGAAGACGCAGATTTTCTACAGGAAAATGCAGAGTTTCTACAGGAAGATGCAGATCTTCTACAGGAAGGTGCAGACTCTCTACAGGAACGCATCCTTTCTACAGGAAACATTGTATTTCTACAGGAAGCTTCCTGTAGAAGCTCAGAATGGGCCAGAATTGATTTCATGAGGCGATCTAACGGCAAAGGATCGGTTTGGACGCATGCATGCCACGGTTGACAACCATGCACATTGTTGTTATCTTGCTCCACCGTCCTTGTCGACATGCAACCAAGTACCTGCACCAGCAAAGCAGATCGATGAGTCTCGAGGGAAAAAAAGAAACATGTAAATGGAAAAAGCGCTAGAGATCTCACACCATATTCATCACAGTCAGCCCGAGGCTCCGAGAGCATGATCGTGAGGCCATCCATAGTCGTGCAGCATGCACCCAAGGAGGAAGAACTGTTCCAAGACATCCCGCGGGAGTCCTGTAACAGTTAAACCTGCTAGAGTGGATACCATTCACCGCGCAGGCCATCTGAAGGGAAATTTGGGCGCATGCAACTGAAGCATCCCATCCATCGACGACAGCTCGTGAACATAGACCTTCGGGCCTGTGTAAGTTCGCCAGCAGCAGGTAAATCGACTCATCAGCGTCCAAAGAGCCGAAACAACGTGTACAGCCACGCAGGTAAGTGTCTCGACCCTTCCTTCCATCAGACTGCATGAATGTTACTTTGATTGATTGCTAAGTGTAAAGGTGAATTGGTTGAGCGACTGTGTGGCCATTTGGCCGGCCACGTCGGCCAGTTAATGGTCTAGTTGGATGTGTGGGTGGCGGCCATGACAAAGAGAATGGGCAGCATGCACGTGAGAACGATCCCGTCGAGGAAACGAGTTCAACAGGAGAGGCGGCGGCAGATCCGCGGGAATTGATGCGGCAGCAAGTGAACGCACAGTTGAATGATGGGGTGACGTCACCCAACGGTCCGGCGGGGACAGCTCACCCCCCGCGCCACGGATTCCGCCGAATTTGAAATCTAATCGGCTCGATCGCATTCATGCATTTATCACCCACCGGTTTGAACTCGAGCGGCTATCCTGCTCCTTCTGCAGTGTGATACGCCGAGCCTTTGGCTATCAGAGCGATTGAGAAGCACGCCCAAGGCGCAGACCGACTGCAATCTCTCCCGAAATCCGCGCGCTGCATTCTACAGGAACGCTGTCATTCTACAGGAACGCTGCATTCTACAGGAACATTGTCATCCTACAGGAACGCAGTTTTCTACAGGAAAGCGGGTGCCTCACGTAAAAAGGTGGCCAATTAAAGAGGTAACCCTGAACTCTTCATGCAACTGGTTATTAAAGGTGGCAAGATTGTCGTCCACAGTCCGGTCATAGAAAAAATGGTGAAATTGTTGTCTGCTGTGCCTATACTGTCATTCTACAGGATGTCGAGTAATTAAATTGTGTCAAAGTTCCTCAGGGATAAGTTTGTGGGTTATGTGCATGATATCCTACGCTCTGTCTCAGTAAACCAAAACCTCTTCCACAATCACCACCTCTGGTTAACAAAACTGTGTTATCATGCCGGGTGGTTTTATTAGACGAGAACCCACTGATTCAGCCAAATTAAGGGAAAACCAGGGGGTGGTAGAGCTCTTCACACGAGCACAATGGATATCTTTTTGTGATAAGCTGCAGGGTTACGATGATGAAGTGGCCGAAGAATTTTTGCAGGGTCTGAAGCCGAAATCCAAGACACTGGCCACAGTGAACTTCAGAGGTCTAAGCCTCAAGCTCACCCCGCAATATATCAGTCGGATCACTGAACTTCCGATGGGTTTGCCATGGGATAAGGAAGAAAGAAAGTTGAGCCAACAGGCCAAGAAAGAATTCTTTCCACCTGAGGAGGAATTCTCGGAGGACAAAAATGGGGTGCGAAGAACGAGTCTGTTGCCACCATGGAATGAAGTCAGTTTGCAAATCATGAAATATATAACTTGTGAAGGCCATTTTAGCATCGTGTATGCATATCACTTTTGGTTGCTCACTGAATTGAGGCACCGGATTGATCTTCCTGTAGAACAAAAACTGAGCATCCCTTATTTCCTATTGCAGTCTCTAATGGAGTGTGCCACAAAGCTAAAAGAGGGCATACCGGATCAGATAGCCCACCATGGGCTGATCAAGCTTCTTGTGGAGGATGCGCTGCATTCATATAAGGTTCCTCTCTCATGGGAATCCTTCCAGCATTTGACAAGAGATGGAGACATTAAAATGTTGATTGAAGAAACGGGTTCTTCCAGCAGTGAGGAACAAGAAGCAGTGGCCGAGGGAAAGAGAGAAAAAGGCCAGAAGACCCCGACCACAGTGCAGAAGAAGGAACAAAAGAAGAAGCATGAGGAAAAGGATGACAAAGAAAAAGGTGGCACACCCATCTTGTCAGCAAGAGAAAAGAGGTTGAAGAGCAGAATGGACAAAGTTGAGGTGGCCCACGTCAGCCCAAGTACCTCATCAGCACCTGCAACCAAAGCAAAGAGCAAAACCCATGCGGCTAAGCAAGAAAAGGTGGTGACACCCGTGTCTACAGGAAAGCAGAAACAGGCTTCTACAGGAAGCCCGAAAACAGAGACAAGGGCTTCTACAAGAAGCCCGAAATTGGAAAAAGGGGCTTCTACAGGAAGCCCGAAAATCATTGAGAAACAGGCTTCTACAGGAAGCCTGAAGACAGAGAAAGGGTCTTCTACAGGAAGCCCGAAAATTACCAAAGCAGGGGCTTCTACAGGAAGCCCGAGAGTGGCTAAAACCGGGTCTTCTACAGGAAGCCCAAAATTGGTAAAGAAAGGATCTTCTACAGAAGGCCCGGAAGTGGGCAAAGCAGGGTCTTCTACAGGAAGCCCGAAATCTGAAAAGAAGGGGCCCTCTACAAGGAGCTCTGAGAAAGCAAAACACAAGAAAGAGAAGGCTGGTATTCTTGAAAAGGAGGCAGCAGCTGCGCTGGCCGCCCTCAGTACACCTCCAAAGCCGAAGGAGAAGAAAGAGAGGGAGACCCCTCTACCATCTGAAGCCAGGAGAAGTAAGAGGATAAACACGGGCAAGCCGCAGCCTCCACCCAGCAGCCAAACCATTTTAGGGGATGTCCCTACTTCACCCAGTGCAAGAACCCCCTCTAAAACATCAGCCACCCCCGAGAGGGGAAGCCCAAAAATAACTTCCTGGACAAGAAAAATAGGCCAATCGCCTTCCGAAGCCCGGCTCAAGGAAATGGAAAAGGGGGAAGAAGCGCCACCCTCGTCACCACCAGGGGCAGAAAAGGCAGGGCCACCAAAAACAGGAAAGGAAGAGCATGCTCCGGGCTCTAGTTCTCGGCCAAAGACGAGGAGCCAGAGCAAAGTTGCTCAAGGATGAGCAAATAGTTTAGCTGGGGGGTGATGATGAGCCCCAATTTTTGGTACAATTTGGGCTCATATTGGCCTACTTACCTTGCTCAACCATTCACATTTTACCACTTATGCATTCATTTCTTAGTATATTCGTGTTGTTTGTAGGAAGAAGGGCAGGCATTATATCTATGTGACTAATACATGATGATTTCAGGTTCTTGGCATTAAAGAGAGCAAAAGACCACACAAAAGGAGACAAGGAGACAGCAAAGGTGGCATTGCATGTTTATAGGGAGGTTGTCTACAGCTTTAAATGACTTCCCTCGTGCTTTTCACCTTAACTCCGAGCTCTAACAGCTCTCCCCACCGAGCTCAAAGGCAGCCAACACGTTCTACAGGATCAGCAGTTTTACAGCAGTTTGACTTTCAGTTGGACAGCCAAGCTCCACGAATGAAGGCAGCCAGCTTGATCCTCATTTTGTATAAATATGGAGGCCGTAGCCTTTGTTAGAAGCTTTTTGACTTTTGGAATTGCTATTGTAATCTCTGAGCACGAGTTACAGCTCGGTTTTTGTTATTTTGTAAGCCAGTTTTGGCATGACATTAGACTTTTGATTATGAATAAAGGCAAGCAGATTTGGATCTAATTCTGAGTTTTTAAGGGAGCTATAGCTCTCAGGTTAGGGCCCAACCTGAGAGCAATAGACCTCCTCTGTTTTGTAGTGTTATTTTCCTTTCGTTCCAGCACTTTGTTTCTTTACTTTGACATGCAATTCGAATTTACAGTCTGCTGATTTAGTTTTCGTGTGATTGAGTAGGATTAGCTTATGGTTACTTTGCTTTCAGCTACTTAGATTCGATAGGAGGGTTGTAATACACAGGAGCTCCAAGAAAAAGGTTGTTAGAGATCACTGCCATCTCTGTTTAGGGATTGGGGTGCAGTCCATATCAACCACCAAAAAGAAACGCAGTCTTTTACTTCCATGCAAGCTGCAACATAGTCATTTTCGTTGAAGATCCATCCATGCACTTTTGATATTGAACCATACTTCTACATTTTTCATTCCATGCACGGCTTCTTTTCTCGGTTTTACATTGTTGTTCATAGGTTTAATGGCACATGTATCATAGGTTAATGAATTCTCGTTTTTTTGTGCAAGACATAAGTCATTTGTTTCATTTACACTGCTCCATATCATTCCACTTCCTTCTTCTTCTTCTCGACCTCTCCTCAAGCCACCTACTCGGCCTCTGTCCAGCTCGTTTACCCTCCAACTCATCCATTGCCACGTAGCTTCATCTTTTTGACCTTTCGTTGCTGCCATCCTTCTATCCACCAACCAACTTCGTGCACTCATTCTCTATCCTATTTCTCTGCCCCTGAGTCATCACAAGTTCCATCTCCACCTCACCTATCCACCCAAACCATTCCATCCCTTCACCATCACCCAAAACTTCCACTTACAGCACATCCTGTAGAAGTTAGCAGACTTCCTGTAGAATTCCTTAGTTTCCTGTAGGATCCCCTGCAGACATCCTGTAGAAGCCTGCAAACTTGGTTGCCGAGCATCCGAATGTTGTAGACCTCTGTGGACTAATGCTAGGGACCCTCTGGGACCTCTCCTAGCCATCCTGACCTTTCCCAAGCTTTCTCTCCCTTCGCACCACCTCTGCACAGCCAAACCCTAATAAGAGACAAATTCATAATCACTCCATCCACTTAAGCAAAAATACAAAAACAATGTTCTTTTCAATGGAAGTAGTTTGAGTTCATGCATTTCACATCACTAGAAGTAATGGCATCCTTTTTAGACATTTGCACTTTCACCATTGCATCATAGAGGTTAAACTAGTCAGATTAGGGTTTACTAGGGTTTCCATGCTTTGGTTGGATTTCAGTTCATTGTTGCAAAGTAGATCAATTTCCCTTGAGATAGCCTTCGTCCATCATTTAGAAAGCTTCTTCTGAGAGCATATAGAAGTTGGCTTGAGCCCTAGCGGACTTGTGCCAGCTGACCAAGTGACAGCTGCGACAAGAGCTAGTACTTGTGCATACAGCACCGTCGCTTCCAAGTTTGTACGAACTACTGGGTTGATAAAATTAGAGATAGGGAGCCCCAGGAGTTGTAGCATTATTGCTACAATACTGGAGCCCACCAGTCAGTTATCTAACTTAATGTTAGGGTAGGTAATATGTCCAAAATACTTAGACCTTGGAAGCCCTGTAGTTGATGTGCACATAAATGGCACCATTGTCCCACACACTCTGATTGATCTTGGGGCTACCATTAATGTGATGACCAAGGACACCATTCTCAAGCTTAACCTCCAAGGGTCATTAAGGATGACCACAATAGTGTTGCAGCTTGCAGACCGTTCCACAGTCACCCTTGAGGGAATTGTGGAGGATGTGATGGTCTCCATTGATTCTTGGGAGTACCCTGCAGATTTCCTAGTTCTCCAGCCTAAGGCTAAGCTTACTGGTTACCCTCTCATCCTTGGGAGGCCATGGTTGGCCACAACTGATGCCTACATTAGCTGCAGAGCTGGGAATATGACCATCAAGAATGGGCATATGTCCAAATAGTTAGTCTTATACCCTCCTGCTCAACCCTCCCTAGAACATGATTTACCTTTATGGTTGGAGGAGGAGGAAGAAGATGAGCTTTATTCTGCCCAACTTTATGCTATGGAAGCAATCATAGGAGGAGGACAACAAGAGGAGGATGACTTAATTGAACACCTTCTCCTAAGTACAACTCCTAGTTCATTACCCTTAGAAGAAGAAGTAAAGGAAACGCTGAACAATCATCAAATTGACTTATGCTTGGCCAATTGCAACCCACTCTGAGTCAAAACCATAGAACTTGACCCAGAGAAAACCTTGACGATTAATCCATCTCTTTATACTTTAGAAGAGGAACAACTATGCAAATTGTTGAAAGAGAACCTAGAAGCCTTCGCTTGGAGCTATAAGGAAATGAAGGGAGTACACCCCTCAATGTGTACTCACCACATATACATCAAGGAAGGTTGTAATCCATTCAAGCAACCACAAAGGAGAATGAATCCAGCCCTTAAAGACATCGTTAAAGAAAAATTTCAAAAACTGTTAGAAGCAGAGTTCATTTGCCCTATCTCTGACAGTGAGTGGGTCTCTCCTTTAGTGTTAGTTCCCAAGAAGAATGGTAAGTGGAGGATTTGTGTCGATTATAGGGAGTTGAACAAAGCCACAAAGAAGGATCATTTTCCCCTACCCTTCATTGACCAAGTGCTAGATGGCCTGGTAGGGAAGAAGTTCTTTTCTTTCCTAGATGGATTCAGTGGGTACAACCAAATCCAAATTTTCCCATAAGACCAGGATAAAACCACATTCACCTATCCTTAGGGTACTTTTTCCTATAGGGTCCTTCCTTTTGTCTTATGCAATGCTCCTGCCACTTTCCAGAGAGAAGTCTTAAGTATTTTCGCTAAACTAGTGCATGATGCTGTGGAAATCTATATGGATGATTTTACACCTTATGGATGTGATTTCCAAGAAGGCCTGACTAAGCTAGGCAAAGTATTATGCAAATGCATTGAAATGAACCTGTCTCTTTGTCCAGAAAAATGTGAATTATTAATGATTGAAGGGACTGTGCTAGATCATTCCATACCTCAGCAATGACTACAGGTGCACCCAAACAAAATAGCCATCATCCAAAGGGTCCCACCTCCACAAAAGTAGAGAGATGTCAGGAGTTTTTTGGGGTTAGTTGGATACTACAGAAGGTTCATAAAGGAATTCAGCAAGTTAGCCTCTCCTTTGTTTGGATTTTTGGCCAAATATTTTAAATTTATAGGGTCAAAGAGTTTTCAAGAGGCCCTAGACATTCTAAAGGGTAAATTAACCACTGCACCAATCCTTAGAGGCCCAAACTGGGCCCTCCCTTTTCATGTTGGGTGTGGAGCCTGATTATCTTCTGTATTCAAAGGTTTCAGCTAGATGTATACCCTAGGAAGACTGTACACCCCTCCAAGCAGGGGGGGGGGGGGGTGCGGGAGGGACTTGTCCCCCCCCCGCGGGGGTAAATCCCCCCTGGCTAGGGGGTCCGAGGGCCAGCGGTCCCCCGGCGGGGGTTCAGGGGCAGCGCCCCCGAAGCTAAAAATAGATGTAAAATTGCCTTGTAAAAGTCTAGTAATTTCTAGTCAATCTGGGCCGTTCATTAGGTGGATGATCTGACGGTAGAAGTTATGTTTAATTTAGGGTTTTTTGCCCTAGAAGGAAACCCCTCACTATATATGAGGGAATTGTATTGTGTCTATGGATATCTGTATTCTGAGTGAGGAAGAGAGAGGAGATTGAGAGCGAAGAGGGTGTTACAGTGGATCTGCTATAGGTTGTATCTCTTTAGTTTGTTGGATAATATAAAAGGAAGGACTGGTTGTTTCTCCGTGGATGTAGCCCAAACTGGGTGAACCATGTATATCTGTGTCTCTCTTGTTTTATGCGTTTTTTGTGTTTATATTTCTGCAATATTTTATGTGTTCCATTGCTCCGTAATATATAATTTTCTAACAACTGGTATTAGAGCTGAAGGTCTATTTGGCTGATAAACTCACAGGAGAGAAGGGTTCCTGGTTCGATTGGGAGCAATGGCGGAAGACGGTAGGTTTAGGGTCGAAAAATTCAATGGCCAAAACTAATAGCTGTGGAAGATGCAGATGGAAGATTATTTGTATTAGAGAGATCTATACCTACCATTGAGTGGAAAGACAAAGAAGCCGACGAGTATGACATACACAGAATGGGATATTCTAGACAGAAAGGCACTTGAAACAATACGGTTGTGCCTAGCGGCGTCGGTAGCGTTTAATATTTCAAAGGAAACGATAGCACAGGGTTTAATGTCAGCATTGGCCAAACTATATGAAAAACCCTCGGCCTCAAATAAGGTATTTCTTATGAAGCTTTATTTAATATGAAGATGTCAGAAGGTGGATATGTTGCAGATCATTTAAATGATTTTAATACAGTTACAAGTCATTTAAGTTCTATAGGGGTAAATTTTGATGATGAAGTTAGGGCTCTGTTACTTCTATGATCATTGCCAGAAAGTTGGAATGGTTTAGTTATGGCCATTAGTAACTCTGTCTCTGGATCTAGTACTTTAAAGTTTGATGATGTTGTCGGTGCAATCCTTAGTGAGAAAATGCGACGGAAAAGCTCCGGTGAGACATCAAGTAATGCTTTGATTGTAGAGACTAGGGGAAGAAAAATGGAAAGAGGAAAGAACCCAGGATATCGCAGTAAGTCAAGAAAAGGCAGATCCAAGTCTAGATCTGGGATAGTGTGCTCGAAATGCAGGAAGAAAGGACACTTGAAGAAAGACTGCAAGTCTCGGAAGGGAAAAGAAGGATATGCGCAACAAGAAACTAATCATGAAGCGAATGTAACAGGTGATGTGTTGCAAGATGCTTTGATTCTTTCATTAGAAAATATTATTGATGCCTGGGTGGTAGATTCAGGGGCCTCATTCCATGCCACACCTGATAAGAAACATTTTCATGATTATGTTCAAGGAGATTTTGGATAAGTTAGATTGGGTGATGATAAACCCTGTAAAATCGTTGGAATGGGTACAATTTTCATTAAATAGCAAAATGGAAATCAATGGCTATTGAAGAAGGTAAGTCATGTTCCAGATCTGAAGAAAAATCTGATTTCAATAGGGTAGTTGGGAGGTGAAGGTTGCGTAACTACTTTCACAGATAAAACCTGGAAGGTCACTAAAGGATGCCTGGTAATAGTGAAAGCAGAAAAGGTTGGTACATTGTATTTATGCAATGGTATTTCTAATTCTGTTAATGCTTTAACCTCTACAGGAGAAGATATGGCATTGTGGCATCATAGGCTCGGGCACATGAGTGAGAAGGGGATGAAGATTCTTCACTCAAGAAATCTGTTGCTAGGTTTGAAGCATGTTGATTTAAAATTTTGTGAGAATTGTGTTTATGGAAAATAGAAGAGGGTCAGATTCCTTAGAGTTGGGAAAGAAAAGAAGAGCGAAAAATTAGAGCTTGTGCATAGAGATGTATGGCGACCTGTTCAGGTATCATCTCTTGGTGGCTCTTGTTATTATGTTACTTTTATTGATGATGCAACTAGAAAAACCTAGATTTATTGTATTCGAAATAAATCTGATGTATTTGATACTTTCAAGAAATGGAAGCTTTGGTTGAAAATGAGACAGGGAAAAGGTTGAAGTGTCTCAGATCAGATAATGGAGGTGAATATTGCAACAAAGAGTTTGATAGGTACTGTTCAGAGAATGGAATTCATAGAGAGAAGACAGTTCCAGGAACACCACAAGAAAATGGTGTGTCAGAAAGGATGAACAGGACAATCATGGAGCGTGCAAGGTGCATGAGATTGCATGCAGGATTGCCTTTAAAATTTTGGGCAGATGTTGTAGATACTGTTTTTTATCTAATAAACAAAGGGCCTTAAATTTCCTTGGATGGTGGTGTTCGAGAGGAGGCATGGACAGGTAAAAAGGTAAACTACTCATTTTTAAAGACTTTTTGTTGTGAAGCTTTTGTCCACATTAACAAAGAAAATAGAACAAAGCTTGAGGCAAAATCAAAGAAATGTACCTTTATTGGATATGGTGTTAATGATTTTGGTTATCACTTATATGATTATGAAAATCACAAAATCATTAGGAGCAGAGATGTAATATTCAATGAAAAAGTCTTGTATAAGAATCAATTGCAGGAAAAGAAATAAGAAAAAGAAAACAAAGAATACACAGTGCTTGACAATATCATAGGAAAAGTGATGGTGCCTGAAAACCATAATGATCAACAGCCAGAACAACAACCACAACAGCAACAAGCACTTCAAACACATGAAAGTGGTGTTAGAAGATCTACCAGGATAAGTAGACCCCCTGAACGATACTCTCCTTCATTCGATTATGTATTGTTGACTAATTTTGGTGAACCAGAATGTTATGAAAAAGAAGTGTAGGTAGAAACCAGGAAGAAGTGGGAGCAAGCCATGAAAGAAGAGATGGACTCCTTAGCACATAACCAGGCTTGGGACTTAGTCAGGTTGCCTGCAGGTAAAATGACATTGCAGAATAAATGGGTTTGCAAGCTGAAGGAAGAAGATGGAGGAAAATAGAGGTACAAAGCTAGACTTGTAGTGAAGGGGTTTGCACAGAAGAAAGGTATTGATTTTGATGAAATATTTTCTCCTGTTGTTAAAATGAATTCAATTAGAACTATTTTAAGTCTAGTAGCAGTTGAAGATTTGCATCTTGAGCAGTTAGATGTAAAGACAGTCTTTCTCCATGGGGATTTGGAGGAAGAGATATATATGCAGCAACCACAATGACATGAGGTAAAAGGGAAGGAGAAACTAGTGTGCAGGTTGAAGAAGATCTTGTATGGCTTAAAACAGGCTCCAAGGCAATGGTATCTAAAATTTGATAGGTTTATGTCTGAACAAGGTTATACTAGATGTCACTCCGATCATTGTTTTTATCTCAAAAGGAAAAATGATGGCAGCTATATTATATTGTTATTGCATGTAGATGATATTCTTGTTGCAGGTTCTAACATGCAGGAAATAAATGTTCTCAAAAGGAAATTGGAAAACTCATTTGCAATGAAGGATTTGGGTGTTGCAAAACAAATCCTTGGTATGAGAATAACTAGAGACAGGAAGAATCACAAATTAACATTGTCTCAAAGTAAGTACATAGAAAAGGTGTTGAAAAGGTTTAATATGCAGAATGCAAAACTAGTTAGTATACCTTTGGCTAGCCATTTCAAATTAAGTAAGGAGGCATGTCCCAAGACTCAGGAATAAATGGCTCATATGTCTAAAGTTCCATATGCATCAGCAGTTGGAAGCTTAATGTATGCAATTGTCTACACAAGGCCTGATATTGCACATGCAGTGGGAGTTGTAAGCAGGTACATGAACAATCCAGGAAAAGAACATTGGATGGTAGTGAAGTGGATTCTTAAGTATTTGAGGGGTACCACAAATCAAGCATTATGCTTTGGTGGTTCAAACATTGCTTTATAGGGATATGTTGATGCAGATATGGCAAGTGATAGAGATAACAAGAGGAGCACAACAGGGTATGTGTTTACTGTAGGTGGAACAACTGTCAGTTGAGTTTAAAAAATCCAAAGTGTTGTTGCACTTTCAACAACAGAAGCAGAGTATGTTGCTGCTACAGAGGCTAGTAAAGAAATGATTTGGTTACAAAGGTTTTTGGATGAATTGGGCAAGAAGCAGAAGTTGGGCAGGTTATATAGTGACAGCCAGAGTGCCATACATCTTGCAAAGAACTATGCATTTCATTCCAAGACTAAACATATACAGCTCAAGTACCATTTCATACGGTCAGCATTGGAAGATGGACAGTTGAAGCTGGAAAAGATACACACTAGCCAGAATCCTGCAGATATGTTAACAAAGTTGTAACCAAGGAGAAACCGAGAATCTACTCAGCTTCAATTGGTTTTCAAGTACGATGAAGAAGATGAGAAACAACCAGGTCCAAAGTGGAGTCATTGTCTAGCAAATGAAGCAGTGGTGGAGTTGCTATAATCAGTCTCCAAGTGGGAGATTGTTGGGTGTGGAGCCTGATTATCTTTTGTATTCAAAGGTTTCAGCCAGATGTATACCCTAGGAAGACTTTACACCCCTCCAAGGGGGGGGGGGGGGGGGGGTGGTGCGGGAGGGACTTGTCCCCCCTGCGGGGGTAAATCCCCCTCGGCTGGGGGGTCCGGGGGCCAATGGTCCCCCAGCGGGGGTTCGGGGGCAGCACCCCTGAAGCTAAAAATAGATGTAAAATTGCCTTGTAAAAGTCTAGTAATTTCTAGTCAATCTGGACCGTTCATTAGGCAGATGATCTGACAGTAGAAGTTATGTTTAATTTAGGGTTTTTTGCCCTAAAAGGCAACCCCTCACTAGATATGATGGAATTGTATTGTGTCTATGGATATCTATATTCTGAGTGAGGAAGAGAGAGGAGATTGAGAGCGAAGAGGGTGTTACAGTGGATCTGTTGTAGGTTGTATCTCTTCAGTTTGATAGATAATGTAAAAGGAAGGACTGGTTGTTTCTCCATGGATGTAGCACAAACTGGGTGAACCACATATATCTGTGTCTCTCTTGTTTTATGCGTTTTTTGTGTTTATATTTCTGCAATATTTTATGTGTTCCATTGCTCCGTAATATATAATTTTCTAACATTTCATATCCATGCTGATGCCTCACATAAATCCATAGGAGTAGCCTTAGGTCAGGTAGAGGATAAATTGCCTTATGCCATCTATTTTACCAGTAAAAACATGTCAAAGGCTGAGTTAAATTATATTGTGACCGAAAAAGAACTCCTGGTTGTTGTGCATTCATTGAACAAGTTTAGGCATTACATTATCTGCTATCAGACATTTGTGCATACTGATCATGCTACAATTAAATATTTAATGAAAAAACTAGATGTAAATGCTAGAATCATAGCATGGTTACTTTTATTGCAACAGTTTGATCTAACTACTGTTGATAAGCTTGGTAAGGAGAATGTTGTTGCTGACTCTCTATCTAGGATGAATTTGCCTGCAGGTGAAGAAGGAATGGTGGATGATTAGTTACCAGATGAACATTTATTTGCTATTTCGGTGCTCTCCCCATGGTTTGCCGATATATCAAACTATTTTCTATCAGCACAGTACCCACCAAACCTGCCCTCCAGAGAAAAGAGCAAGATAATCAAGAAAAGTGCCCCCTTCACCTAGATTGGGGGAAATTTGTTCAATCTTGGCCCATATCAAATCTTAAGAAGATGTGTAAGGGAAGAGGAAGTCTTTGACATCCTTCTGACCTATCATGATGGGCCTTGTGGAGGTCACTTTGCAGTAAAGAGGACATCATTCAAAGTGTTGCAAGCAAACTATTATTGGCCTACTCTTCATCATGATGTGAGGAAGTACATTAGTTAGTGTGATCGATGCCAGAGGAGGGGAAAGCCTACTCCAAGAGATGAAATGCCCCTACAACCTCAAGTGACTTTAGAGCCATTTGACAAGTGGGGCATGGACTTCATTGGGCATATCAATCCTCCTTCAAAGCAAAAACAACACATTATTTTGTGCAATGATTACTTGACTAAGTGGGATGAAACTAAGGTAATTAAGGCAGCAATAGAAGAAAAGGTGGCTGAGTTCCTAAGGGAGAATATATTCTACAAATTTGGGTACCCTAGCAAGCCAGTCATAGACCAAGGTAGCCAATTTACCTCCAACATGATTGAAGGACTGCTCAAGCATCACAAAATCAAGCATAGGACCTCCACTCCTTATCATCCACAATCTAATGGGCAAGTGGAGGTGACCAACAAAGCACTGGAGAACATCCTAACCAAGGTAGTGAACAACAACAGAAAGAATTAGGTAGAAAGACTAGTTGAGGCCACCTGGGCCTATAATACGACATGGAAGACCACCATTGGATTTACACCATATGATTTGGTCTATGGGAAAAAGGCTTTGTTATCCATTGAATTTGAATATAATACATTGAGGATGGTAGCCCAACTATATTTGGATCTCAGTCAGGCACAAAAAGAAAGATTGTTCCATTTGAATGGCTTGGATGAATTCAGAATGCAGGCCCTCCTCGATTCAGAGATAGTTTAGCTTCAGAGGAAAATATGGCATAACAAGCATATTAAGGAGAAGCAATTTCAAGAAGAAGACTGGGCATTGTTATATGACTCAATGTATAAAGATTTCAAGGGCAAGCTAAGGACAAGATGGATTGGACCTTATGTAGTGGAAAGATGCCATGAAAATGGTTCAGTAAAAATTATAACTATAGATGAAGAAGCCATTCCATTACTAGTTAATGGACACAGATTGAAAATGTACAAGAGGCCTTTATCTAAACAAGAGTTCATTGACAGTATCAATAAGATAGTGATGATGGTGGAGCAAGTTTCAGCTCCTCCCTCATCAGGTCACTGAAAAAGAAAGAAAACAGAATAAGGATTTAGGTGAAAACCTCCATGAGGCGGCCCAAGGATGAGAAAAATGGAAAGAAAAAGAAGATCCCTGGGTGAAAACCTTCCTTGAGGCGCCCAGGGAAAATATCTAGGGTGAAAACCTCTCTGAGGCAGCCTAGGTGTTTTATATATATATATATATATATATATATATATAGAGAAAAAACATAATTGTTATTTGCAGGAGGATGAGAAAGACAATCAGGGAGAAAAGAGAAGATCCAAAGGGAGCCCTGCCTCACATATGTTCATCTCCTCCACTCCTTACCATGCATCCCTCCATAAATTCCATTGTTTTTCACTTCATTGCTCCAATTCAGGTGAAAATTGTGTTTTCTATAGGATCCCCTGACTGGTAGATTGGTTAGATCCCCAAAATTCATTCTATACATAATCTAACCCCTCACCTCATTCATTACCATCATCCTTACTTTCACACACACTCCTACTCCCTCTGTCCATTCAGCAGCATCAGATCTATAGTCACAAACATCATCAACAGACAACAGAAGAGGAAGAAAGATGACCATACAAAAATAATAGCATCATATCTACAATCAAGAAACCATCAATAGACAACAGAGGAGGAAGAAGAATGACCATCAGCAACACCTCTGATCTTTGACAACTACAGCATGGCATTAAGGCCACATGTAAGTATCCTACTCACTCACTCATATGCATCATTTGATCCAAAGTTGTAAAGATTAAGAGGTAGTTGGTTTGTAAGTAAAAAAGTGCCCAGATTCCTCTAAAAGAAAAAAGGCTAGTGGATTACATACATAGGAAACTTTGTTTTCTCAAGAATTTGCTCATTTCCTCTTCAAGCCTCACAAGCAAGATGCTCATCAAGTATATCTCATGTGAGAGTAGATACAATATTGTTTATGGCTACCATTTTATAATGTTTCAAGAACTAAGATTTGGGGTAGAAACACCAGTTCACTAAAGATTCAACATACCCTATTTTCTGATGCAATCACTCATGGAATCCAGCAGAAAAGTAAAGAAAGGAAATTCCCAACTGTTGGCTCACCATGGGTTGATCAGAATCCTCATTGAGGATGCCCTCCTAAACCCTAGGATCCCTATAACATGGATAGTCTTCAATGACTTACCAGCAGAGGATGACATCAGAACCTTCATCTATGGTGTTAGTCCTTCTGTCAGTGAGGAGGAGGCAAAACAAGAAGAAGAAGATATAGAGCTAGATAGGGATGAGGTGGATAAGGAAGAAACTAATACAGAGGGACATGATGAAGAAGACACTAATACAAAGGAACATGATGTTGAAACAGAAGAGGAAGAAGGCATTGAAAAAAAAAAAAGAGTAGCAAGAAACAAAAGAGCTAAGTGGCTTCAAGGACAGAGAAGCAGCTAAACAATCAAATCCCATGGCCCTAATCTGCACCAATAATCTAATTGCAAATGATCCTCAGCTGGCAATTAGATATCTTGTTGCCCAAGAGCAAGCAATTTCACATTTTGAGGACATGTTTAGGCTGCTAAGAAATGATAATATACATGCCTACATAAGGAGATGGAAAACACTGCCACATAGCTTGAAGATCAGAGAATATCAGTGGAAAGAAGTAGAAAGGAAAGCAAGATTCTATGAACAAGAAGAAGAGACCACAATAGAAGCATAGGATGTTAGAGAGGCTACTAGAGCCACTAAGTTGCTCAAAGGATGAGCAACACTTTCAGTAGGGGGGTGATGATGAGCCTCATCATTGAGTAATTATATGGGCCTTAATTGGCCTTAATTCACCTCCTAGCGTAGTCAAACCAACTATTCTCACAACTTATTGTAGAATTTTGATTATATTTTGCTTATGAGATGAGTTATAGTTGGATGTTTTGCTTTGTGATCTAATGTGCATGTAATGCAAGAATAAAAGATAAAAGCAAGGAACTATGGTAAAAGACCTTGGTAAAAACACAGAGGGGACAAGGGAGAGGAATTACAGGAGGTAAATCCTCCTCATTTACTACCCCTCCATTTGAATATCCCTCCATTAGCTAAAAGTACAAACAACCCCCCTCCTAGAAGGAAATTAAGCAAGTGAAAGTGCAAGCAAGCCAAATCAGGAGTACAAGAAGGCATCCAAGCAAGTGAAAGTACAAGCAGCCTCCCTACTAGAAGGCAGTTGAGCTAGTGAAAGGGAAAGCACGAGTTTATCATTGAGTTGGGAGTTGTGCCTCCCTAATTTTGAAGGAAGTCGTTGGAGACTTCAGATGTATAAATAGAAAGGCTTAGGACCTTAGTTTTTTAGTCAATTAGCAAGCATTAGAAGTATTCAGACTTTTTACTCTACTTTGTGTCCAAGTGCAGACTTGTAACAGTTTTGATGTAATATAGTGTTCTTTTATAATGAAGATGAGTTTTGTTTTGAGCCAGCACTGAGTTAACTTAAAGGGCTGAAGCTCTTGGGTTAGGGCCTGACCCTAGCAGACAAATATCCTCTTTATTGTATTTTTAAGTAGCATAGTTTACTATTTTATGTTGATCAGCTTAAGTAGTTGATTTCCATTCTAGAGGTTTATTGTTTAACTGTTCATCTGCTTAAATAGTTGCAGTATCATTACAATAGTGTAGAGTAGATCATTTATGATTTCATTCAGTTAGCAAGTTAGCAAAGAAAAGATCCATAAGGTTGTCCACAGGTGTCTTGGCCTCACCTCCTCCCCTTGGGACCATGACATGAGGAAGAAACCCTGCAGCAACCCCAAAAACACATAGTTTCAGTTTTGCATGAAGTTTGTCATTTAACGCAGTCACTGGTTCATTACATTGTTACTTGATTCATTTCATGGTCATTTAGTCATTTCATGGTCACCTGTTCCTTCACTCTCTTCCTGTCATTTGATCTCCCTCACATTCCCATTTCACTCTCCTTCAACACGAAATGCTTAGTGGAAGCTAATAATTCATGTTTAAGCGGTTTTTACCGGTAGATTTCCTTTCACAAGAAAAAATGACCAATCATCGCCTGAATTCGCTTTTAGAATTTGACTTTTTGAACTTTAAATCCCAACCGTTGATCTACCTTGTCGGATCCGACAGCTATCGCACACCCGCTCGCCAACTAGCTCAGTCAATTCTCCACCATTGATCTACCTAGACATATCCGACAGTTATCACGCCATATCGCGTGGATTTCTGTCTGGTCATTATCTACCTGAAGGCACATGATAAGAGGAGTTTCTCTGTGCTACGTGTCACTTGGAGAGGCTAATCGGATAAAATTTTGGAAAACTACTTACAACTTTGAGGGTGCGTGATAAACAACTACCACCCTCTAAACCCGCTCCGTCATTTCCACACGTTTCTTTTGCCCATGCTTTAATCTTCGCCATCCATTTGTCGATTAGTCATGTCTGTGCATCTTTTGACTTAGCCTCTGTGATATAATCCCAGCCATTCATCTGCTTCGTTACCCTGTTCGTTCACCTATTCACCTAAGCCTCCTGTGATCCGATCTCAGCCGTTCATTTACCTTTCACCCGCCTGATCCAATGGTTCTCATGCGTTGTTGCTCCCTCACGTCCTTCTTTCGCCAATTTCGTCCTCTGACTACTCTTCCACTTAAACATGGACTTAGCTTAGTTTCCTTTGCTTACCCCTTAGTCTAGTTTTGATGCTTTTACTTCTGTAACTTAGATACTTAGCATTAAATTAATGTTGTTCTAGTAATTCTTCTTAGCATATTTGTTTAATTGGTTAGCTAGGGTCTAGTGTGAGTTAGCATTACAAGTTGTTTCCTTCATTACTACAGTAGAGTAGCTCCCCCTTAGAATAAATTTGCTCTTCTTCCACCAAAATCAAGATTCTTCTGACCCTATAGAAGTTTGGCTTGGAACCCCTAGGGTCTCTTGCCAGATGAGCAGTGACAACAAGCAGTGCCTTCACTTCTACTTGTGCATATAGCACTGTCACCTCCAAGTTTTTACGAACCCCGAGTTGATAAGTAAAGCTGGTAGCCCTGGGAATTGAAGCATTCTTGCTGCAATACCTAGGCTCATCACAACCTTATCTACAAAAACCGCTCCTAATTTTGTGAAAGGCTTTATGGTTAGAGAGATGTTGCTCCATATTTGAGCCCTACTTTTGCAGAAAACCCATAAATTTGACCCTACAAAAACACAGCATGGCCACGTCGCGCTTCTTCTCAGAGAATCTAAATGATAAGTGGCTTACATGTGTGGATATATCTTGACCCCTACATCACATACATTTACTTTCTCTTTCATTTTAGCTCACATTTTTGGAGAAGAAGTAAAAAAAAAAACCATTTTCATGTTTTTGCCACCTTTTTGGACCCCACGTTGTGCTTCTGGAGTAGCCTTGGAGATTGGATTTTTAGGTGCCATGGAGGTGTATTTTTTCATATTTAAAGGTTCATAGGCCTTCTACATATCCTTATCTATCTTCACCAATCATCAGTTCAGCTCAGAAATTAAGCAAAGCCACCAAAAAGCTCCTCAAAGACTACAACACACTTCTGTGATTTCACTGCACTTCTGTGGGAAAGCCAGATTTTGAGTTTTTCTTGGTCAAAGTCAACTTATTTTGGTGTAATTTTTCTTCCTAATATTTTACATGATGTAATTAAGAGTCATAGTGATGGTAAAGGTCAATTTCATGTAAATTTCATTGTAATCAATGCTTGTAAAGTCAACTAAGTCAGTTAAGTCTAAACAGGGAGTTGGTTTCTAAGCTCCCAAGTTTTTAGTACGGTTAGAGATATTCATGTAATTAGTTCCTATGATGATGGATTCAACCCTTGAGAGGGGGAATGTTGTTTTACATCTATATGTAGTTAAAATGAACTAATAGAGGGGGTTGGATTCCTGAGGCTCATCTCTTGGACTAGTGTACTAGACATTTTTCAATAAATACATGCAGTTGTAGCTATTTTCATGGGATTCTTGTGATGTGATTTATGGCACTGTGGTTCTTCAATTTTCTTTATGCATTTGATGATTAAGTCTTTATAGATTCCATCTACATTCTTTTGGTGATTACCTTTTAAGTTTTAAAGAATATTTCATGATCAATATGCTTTGGTTGTTTGAGGTTTTCACATAAGTGGTTTTTCTTCTAAGCAAATCAATTCATACTTATATGCTCATTTTGCTTCTTATTTTCCCTCACCCTACTACAATGACAAATTTACTTTGTGCCATTGATTACATCTACCTTTCCCCATCTAATCCTTGGAGTTGATCATTCGAAACCCTGACCTAGTTCCTAGACCTATGGCCCTGATCCAGCGAACCCTAAAAATCAAATCCTAGTAACCTCAATACCTGGCCTAAGATCTACATATTCTCCAGTCACTTTTGTTGACTGTGAGATTGTTTTTGAGATAGCCCCCTTTGATTTGGTAGGGCTAGCTACCAAGTCCAAAGTTGGTTTGAGGTTACCTCCTTGTCTTCCTTTTTCAGCCTTGGGACACTGAGGAGTGCTAACACTACCTAAAAGGAGACAATAATCCCCTGATATGTAAAGGTTTTAATATGCTGGTTACCAGGTCTTTAGTTCACAATTCTTCTTTTTCTGTGGTTTTGTTCTATACTCTATCTCTGTGCTTTTTATAGCTACTTGTCTCCTACTCTTCCTTCTAAATTTTTCTTCACATCTACTCCACTTCCTCTTTCTCTCTTTCACAAGTAGTTCATAAAATAGTTCTCACATAACTCCAAATTCACGAGCTTTTTATATACACAGTTTGTTGATTGTTTGTATTCCAATCCATGAATATGAAGTGAAATGTGGCCTCTTTGTATTATAGGGTTCTTTGTGGCTGATCTATTCATTTTCAAATTTGAAGATCAAGTCAAGAAAAATGGATATTGTAATATTTGAAAAATTAG
The DNA here is from genome assembly GCA_031772625.1 of Pinus tabuliformis. Lineage (NCBI taxonomy): Eukaryota > Viridiplantae > Streptophyta > Pinopsida > Pinales > Pinaceae > Pinus > Pinus tabuliformis. The sequence continues at coordinate 792,127,083 of CM062819.1, read as the reverse complement.
AATAATACAAACCAACAATAATGATTGCACTATATGGCTTGGATATAGTGCCTTATTGGAAATTTAAACTCAACATATATCATATTGAAAGCTAATAATAACGTTTGTATTCAACGAAACAAAAAAAAAAATAGTTCCCATTTATTCGCTTTGCTTGTGAACCTGTTAGAGTCGGTCTAGTAGCCCTCCTCCAGAGATCAAAGCTCTTTGCATTTCATGATTAGGTGTCCCATCAGTGTGATCATGTTGCATTCCGTTAGGCATGCCATAATCCTGGTGGAGGGAGTTTGTGTCTTTATTCCCCTCTTGTTTGGCACTGCTGGTTCAGGTTTGTTCAAGTAAATAAAGTCCTCAAAGGGTCATTCATCTTGCTTTAAGTTTTAAGGTCTTAGGTCTAGGGTTGAGTCCATTTTTGTCTTGAGAGGTCATAAAGGACCAGCAGGCCAGAGGGATGTTCTTCCTTAAATATTTTTTCAAAGATTCTCATCATTGTACAGCTAAATTTTCACTTTGTTCTCAAAAACTCTGTTTTTGAAAACAAAGGTCATTATCTCATTTTTGTAAAAATTCTCAAAATTTCAAATTCTTCAAATGTCGAAGTGCAGCCTTGGTCTCCTTTGCCAAAGCATCCTAGAAGCTATCCCTGCAAAAATTTTCAGAAGAAATCATCATTTCAACCAATTTTTCAAAGAAATGAAATCAAAGGTCAGAGCCAATTAATTCAAAAAGTGTCAACACTCAAAACATTACAAAGTGGGTTTTGGGCAAGTAAAAATTAAAAGGAAGCCTATAAAAGCATGTCACTCCTCATTTGCAAACTCATTTTCCTCTCACAAGCTAAGTGTAACCTTGCAAAGGCGATTTTAGGAGTTCTTGAGCAAGTCGAGCAGTTTCAGGGGCGCGCTACGCGTCAGGAGAGGCGCGCTACGCGTCAGGCAGACTTTTCCAGTGTTAATTTACAAGTGCGCTACGCGTCAGAGGCGCGCTACGCGTTGGGCAGGGCGCGCTACGCGTTGGGGATTCAGCTCAAAAAACTGCCAGCAAGTCATCAAAACGACTTTTCTCTCAGGCAAAGTGCAGGTAGGCTTCTCCTCTATGCCTAAATTTGGTTTTGCACAATGAAAAAGAGAATTAATGTGTTCAAATGCTATGTAAATGATAAATCAAAACCCTCTCTTGTTATGGAAAATTTAAAGTTTCAATGGCACTAGGGTTTTGAATTTCTCTTGTTGTCCAAGGTTGCCCTTTGTAAATTCCTTTTTCCCTCATTTTCATCACTTTTCTCCCTCAAATTTTCCCTTGAAATTTCATCATTCTCCTCTTTAAAATTCCTAAAAGCATATTTAATTCCTAAAACCCTACTTCTCTTTAAAATCCCATAATTTGGTAATTTCCCATGTTTGTTTTCCCTAAATTCCTTCTTTGTGTTTATTCTCCCTAATTCCCACATGTTCCCCTATCCCTAACAATTCCCTTGTATTTATGTCCCCTTGGTGACAGCATTTGAAAAAGTCAAAAAGCAGTTAATTGGGTGCCAAGTCAGCAATATATTTCAGTCATCTTGCCTTCATAACCATGTCAGAAACCGAATCAGATTATGAGTAGAGCTATGACAGTGGTTCAACACCAGAGGTAGAAGTGCCAAGGAGGCATCATAAGGGTGGTAAGGGTGGTCGGCATGTTAGAGAGGAGCCCACTTCATTGGCTCATTTGCAAGCTTGTCCACTTGCAATGTCATGTTTTCGATATCAATCATGCTTTGGATATTGTGAGAGGATCTCACAAATTCAACACCATAGAGAGCTGGTCCGCTTGTTTGTCCTACATTTGCACAATGGCCATGTTAACCTTGCAGGAGTAGATTTCACCTTATCACCTGAAATGATTGCTCAAGCCACTGGGATACCAAATGTTGGGGAAGAATGGACCAAGCGCAAGCTGCTAGACAAATTTCATTATCAACCATACATCAAACCTGGATGCATGAGGCACCTTACTGTTGTTTTTCCTTTTAGATTCCTAAGGGATGAGTATGCATCCTTGATGAGGCTCATTATGCGCTATTTCACTTGTGAGGGTAGATTTTCACATTTGTATTCGTACCATATCCATTTGTTGATGCATTTCACCCGGGTACGAATGATGAACATTCCATTTTTCATGTGCCTAAATATAGAGAAGATGGTGCTCGTAGTGCAAAGGAAGAATCCCGTACAGCAGCTCAAAAGTATATATCATTATGCACTGATCGAGATCATAGTGATGCATCAGTTGGCACAACAGGGTATTGCTTGGGAGGATTTCATTTCTCGTGATTTCTTCATGGAGCCACAGCCACCTCCCGAGGTTATCCGTGATGAGGGAGGGCCTTCACAGCAGTTTGATATTCCTGAGCCAGAACATGTCAGCACTCCTCCAGCATATGTTACATATCAGAGAGGCCACAGGGTCTTATTTGCATCTACACGACGAGTATTATCTCCACATCAGGTGGAAGGGGTCTCGCCTTCTTCATCAGCACAGCGAGTGTTATCTCCACATCAGGTGGAAGGGGCCTCGCTTTCGACAGCAGCACAGGTACAAGAGAGAGGCAAGCAGCCCAAGATTGATGAGGGGCCATCAGGTGATCCAGGCATAGATGTTGTTGACCTTGATATCATTTCTCCTAGCCTAGAGTCAAAGGAGATCATCCAGCAACTAAGGGCTGAAAATGACTTGTTGCAGCAAAAGTTGGAGATGGAAAATTGGACAATTACTTATTTAGAGCAGCACAACAAGCAATTAGAGGATGAACACTCTCTTTATGAGTTGCGGAGGATCCGAGAAGACCGGAACTTGGCTCGCAAGAGACCCGGTGATTTGACACCTAAGGAGCAAAGCTCTATGCTTATTCAGGTGAACACACATTTAGAGAGGTTGATAGCAAAGGCAAACAGGGACAAAGACATGCTCCGCCACATGAAGAACCATTATTGGGCCCGCATGCATGTATGCAAAGCAAAAATGAAGGTACTTAAAGCACGCTTGGCCAAGGCACTAAAACGGAGGAAACGGTCCGATCCGCTTCAAATTTTGGCTGAAGCTACCTTGAGGGAGCATGGTGCTCAATGATACACCTCCAGCTCAAAATTTAGGAAATTTGGAGCAATTTTGGTCAATTTTGAATTTTTTGTGCCAAGCACAGGTTTTTGTCCTCAACGCGTAGCGCGCTGCGCGCTACCCTTAAGTTGAGGAGGTCCATTTCAGGAAAACTCAGCATTTTTAGATTTTTCATGGAAAAATACACTTGCTCAGCCACTGCCAAGAATTTTCATGAAGATTTGAACCCCCAAAAGGTCAAAAAACAAGCAAAAAATGACCTTCTGCCACTTTTTGGACACACAGGAAGCAGTCTTGGGAGATTGCAATTTTGGAGGGGAAAATGGCCACCCAATTGCGAAATTCCACTTGGGCTGGAGAGTATACATCCAGAACTTTCCAGCAAGCCCACTTTTGCCTCATTTGGATGTCGGGAAGTGCCTTAAAAGTGGCCTGAAAGGCGCGCTACGCGTTGGGGAAATTGCCCAGTTTTGCATCTTCAGCACAGGAAAACGCAGCAGTGACTAGTTTTGACTTTTTGGTTGGATTTTTCATCCCCCTTGATGTATTTTATGTAATTTCATGATTGACATGACACTTTTTACCTATTCTAGAAGATTCATTCATAAAATGGCAAATAATGAATGAATGAATTGGTTTCCTAGCTTATAAAGGCAAGTTGTTTTGATTGCCTAGATTGTAGTGCTCAGTTTAGAATTGGTTGAAACAACTCCTAGAATGATGAGCTTGACCCCTAGAGGCAAGGAAGTGTGTTAGCTTGCCTATTTTATGTACTTTCTTAGTTATTTTCATGGTTGGACTCTTGAGGGATAAGCTTAGACTGTTTTACACTTTGTATCTCTGCAATTTTGGCAAAGGAAAGACCAGGGTTTTGCAGCACTATTTGGGATTCCTGTGGTGTTTTGTGTTGATGGTGTGCTTCTCTCATGTACTTGTAGGTGTGTTATGTGTATCATTTTCCTACTTCTCTTTTCTGCACATTAAGTAAATGAAGTGTTAAGGTAGAATTCATAATTTATATGCTCTGCCTTTAAGTTTGCTTAATATCTATGTTTTCCTCTGTCTAAAGAGAACTCTCGAGGGTTTCTTGCTCTCTTTAGCTCCTCACTGGTCATTCCTATCCATTCACTTAAATCAAAGGTATCAAGACAATCTCCTACCTTGCCCCAAAAAGACCTCTGCAAAAACTGTGTCTCATCCCCGCACCCAAAATTGCTATGTTCAGTTTTCCAACAAAACTCTAAAAATTTAAAATCAAACTTTCCCTATCAGTATACTAGCCTAAAATCAGTGTTCTTTATTGGTCATCTCCGCCCTTTGAAGACCTTTTTCCGAGATAGACCTGGAGAGAGCCCTCTCCTGCCCCGTAGGGCTAGCTACGAGGCTAAGTGGTTTGATGTTGCCTTGGATTTTGTCTTTTTCAGCCTGAGGTCAAATCAAGCGCTAACATATTGGCGACCATACTGGGGAAAACAAACTTGTTTATGGATTGATGTGTTTGTTTCATAAGTCTTAGACGGAGCCTGAAGTTATGCCAGGTAGCCTTCGAAACGCTTTTGCTTTGCATAAGCGGAAGTAGATAAATGCTGCTTCAGTCAATCTCCGTGAGCTTGTGAATACGGCCACTTCGATTGCATTTTACCCCAGTTCATTTGTAAACTCTGAAATTTTGGATGATTAGTTGAGAGTTTTCACAGGCTGATTGGTTATTTGTTCCTTGATATCCAAACTAGCTTCAGATTCTAATCACATATTCAAATCTCATTCATGTCCAGCTGTTTTTGAGTATCTTGAAGACATTGATTTTGACGAGAGTTTTGAGTTGTCCTTGTTCAAAACCAAATCTGAAAGTGCACTTGGTTCTCTAGTTCCCAACCCTGATTTTGACACTGCCCTTGAAATCGAGAGACATAATAAATTGGTTGAAAATTTCATCCTAAGACACCTTCAGACAGATATCCAAGTCACTAATCTTGCTGATTTCCTTGAAACTATATCTAGCAATATTGGATCTACTATCACGGCTTCAGTTCCGCACGAATAGACCAATCCTCCTTTTATTTCTATATCCCCTATAGTCACACATCCTGAATCAACAGTCAATTCTCCTTCCTCGTCACATATCGCTTCTCCTCTGCCTACACCTCCCTATACCCCTCATACTACAGCTACACCTACTCCACCTGCTACTCCTAGACCCAATCTACCTAAAGCAATGGCTGCCCGGTTTGCCCCACTTGCTCTTCCTCAAAATCTGCATGATATGCCCGCTGATTATCAGAGTAAAATTCCCATGTTTGATGGCACTCCTCAGGGTGTTTCCGCTCAGCAGCATATAGACAAGATGACAACTTTCTTTGATCTATATGAGATAGATGAGGAAGACGTAACTATGTGTTTGTTTGTACAAACATTCAATGGAGAAGTAAGAAAATGGTTCAGAGGTTTGACAGCTAGAAGCATACCCACATTGGAAGAACTTCAGAAGCAGTTTCTAGATCGATGGGAAATCAGAAAGGATCCACTTCAGATCAATGCTGAGTACAACAATCTCAAACGTAATCATGGTGAGTCTGTCCAAGATTACATTATCAGATTTAACACAGTTTACAATGTTATTCCAGATGATTTAAGGCCATCTAGAAAATCAGCACTTCTTAAATTCCCGGATGGCTTTGATCCGGAGATGGCTTATTCATTGCGAGATAGAGATCCGCCTACCTTGGAGGATATGCAGAAAATCGTTGTTAGTGTCGAAGCGAATTTGAATGATAAAAGAGCGAGGATGAAAGCCGAAAAGCGAGTGAAAATCAAAGAAGAAGCTTCTACATCAGATCAGCTCCTTCACAAGGTAGAAAGGGTGGAAAGGTTGCTAGAAAACACTCATCTCAGCAAGCCGGAACCGCAGATCCGTAATCCTAATTTCCGAGGTCCACAGCAGCCACAATACAGAATCAAGCAGCGTGAAACAAGGGCACAAGAAACAGCAGTTCAACAGCAAGTAAAACCTCCGCTTCAGCAGAATTTTGTTAGCCAAGAATCCGAGGATGAAGGTGATACTATAGGAGAGGAAAATCACTTTTTCACTCCTGATGATCTGCCTACCTATATTACAGAAGAAGAAGAATTTGTGAGAAATTCCATCATACATCAAGATGAGAATTATATCCTATCAAATGATGCAGCACTTGAGGAAGAATCGGAGGAGTACCAAAGAGGATATCTCAATGCTTTGTCCGCTCAACAGAGACAATTAAGAAATCGAGCTGTTCCCATAAATCCCATTCAGAAAAAGAAAGATACTTCAGCAAAAAATGATTCAGCTTCCCCACAGACAAAAGGAAAAGATATAATTGATCCCCCAGCAAGTCAATCATCTTCAGCGGATAAGGTAAATCAGCCACCAAGCATAATGAAGGATAAAGTTGAAAGAAGAGAAGTTCCGGCCAAAGAAGGTGAAAAAGTTTCAGCATTTAGTTTGGAGAATGAAATTTCAAAGTTGAAAGTGTCTATTCCATTGACTGAAATCATGAAAAACACCACCTACCGAGGTCAAATTTCCAAAATTCTGAATATTGATCCAATGCTTGACACGGTAAATGTAGAAGATGATCAGCCGTAATTAATTTTTGGGCCTGCTTTGAATGGTGAGTCTCCTGAAAATGATGTTCCTCCCTTCTATATCAGTTTGAGGTTGCACGAGTATATTTTACATAATTCCATGTTTGACTCGGGTGCTTCGCACAATTTGATGCCGAAAGCAATCATGGAAAGGCTGGGATTGGACATCACAAGAAAATATCATGATTTGTATTCATTTGATTCCAGCCGGGTAAAGTGTATTGGATTGATCAAGGACTTGGTGGTAAGCATAGATCAAATTCCAGCTAAGAATGTTTTGATGGATGTGGTTGTGGCGGATATTCCTCCACGTTTTGGTATGTTGCTTTCAAGATCTTGGGGAGCTAAGTTGAAAGGTACACTTCAGCTAGACTTTTCTTATGCTACAATTCCAGTCTTCGGTCAAATGAGAAAGTTATATCGGGAGCAAAAGATGAAATACATGATAACTAGCAAAGAAAAGCCAATAAATCATCCTGTAAATTATGTACATACAGATTTGGAGTCGTTTGTTTTGTTTGATGATAATTTTAATGAGGTAGATAGTCAGTTAGTTCAGGCAGAAGATATACCAGAAATTACTGAAAATTTTAGAAAAGTTCTACAAAAGGAAAGAGAAGAAAAGTCAGCTGCCATGAGGCAAACAGCTGGAGCTAAGGGGCAACAAACAGAAAAAACAGAGGCAACATAGTTTCAGAAGTTGGAGGAAGATGAAGATGGTCTTTGGACCATGGATTTCGATGGCGTTGTGGGCAGCGATGGTGCTGGTATTGGTGTGTGGATTCGAAGTCCCTTTTCTGCCCGAGACAAAGTCCCAAGCAAGGTGAGAGTGTGCTCTTATAAACTAGCATTTGATTGTTCAAACAATGAGGCAGAATATGAAGCTCTTATTGCTGGCCTTAAAATTCTTCGCAAGCGGAAAGCAAAGAATATTGCAGTCTATGGCGACTTCGAGTTGGTGATAAAGCAAGTTAAAGGTGAGTTTCAGGCCAAGCATCCTCGCATGAGAGCATATCGAAATGTTGTCCTAGATATTTTGAAATTATTTTCTGAACATACTTTGACATGTGTGCCCCGCATACAAAATGGTGTTGCTGATGCATTGGCCAAGGCAGCAAGTAACTTAAAAATTCCAATGAATTCCAGCAACAAATTTGAGATTTATGTGAAACACCGCCCCACAGTTCCGGATAATCAACGATGTTGGCAAGTCTTCCAGGATGATGAAGAAATCAAAGATTTTCTGCAGATTGAAGGTGAGTTTAAAGACATTTCCATAGATACTGAACCAGATGAGGTAAATCAAATGGATGTGCTGCAACTTAAGGATAATTTTATTCCTAAAGGATTGATTCCTTTGGAAGAGCTGTTTGATCAAGATGATGTGGCCCGCAAGCCGACATTGAGACCAACCGAAGAAGGTGTTGAGGAGGTAAACATTGGAGCAGCTGATAATCCTAAGATGGTAAAGTTATCTAAGTCATTGTCACCAAAGGTAAAGAAGGAGTATGTCAGATTGTTGTCTTCGTTTTCCAATGTCTTTGCATGGGATTATTCAGATCTGAAAACATATGATACTAATATCATTCAGCATACTATTCCTATAAAGCCAAATCAAAAGCCTTTCCGCCAAAAGTTGAGGAGAATCAATCCTAAATTGCTGCCATTGATAGAAAAAGAAGTGAATAGGTTGTACAAGTCTGGAATCATAGTACCTATCAGATTTTCCGATTGGATATCAAATTTGGTACCCGTAAGAAAGAAGACCGGTGAGATCCGTTTATGCATTGACTTCAGAAATTTGAATAAGGTGTCTTTAAAGGACAATTATCCGCTGCCCAAAATGGATCATATATTGCAGCAAGTAGTTGGAGCATCAAGGATGTCGCTACTTGATGGCTATTCCGGGTACAATCAGATTTTGGTGCATGAGGATGATCGTGATAAAACCGCATTCACTACTCCATGGGGTACATTTCATTATGCAAAAATGCCATTTGGTTTGAAAAATGCAGGTGCCACTTTTCAGCGTGCGATGGACATGGCCTTTGCCAATGAGAAAGATGTCTTTTTAGTTGTTTACCTTGATGATTTGACTGTATTTTCAAAATCTAATGAAGAACATTTATATCACTTGCAAATTGTTTTTCAAAAGTGCAGAAAATATGGTATTTCACTGAATCCAAAGAATAGTCTTTTCGCCATGAGTGAAGGAAAGCTCTTGGGTCACATCATTTCCAAAGATGGTATCCGTATAGATCCTGCACGTGTTGAAGCTATTCAGCAACTTGAGCAGCTCCGGAACAAAAAAGAAATACAGTCCTTTAATGGTAAGCTGAATTTTCTACGTCGCTTCATTCCAAATCTTGCCGAGCATCTTAGAGAAATCACAAACATGATGAAAAAGGACAGCCAGCTAAAGTGGACCGAAGAGGCGGTAAAATATTTCAATTTGGTAAAGTTGGTTTTATCTTCAGCCCCTACTCTAATCAGTCCGGATTACACACAAGATTTTATTTTGTTTTCATTTGTTTCTGAGCACACATTGGCAGCTGTATTAATGCAAAAAAGAGATGGAGTTGAGAAGCCCATTGCTTTTTTCAGCTGTATTATTAGAGATGGAGAATTAAAGTATAACATCATTGAAAAACAAGCACTTGCACTTGTGAAGGCCCTGAAGGATTTCCGTGTGTATGTATTGCATTCCCACATTATAGCTTATGTTCCTAACGCGGCAGTAAAGGATGTGTTGGTACAGACAGAACCGGAAGGAAGGCGGGGAAAGTGGATTGCTGCATTATTAGAGTATGATGTGGAAATTAAACCCACTAAGTTGATCAAAGGGCAAGGTCTTGCCAAATTGATGGCTGAAACGAATCTACATGTCCTAGACATCAATTTGATAGCTGCCATGTCCGATGAAGATGAGGAGAATTCAGTACAACATGTATCTGACATCTTTATTTCTTCTCCTTGGTATGCTGATATTGTATATGTACTTCAAAATTTTTCTTCACCTCCCGGGATGCCTCGAAATAAAAGTAGGACATTGAAGTTGAAAGCAGCCAAGTTTTGCATCCTTAAATCTGCACTATATTGGAATGACCCCAGTGGAATATTGCTGAATTGTTTGGTTGAGGAGGAAGCCAAAAGAGTGGTGGAAGATTTTCATAAAGGTGACTGTGGGGGTCATTTGTTTTGGAAGACTACAGCAAATAAGATCCTAAGAGCAGGTTTTTATTGGCCTTCATTGTTTTCAGATGTATATAAAGCTGTTAAGAGTTGTCATGAGTGCCAAATTTTTCAAGGGAAACAGAAATTGCAGCCATTGCCTCTCAAACCAATTGAAGTCAGCGCACCATTTCAGCAGTGGGGCTTGGATTTTATCGGTGAGATTCATCCGGCATCGTCAGGACAACATAGATGGATATTGACAGCTACAGATTACTTCACAAAATGGATTGAAGCCATTCCCACCCGGCAGGCCACAGATGCGGTAATTATTTCTTTCCTTGAAAATAATATACTGTCACGTTTTGGCTGTCCAAGTAAGTTAATTACAGATAATGCAGCAACATTTAAATCAAAGAGAATGGTTAATTTTTGCTACAAGTATAATATCAGCTTGGGGCATTCTACCGCCTACCATCCACAAGGAAATGGGTTGGCAGAATCTTCAAATAAGTCCTTGGTAAATATCATTAAAAAGTTGTTGGAAATCAATAAGAAGAGCTGGCATAAAAAGTTAGTGAATGCACTGTGGGCTGATAGGGTAAGTCATAAAAAGTCAATTGGCATGTCTCCTTTTGAGTTGGTATACGGGATAGATGCAGTGTTTCCTACTTCGCTTGCTATTCCGGTAGTCAAGTTGCTTCAAGAAGCTGATAGTGAGGAAGAACCCATACAAAGGCGGATTAATCAAATGATTCATTTACAGCAGACACGGGAGGAGGTTCTTCACAATACTTTCAAATTGCAGGAGCGCATAAAGAAGATTTATGACCGGAAAGCAAAATCAGATGACTTCCAAATAGATGATGTGGTTTTGAAGTGGGATGCTCGGAATGAAGACAAAGGGAAGCACGGCAAATTTGATAATTTATGGAAGGGTCCCTATAAGATCGCAGCATATCGTGGCCAAAATTCTTTTCTTCTCAAGGAAATGAACGGAGATGATTATCCCGGAGGGTCGATCAATGGTCGGCTGCTGAAGAGGTACCATGTCTGAGCACTTTCTGTTCTTGTCACCATCATTGTATATACCATTTTACTTCTGTTTTATCGCATGTGTGTGCTGATCTTTCATCCTCAGTCTGGGGCCCACGGTGAAGGCTATAATTCTGAAGATGGAGATTGGTTGGTTTGAGGTTTGTCAAGGTGTTTTTATTAGTCCATTTTCTGTCCACAATTGAGTTAGTTTGGGTCAAAGTTGTGTCCAATTTTCAGTCAAATCTGCAGTTATTAAAGCTGTCAGAATTCATGTCAAATGAGTAAATAATGACTGCATCACCCAATGGTTGAAAGCACTGGTCTGCTCTCCCAGAGGTTTGCGGTTCTTGGCACCTCCAAGGAGCTACCATCCCAATTGGAGCCAATGTTAGAGTCGGTCTAGTAGCCCTCCTCCAGAGATCAAAGCTCTTTGCATTTCATGATTAGGTGTCCCATCAGTGTGATCATGTTGCATTCCGTTAGGCATGCCATAATCCTGGTGGAGGGAGTTTGTGTCGTTATTCCCCTATTGTTTGGTACTACTGGTTCAGGTTTGTTCAAGTAAATAAAGTCCTCAAAGGGTCATTCATCTTGCTTTAAGTTTTAAGGTCTTAGGTCTAGGGTTGAGTCCATTTTTGTCTTGAGAGGTCATAAAGGACCAGCAGGCCAGAGGGATGTTCTTCCTTAAATATTTTTTCAAAGATTCTCATCATTGTATAGCTAAATTTTCACTTTGTTCTCAAAAACTCTGTTTTTGAAAACAAAGGTCATTATCTCATTTTTGTAAAAATTCTCAAAATTTCAAATTCTTCAAATGTCGAAGTGCAGCCTTGGTCTCCTTTGCCAAAGCATCCTAGAAGCTATCCCTGCAAAAATTTTCAGAAGAAATCATCATTTCAACCAATTTTTCAAAGAAATGAAATCAAAGGTCAGAGCCAATTAATTCAAAAAGTGTCAACACTCAAAACATTACAAAGTGGGTTTTGGGCAAGTGAAAATTAAAAGGAAGCCTATAAAAGCATGTCACTCCTCATTTGCAAACTCATTTGCCTCTCACAAGCTAAGTGTAACCTTGCAAAGGCGATTTTAGGAGTTCTTGAGCAAGTTGAGCAGTTTCAGGGGCGCGCTACGCGTCAGGAGAGGCGCGCTACGCGTCGGGGGCGCGCTACGCGTCAGGCAGACTTTTCCAGTGTTAATTTACAAGTGCGCTACGCGTCAGAGGCGCGCTACGTGTTGGGCAGGGCGCGCTAAGCGTTGGGCAGGGCACGCTACGCGTTGGGGATTCAGCTCAAAAACTGCCAGCAAGTCATCAAAACGACTTTTCTCTCAGGCAAAGTGCAGGTAGGCTTCTCCTCTATGCCTAAATTTGGTTTTGCACAATGAAAAAGAGAATTAATGTGTTCAAATGCTATGTAAATGATAAATCAAAACCCTCTCTTGTTATGGAAAATTTAAAGTTTCAATGGCACTAGGGTTTTGAATTTCTCTTGCTGTCCAAGGTTGCCCTTTGTAAATTCCTTTTTCCCTCATTTTCATCACTTTTTTCCCTCAAATTTTCCCTTGAAATTTCATCATTCTCCTCTTTAAAATTCCTAAAAGCATATTTAATTCCTAAAACCCTACTTCTCTTTAAAATCCCATAATTTGGTAATTTCCCATGTTTGTTTTCCCTAAATTCCTTCTTTGTGTTTATTCTCCCTAATTCCTACATGTTCCCCTATCCTTAACAATTCCCTTGTATTTATGTCCCCTTGGTGACAGCATTTGAAAAAGTCAAAAAGCAGTTAATTGGGTGCCAAGTCAGCAATATATTTCAGTCATCTTGCCTTCATAACCATGTCAGAAACCGAATCAGATTATGAGCAGAGCTATGACAGTGGTTCAACACCAGAGGTAGAAGTGCCAAGGAGGCATCATAAGGGTGGTAAGGGTGGTCGGCATGTTAGAGAGGAGCCCACTTCATTGGCTCATTTGCAAGCTTGTCCACTTGCAATGTCATGTTTTCGATATCAATCATGCTTTGGATATTGTGAGAGGATCTCACAAATTCAACACCATAGAGAGCTGGTCCGCTTGTTTGTCCTACATTTGCACAATGGCCATGTTAACCTTGCAGGAGTAGATTTCACCTTATCACCTGAAATGATTGCTCAAGCCACCGGGATACCAAATGTTGGGGAAGAATGGACCAAACACAAGCTGCTAGACAAATTTCATTATCAACCATACATCAAACCTGGATGCATGAGGCACCTTACTGCTGTTTTTCCTTTCAGATTCCTAAGGGATGAGTATGCACCCTTGATGAGGCTCATTATGCGCTATTTCACTTGTGAGGGCAGATTTTCACGTTTATATTCGTACCATATCCATTTTTTGATGCATTTCACCTGGGTACGAATGATGAACATTCCATTTTTCATGTGCCGAAATATAGAGAAGATGGTGCCCGTAGTGCAAAGGAAGAATCCCGCACAGCAGCTCAAAAGTATATATCATTATGCACTGATCGAGATCATAGTGATGCATCAGTTGGCACAACAGGGTATTGCTTGGGAGGATTTCATTTCTCGTGATTTCTTCATGGTGCCACAGCCACCTCCCGAGGTTGTCCGTGATGAGGGAGGGCCTTCACAGCAGTTTGATATTCCTGAGCCAGAACATGTCAGCACTCCTCCAGCATATGTTACATATCAGAGAGGCCACAGGGTCTTATTTGCATCTGCACGGCGAGTATTATCTCCACATCAGGTGGAAGGGGTCTCGCCTTCTTCATCAGCACAGCGAGTGTTATCTCCACATCAGGTGGAAGGGGCCTCGCTTTCGACAGCAGCACAGGTACAAGAGAGAGGCAAGCAGCCCAAGATTGATGAGGGGCCATCAGGTGATCCAGGCATAGATGTTGTTGACCTTGATATCATTTCTCCTAGCCTAGAGTCAAAGGAGATCATCCAGCAACTAAGGGTTGAAAATGACTTGTTGCAGCAAAAGTTGGAGATGGAAAATTGGACAATTACTTATTTAGAGCAGCGCAACAAGCAATTAGAGGATGAACACTCTCTTGATGAGTTGCGGAGGATCCGAGAAGACCGGAACTTGGCTCGCAAGAGACCCGGTGATTTGACACCTAAGGAGCAAAGCTCTATGCTTATTCAGGTGAACACACATTTAGAGAGGTTGATAGCAAAGGAAAATAGGGACAAAGACATGCTCCGCCACATGAAGAACCATTATTGGGCCCGCATGCATGTATGCAAAGAAAAAATGAAGGTACTTAAAGCACGCTTGGCCAAGGCACTAAAACTGAGGAAACGGTCCGATCCGCTTCAAATTTTGGCTGAAGCTACCTTGAGGGAGCATAGTGCTCAATGATACACCTCCAGCTCAAAATTCAGGAAATTTGGAGCAATTTTGGTCAATTTTGAATTTTTTGTGCCAAGCACAGGTTTTTGCCCTCAACGCGTAGCGCGCCGCGCGCTACCCTTAAGTTGGGGAGGTCCATTTCAAGAAAACTCAGCATTTTTGGATTTTTCATGGAAAAATACACTTGCTTAGCCACTTCCAAGAAGTTTCATGAAGATTTGAGCCCCCAAAAGGTCAAAAAACAAGCAAAAAATGACCTTCTGCCACTTTTTGGACATGCAAGAAGCAGTCTTGGGAGATTGCAATTTTGGAGGGGCAAATGGCCACCAAATTGAGAAATTCCACTTGGGCTAGAGAGTAGACATCCCGACCTTTCCAGAAAGCCCACTTGTGTCTCATTTGGATGCCGGGAAGTGCCTCAAAAGTGGCCTGAAAGGCGCGCTATGTGTTGGGAAATGGCGCGCTACGCATTGGGGAAATTGGCTAGTTTTGCATCTTCAGCACAGGAAAACGCATCAGTGACTAGTTTTGACTTTTTGGTTGGATTTTTCATCCCCCTTGATGTATTTGATGTAATTTCATGATTGACATGATACTTTTTACCTATTCTAGAAGATTCATTCATAAAATGGCAAATAATGAATGAATGAATTGGTTTCCTAGCTTATAGAGGCAAGTTGTTTTGATTGCCTAGATTGTAGTGCTCAGTTTAGAATTGGTTGAAACAACTCCTAGAATGATGAGCTCGACCCCTAGAGGCAAGGAAGTTTGTTAGCTTGCCTATATTATGTACTTTCTTAGTTATTTTCATGGTTGGACTCTTGAGGGATAAGCTTAGACTGTTTTACACTTTGTATCTCTGCAATTTTGGCAAAGGAAAGACCGGGGTTTTACAGCACTATTTGGGATTCCTGTGGTGTTTTGTGTTGATGGTGTGCTTCTCTCATGTACTTGTAGGCGTGTTATGTGTATCATTTTCCTACTTCTCTTTTCTGCACATTAAGTAAATGAAGTGTTAAGGTAGAATTCATAATTTATATGCTCTGCCTTTAAGTTTGCTTAATATCTATGTTTTCCTCTGTCTAAAGAGAACTCTCGAGGGTTTCTTGCTCTCTTTAGCTCCTCACCGGTCATTCCTATCCATTCACTTAAATCAAAGGCATCAAGACAATCTCCTACCTTGCCCCAAAAAGACCTCTGCAAAAACTGTGTCTCATCCCCGCACCCAAAATTGTTGTGTTCAATTTTCCAACAAAACTCTAAAAATTTAAAATCAAACTTTCCCTATCAGTTTACTAGCCTAAAATCATTGTTCTTTATTGGTTATCTCTGCCCTTTGAAGACCTTTTGCCGAGATAGACCCGGAGAGAGCCCTCTCTTGCCCCGTAGGGCTAGCTACGAGGCTAAGTGGTTTGATGTTGCCTTGGATTTTGTCTTTTTCAGCCTGAGGTCAAATTCAAGCGCTAACAGAACCAAGCAACATCACAAACCTTGCTCATGAAACATTTCTGGCCTAATTTTAAAATTGTTGTCAAGTGCATTGTTGATTTGAGTTTAAATATTGCTGATCTGAGTTTTCATATGAAACATTGCTTCTTCTTATGCTATCAAGTCACTTCTTCATTGGATCATGCTTACACACCACTGTAATCAACCTTGAATCTTCATTGGATCACATTGTAATTAGCCTCACACAACACTGTAATTAACCTTGAATCTTCATTAGATCACATTGTAATCAACCAACATTTGACATCAATTCCAACATTACTAGCATGATCTTATGTCTCTTAAAGCCACGTTATGGTTTTATGTCTTATAAAGTCACTTTAACTTTATTTTCCGTAAAGTTAATTCAAGAGGATCTTGTTGGGACACTTTTCCTAAGCTAGAAACCAAGCCTTAGTGATCCAGGTAGATATTGGTGGCCAATCACCTATTCCACTTGGACCACCACCATTGTTTCTTTTAGTTTTCAATTTCCTTATTTGTAGCACAATTTACTATTTTTGGTAGTTTTTCGGGTCCTGAACTTCTGGAGCCATTTTGAGGCCCTAAACGATGTTTTTTGGGAAAACTGGGACCAACATGGGTCATGTATTGATGTTGGTCATGCAAAAGTTGTAGTCCTTGGATAGATATTTCTAACGAGGCATTGTGCGCATAAAACGAAGATCATATACGAAAGTTACGACCTCGGGAAGTTGATATACCAATTTACCCAAACGGGGCCCATAGTTTGGCTCTTCATCTCCTAGGGTTAGGTTTTTGGATGTTTAGGGTTTTCCATTGTTTCTCAACAATAAATAGGCCTTCGAGCCCCATTGTAACACATTTCAAAGGCATGTGGCCGCCACATCTCTTCTCAGAGATAAGCTACCATTGCCCGAGCTAGTTTATTTCCATTTCTATTTGTAAGCATATTTCAATATTTTACATTAATGAAATGAAGTATTATTTCCACTGCATTATTGTATTTATGGTTATATCTATAATTTGTTGTGTTCCTGTTTAAATTTGAATCACTTAGGAGCACTTGTCCTTGGCACTCTTTTTCTAATAGCATACTTATGTTCCAATAGACTAACCCAATCCATCCCTATATACTCAACAATCAACAACATGAAGTATTATTCACTGCATGTGGATTGTGTTCTTGTGGGTCTACATAGGTCCGTATGAATTGGCTCGAGAAGTATTTTTGTAGAATGTTCCCTTGCTTTGAACTTCACTCTTGACTGTTCTCCAAATTGGCATGACTTACAAATAGTATTTTTAGGTTTGGATATTTTGGGCATGTCTCTAACAACACCTTTTCAGCTTAATTTAACTAGCTAGTGAAAAATGAGATGAAATAATCTCTTGTGCCACAACCAACTCTCATCATTTTTACCCATACAACGATTTTCTTTATCTCCTTCCAACACATATACAATCCCTGGGGTCCTGATTTCCTTCAAAATAGTTTTTCTTGAATTAACCTTCATTAGTTCATAGCGTACTGAGTGAAAAGGAACATTGTAGCCTTGGTCACACATTTGGCTAACACTTAGGAGATTATGTTGTAGACCATCCACAAACAACAAATTATGTGCTTTAGCCTTTCCCTTGTCCAAAACAACAATACCTTTTCCTCTTATCCCTGTTGGGGAGTTATTCTTAAAAGTAACATTACCTACCTTTTCTTCATCCAAAAACACAAACTTACTTTTATCTCCAGTCCTATGTTTAGAGCAACCACTATCAATGTATGATTGATTTTCTTGATTTTTGGCATATAGAGATAGTCCACACTCTTATAGGTTCATATTCTTCTTCTTCTTTTTTACTTTCGTGAAATATTTCTATCTGTATTGTTTATAAGAAGGTAATAAATTGCTTGTATAGTCATTTTCCTTATGCCCAAAATTATTGTATAAGTAACACTCAAATTCGTCCATGAGGGGGAAAATTCAGTGTTGTAGGAACTCCTAGTTCTTGGAATTTTAAGTATATTTAATTTAATTCTTGAATTTATATTTACAATATATCTATATGAATTTCAATATATTTTCTTATGACCAAATCATAATAGTAGAAACAAAAACCATAGAAAATGTTTGGGTACTTAGGAGTGAAGAATGATCTTGAGGAGGTTGATATATGTTTGTTGATTTTATGGAACCTTGGCCTTTTTTGCTTCCTCGCTCCATTGCTAGTTGTGTGTCTTGGATGATTATGATTCTACTGATCCTTCCCTTCATTATTGTGTTTAAAGGGTTGACTAGGTGTTCCTTTGAGAGCATTACCATAGCTCTTCGATTGCTTTGATTTTGATGCTTTGGACTTTGATTAAATTTTGACTTGTTCAATTGTTTCTTTGTAACCAATTCCTATTTTGATTGATAGTGATAATTAGCTATTGATGATATTTTTTAATTTTTCAGAAAAACTCACAAATTTTAGGTTCATATTCAATTAATTTTTAGTCTTCTCTAGATCCTTTCTTAGAGACATAGATTCTAATTCTAGTTTTTCATAGTATTTTTCGTTTTCTCATAGATATTTCATTAGAATTTCCTCCACTTGTTTGGCCTCTTCTAGTTGGGCCTTTAAACGAACCATTTCTTCATCAACATTATCATCTTGTTTTTTGTAGGTTCATAGTTCCTCTTTCTGTTTTTTGTAGGCTCATGGTTCCTTTTTCTGTTTTTTGTTCTCTCTTCTAAGCTTGTATATTTCCCCCAAAGCACTTATGTGTTCACTTTCCATGTCAACCATTTCTTCACATTCTTCTGGATCATTTTTCTCTTGACCAAACATTTTTTTTAAGTTCCATAAGGAGATTCTCATCACGTTTTTCATCAGATTCATCTTCTTCTTCATCCTATGATGAACTGCAACTATCCTCTTTTGTGTAGAAACTTTTATTTTTAAAGGACTTTGTTATGATCTTTGTGCTTTAAAAATGATAAGAAACAAATAATGATAGTCCACTTCGAGGGTGAAATTCCCTTATACAATAAATATAATGAACAAGAACATATTTTATGATCCTAAGACTAGGTCTCCTTTGTGTGTGTGTGTGTGTGTGTGTGTCTGTATAGTAGATGAAGGATACAATTATAATAAAATGGTACCATAAATGATTCTATCCTACATAATAATAAACATGTAATCACTCAATATATAGGGCTTAATAAGGGGTTTTGGGTTAACATGGGGCTTATATAGGGCTTAACATGCCCCTCCCCTTCAAAGAAATGTTGTCCTGAACACTTGACTGGTTGTTTCTGTATGAAACACTCATCTTCCCATGTTGTTTATTCGATTGGTAGGTTCTTCCATTTAATGAGGTACTTAGTAATTGCTCGATTTCTCATCTTCTTAGTCATTGTTTCCAAAATTGTTTCTGGTTCTAGTATCATTTTCCCTTCTTCATTACTCTCTGGTAGAAGAGTTTGGACTGGGGTCTTATCAGAGATGAAATTCTTTAAGAAAGTAACATGGAATACTGGATGTACACATGAATATGGAGGGAAATACAATTTGTAGGCCATACTTCCAATCCTATGCAACACCTTATAGGGGTCATAATGTCTCAAAGATAATTTATCATCCTTCTTTTTTTTCTTGAGATATGTCTGTTTATATGGTTGTAGTCTCACAAATACACAATACCCCACTTCAAATTCCCTTTCATTGTGATGTTAATTTTCTTGTTGTTTCATCTTATTTTGTGCCATAACCAAGTTGTCCTTTAATAGTCCGAGAACCTCTTGTTGGTGTTGCATGTGGTTGTCTATTGCTCGAGCCTTTATAGTCCCTTTCAAGGGTGATGTAATGGATGGAGGATGATATCCATAAAGTGCCAAAAATGGTGACATTTTTGATGAAGTATGGAATAATGTGTTGTACCACCATTCTACCAAGGGAAACCATTTTACCCATTTTGTTTATTTATTATATGAAAAGCAACATAGATTTCCTTCTAAACATTTATTCACAAACACAGTTTTCCCGTCAGAGTGAGGATGGTAAGATGAGTTGTGAGCCAATTGAGCACCCAAACAAGAAAATGATTCAGTCCAAAAATTTCCAGTGAAAATTTGATCTATATCACTTTCAAAAATCTTTGTTATTCCATGTAGCTTTTGGAATGTTTCCATGATATTTTTTTTCCACATTACTTGCTTTAAGAGGAAGAGAAAGAGAGAAAAAGTGGGCATGCTTTGTCATTTGATCTATCACTAACATAATGACACTCTTTCCTTCAGATTTGGGTACAACTATAATAAAATACATTGAAATTTATTCCTAATGTTGGCTTGGTATGGATAATGGTTGAAGGATACCTCGGTTCTTGCTAGTCTCTCCTTTATCTTGTTGGCATACCACACATTCTGCACACCTGCTTTAAGACCTTCCGAAGAAAAATATTTCATAATCCTATGGTATGTCTTCAAGAACCCTAAATATCCTCCTTTAGGAGAAGTGTGTAATTCCAGTAGGACCTTCTATTTGAGTTGATAATTCTTACATAAGTGATCTGGATACCATAGAAAATCATTTTTCCATATAATTTTTTTTTATTGCATCAGGGTCCTCCTGTAGCTGTTGAGTGATCTTACATATCTTCTCATCTTATTTCCATTCTATCCTTGCTTCTACCACCGAGTTAGATTATGGAATTGAAATAACACATAGTAAACCATTTGTATCTTCCTCTTTCCTTGAGAGTGCATATACCACAATATTTTTCTTTCCCCTTTTGTAGATAATTTCAAAGTCATAAGCCAACATATTTGCGACCCATTTTTGTTGCTCTTATGAAGATAGTCTTTGCTCCAAGAAGTAGTTTAAACTATCATGATTTTTTTTTACTTTGAAATGTATTCCTATTAGGTATGGAAGCCATTTCTTAGTTGCATGTAGTATGACCAACTTTTCTTTTTCGTAGATGGGTTTGAGTAAGTTATTTCATTTAAGTTCACTACTTTCAAAGGCAAGGGATCTTCCTTCTTGCATCAAAACTGCACCAATTCCATGGCTTGAGGCATCACACTCCACAATAAATATTTTTATGAAGTCAGATGTCACCAAGATGGGAGTTGTACATATAGCCTCTTTAAGTTCTTCAAACACATTGGTTGTTTCTTTAGTCCAAGAAACTTCTCCCTTCTTCAATAATATTGTTAGAGGTGTTGTTATTTGACCATAGTTCTTGAATTTTTTTATGGAAACATCCTGTAAATCCTAATAATCCTCTGAGTTTTGTCATTGTATATGGGATTGGCCATTCCCTCATATCTTTGATTTTGTTCTGATCCACCTTGACACCATCATGTGATACAATATGACCCAAGTATTTCACTTCTTGAACCATAAAGGTACACTTGGAAGGATTTTCATATATTTGTTGCTCTTCCAATAATGTCAAGATCTTGTCAACATGTTGTACATGCTCTTCCCAATATTTGCTATAAATTAGTATGTCATCAAAAAATACTAGCAAAAATTTTCTAAGGGTTTGAAAATAGAAATCACCAAGCTTTGAAATGTTGAAGGTGCATTCGTAAGTCCAAATGGCATAACAAAAAACTTATAATGACTTTCATGTTTTCTCAAGGTTGTTTTGGGAATTTCTTCTTTCCTCATTCTGATCTGATTATATCGAGAACGAAGATCCAACTTAGTAATGAAAATTTCTCCATTCAAGTCATCTAACAATTCATCAATGACAGGAATAGGATACTTATCTTTGATTTTCATTTTGTTGAGTTGTTTGTAGTTTGGACACATATTCCATGAACCATCCTATTTGATAACCATAACCACTGGGGAAAAGAAAGTGGTATATCTAGGTTGAATGACACCCGCCTCTAACATTTCTTGAACCATACACTCTCACTCTTTTGTGCATGTGGATATTTGTAAGGCCTAATGTTAGGTGGTACACTTCTAGGTTTCAAATGAATAGCATGGTCATGTTCACGGATAGGTGGAAGATCCTTAATCATTTCTCTAAATACCTTGGCATGATCGTTGATAACTTTTTAAAGATCCATTAGAGCATAGGATAGATATGTTTGAACATGTAACGAACACAATTGTGCAACTACAACTTGGTATCCCTTTTTTTAGCGATTTTGTCATTCTATTAGAGCTTATCACTTTACTAGGTTTCCCTTGGATACCTCTAAGCTCAATATCCTTTCCTTATGATAAAAAAATTATGAAAATATATTGGAAATTAAGGGCCATTGTTCCTAATGATTGTAACCATTGGACCCCTAGTACAACATCAACACTACCCATTTGGGTTGCAATCATGGAACTAACCAATAAATTCTACCCATATTCTGCTTAATATTATTGCACTTCCGTGAAAAATTTATATTACCTCCATTTGCAATCATCACTTGAAATTCTAGTGTTGGATATACATAGAAATTAAGATGGGTATTACAAGAATCAATCAATACTATTACCCTTTTCCTGTTTATATATCCTTCTACCTTGAGGGTTTGTGGAGTGTTGATGTCGACCAATGCATGAAAAGAAATTGTTGTAGTTTCTACTAACTCTAGCTCTTGTGAAGTTTCCACTTCTTTGATCTTCTTGATCTTCATAGTATATGTAGAATAATTTCTTCTCACTGCCATTATGCCCTTTATTATACTTGATATCACAATTGAAACATAGTCCCCTTACTCATATTTCATCCCTTTTTTGAGGTGTCAACCTTGTCAGTTTAGGAAAGGGGGCTAGCTTTCTCTATAGTTATTAGTGACCAATTTTCTAGTGGCCATATTTTTACTTTCAACTTTCCTTTCTAGACTGAAAGCATGCTATAGATATTTAGGTTCAAAGAGACACACCTCATGTTGGATTCTTTCCTTTAAAGTACCCATAAATAGGTCTAACAAGTTATCCTCTGAAATATTCTTCACTCTGAGACTCAACTTTTGGAATTGTTGAATGTGCTCTATAAAAAGAAATTTTTGTCGAAGATTTACCAATTGACTAAAGAATGTGTTTCTCTTAATATCCCCATAATGTGTTATCAATTCCTCTACGAAAATGGACCAATATATAATAATATCATTTTCTATTTCATAAATTCATTGATACCATACATGTTAGTCTTGTTCTAAAAACATGGATACAATATTTACCTTTTGTAAAGAGGCCACTTGATGTAGAGCAAAGTATTGCTCCAAATGAAATATCCATGTGACAAAATCATTACCATCAAATTTTCTCATATCAATCTTTGAAATGTAGTATTTCCTGGGTGTTGACTTCAAGCCATGATGATGTGGATCTTGGATTGAAAATTCATGATTATGGTTTTGTGATTCAGAGTTTGTGCTCTCCAATTGTGATAATATACTCCCCATATGAGATTGATTCACAACAACATGATTTTACTCATGTTCATGATTTCGTTGGATCTCCACATCCTTTTTAGGAAACCTCTTCAAGTTAATATTTTCCATGACAATCATATATGTTTGTAATTCTTCCTTATTTTCATTAATTTTCTTTTCTATTTCTTCCTTAATTTCATTCTCTTTATTTCTATTCCTTCTATCTTCTTTTCCATTTATCTTTTAGGCTTTTATTGAGAACTTGAGAAATACACATTTTCAACATACTACCATCCATTTCATTAACTTTCTTATCTAATTGAGATAACCTAAATTCTAAGTCTTCACTTTCTTCATGAGTCAAGGATGAGCCTTCAGTAGATTTAATTGGTGTAGTAGCTTTCTTTGGAGGCATGTTAGAAAATAATAATAACCATCCTCTTTATGACAACAAAGAAAAATAAAGGATATTCTAATGATCAATTAGGTCAATAATAATTTATGTACCTTAATTTGTATAATATCAAAATGACTGAAGCTTTATTGATATATCTATGAGATTTGAGGCCTTTTGAATTTGAAAATTTTTTCTACGATACTTTGATATGTAGTTTCTGCAATTCCATAGGTGTGAACTGAATATGATGTGGCAATTCGAATTTATAGTAATTTTTTGAAAACTTGCTATTTTTTTGGTATGAGAAAACTTATATAGCATTCCACATGTCCAATTCTTGAAATATAATTCTGGAACCAATATCTAAGGTGCTTCTATATGTCTCCTAAAATTCTTGGATATTTCACAATATGAAAATTTCTAAACGAGAAGATATAGCCAAAATACCAAGCTGACTTGTTTTAAAATTTATTTCATGACTATTCACAAACCCTAATTTCCATAGGGTGTAAATCCAAAAATATAGCAAACCAAATTTGAAAATGGAACCATATATTCACATAGATTTATTCTTAATATGTTCCAAGTTTCATTTTATGAAACCTTATAGAAAAAAAAGTTATAGAAAAAATTCCAAACTAACCTATTTGAGACTGAATTATGGAGCATACAAAAACCCTAACTTCCTTGGAGCATATCTTCGTAAATATAGTGAACCAATATCTGAAACTTGGATGAGGTTTTCACCACAATTTCTCCTCAATGTGGCAAAATTTCATGGTTTAAATCCTAATAGAATAAATTTATACCAAAAAGGTTGAACTACCCTGTTTGAGACAAAATTTAGGATTATTTATAAGTCCTAACTTACTTGGACCATATATTTGAAAATTTAGTGAAAAAATATCTAAAAGTTGAACCAAATATTTCTCATGATTTATTCTAAATCTTCTCCAGGTTTCACCATCTGAAACTGCCTAGAAATTAGTTATAGGGAAAATATTACGATGACTTGTTTGAAGCAGCAAAACCCTACGATCAAGAGCTTTGATACCAAGTGTTATGATCTTTGTGACTTAAAAATAAGAAACCAATAATTACAATCCACTTCGAGGGGTAATCTCCTTATACAATAAATACAGTGAACAAGATAATATTTATGATCCTAAGACTAGGTCTCCTTAGTGTATATATATAGGAGACAAAGGATATAATTATAATAAAATGGGATCATGAGGGCTTCTAGCCTACATACCATATAACAATATAAATGCAATCATTCAACATTTGTGTCTTAATAAGGGATTTTAGGGTTAAAATGGGGTTTATATAGGGATTAACAAGCTTCTTCTTCTTATTTTTCCTACATGTCCTCTCTACTTTTCCTTCCTTTTCAGAAGTATTATTTTCTTTATAAGGATATTTTGAATAAAAGTGCCATATTCTAACATACCTTTAAATTTTCGGAGCTTCTTCATAGCTTTCTCACAAAGTTTTCTTCCTCTTCATTTGAAATGTGACTTTAGTATTCATTATCTTTATGTTATTTTTACTTTTTTGATGCTTTGGAAGAATCTTCTCTGAGTTCTGGCATATCCTTCTTTGTTCACATCTCATAAGCAGTAAGTATTCCATGAAGTCTTTCCATGGTCAATTTATCCAATTCATGCATTTATTCAATGGCATAGACTTTGGCATAAAGTCTAGAAGGAAGTGATCTCAACACTTTTTATACTACTATAGCATTATCAATCTCATCACCTAATCCTCTCATTGTGTTTACAATATCATCCACTCCGAGAAACATGCTACCTATTTTTTCATACCTATCCATTTCCAGGTTTTCATATTGCATCTTGTAAACTTGGAGTTTGGTATTTATAGCCTTCGTATCCCCTTCATAAATGTTTACAAGTTTGTCCCACATTTATTTAGGTAACTCATACTACATCATTTAAAAAATTTTGACTCTATAATTCAACCTAAGATTGCAATCATAGCTATAGAATTACCATTGTAGAATTTCTTACCAACTTCATCAGTTGGAAGGGTTGTTGGATTTTGATAACTATCCACCACAATTTTCCAAATGTCCATGCCAAGTGACATCAGGTAAGTTTCATTTTGATTTTCCAAAAAGTAAAATGTGTCTTGTTAAATAGGGTAGCTTTGACTAAAGAGGAACCATCCCGACTTGCCATTTTTCTTGCAAGATATTCCTTCCAACGTTTAGGTTGTTATTGAAGGAACTTGATTTTGATACCAATTTTTGAATATTAAAGGGAGGGGATGGGGTGGGCTGGGTGAATTAGTATTCTTATTTCTTTTCTCTGTTTAATACTTCCACTTCTACAGTTATATATTTTCACTATCCGAAAATAATTAGACAATAATAAACCAAATAGAATCAAATGGACACATTGAACACAATATATTTAATGTGGAAAACCATATGGGAGAAAAGACCAAAACTATTTCTTCTTTCCATGAATGATTTTAGGAACCAACCTACAATTACAATTTTTGCAAGCACTTGCTTACAGGAGACAATTATCCCCTTTCAATTTTGTAGGCTCCAACTTGGTTGAGACACCAATCGCCAAAATTTTATAAGTACCCACCTACGGGGAACACAAATCCCCTCTTGATATTTGATTTTAATAATGTTTGTTAGAATCTTATCTGCTCTCTCTTATTCTCTTTCTCTACCCCCTTAATACTCACTCCAACTATAACAATTACTAAGAAAATGTATTTGTTGTAACTCTCACCCTTGTTTTCTCTCTTACACTATCATAGTAATTTATCTCAAGCTCACAACATTCTCTTCTTTGCACAGTCTCTTGATATCTCAGTTACTCCCTCTTCACATATGCATTACATCAACCATTTCACCAATTTTTTTAACCAATCTATTTATACAACATGAAATCTTCTAGAAGTTACGCCTTTACCATGGGTATCAATCCAAAATATTTTCCCATGGTATTTTGTTTTGAATTAGTCTTATCTAGCACAGCTTTCTAGCACAATAGAAAACTTATCTTCACACATAGTATCTTGTATTTTGGTTTTGTGGACTATGTTTGCATCTGGTGCAGTGATCTATGTACCTTCACATTCACATGCATACACAACCACAACTCTACATACTGAAACATTGGACCTTCTCTCTATTCTCCCATGGTGATATGCCACTAACTCTCGATATTGGATTATTTATTTACATGACCAAAATTTGTGACCAATACCCAAACACCTCAGACATCAGGGAATTAAACTTTGGTTCTTTCCCAACACATTGATAAGCCAATAGACCGATAGTTGTCAATACTAGGCTCATTGCTCTCCATGACTAGATGCTATAACATATAACTTAACAAACTAGACATTAGGAGTCTTAAGTTGTGGTTTCGTTCCACCTCACTAGTATGAAAAGGCCCTGAAGTTTTTAGGTGCAACACCTTTACCTCCACATGACCTAGCACCATGACCACTAACTATTCCCTATTAGATGTCAATAGATTTATTCTTCTCCTTCCTTGTTGGACATTTATATGTCAATGTTTTGAGACCGAGGTTGTGATATCAAAGCTCTTAGATGTTATTGCTTAACACCTCATGACTAGGGGTTATGACTTGGAGTTGAACCCTATTGGATATTAGAGGAACCCACATTTTTTTCAAGAAATCTGATAGCCCATGGTATGGTATGATTCATCTTGCCACATCACCTACCACTGTGCTTGCCACATCATTCATTACACACAATCAAGACTTGCCATGTGTCCAAGTGTTGACATGTAAGTGCCACCTATCACCCACCATTGGTCTAGTCAACCTTCCAATTCTATCAGAACCTTCCATGTGTCATCCATCATTATTTACACATCATTTTCTTCACCACCTATCATCCACATGGCTCCATAACACACCACTTCAACATCATATTCCTCTGCACACTCCTTTTCCCACACATAAGTATAAGCATTCCATACTTAACCATTTTCAAGGATGTGAAACTTTTTTGCATACAATTACCTCCACACAACCCTAAATTTCACAAACCATTACCTCCGCACAAGGCTAATTTCCACACAAACATTTTCTCCACACATATCTCATATTCATGTTTTATTACTCTGTTATTTTACCTTCACTCCTTTTCTTCGCAAACCTTTTATTACTTTGTCAATTTCACCCACATATCTCCACATCATCATTGCCATCTGGCCTATCACGTCATATCAGGATATCAGGTTGTCAAGGGATCTTTGTGCCTTTGAAAAATTCAAATAATTTTGAGTTCTGATAAGCTCTTAGCCCTTGGTTACTTTCTTACTGGCCCTATGTGACAAGTAACGATGACCGAGGGCTAAACATATCGACCTTCTCAATCTTCTTGGCCCGCTTAGCTTCTCAACCTTCATGGCCTTCTCGTCTTGATCTACCTACTCATTTAAATGTTGTTTGAATTGTGCTTTGAGTTTCCTTCTTGGATTCCTACCGCGTGACTCTAATCAAATCACCCTACTCAACCTTCGGTATTGTGTGATCTTCATTTGACTCCACCATGCTTCCTTGTGCGCTTCTTTGGACACTACAAACATGAAAGTATTGCTTTTCCTTTCAACTTTCTCAATACTTCCATTGACATCAATGACAAGATGCGCTAAAAAATACCCCCCTTTGTTATTGATGGAAACAACATGAGACATGGTCTTGGGATAAACTCCCCTTATCTATTGTCCGAATTTTCTTTTTCTTCTCTTAATGTCTTTGATGTTTTCTCATTTCCCCCCTTTGACATTAATGGAAAAGAACTTGAATCATGATTTTCTACTATTTTCTCCCCCCCTTGGGAAACTATGTTTTCTTGGGAATCCTCCCTCTGTGCTTATGTTACCTTTTATTTTGTATTCTCTTAATGTTGACATATCCCATTGGTTGGGACTCCCCCTGTCTGAATTTCAACAAATCTACTTTCAGGTGCACCTTGGCTCCTCCTAAACCCAATGGATCGTCTAATGGTTAATGCACTCCCTATACTATACACTCAAGGATAAAGATGATTCTCATCATTCTTCTATTGTATCTCATCATTGAAAGAAAAACATTGGCTGAAGAGTTGTTAGTTCACATTCAATCAGGTCTAATGAGATGGGAGAGAGATCACTCCTCTAATATGCTAGTGCACCCTTATAATCTTCCACTCCCCTTATCATTTGAAAATTGCTTGTCCTTGGTCAACAATATAGTCATGGAAACAATATATCCCCCCATGAACTTGTGATGTAGTTAAAAGACACTATGTCTCCTGCAATTTTCTATTCACTAAGAGAGTGATGGAGAGATTACTACCAATATTTGTTTGAGATACTCAAAAGATGCCCTCGGTAATGGTTTTATAAATATGTCTCTAACCTAATCTTTTGAGGAGATGTACTCTAATTTGAAAAGTTAATCAACAAATTTTTCTCTGAGAAAATGACACTTGATAGCTATATACTTGGTCTTGAGATGCAAAATAGGGTTTTTGGAAATGTTAATTGCACTATTGTTGTCACACATGATAGGAACAACATAATCAAAAGATACTTGTTGCCTTTGAGATTGTACTTCATACATAGCACATGATTGCAACATGATGTTTCTACTATGTACTTGTCTTTAGTTGTAGTGAGGAAAATGGAGATTTGTTTCTTGGTGAGCCATGAAACTAAGTAGTTTCCGAGAAAGAATGCAACCCTACTAGTGTTTTTCTATCATCAACACTATCTGCCAAATATGTTTCTGTGTAAGCTCTGAGAGTAAAATCATTGTTATTTGGATACCATAGGCCATACTAAATGGTCCCTTGCAAATACCTTAATATTTTGTTTACTTCATGCACATATGTTTCCTTGGGTTTTGACTAAACCCTGCTAACTATGTCACTGCATACATAACGTCAAGCCTTGAAGTTATTAGATAAAGAAAGCTTCCTATCATTGAACTACTAGAAATTCATTCTCCTTGCTGAGTTTACAACTCATGAGCATAGGATTTCTCATTGGTACACAATTCTCCATACCAAACTTTTTCAAAATTTCTTTGAGGTATGTACTTTGAGAGATAAAAAATCCTTTCTCTCACTGATAAACCTGTAAACCAAGAAAAAATGATAGCTCTCCTAGCATAGCCATATCAAACTTTTTTTGTATAGAAACTGCAAAACTTTGACTCATTGGCTTAGTTCATTGCCAAAGATTGTGCCATCAACATACACTACAACTATTAGCAAGTTATTACCCTTAGACTTGATGTAGAGATTGTTGTCACTTGTCTCCTTTTTAATCTTGTTGGTGCAAATATATGTCCAACCTTTAGTACCATCCTTGGTGCATGTTTTATTCCATATGGAGATTTCTTCAGTTTGCAGATATAATCTTTAGTATTGGGCAATATAAAACCTTATTTATTCTCCATATAGAGTTATTCCTATAAATCACCATTTAAAAAGGCTCATTTAACATCCATATAGTAAATTTTGAATCTTACATAACATGAAAAAGCTAGAAACATCCTAATTTCTTCAATTCTTGCAACATGAGTAAATGTCTCTTCAAACTCTACTCCTTCTATCTAAGCATGCCCCTTACATACAAGTCTAGTCTTGTTTCTAACAACTTGTCCATCTTATTTCAACTTATGAAGACCCATTGAGTTCCAATCACATTTTTTTCCTTAGGTCTTGGCACACAATTACATGTTTCATTGATTTTTATTTGACGTAATTCTTCATTCATTGCTTTGATCCAATGTTCACCTTCACTTTCTTATGAAAAATTTGGAGGTTCTATCATGGACAATAGTGCAAAGTTTGCATGGCTAGATGTTCTTAAAAATTTTCTTCTAGTTTGTATCCTTGTTTCTTTGTTACCAAAAATTTGACTCTCAAGATGGTGTTTTTGTACATACCTTGATGGATTCTTTAGACGTGGAGCCTCAATACTTTCCTCTTTGTCTTGGTCTTGATGCTCTCCAAACTCATCCTCCGGGGGCTTATAGTTGATTTGTTCATCATGGTACATCTATCTTCCTTTGTGGTATATCCTTCATCTATTCTTATATCTATGCTCTCAAATATCTTGTAAAGTCTCTTGTTGTAGCACTTGTAACCTTTGCTCCTAGAGGAGTATCTAAGCAAGATCCCTTCTTCTGCTCTAAATCAAACTTTCCAAGATTATCATCATTCCTTTTGATGAAACATTTACTTCCAAAGTCCTTAAAGTTCTTTATAGAAATTGGTATTCCACACCATAGATCATAGGGGGTTTTATCACTATTCGCTCTAACATGAGCCTTGTTAATTATGTTGACTACATTTTGAACAAACTCTCCCCAAAAAGTGTGTGGTACCTTTGATTCATCAAGCCTAACTTTGTCCATTTCCTCGACTGTAATGTTCATCCTTTCTACTCCTCCATTGATAATTGTCTCTTAATCCCATGTTGTTAACAAAAATGATAAAATCATCATATGTGTACTCTCCTCCTCTATCTGACCTAAGGCATTTAATTTTGAGGTCCATTTCATTTTCTACTCAATCTTTGAATATTTTAAATTTTTCAAAAGCTTTAGATTTGTGTTTCAACATACTAACCAAGCCATCCTTGTATAATCATATGTCAAAAACAAAGTATTAATGGAACCATGTGGGGATTGTATTCTTGTGGGTCCACATAGGTGCATATCAATCAACAAGAGGCCTTTTTGTAGAATGTTCCCTTGCTTTGAATTGCACCCTTGACTATTCTACAAATTGGCATGACTTACAAATAGTATTTCCAGGTTTGGATATTTTGGACATGTCTCAAACAATACCTTTTCATCCTAATTTAACTAGTTGATGAAAACTGAGATGACCTAATCTCCTATGCCACAACAAATTTTCATTAGTTTTACCCATACAACAACTTTCTTTATCTCCTTCAAAAACATGTACATTACATGGGGTTATTATTGCTTGCACAATATTATTTCCTGAATAAACCTTCATTACTTCACTACCTACTAAGTGTAAATAACATTTTAGCCTTGGGTTTGAAGGGCTAGATGAATGTTCCTTTGAGAAAATTAACATAGCTCTTTGATTCCTATGATTTTGATGCTTTGGGGGTTGATTCACCTTTGGAATTTTAAAGTGTTTCTTCGTAACTAAGTCTTGTTTTGATTGATGGAGGTCACTAGATGTTAATTATATTGTCTAAAGTTTTGTATCCCTTCACAAATTGAAGGTTTAGTTTTAAATGAGTTTTAGTCTACTCTCGATCTTTTCTCAGAGACACAATTTTTTATGATTGTTTTTCACACTATTTCTCTTTTTCTCGTAGGTGGTTCATTAGAATCCACATGTTTGGCTTCTTCTAGTTGGGTTATTAAGATAACCATTTCTTCATCAACATTATCACCTTGTTTTTTGTAGGCTCGAAGTTCCTCTTTCTATTTTTGTTCTTTCTTCTAAGCCTTTATATTTTCTCCAACGTACTTATGAGTTCACTTTCCATGTGAACCATTGCTTCACATTCTTCTGGATCAATTTTATCTTGATCAAACATTTGGCTTTCAAGTGCCATGGGGATCCTCTCATCAAGGTTTGCATCAGATTCATAATCTTCTTCACTCGTTGATGAACTGCAATTGTCCTCTTTTGAGTATAAACTTTTATTTTTAAAGGAATTCTTCTTGTTATTGTTCCTAGATGTTCTCTTTTACTTTCCTTCCTTTTCAACAATATTATTTTCTTTATAAGGACATTTTTAAGGAAAGTTCCATGTTATACCATAGTGAAAATATTTGAACGGTAGTATACATTTATATTTTCTAGATCCTCTTTGTATCTTTCTTACAAATTTTGCTTCCATTTCATCTAGCATATGGCTAGAGTAGTCATGGTCTTTATGATATTTTACTTTTTTGATGCTTTCGAAGCAAATTTTGTGAGTTCTGGTTGTTCCTTCTTTTTTTCATCTCATAAGCAGTGTGTATTCCATGAAACATTTCCATGGTTAATTTGTCCAATTCATGTATTTCTTCTATGGAAAATACTTTGGCAGCAAGTCTAGAAGGAAGTAATTTCAACACTTTTTGTACTACTTCATCGTCAATATTATTACCTAATCCTTTCACTATGTTTAGAATCTCATCCAATCTAAGAAAGAAACTACCTATGTGTTCATGCTTATTCATCTTCAGGCTTCCTTATTACATCATGTAAACCTAGCATTTGGCATTTTTAACCTTCGTATCCCCATCATAATTTCTTATCAGTTTGTCCCACATTTCTTTACCTGACTCATATTGCATCACTTTGATAAATTTTGACTCTACAGGTTCACCTAATATTGCATTCATAGCTCCAACATTATAGTTGTATATTTTCGTAAAAACTTCATTAGTTGGAAGGGTTTTTGGGGTTTGATATCTAAGCACCACAATTCACCAAATGTCCATGCCAAGTGACATTAGGTAAGTTTTCATTCTATTTTTCCAAAAAGCAAAGTTTTTCATGTTGAATAAGGGAGGTTTGGTTGAGGAGGAATCATCCTAACTTGTCATTTTTCTTGCAAGATCTTCCTTCATGTGATTAGGTTGTTACTAAAGGAACCTAACTTTGATACAAATTATTGAATACTAAGAGGGGGGTGGATCAATATTCTTATTTCTTCGATCTATTTAATACTTCCACTTCAACAAATATCTTCTCACTATCATAAAATAATTGCACAATGTTAAAGCACATAGAATCAAACGAACACATAGAAGACAAGAGATTTAATGTGGAAATCCATACGAGAGAAAATGACAAAACAATTTCTTCTTTACATGATGATTATAGGTACCAACCTACAATTACAAGTTTTTCAAGCGCCCACTTGTAGGAGACACCTATCCCCTTTCAAATTTGTATGCTCCAAGTTGTTGGAGATGTCAACCCCAAATTTTTGTAGGCATCCACCTATAGGGAACACCAATCCCCTCTTGATCTTTGATTTGAATAATGTTTGTTACAATTTGATATGTTCTCTATTTATCTCTTTCTTTGCCCCCTCAACAATCACTATAGCTATTACAATTACTCAACAAATGTATTTGTTGTACCTCTCACTCTTTTTATCCCTCTTACACTATCGTAGTAATTTAACTCAAGCTCACAATGCTCTCTTCTTTTCGCAATCTCTTGATATCTTAGTTACTCCCTTTTCACATATGTGATGAATCAACCATTTCACCAATTGTTTTAATCATGTATTTATACAACATGAAATATTCCATGATTTTTTCCTTTACCATGGGTATCAATCCACAATATTTTCCCATAGCATTATGCTTTGACTGAGTCTCATCCTGCAGAACTTGCTAGCACAATAAATAACTTCTCTGCAAACAAAATACATTGTCTTTTGGTTTTGTTTACTTTGTATTCATTCAACATGGTGGTGTATGTACATTCACATTCATTTGTGTACACAACCACAACTCTACATCCTAGAACCTTGGACCTTCTCTCTATTCTCCCATAGAAATATGCCACTAACTCTTGGGATTGGAATCTTTCTTTATGTGACCACAAGTTATGACCACTTCCAAAAAATCTTGAACATTTAATAATTACACTTTGATTCTTTCCTACACACTGATGAGCCAATAACCTGATAACTTTCAGGTATTGACTCATTACTCTCCATGACCACATGATATAATTGATGGCTTAACGCATTGGACATCAAGAGTCTTAAGTTGTGGTTTCATTCTGCCTTTCTAGCATGCAATGGCCTGGAAGGTCTTAGCCACTACACCTTTATGTCCACATGGCATGGTGCCATGACCATTGACTATTCGTTATCTGATATCGATAGATTGGTTCTTCTCCTTGTTTGTCGAACACTGAAATGTTTATGTTCCAAGACCGAAGTTTGTATGTGCTATCACATAACACCTCATGACCGAGTGTTGTGACCTGGAGCTACGCCCTGTTAGATATTGGAGGAACCTGTAAGCCATTCAAGTACTCTGATAGCCTGCGGTTTTCTATGCCCACCTTGCCACATCACTTGCCACTGTGCTTACCAAATCATTTGCTGCAACCAATCAGTACTTTCCATGTGTCCAAGTGTTAACATGCATTTTTCACATGTCACCCATGATTGGTCCAATCAGCCTTCCAATTATGTCAAAAACACCTGCCAAAAGTTTCATCCACCACTGCTGCCATGTCACTGCCTTTTCCACCTGTAATCCACATGGATCCATGTCACACAAATTCCACGTCATATTCCCCAACACACTCCTTTCTCTGCACATAATCATAACCATTCCATACTTAACAATTTTCAAGGATGTGTGGAAGGTTTTTCATACCATTACCTTTGAACAACCCTAACTTCCATGCACTATTACTTCCACACAAGCCTAACTTATACACAAGCCTTTTCTCTAAACACCTCTCATATTCATGTGTTATTACTTGGTTATTTTACCTTTAATCCTTTTCTTCACACTCTTGTTATTACTTAGTCAATTTTTTTTCAATATCTTCACGTCATCACTGCCACCTACCCTTCCATGCCATATCAAGATATTGGGTTTTCAAAGGAACTTTGTGCCTTTGAACAATGAAATCCACTAAGATCCTAACCCTTGTGTGCTAGTATGTTGGCCCTCTGTGACCAGGAGGGATGACTGAGGGCTAACCATATTGGCTTTCTTGGTCTTTTCGGGATTCTCGACCTTCTTGTCCTAATCTACCTACTTGGCCTTCTACTATTTGAACTACATGTTGAATTTTCAACTCGGCTTCCTACAATGAAACTCTAATCAAATCACCCTGCTTGCCCTTTAGTGACGTGTGATTCTGATTTGACTCCATCATGCTTCCTTGTGCACTTATTTTCAAAATACAAACACAACAATCTCGTTTGTCCTTTTGGCTTGCTCAATAATTCCATTGACATCAATGACAACACACACTTAACACCCATCACTTCAATGGGCTTTCCTTTGTTTCTTCTACTTCTTCTTCTGTTGGTTTGATTAGTCTATGCCCACTTTGAGTGGGGAAATTATGTTTATACTCATTTATGGTTGGTATACTAATTTAACACTCTTCCCAAACTGCTTACAGTGTGAGGATTTCAATCATTTCTTCTTGAAGTTTTATTTTTCCTTATTCCTCAACTTTTCTTAGGAATAAACCTTGTGTTTTGATTGGATATAATAGTACTTTGTCTTTCTGATAGTATCCTTGATTTTTTTTGCTCATCAAACTCAAATCTATCCTGATAGGACAATGATAATCCAAGTTTGCGAGAGATTTTTCGGCGAAAATCACATGATAAACCATTTGTCGACGCGTTTCGAACCAACCAGTGTGGTTCATCATCAGGACAAGTTGAAGAAACAGATCCAGCCAAGTATGTTAAATAGTCTGTGCAGAGACTCCAACGGCTAAATTGGCCAACAGCTAATTTTGACCTACGGACCCAAGTCAAATTAATAATCATTAATTTAATATTATTATTATTTTTAATATTAATACATAATTTTATTTTTTTAATATATATATATATATATATATATATATATAGTTATGGTATTAGGTTGTTAATAAATAAAATACTTATAGTGGTTAGTTTAAGATAATACACTTATTTATTTAAATTATTTACTAAATATTGTTAATATAAAACATAAATATATATAATAATATGTTGTTAAGGATTTTTCGATGGTTATCTTAAAAACTAATTTAATAATAATAATAATAATATATATATATATATATATATATATATATATATATATATATATATATATTTATTTATTTATTCCACAGGCTCACATCAGCGTTTGTCATCAACCTCTGGAGATCATGTTGGTGACAAACCTTCAACTAGTGATAGTAAGGTCCATGGGAAAAAGGGTAAGTCAAATTTCCCTATAAGTTAGGTGAAGGGAATCATCCTATTCACCTTTGTCCTTATATGGATGAAGCCTCAAAAGTATTGGGAAATATTATAGCTTCTCAACCACGACTTCCAACTGGTTACCGAAAGCTTTCTCCCAATCCTCTACTAGTTGATGAAGTGATTGATAAGAATTTGAATCCAATCAATCTTGCTCTCTCTGAACTTGAGTCCCATGAATCCATTCCCAACAAACCATTGGTTGAGAAAATGTTTGACTTGATTCGACCTTCAGTTGATCATACCTTTCTTGTAGCATATCGCTCAGGTTCTTCTCATTTCTTCATATTGCAATGAACTGGGGGGGAATCCTCCCGTTCCCATAGCACAGGGGGAAATACGCCCATTCCCATATCACAAGGGGGTATTTATCCCATTTCCATGGCACCCCCTCCAAGTAGTATGGTCACTTCCTTTGATTTGAATTAACTGACAGGATATCGTCTTCCTCCTTATGTGCCCTTTCAGATCATAGTACAGGCTTATAATGTGTATGTACCTGACAAAATTATAGATGAAGGTGCATCTATTAGTATTATGTCCTCAACTACTTGGAAAACTTTCAGTTGCTCGCAGCTTGTGCCCGTTACACATAATTTGTTGGCTTTTAACAAAGGAACCAGTCAACTGTTAGGGATCCTTCCTAAGTTTCCTATTAATTTGCGATGAAAGTTTGTATATATAAAGGTGATGGTAGTCCAAGGCCCTTTGAATTTTAATTTACTCCTTGGGTGTGACTATGTTTATGTCATGGGATCTCTTATCTCTTCACTCTTTCGTAAATTACCAATCGATTCTTTCACTTGATATCATAAATGAACCTTCATTCCATCCACCTGTTAGTACCCAATAGTCTACATAGGTGAAAAAATAAAGATTGGGGGGCATGTACCTAGAATTGGGTCATTATGATTGGGGCATGCAAACTTATTTCAAGCATAGTTTTCCTATGTTTCAAAATTGTGTAAAAATGAAACCATCTCGTATTCTCAAGCATAGTTTCCCGTGTTTCAAGCTTGCGTAAAAATGAAACCAATTTCAAGCATAGTTTCCCATGTTTCAAGCTTTTGTAAAATTGAAACCATTCCCATTTTACCCCTCATGATTGCCATTTTTATCAACCTATTTATGCCATATGAGCCTTGGTTTTCTCATTCCATTATCACCATCTTCTTGGCTGATCATACACTTTCACTTGGTTGTTTTACCCTTCTGAGGAACCGCTGCAATGAGTGGTCTTACAAGCCAACCTCTTGACCTTTACGTGTTTTGAGTAGTTCCATAATGACCAGAACCAGTTGCTACCCTTTATACCACTTGTTCCTCCAGGAGGAGTCCTCTTTCAGCTCTTCTCAGACTCCCAAAACATGAAAATATTGTCAATCACTTGTCTTTTTGATCTCGTAAAAGTAAATGAAAAGACATTTATTTTAAACCTTTTGCAGACTGAAATAGACTAGTTGTGGAAAAGGAATACCTTAGTTGAACATGGCTAAGAGGTTCTCTTGTGTATTATTTTCTACCTTTTCAGACCTAAATGACCACCTACGAAAAGGGACATTTGAAGTTTTCTTTTTGCCTCCTTTTCAAACTTCTCTAAACATGAAAAATATGTCAAGTTTTACCTTCGTTGGACTCGTAAAAACATTAAACATTGATGGAATCGTCAATCATGACGGGTCTAAACCACTCCTTCTGAGGGTTCATTAAATACACTCTAAGGGATTCATCCAAAGGATGAGTTTACAGATCAAACATATGTTATCCTCCTTAAGCTTGTTAAAAAATAAAGAGGTATTGACCAATATGGTTGGGGAAATTGGGAAAACAAGGGATTCCATTTTGCTAACGGCAATGTGTCACTCTTGAACACGACACTCTTCCACTTCATCTCTGTGGCTATTGGTTTGGGTAATTTTCTTGTTTTTTGGTTATCACCACATCTTTCAAAGTCTCCATTTCGGTTTTGGGTCAATGTTGCCAACTCCATTCAGTGTCATTAATGTGTTCAAGAGAAGTCATTCAATTGATCTCTACTACAATACTCTTAAGCCTTCATTTCATGTCTTCCTTTCTTGATCCAGTTCCATATCAACATCATTATGATCATTCTGTCTCAACCATCATCCTCTTTTCGTGTCGTTGATTGGGGATACATCAAGGCCCTCCTGCCACGAGTCGCTTCCTGTCGACATCAGCACATCATCGAGGAAGTTGAATTAGAGACACACCTTTGGTACCTTGATGCTTTCATACATCAATGGCAAGTTTCCTCATTCTCGGCAATAGGTTTACATCAATGAACTTCGACCGAAATATTTTGTGTGGTGTTCGAAATCAACTCATTTATCCACACCATAAGGATTATACTGTAGTACCTTGAGAGCCATTAACATCATTGGTGGTTTCTCTCGCATATATTAACAACTTACATCATTAGTCAGTATTAGATTGTTTCTACCATGATTGACTCCATCTCATTGATTCACTAGGTTAGACTCGTACATTGGTTGATTGTGTGAATGAGATAGAATACCCCGGATCTAGTTTCATCCATTCAAGTGTGATTTCAAGAGTTATACAAAGATCACAATGTATGATGGCCATGATCATATAGACATTGATCTAGTCATGGGTCCACTAGTTGCATCTGTGGGCGCGCCTTTTGATCATTGTACATGTTATGTTAGATTATGAGTTGAATATGGGTATGCCGCCCTCAACAAACAAAGATGTCACGTTGTAAATGTATTGTAACAGATGAAGCTCGCTGGTTTTCCTTGATCCCAACTTGTCACAAGGTAAAGCACTTCATTCATCAGTCATCATCTCTGACTTTGCGCTTTAGGGGGCATTCTGTTATAGGCCATTTTGTCACATTCGATCAATGAACCTCCTAATGGGACCAATCAACATCCTATTCCCCCTTGTAACCATCTTGCACAAATCCCTAAGCATGCCTCTTTCATTCCCTAGAGTTTCTTCTCTTGATTGCTGAGTTTCCAAGATTTTAAGGATCAGCACACCCTACAACACTAAGCAATTGTGTTTTAGTGCACTATCTCCTTCTCTCAGGATGCTATGTAGTGCACCCTACATAACTGTGGGGGTGCATTGATTTTAGAAATTTGGGAAAAAATAAAAGAAAATATGAAGCTTCCTGTTCTAGAAGCTTCCAAAGGTTGTTTCAACCATTTACCTTGGTTAAACATTCAAATTCTATCTAATTCCACCTTAGAAATCACCATCTTATCCCTTGAGCTCATCCTCCCATCAATTTTGGATCTCAAGCCTAGATTGGTAAATGGATAAGAATTCATGAACTATCTATCCTTCCTATATATTTACCTCATTCCACAAGCACCTGGTTAGTTTGGGGGTTGGCTTTCAAAGAATAATTCTACCCTTATGCTGTTGTAGTGAGTGGTCATCATTTCATGAATTTAGGGTGATTGGAGGTGCATATTGTGACAAGAAAAGGACAAGTCAACAACTTGGAGGAGCTCTTCTACAAGATCAACAGCTACTTATGGTTGTAATATCCTCCCATTTATAGTAAGGCACTGAATTCACTGTTTTCCTATATGTGATGTTGTCTCATATATTTCAATACCATGTTGATCTATTGAATGAAGTACTTATATGATACTTCATACATCTCATAGTTTCTTGGCTTGTGTTATCTAACTGTGCAGGTTCTAATTTTGGCAATCGCAGCTGGAATTGGAGCTACCAAGCTAAAGAAGGAGTGAAGTGTGCGAAGGATTCTAGGTAGGCCTCACTCCATGATCTATTTACTTTAAGGAAAAGCATTGGGTTCCTTGAATCTCTATTATTATAGGTTAGTCACCGACCTAGGGGAGATACTTTTGTCCACAATCGTAAATCTCGTATAGCAAGAAATTTAGCCTTCTTAAACTCTTGAGGTAATGAAATATTCACATCCTTATTCTTCTTCTTATGGAACTTTGATCTAGTTGTTGTACTAGAAAATTTGTTTGAACTGTCAGTTTCATCTCGAAATGTGTCTATTGAGCTATATACTCTAGTTGTATCCTTCTTGGAACTCTTGTACATCTTCCTTGACCCACTTCTATCTTGATGGTTGTTAACCCATATTTTCGAATTTCAAATGAGCTAGGAACCTTTTTGGACTTATGCATGTCCACATTATTAGTTCATGTTGTCTCTACATATGTAAATATGATATGATTTGCAACACTATTTCATTTACTTCCTCCTTTTCATAGGCTTTAATAATTCTTTCATTGTCTAATTATCCCTCAAAATTTTGAGTGTTTCCACCAAATCAAGTGGGGTCTTCACCACTTGTCTCTCATCTGACTCATCTTTTATGTTGTGTCAAGTCCTCTCTAAGTTGTATTTTACCATTCTATCAAGAATTATTTTTCTTCCATTCTATTGGTAAGTCTTCATAGGTGCTAAAACAACACACAATTGTTAGTTTAAGAAAATAATAAAATTTCAACATATTTAGCTTCCTTGGTTATGAATGCATTAGCCTATGTGTCCTTAACTTTAAGTTATGTTTCTACTGTAGATCACATTCATATATGATTTAGAAAAATTAATTCCATAATTTTATTGCAACAAAAATTACAAAAACCAAACTCACTCCCTCTCTTGAGCCCATTCATCCTAAGAGTTGAACCTTACCTCTAATAGCACTCAGTAACATCACCCATCCCCCTCAAGCTCTTTTGAAGGGAATGGGGTGTTTAGGTATGACTTCCAAGGTTACTTTATAGAGATGGTGTTATTCAAATCCTCTTCCTTTAACCACCTTGAAAATCCTTTCTTAGACCATAATCATCTTTTGCTCATCAAGCTCTTTCCAGTAATATGAATTTCGTCAAAGTCCGAGCTCTAGACACAAAGTTATGCCCATTTGAAAATATTCACTCCAAAGTGCCACATCAACATCCATGTCTTGTCCTTGTGGCTATCCATTTTACCCCGTGTCCCCATTTTACAATGCCATATCATTTATATGTTGTTAACATGTGGTAGACCTTACCCATGTTTTGACACTACCTAGGGCCATGTCCTCAAAGGAGCATGTTAACCCACGACTCTTATCCGAATATAGGATTTCAAAGAATTCCTTGCTCTAACATTTTACTGGATCTCTAGACTTCTAGATTCATTTGAGTCTCTTAGAACTTCCATATCCAGGATCTTTTCAAAAATATCGTTTTTAAGAAATCTCTAGATTTCCCCTACTTGGACCTTTATGCCATGTTATGTCCCTGTCTTAACTGTTGAGTTAATTTTCAATTAATTATGTTAATGAAATCATATTTCCTATTTCAACATGGATGCATTGTTATTGCAACAAAAATGAATTGGATGAATCCAAAAATAATGTATATGTAATATAAATTCTTGATTAATGAATATGCTAACACAATGGACTAGGAACATAGGAGCACTCATAAATATGGAATATGGGGTGGAAACTACATGTAAGGACCCGTTATATACTATATATATTTTTTTCTTTTCAAAATAAATCACAATAAAATACAACCAGAAGAGAAAGACATTGGGAATTCAAATTTATTCAGCACTATCTAACACATCCCTGAAGTTCTTTTCACTGAACATATCATAAAATTACATATATTTAACTAAGGCCATAAAGAAATCATGCAACATAATATTGCAACACATATGTACTGTTCACCAGAAGACGAGACTCCACTTGATTTGTCATTACTTGTCTTCCCTTGGTGTCGGTCATCTCTGAGAGTGAATGACGATGCATTTGATCCAAATGCGATGACCCACCGGTTAACCTCCCAGCCTACTCCTTGGGTACTCTCCTTCCCCACAGAACCCCAAGCTACAATGGGGTTGTACAATGGAGAAATGTAATAGCTGGTAGAGGAGAGCACTCCTTGGCTCAAGAGTCCCCTCTCCAAAATCCTCTACCTCACCAAACTCACTATAGTTTCGCAATCACTGCTCTGACATAGTATCATCCATCCAACAATAGGGTTCTCCAAAAAGTCCCTTCTCCCATGGCTTGCCCCTTCTTTTATAGGAGTCCCTTTAGGTGACACTTGGCATGTCATGCATAATTAATTATTTTTTTATAATTCAATTTTTTGATTATTCACCCACCCATGTGTCACTCTCTCATCAAGGGTCTCCAAAATTATTTACTTAAATTTTAATTTAAAACTAATATTTTCCTCTCCTCAACAAGATTCCTATTTCTTCTCCTAGTTGCCTCTTGATCCCCCTTGTTACTCCTTAATTTGTGTTCATTACTAAAGTCAATTAATGAGTCAAGATTTGATCCCCTATCTACTCCCTAATTTAACTCAAGTTATCTCTTAGATGGATATTCTTATGTTGGTTGTTGCCACATGGAGGTTCTCTACATTTCTCTAAAAGTTAATTTATTAATATTATTTTAATTCACCATACTCTCCTCTTAATTAGGTTTAACTATTTTAGGATTAATATTTATCCTTACAGTTATGTCCCTCTTTCCCCTTTTACCTAATTAAACTACATAATCTACCTAATATTTTCCAACATGGGAAGGGTAGAGTTTTTAAGGTAACTTATTTTATTTCTTCCTATCATCCTCTTAACCCAAGTTTTATTTTTGGTTTAATTACCTCGGTTTCTAACATCATTTACCCTTGATGTAAATTTACCTAGTTTTCGTTTCTTGATTATATTTATCAATTAATTTATTTTTAATGATTCCAAGGGTGCCAAGTTTGGTCGTGCCCTTCAAGAACTTCCTGTGAAGTTCCAAGGGTGTCACGCCTAATAGTTTATTTGTGATGCCAAGGGTGCCAAGTTGGTCATGCCTTTTAAGAAATTCCCTTGAAGTTCCAAGGGTGTCACACCACTTACCCTTCAAGCATTCAATGATTACGAGGGGAAATTATAGGTGCAACGACATAGACCATTAGCATCTTTTATGTTGCCTGCTATAGTGAGACTAATGGTGTCGGGGATCAAGGAATCCGCCTTGATGCGCACCCCCCGATAAAATCCTCACGAGAAACCAAACTTTGGGGCCTGCCCTCATGACATCATGATCTTCAAGGCGAAGGTGTTTCAACCTTTCCAGCCCAAGTCATGGCGAGAGTGCTAGTGGGTGAGATCAGGGACACTGTCCCACCCCTCCCATGTAGTTCCATCCACTTGTACAACCCCATCACCCATATGTGATTCATTCAACCAAGCAACTAATCTATGCCTGTAGCCATTAACATATCATCATAATATAGATAAACATTTATAGCAGGTTTCAAAATCGACTTAGAATTTCAAAGATAAAACAATATAAATTTTCATCAAACCAGGTGCCATCAACTCGTCATATGCAAGTGCCTCTGATGGTTTCTTGCCATACTCAATAATCATTAGTAACAAGGTTTCTCAGTGTTACTCATTGTCATAATAGCAACATTAACATCACCTAGTCATTCACATCATTGCTCATTGTGAACCAGAACTAATGCAAGTAGGTAACATGGGGACACATCCATCATGGCTATCATCATCATAACATCAATGGAAACATACCTATTCATCAAAGCTATTATCATCATGATATCAGTAGAGAGCATACATATCCTTTACTACTATCATCATCATAAATCCAATAGAGACCAAACATAACCATTTATGCTACAATCATCATAGTATCAATAGAGAACATGCATAACGATAAATGCTACAATCATCATAATACCAATAGATACATACATAACCATTAATGCTATCTTCATCATAATATCAGTGGAGAACATACATAAACATCAGAACCACTAATAATAGAGTCATATGTCCGGATCCTCGACCTGAGGTCCTCAAAGAATAAAGTGTGGGCCGTAGGGCTAAATAAATGTTAATGACATATCATTGTCAGTCAACTAGAGCAGGGCACTACATACACCCCCTCTTAATAATGGACTTCGTCTCGAAGTCCTTGGAATAGGTAAGGAAAATGGTGAAACATCTCTTTGGTGTCCTCCAAAGTAGCTCAATTGGGACTATAGTTTTCCCACTAGACCTTAACCTGGTCCATTTACAGTCGTCTAAGCTGCAACGTTCATTGATCCACTATGTGAACTGGTTCAGCCATCATTGTTCCCTCATCCAAAACCTGAAATGACCAAAGTCAATAACACATGAAGGATCTTGAAATATAATGACGCAAAACAGAAACATGAAATACATCATGCATACGTGCTAAAGATGGAAGTAAGGCAAGCCTACATGCCACCACCCCTTTCCTTTCTAAGATTTCAAAAGGTCCCACAATGAAGTCCATTGATGTAACTTCCCATTTAGATTTTGGTATCTCATGGGTTTCAATAACCTTGTTGGATGTCTATGTTCAACTTTTACTTATTGACACTCTAAGCATCT
The DNA here is from genome assembly GCA_031772625.1 of Pinus tabuliformis. NCBI lineage: Eukaryota > Viridiplantae > Streptophyta > Pinopsida > Pinales > Pinaceae > Pinus > Pinus tabuliformis. Next base: position 792,082,111 of record CM062819.1, on the reverse strand, counting down.
TGCTACCCAGTTCACGATGTCCTTCTTCATCCTTTTCCAAAAGAAGAGTGGTTTCAGCTCTGCACTCATCTTCTTAACACCAGGGTGTGCCATGTATACTATGCAATGTGCTTCATTTAAGATTAATTGGCGTATATCTTCATTCGGTGGTACATATATCCTTCCCCAAAATCGTAGTAGCCCATCGTTATTAAGGGATCATTCTTCATATTTTAGGACCCTCATTCCATCCTCCCTCAAAATTTTCTTAACCTCCTGATACTGGTGTCTTTAAATTGTAAATCAAGCAGTTTCTCCCTCAAATTTGTCTTTAAGGGAATCACTAAAAATATCTTAGGCCTCCTACTTAAAGCATAAACCACCCTATTTATTGTTCATTTTATGTAAGTGATATCAAAATCATATTTATTAATTAGCTCAGACCATCATCTTTGTCTTGCATTTAAGTGGTCTTGAGGGAATATGCATTGTAGCCTACCATGGTCAGTGCTAAGATCAAACTTCCTTCCTAGAAGGTAGTGTCTCCAAATATTTAGTGCATAAACAATTGCTGCCATTTCTAGATCATGGGTTGCGTAGTTTTCTTCGTGGTTTCTAAGTTTCCTTGATGCATAAGCTATTACTCTTCCTTCTTGCATCGACACACAACCCAGCCCTTCCTCGAAGCCATCAGTACAAACCAAAAATTTCTTATTCCATATCTGGCACTTTCAAAATTGGTGTTGTCGTTAATAACACCTTTAACCTTTGAAATGTCTCTTCACATTTTCCAGTCCAAATGAATTTCTTGTTCTTTCTTTGGAGCTCAGTAATATAATTCCAAAGGAACAATTTATGTATTTATAGGTTCTTGATTATATAATTCACCTATCAATTTCAAATATTCTTATAATATTTAATCAAAAGAATACATTCAATCTACTCAGCATAGTAGGCTTAGACTACATTGTGTCATTCATAACTCAAACTGAGATTGTCATTAGTAAAAAGAGAGAGAGAGTAAGTTTCTAATGTTTTATGATTTTAAATCATTTATTTAATAATGAAAATAATGTAATGGTTCTCACAATGTTAAACTAGCACAACCAAGAAGTGTAAATGACTAGAATAGTGCAAGAGCTATTTGAGTTATTATTTACGTTCAGGTAAAGAAGCATATTTACCCATAGTTATTGCCCATCATTATATATATATATATATATATATATATATATATATATATATATATATATATATATATATATATATATATATATATATATATATATATATATATATATATATATATATATATATATATATATATATATATATATATATCTATATATATATATATATATATTTCATAATTTAACATTGAGTAAAAATGTCAATATGTTGATTTACTATGGTTAATGCCCACCAAAATTTATGCAAGTTGTTGAGTAATTTTAGATAATAAAAATATTGATGTTGTATTTACAAGAATATTGTTGTATGACCAAATTGTACATCAGTATAAATATTTTTATAACTGAAAAAATATTATTACCATATTGTAATATCTCAAATTCAATATATTATAATTTGTGAATGACCATAATTAAAAATTTAGTAAAAATAGATTCTTTAAAAACTTTTAGACTCAACATTATTTTGTAACTTTAAACACAGGTCACAAAAGTCGAAATATTTATATATTTTGTAACTTTAAACACAGGTCACAAAAGTCGAAATATTTATATATGATCTGCTTTAAATTCAAACAAAAACAAAAAATGCTTTTCATTTTTCACATTCATCATTCATTCAAAAATGTTGGACGGGTTTCTTGAGTTTGGTTTCACTGGACTTTGGGATCTTAAAAGTTAAAAAATTACTTGATGAATATTAAGAGTCAAAACAATTCACATAACGAGATTTATGTGGAGGAAGATCTCATGGATGATCTTCAAGAAAGTGGTGGAGCTTTAAAAAAGCATATGTAGCTAATGCACCGAAGACTATTGCTATGGATTTTTGACCAAATTTATGACTCAAGTCCAGTTAATCCCAAAGTTAAAAATTTACTTGACGAATATTAAGAGTCAAAACAATTCACATAAAGAGATTTATGTGGAGGAAGATCTCATCAGAATGTGGAGGATGATCTTCAAGAAAGTGGTGGAGCTTTAAAAAAGCATATGTAGCTAATGCACCGAAGGCTATTGCTGTGGATTTTTGACCAAATTTATGACTCAAGTCCAGTTAATCTGACCAAAATTTTAAACCCAATTCAATAATGTAGTGAAGTATTTGTTACAAATTTTTATTTTTATTTTTTCACTGTGAATTATTAAGTGAATGAATAAATGCTTTCCAAGCGAATCTACCCCAAATAATGCATTAAAATATCTTAATATGGACAACTAATCCCGTTAAGCATGATCATACTTTTTGATTCATAATATTTTATTGGTGTGTTAAATAATTATAATTTATTCCAAATAGAAATCTCATTAAATACTAAAAGCATGGAGTATATAAGATCTAATACCAGATTCGACAACACCATCAACAATTTGTGCGACGTAACAGGGATCTCCTACGCTACACACCTAGTTCCAATTTTTCTCGTTTTATCATTGTCGTGTCTTTTGGGAGTCACAAAAATAAAAATAAATTGTAGGATTGATCTTATAGCTGTGTTGCCAAAATGAGCCATTATTATTTATTAACTAGACTTTTTTTTAATAAACTTGACGACGCTGATAGCAGGGACGTGTTCCAACGACATTCCTAGTTGCACCAAATGACTAAGATGGGATCATGACTCTCTTTTAAAATCTTCACATGTTTGTGTTTATGTATTTGTTTCATTTTTGTTTTGTTACGTTTTTTTTTTTTTTTTTTTTTTTTTTTTTTTTATAACAAATATACACACTTGGAGAGGCTTGTTGTCTTATGACTTGTGTTAACATGCTGAACAATGAAAAAATGATTCTTAGTTGGATCTGTAATTGAAGACATGCACATGCTCCTCATTCAGTTCCAACTAAAGTTTCATTAATGCATAGATGCAAAGATTATAGAGGGTAGTAGAACCCAAAACGTAATTTCAAACCCTAGATGAACATGTATGCAAAGTTGGGGAGCTTGGCAGACGCACATGAATTGTTCGATGAAATGCTTCATCGAGATGTATGCTCTAGGAATACGCTAATCACATCATATTCTCCCCATGGGCCTGTAGAAGAAGCATTGAAACTCTTTCATCAAATGCAGAGATCGATTTTCCGACTTAACCACTTTACTTATGCCAGCGTTCTCTCGGTTTCTAAGGGATGTGTTCCTAATGTCATCACTTACACGACATTGATTTCAGATTAAATTGAGTGTTGGTATGGCACTATAGTTCATAATACAATACAAAAGTATCCAGCTTATTAAAGCAACCAGATACTTGAAGAGAATGGCTTAGTAGAAAAACTGCATATTCAAAGGCTACAAAGCCAACAGTTTGGACTTTGGAATGTTTCTTAAAAAAAATTGCATTGCTGTTACTCAGAATCCAATGGTCATGTCAATGAAAAAGAAACAAACAGATTTAAATGATAGAAGGCATGTCTGTTTGAGACAGACCACTTCCAAATAACTTGCCTTGCATCACCAGGGCCAACCTACTCCGCTTAGGGAAGGTCCTGATCAAATCTTTCATTAGGTGGGTTGGGATAATCTTACCTTCATTACTAAGGGAAAAGGATAGGTTATAACCTTTATCTGGGACATTTACAGCAAAAATATTCAAGTACTTCTATATCAAGTAGTCACGGAACAAGACTAGAATCTACCTCATGTATATATTTGGTCAAGATCATCCAATTACTTAATCCCGATTTTAAACCTTTACTCTCTTTTCATTATGAAGAGGGTTCCCAGTAGAGGAATCCAAAAGGGAATCTTGAATGGAAAGCTCAAATTCCCCTGTCTTGGGTTAAAAGCCAGCCATAAATCCTGCCCCAAGAGTATTCCAAGGAAACCTTGTGGATTTGATTTTGATTTTGTGATGGCAAAGTTCAGGGCTGAAATGCAATTGCATGCTTATTAGGCAACCAGATTCTCACCATGGCTTCAGAGGTCTGTGCCGCTTGCATAAGAAAAACCAGGGACATAATCTATTCAACTTACAACCCCAGTTTGCAAATACTAAACAATATACAGATTGCACACGCAAACACAGCTACACTATCTTGCAAATTAAATATCAAGGTATACAGTCATCATTCTTCCCTCGACCTCTCGCTGACACAATTATATCTCAATACCCTTAAACATGAGCAATACGCCACCCCCAAATGGCAAATACGAGTTAATATGTTTTTGTAGACCATGTCTGTTGTGAATTCCACAAATTTAGGTGGTACCAATAAAATAATATGAATAAAAAAGTATGATCATGCTTAACGGGATTTGTTGTCCATATTAAGATATTTAACACCATTATTTAGGGTAGATTCGCTTGGAAAGTGTTTATTCATTCACTTAATAATTCACAGTGCAAAAATAAAAATAAATTGTAAGATTGATCTTATAGCTGTGTTGCCAAAATGAGCCATTATTATTTATTAACTAGACTTTTTGTTAATAAACTTGACTACACTGATAGCGGGGACGTGTTCCAACGACATTCCTAGCTGCACCAAATGACTAAGATGGGATCATGACTCTCTCTTTTAAAATCTTCACATGTTTGTGTTTATGTATTTGTTTCATTTTGGTTTTTTGTTTTTTTATAACAAACGGACACACTTGGAGAGGCTTGTTGTCTTATGACTTGTGTTAACATGCTGAACAATGAAGAAATGATTCTTAGTTGGATCTGTAATTGAAGACATGCACATGCCCCTCGTTCAGTTCCAACTAAAGTTTCATTAATGCGTAGATGCAAATATTATAGAGGGTAGTAGAAACCAAAACAAAATTTCAAACCCTAGATGAACATGTATGCAAAGTTGGGGAGCTTGGCAGACGCACATGAATTTCTCAATGAAATGCTTCATCGAGATGTCTGCTCTAGGAATATGCTAATCACATCATATTCTCCCCACGAGCCTGTAGAAGAAGCGTTGAAACTCTTTCACCAGATGTAGAGTTCGATTTTCCAACTTAACCGCTTTACTTATGCCAGCATTCTCTCGGTTTCTAAGGGATGTGTTCCTAATTTCATCACTTACACGACATTTATTTCAGATTAAATTGAGTGTTGGGATGGCACTATAGTTCATAATACAATACAAAAGTATCCAGCTTATTAAAGCAACTAGATACTCGAAGAGAATAGCTCAGTAAAAAAACTGCATATTCAAAGGCTACAATGCCAATATTCTAGACTCTGGAATGTTTCTAAAAAAATTCGCATTGCTGTTACTCAGAATCCAATGGTCATGTCAATGAAAAAGAAACAAACAAATTTAAATGACAGAAGGCATGTCTGTTTGAGACAAACCACTTCGAAATAACTTGCCTTGCATCACCAAGGCCAACCTACTCCGCTCAGGGAAGGTCCTGATCAACTCTTTCATTAGGTGGGTTGGGATAATCTTACCTTCATTACTAAGGGAAAAGGATAGGTTATAACCTTTATCTGGGACATTTACAGCAAAAATATTCAAGTACTTCTATATCACGCAGTCACGGAATAGGACTAGAATCTACCTCATGTATATATTTGATCAAGATCATCCAATTACTTAATCCAGATTTTAAACCTTTACTCTCTTTTCATTATGAAGAGGGTTCCTGGTAGAGGAATCCAAAAGGGAATCTTGAATGGAAAGCTCAAATTCCCCTGTCTTGGGTTAAAAGCCAGCCATAATTCTTGCCCCAAGAGTATTCCAAGGAAACCTTGTGGATTTGATTTTGATTTTGCGATGGCAAAGTTCAGGGCTGAAATGTAATTGCATGCTTATTAGGCAACCACATTCTCACCATGGCTTGAGAGGTCTGTGCCGCTTCCTTAAGAAAAACCAGGGACATAGTCTATTCAACTTACAACACCAGTTTGCAAATACAAAACAATATACAGATTGCACACGTAAACACAGCTACACTATCCTGCAAATTAAATATCAAGGTATACAGTCATCATTCTTCCCTCGACCTATCGCTGACACAACTATATCTCAATACCTTTAAACATGAGCAATATGCCACCCCCAAATGGCAAATACGAGTTAATATTTTTTTGTATACCATGTCTGTTGTGAATTCGACAAATTTAGGTGGTACCAATAAAATAATATGAATCAAAAAGTATGATCATGCTTAACGGGATTTGTTGTCCATATTAACATATTTAACAACGTTATTTGGGGTAGATTCGCTTGGAAAGCGTTTATTCATTCACTTAATAATTCACAGTGCAAAAATAAAAATAAATTGTAGGATTGATCTTATAGTTGTTTTGCCAAAATGAGCCATTATTATTTATTAACTAGACTTTTTGTTAATAAACTTGACGACGCTGATAGCGGGGAGGTGTTCCAATGACATTCCTAGCTGCACCAAATGACTAAGATGGGATCATGACTCTCTCTTTTAAAATCTTCACATGTTTGTGTTTATGTATTTGTTTCATTTTTGTTTTTTGTTTTTTGTTTTTTTTTTTTTGTTTTTTTTTTTGTTTTTTGTTTTTTTTTTTTGTTTTTTTTGTTTTTTTTTGTTTTTTTTTTTTGTTTGTTTGTTTTTTTTGTTTTGTTTGTTTGTTTGTTTTGTTTGTTTGTTTGTTTGTTTGTTTGTTTGTTTGTTTGTTTGTTTGTTTGTTTTTTTTTTTTTTTTTTTAACAAATGGACACACTTGGAGAGGCTTGTTGTCTTATGACTTGTGTTAACATGCTAAAAAATGAAGAAATGATTCTTAGTTGGATCTGTAATTGAAGACATGTACATGCCCCTCGTTCAGTTCCAACTAAAGTTTCATTAGTGCGTAGATGCAAAGATTATAGAGGGTAGTAGAAAACAAAACGGAATTTCAAACCCTAGATGAACATGTATGCAAAGTTGGGGAGCTTGGAAGACGCACACGAATTGTTCGATGAATGCTTCATCGAGATGTCTACTCTAGGAATACGCTAATCACATCATATTCTCCCCACGAGTCTGTAGAAGAAGCATTGAAACTCTTTCACTAGATGCAGAGATCGATTTTCCGACTTAACCGCTTTACTTATGCCAGCATTCTCTCAATTTCTAAGGGATGTGTTCCTAATGTCATCACTTACACGGCATTGATTTCAGATTAAATTGAGTGTTGGGATGGCACTATAGTTCATAATACAATACAAAAGTATCCAGCTTATTAAAGCAACCAGATACTCGAAGAGAACAACTTAGTAGAAAAACTGCATATTCAAAGGCTACAAAGCCAACAATCTGGACTTTGGAATGTTTCTAAAAAAGAATCGCATTGTTGTTACTCAGAATCTAATGGTCATGTCAATGAAAAAGAAACAAACAAATTTAAATGACAAAAGGCATGTCTTTTTGAGACAGACCACTTCCAAATAACTTTCCTTGCATCACCAGGGCCAACCTACTCTGCTCAGGGAAGGTCCTGATCAACTCTTTCATTAGGTGGGTTGGGATAATCTTACCTTCATTACTAAGGGAAAAGGATAGGTTATAACCTTTATCTGGGACATTTACAGAAAAAAATATTCAAGTACTTCTATATCAAGCAGTCACAGAACATGACTAGAATCTACCTCATGTATATATTTGATCAAGATCATCCAATTACTTAATCCAGATTTTAAACCTTTACTCTCTTTTCATTATGAAGAGGTTCCCGGTAGAGGAATCCAAAATGGAATCTTGAATGGAAAGCTCAAATTCCCTTGTCTTGGGTTAAAAGCCAGCCATAATTCCTGCCCCAAGAGTATTCCAAGGAAACCTTGTGGATTTGATTTTGATTTTGCGATGGCAAATTTCAGGGCTGAAATGTAATTGCATGCTTATTAGGCAACCAGATTCTCACCATGGCTTGAGAGGTCTGTGCCGCTTCCTTAAGAAAAACCAGGGACATAGTCTATTCAACTTACAACACCAATTTGCAAATACTAAACAATATACAGATTGCACACGCAAACACAACTACACTATCCTGCAAATTAAATATCAAGGTATACAGTCATCATTCTTCCCTCGACCTCTCGCTGACACAACTATATCTAAATACCCTTAAACATGAGCAACACACCACCCCAAATGGCAAATACGAGTTAATATCTTTTTGTAGACCATGTCTGTTGTGAATTCCACAAATTTAGGTGGTACCAATAAAATAATATGAATCAAAAAGTATGATCATGCTTAACACGATTCATTGTCCATATTAAGATATTTAACACCATTATTTGGGGTAGATTCACTTGGAAAGCGTTTATTCATTCACTTAATAATTCACAGTGCAAAAATAAAAATAAATTGTAGGATTGATCTTATAGCTGTGTTGCCAAAATGAGCCATTATTATTTATTAACTAGACTTTTTGTTAATAAACTTGATGACACTGATAGAGGGGACGTCTTCCAATGACATTCCTAGCTGCACCAAATGACTAAGATGGGATCATAACTCTCTCTTTTAAAATCTTCACATGTTTGTGTTTATGTATTTGTTTCATTTTTGTTTTTTGTTTTTTGTTTTTTTTTTTTTTTGTTTGTTTGTTTGTTTGTTTTTTTGTTTTTTTTTTTTGTTTTTTGTTTGTTTTTTTGTTTTTTTTGTTTTTTGTTTTTTTTTGTTTTTTGTTTTTTGTTTTTTTTAACAAACGGACACACTTGGAGAGGCTTGTTGTCTTATGACTTGTGTTAACATGCTGAATAATGAAGAAATGATTCTTAGTTGGGTCTGTAATTGAAGAATGCACATGCCCCTCGTTCAGTTCCAACTAAAGTTTCATTAATGCGTAGATGCAAATATTATAGAGGGTAGTAGAAACCAAAACGGAATTTCAAACCCTAGATGAACATGTATGCAAAGTTGGGGAGCTTGGCAGACTCACATGAATTGTTCAATGAAATGCTTCATCGAGATATCTGCTCTAGGAATATGCTAATCACATCATATTCTCCCCATGGGCCTGTAGAAGAAGCATTGAAACTCTTTCACCAGATGCAAAGATCGATTTGCTGACTTAACCGCTTTACTTATGCTAGCGTTCTCTCGATTTCTAAGGGATGTGTTCCTAATGTCATCACTTACAAGACATTGATTTCAGATTAAATTGAGTGTTTGGATGGCACTATAGTTCATAATACAATACAAAAGTATCCAGCTTATTAAAGCAACCACATACTTGAAGAGAACAGCTCAGTAGAAAAATTGCATATTCAAAGGCTACAAAGCCAACATTCTGTACTCTGGAATGTTTCTAAAAAAAATTCGCATTGCTATTACTCAGAATCCAATGGTCTTGTCAATGAAAAAGAAACAAACAAATTTAAATGATAGAAGGCATGTCTGTTTGAGACAGACCACTTCCCAAATAACTTTCCTTGCATCACCAGGGCCAACCTATTCCGCTCAGGGAAGGGCCTGATCAAATCTTTCATTAGGTGGGTTGGGATAATCTTACCTTCATTACTAACGGAAAAGGATAGGTTATAACCTTTATCTGGGACATTTACAGCAAAAATATTCAAGTACTTCTATATCAAGCAATCACGGAACATGACTAGAATCTACCTCATGTATATATTTGATCAAGATCATCCAATTACTTAATCCAGATTTTAAACCTTTACTCTCTTTTCATTATGAAGAGGGTTCCCGGTAGAGGAATCCAAAAGGGAATCTTGAATGGAAAGCTCAAATTCCCCTGTCTTGGGTTAAAAGCCAGCCATAATTCCTACCCCAAGAGTATTCCAAGGAAACCTTGTGCATTTGATTTTGATTTTGCGATGGCAAAGTTCAGGGCTGAAACGTAATTTCATGCTTATAGGCAACCAGATTCTCACCATGGCTTGAGAGGTCTGTGCCGCTTCCTTAAGAAAAACCAGGGACATAATCTATTCAACTTACAACACCAGTTTGCAAATACTAAACAATATACAGATTGCACACGCAAAAACAGCTACACTATCCTACAAATTAAATATCAAGGTATACAGTCATCATTCTTCCCACGACCTCTTGTTGACACAACTATATCTCAATACCCTAAAACATGAGCAATACGCCACCCCCAAATGGCAAATACGAATTAATATTTTTTGTAGACCATGCCTGTTGTGAATTCCACAAATTTAAGTGGTACCAATAAAATAATATGAATCAAAAAGTATGATCATGCTTAACGGGATTCGTTGTCCATATTAAGATATTTAACACCATTATTTGGGGTAGATTCGCTTGGAAAGTGTTTATTCATTTACTTAATAATTCACAGTGCAAAAATAAAAATAAATTGTAGGATTGATCTTATAGTTGTGTTTCCAAAATGAGCCATTATTATTTATTAACAAGACTTTTTGTTAATAAACTTGACGACACTGATAGCGGGGACGTGTTCCAACGACATTCCTAGCTGCACCAAATGACTAAGATGGGATCATGAATCTCTCTTTTAAAATCTTCACATGTTTGTGTTTATGTATTTGTTTCATTTTTGTTTTTTGTTTTTTGTTTTTGTTTTTGTTTGTTTGTCTTTTTTTTTTTATAAATGGACACACTTGGAGAGGCTTGTTGTCTTATGACTTCTGTTAACATGCTGAACAATGAAGAAATGATTCTTAGTTGGATCTGTAATTGACGACATGCACATGCCCCTCGTTCAGTTCCAACTAAAGTTTCATTAATGCGTAGATGCAAAGATTATAGAGGGTAGTAGAAACCAAAATAGAATTTCAAACCCTAGATGAACATGTATGCAAAGTTGGGGAGCTTGGCAGACGCACATGAATTGTTCGATGAAATGCTTCATCGAGATGTCTGCTCTAGGAATACGCTAATCACATCATATTCTCCCCACGGGCCTGTAGAAGAAGCGTTGAAACTCTTTCATCAGATGCAGAGATCGATTTTCCGACTTAACCGCTTTACTTATGCCAGCGTTCTCTCAGGTTATAAGGGATGTGTTCCTAATGTCATCACTTACACGGGATTGATTTCAGATTAAATTGAGTGTTGGGATGGCACTATAGTTCATAATACAATACAAAAGTATCCAACTTATTAAAGCAACCAGATACTCGAAGAGAACAGATTAGTAGAAAAACTGCATATTCAAAGGCTACAAAGCCAACAGCCTAGACTTTGGAATGTTTCTAAAAACAAATCGCATTGTTGTTACTCAGAATCCAATGGTCATGTCAATGAAAAAGAAACAAACAAATTTAAATGACAGAAGGCATGTCTGTTTGAGACAGACCACTTCCAAATAACTTGCCTTGCATCACCAGGGCCAACCTACTCCGCTCAGGGAAGGTCCTGATCAACTCTTTCATTAGGTGGGTTGGGATAATCTTACCTTCATTATTAAGGGAAAAGGATAGGTTATAACCTTTATCTGGGACATTTACAACAAAAATATTCAAGTACTTCTATATCAAGCAGTCACAGAACAGGACTAAAATCTACCTCATGTATATATTTGATCAAGATCATCCAATTACTTAATCCAAATTTTAAACCTTTACTCTCTTTTCATTATGAAGAGGGTTCCCGGTAAAGGAATCCAAAAGGAAATCTTGAATGGAAAGCTCAAATTCCCCTGTCTTGGGTTAAAAGCCAGCCATAATTCCTGCCCCAAGAGTATTCCAAGGAAACCTTGTGGATTTGATTTTGATTTTGCGATGGCAAAGTTCGGGGCTGAAATGTAATTGCATGCTTATTAGGCAACCAGATTCTCACCATGGCTTGAGAGGTCTGTGCTGCTTCCTTAAGAAAAACCAGGGACATAGTCTATTCAACTTACAACACCAGTTTGCAAATACTAAACAATATACAGATTGCACACGCAAACACAACTACACTATCCTGCAAATTAAATATCAAGGTATACAGTCATCATTCTTCCCTTGACCTCTCGCTGACACAACTATATCTCAATACCCTTAAACATGAGCAATACACCACCCCCAAATGGCAAATACGAGTTAGTATTTTTTCGTAGACCATGTCTGTTGTGAATTCCACAAATTTAGGTGGTACCAATAAAATAATATGAATCAAAAAGTATGATCATGCATAACGGGATTTGTTGTCCATATTAAGATATTTAACACCATTATTTGGGGTAGATTCGCTTGGAAAGCGTTTATTCATTCACTTAATAATTCACAGTGCAAAAATAAAAATAAATTGTAGGATTGATCTTATCGCTGTGTTGCCAAAATGAGCCATTATTATTTATTAACTAGACTTTTTGTTAATAAACTTGACGACACTGATAGCGGGGACGTGTTCCAACGACATTCCTAGCTACACCAAATGACTAAGATGGGATCATGACTCTTTCTTTTAAAATCTTCACATGTTTGTGTTTATGTATTTGTTTCATTTTTGTTTTTTGTTTTTTGTTTTTTTGTTTTTTGTTTTTTTTTTGTTTTTTTTTTTTTTTTTTTTTTTTGTTTTTTGTTTTTTGTTTGTTTTTGTTTTTTTTGTTTTGTTTTGTTTTGTTTTTTGTTTTGTTTTGTTTTGTTTTTTGTTTGTTTGTTTGTTTGTTTGTTTTTGTTTGTTTTTTTTTTTTTTTTTTAATAACAAACCGACACACTTAGAGAGGCTTGTTGTCTTATGACTTGTGTTAACATGCTGAACAATGAAGAAATGATTCTTAGTTGGATATGTAATTGAAGACATGCACATGCTCCTCATTCAATTCCAACTAAAGTTTCATTAATGCGTAGATGCAAATATTATAGAGGGTAGTAGAAACCAAAACGGAATTTCAAACCCTAGATGAACATGTATGCAAAGTTGGGGAGCTTGGCAGACGCACATGAACTGTTCGATGAAATGCTTCATTGATATGTCTACTCTAGGAATACGCTAATCACATCATATTCTCCCCATGGGTCTGTAGAAGAAGCGTTGAAACTCTTTCACCAGATGCAGATATCGATTTTTTGACTTAACCACTTTACTTATGCCAGCGTTCTCTTGGTTTCTAAGGGATGTGTTCCTAATGTCATCACTTACATGGGATTGACTTCAGATTAAATTGAGTGTTGGGATGGCACTATAGTTCATAATACAATACAAAAGTATCCAGCTTATTAAAGCAACCAGATACTCGAAGAGAACAGCTCAGTAGAAAAACTGCATATTCAAAGGCTACAAAGCCAATAGTCTGGACTTTGGAATGTTTCTAAGAAAAATTCGCATTGTTGTTACTCAGAATCCAATGGTCATGTCAATGAAAAAGAAACAAACAATTTTAAATGACAGAAGGCATGTCTATTTGAGACAGACCACTTCCAAATAACTTGTCGTGCATCACCAGTGTCAACCTACTCCGCTCAGGGAAGGTCCTGATCCACTCTTTCATTAGGTGGGTTGGGATAATCTTACCTTCATTACTAAGGGAAAAGGATAGGTTATAACCTTTATCTGGGACATTTACAACAAAAATATTCAAGTACTTCTATATCAAGCAGTCACAGAACAGGACTAGAATCTACCTCGTGTATATATTTGATCAAGAACATCCAATTACTTAATCCGGATTTTAAACCTTTACTCTCTTTTCATTATGAAGAGGATTCTCGGTAGAGGAATCCAAAAGGGAATCTTGAATGGAAAGCTCAAATTCCCCTGTCTTGGGTTAAAAGCCAGCCATAATTCCTACCCTAAGAGTATTCCAAGGAAACCTTGTGGATTTCATTTTGATTTTGTGATGGCAAAGTTCAGGGCTGAAATGTAATTGCATGCTTATTAGGCAACCAGATTCTCACCATGGCTTGAGAGGTTTGTGCCGCTTCCTTAAGAAAAACCAGGGACATAGTCTATTCAACTTACAACACCAATTTGCAAACACTAAACAATATACAGATTGCACACGCAAACACAGCTACACTATCCTACAAATTAAATATCAAGGTATACAGTCATCATTCTTCCCTCGACCTCTCGCTGACATAACTACATCTCAGTACCCTTAAACATGAGCAATACGCCACCCCCAAATGGCAAATACGAGTTAATATTTTTTTGTATACCATGTCTGTTGTGAATTCGACAAATTTAGGTGGTACCAATAAAATAATATGAATCAAAAAGTATGATCATGCTTAACGGGATTTGTTGTCCATATTAAGATATTTAACACCATTATTTGGGGTAGATTCGCTTGGAAAGCATTTATTCATTCACTTAATAATTCACAGTGCAAAAATAAAAATAAATTGTAGGATTGATCTTATAGCTGTGTTGCCAAAATGAGCCATTATTATTTATTAACTAGACTTTTTGTTAATAAACTTGACGACGCTGATAGCGAGGACGTGTTCCAACGACATTCCTAGCTGCACCAAATGACTGAGATGGGATCATGACTCTCTCTCTTTTAAAATCTTCACATGTTTGTTTTTATGTATTTGTTTCATTTTATTTTTTTATAAAAAACCGACACACTTGGAGAGGCTTGTTGTCTTATGACTTGTGTTAACACGCTGAACAATGAAGAAATTATTCTTAGTTGGATCTGTAATTGAAGACATGCACATGCCCCTTGTTCAGTTCTAACTAAAGTTTCATTAATGTGTAGATGCAAAGATTATATAGGGTAGTAGAAACCAAAACGAAAATTCAAACCCTAGATGAACATGTATGCGAAGTTGGGGAGCTTGGTAGACACACATGAATTGTTCGACGAAATGCTTCATCAAGGTGTCCGCTCTAGGAATATGCTAATCACATCATATTCTCCCCATGGGCCTGTAGAAGAAGCATTGAAACTCTTTCACCAGATGCAGAGATCGATTTTCCGGCTTGACCGCTTTACTTATGCCAGCATTCTCTCAGTTTATAAGGGATGTGTTTCTAATGTCATCACTTACATGGCGTTGATTTCATATTAAATTGAGTGTTGGGATGGCACTATAGTTGATAATACAATACAAAAGTATCCAGCTTATTAAAGCAACCAGATACTCGAAGAGAACAGCTCAGCAAAAAAACTATATATTCAAAGGCTACAAAGCCAACAGTCTGGACTCTGGAATGTTTCTAAAAGAAAATCGCATTGCTATTACTCAGAATCCAATGGTCATGTCAATGAAAAAGAAACAAACAAATTTAAATGACAGAATGCATGTCTGTTTGAGATAGACCACTTCGAAATAACTTGCCTTGCATCACCAGGGCCAACCTACTCTGCTCAGGGAAGGTCCTGATCAACTCTTTCATTAGGTGGGTTGGGATAATCTTACCTTCATTACTAAGGGAAAAGGATAGGTTATAACCTTTATCTGGGAAATTTACAGCAAAAATATTCAAGTACTTCTATATTAAGCAGTCACGAAATAGGACTGGAATCTACCTCATGTATATATTTGATCAAGATCATCCAGTTTCTTAATCCAGATTTTCAACCTTTACTCTATTTTCATTATGAAGAGGGTTCCTGGTAGAGGAATCCAAAAGGGAATCTTGAATGGAAAGCTCAACTTCCCCTGTCTTGGGTTAAAAGCCAGCCATAATTCTTGCCCCAAGAGTATTCCAAGGAAACCTTGTGGATTTGATTTTGATTATGTGATGGCAAAGTTTAGGGCTGAAATGTAATTGCATGCTTATTATGCACCCAGATTCTCACCATGGCTTGAGAGGTTTGTGCCGCTTCCTTAAGAAAAACCAGGGACATAGTCTATTCAACTTACAACATCAGTTTGCAAATACTAAACAATATACAGATTGCACACACAAACACAACTACACTATCCTGCAAATGAAATATCAAGGTATACAGTCATCATTCTTCCCTCGACCTCTCAATGACACAACTATATCTCAATACCCTTAAACATGAGCAATACGCCACACCCAACTAGAAAATACGAGTTAATATTTTTTCATAGACCATGTCTGTTGTGAATTCCACAAATTTAGGTGGTACAAACAAAATAGGGTTCATTACATATATGTCACGATTTAGAAAAATCTTACAACACTTACAAATCTTGAAGGCCCAATGTTCATAACTTCTTTAAAGTCATCCCAAGTAATGTTCCCGTTCATCTCTACGGTGTTATATTCCTTCTCGCGTTCACTCAAAGTGGCTCTAGCAACCATGGTTTCAAACTCTTTTCCAATTTTGGAAATATTAGGCGCTGAAGAATTTCCATGGCTACTGCAGCTTCCTCCACTGTTGTTGTTGCTACTACTGCCCCCCACACCTCCACTACTCGCTACAAGGACCACCATTTGTAAACACTAGCGGTTTCTTATATGTGAGCAATAAGCATTTCTTTATTTCAGAGAAAGCACTGACGGGAGTATTTATACCAGATACCTCGTCATAAGCTCCAGCATTAGCAGTTTTGGGATTATCTGGTCCACTCTCGTTAACTCTATGAGGTGGTGATCAAGAACCATGTTTCCGTAAACCTTTTCTAGTAGGGATTTTACAGTGCATACCAAATTGGGAAAACACCATTGTCGAGGTTCAATACCTTTTTAGGGAAATTTCTCCCGAGTTTCTAGGGCTACATCATTATGCTGAGAACAAATCTTGGGAATTGGAGGATAAGACCGTGACAAACATCAATTCGACTGCATAAATTTTTCAAATCAATCTTGATGTGTGACAACATTATTGCACCGCAAAAAGAATCTCCACCAGACCTCATCAAGTGGGTGTATCCTGATTGGGATAACTGCGGAAATCCATATCTTAAGTGCCAAAACACCGAGAAATTTGAATCTTCAATCGAATCAATTTATGTTAAATAATTACACTCAAATCTCGAAAATCTCGCCCAAATCTCAGATGTAAAGCATTTTTGGCATAATTAATTAATAATTATAGATTTCTGAGGGTGAAACTGATTCAATTTATTTTCTATCTGCAGGATTTTTATGGCACGATTTCTGATTTGCCCGATAAGCCATGCCATGAGATAAGAAGCAACTATCGTCAGTTGGAAACGAAATCTATCAGTTTTCCATACACAGTATGCATGGCATCAGAACGATCCATTTAAGAGTCTGAACGATGTGGGATTCGAGAGAAAAGAATGCAGGAACGAAATTCGACCGCACGAGAGTAGTACGAGTGGTTTCCTATGGAAAAGTGACAATGTGATGAAATCGAGGCACCTTTGGAAATCTTAAAGGAGTAATTTCAATCCAAAATTAGAATGAGATGACAGAATTTGACCTCAACAGAACTCAAAAATATAGCTTGGAGGTGAATTCCTAACATGAGAGATCAAGCTTAGAGTATTAATCTGTTAATTAATTTTGGGCATAAGGTAACTGCGAGTCTGCATTGAGTTTAATGAAGCATTTGGAGATTTTTCCCAATGACCAGCACTAAAGAAATTTGAGTATTCTAATGGGGTAATAATATGAATTGGATATTGGCTACTGTGAGCGGAGCGAGGAAGATGTCTAGTTGATTTGATGGGAATTAATGTCGTGAGAAGGAACCAAAATTAATTCTGATCTAGAATGTTGGAGTGTGAAGACCACCATAACATGGAGCTTTGGGTGTACTCCTCCAGATCTACGCAGAGAACACTATGTGTAACAGAGTATGGTGAATTGTGTGGGTACAGAAGGGAACTGAACCAATTTTCAGGATATAAACACAATTTTCAATTGCAGGGTACAATCACAATTTTCAATTGCTGGAGTGTAGAAACAATGGAGCTAATTTGGCTCTTACAAACTTGAGAGCATAAGCTCAATATGTTTTAAAATAAAATTAGGAATAAAATATTCTGAGCCTATCAGAAAATAAACAAACCTGAAGGAATCTATATATGTTGAGATTGTATTAAAGTCAATTCCACACTCCTTTGATCTTTTGCTTAAAAGCTCTGTCTCATGGACACGCCGAGACCTTGATATGATTTCTTCACCGTTGATCGAATTGATAGTGCACTGATTAAATATCTTAGTAACAATAGTAACACAAACCCGCATCTCTGAGTTGCAATTTGACAACGCAGAAAATTATTATATAACAAAATGTGTTTATTTGTTAACCCAAAAGTTTGAAGTATTATCAATGTACATGTCAATCACTAATTAAGTGCAACAGAATTCGAACCAATTTTTAAGCACACCTTTGCGCGGAAGTGTTGCTACGTTTGCCCTCTCTGGATGGCTATTACAAATTTTTTCTAATGTTTTTAGTGGGTAGTTACAGAAATGGCCCAATCTTCAGAATGTAGCTAACACCAAGTTTCAAATCTTCCATGGCACCGCAACGTAGCATACAACCTCGAAATAGAGCTAGAAACCCAAGAACAACATTGTGGGCTCTTGGTATTTCATTGCAAACCAAATTTAACAAACAAACAAACAAAAACAAATCATGCAGTTTAGGGGATAGCAAGATTGTCCAATTCTTCAAACCCAGCCCATGGGAAAATAACCTGAATTGCAGCAGACCATTGGAATGAATAGGATTTATTTATTTTTCTTTAATCAAAAATAAATTTGCAGCTTATTAGAGAGAGCCTTGAAAGGTTACCATACACAATTTCAAGGTAGAGTGTGGTAGATATTTAAAAAACTAGTCATGCATGCATGGGCCCATAGGTCTCAAGGGTTCAACTAAGCTTTGATACCAAGTGTAAGGACCCGTTCTATACTATATATTTTTTTTTTCTTTTCAAAATAAATCACAATAAAATACAACTAGAAGAGAAAGACATTAGGAATTCAAATTTATTCAGCACTATCTAACACATCCCTGAAGTTCATTTCACTGAACATATCATAAAACTACATATATTTAACTAAGGCCATAAAGAAATCATACAACATAATATTGCAACACATATGTATCATTCACCAGAAGACGAGACTCCACTTGATCTGTCGTTACTTGTCTTCCCTTGTTGTCAATCACCTCCGAGAGTGAATGATGACGCACTTAACCCAAATGCGATGAACCACCGGTTAACCTCCCAGCTTACTCCTTGGGTACTCTTCTTCCCCACGAACCCCCGAGCTGCAATGGGGTTGTACAATGGAGGAATGCAATAGCTGGTAGAGGAGAGCACTCCTTGGCTCAAGAGTCCCCTCTCCAAAATCCTCTACCTCACCAAACTCACTATAGTTTCGTAATCACTGCTTTGACATAGTCTCATCCATCCAACAATAGGGTTCTCCAAAAAATCCCTCCTCCCATGGCTTGCCCCCTCTTTTATAGGAGTCCTAATAGGTGACACTTGGCATGTGATGCATAATTAATTGTTTTTTTATAATTCAATTGTTTGATTATTCACCTACCCATGTTTCACTCTCTCATCAAAGGTCTCCAAAATTATTTACTTAAATTTTAATTTAAAACTAATATTTTCCTCTCCTCAACAAGATTCCTATTTCTTCTCCTAATTGCCTCTTGATCCCCCTTGTTACTCCTTAATTTGTGTTCATTACTAAAGTCAATTAATGAGTCAAGATTTGATCCCCTATCTACTCCTTAATTCAACTCAAGTTATCTCTTAGATGGATATTCTTATGTTGGTTGTTGCCACATGGAGGTTCTCTACATTTCTCTAAAATTTAATTTATTAATCTTCTTTTAATTCACCATCCTCTTCTCTTAATTAGGTTTAACTGATTTAGGATTCATCTTTATCCTTACAATTATGTCCCTCTTTCCCCTTTTACCTAATTAAACTACATAATCTACCTAATATTTTCCAACATGGGAAGGGTAGAGTTTTTAAGGTAACTTATTTTATTTCTTCCTATCATCCTCTTAACCCAAGTTTTATTTTTGGTTTAATTACCTTGGTTTCTAACATCATTTACCCTTGATGTAAATTTACCTAGTTTTCATTTCTTGATTATATTTATCAATTAATTTATTTTTAATGATTCCAAGGGTGCCAAGTTTGGTCGTGCCCTCCAAGAACTTCCCGTGAAGTTCCAAGGGTGTCACGCCTAATAGTTTATTTGTGATGCCAAGGGTGCCAAGTTGGTCGTGCCCTTCAAGAAATTCCCCTGAAGTTCCAAGGGTGCCACACCACTTGCCCTTCAAGGATTCAGTGATTACGAGGGCAAAGTATAGGTGCAACGACATATACCACTATCATCTTTTATGTTGCCTGCTATAGTGAGACTAATGGTGTCGGGGAACAAGGAATCCACCTTGATGCACACCCCTCGGTAAAATCCTCATGAGCAACCCAACTTTGGGACCTGCCCTCATGACATCGTGATCTTCAAGGCGAAGGTGTTTCAACCTTTCCAGCCCAAGTCATGGCGGGAGTGCTAGTGGGTGAGATCAGGGACATTGTCCCACCCCTCCCATGTAGTTCCATCCACTTGTACAACCCCATCACCCATATGTGAGTCATTCAGCCAAACAACTAATCTATGCCTGCAACCATTAACATATCATCAGAATATAGATAAACATTTATAGCAGGTGTCAAAATCGACTTAGAATTTCAAAGATAAAACAATATAAATTTTCATCAAACCAGGTGCCATCAACTCGTCATATGCGAGTGCCTCTGATGGTTTCTTGCCATACTCAATAATCATTAGTAACAAGGTTTCTCAGTGTTAGTCATTATCATAATAGCATCATTAACATCACCTAGTCATTCGCATCATTGCTCATTGTGAACCAGAACTAATGCAAGTAGGTAACATGGGGGCACATCCATCATGGCTATCATCATCATAACATCAATGGAAACATACCTATCCATCAAAGCTATTATCATCATGATATCAGTAGAGAGCATACATATCCTTTACTGCTATCATCATCATAAATTCAATAGAGACCAAACATAACCATTTATGCTACAATCATCATAGTATCAATAGAGAACATGCATAACCATAAATGCTACAATCATCATAATACCAATAGATACATACATAACCATTAATGCTATCTTCATCATAATATCAATGGAGAACATACATAAACATCACAACCACTAATAATAGAGTCATATGTCCAGATCCTCAACCTGAGGTCCTCAAAGAATAAAGTGTGGGCCTTAGGGCTAAATAAATGTTAATGACATATCATTGCCAGTCAACTAGAGCGGAGCACTACACTACAATAATTCCTTAAAATTTAATGGGAGGAATGGGATAATTACATTCATTAGATTTTGAAGTTGTCCCACAAATTTCCTGGGAGATTGAGGTAAATATGGGATTGTATAAAACTAGAGAACATCGATAATGGAAAAAAAGGGAAGGAGGAAAAGGCCCATGAAAGAAAAGGGGGTCTAAGATATTCATAGATAAAGGAATTTATCCATTCATGCATAGGGAGAGTCATCCATAGGGAACAAATACACATGAGTGCTTGAGCATTGAAATTAGCGAGTGGAGTGTTTCCCTTCCTAAGTAGAATGATGGTTGAAGCATTATGGGTGATTAAACTACGTTTTGGGTGCCCAGATATGCCCAAAAATGTGTTAATCACAAATTGGAATGATGTTGGTGTGTTTTGGGCTCCCTAGATTTTTTTTTTTCTTGTCAAACACTTGCATAAGAGCTTTGGACTCTAGCTAGGCATAGTAGGTTGTGATTTCATGTATGTCAATTGAGCATGACAAGAAAGAGGTGGAGAAATCACCAAGGACTATAAAGTAGTGAAGGGATTTCCTTATTGATAGGCCTCCTAAATAGGTAAAACATAAGTCCCATCTAACCACTCTTAGGAAAATAAATTCTATATTGAACCTTCCTTTTTGCACTTAATGACACTTTTCTAACTTAATGAGTTCTTAGGAGAGTCAAAGAGAATTTTCATACTTTATGTGCCTAACATGACTTGTGTAGGATATTGAAGGGATTTTGGAGGGAAGAAATCCTCCCCTCAAGGAGGATGCCCCCTACCCATATTTTATAAATAAGAGACTCATGTAGGCCAATAGGGACAAATGAAAAGTATAGTAGAGCATGTGAAGAATAGGAGAAGTTTAGATTTCAAGCAAGTTTTGTAACTTTGTCATGTACAAGCAACTTTTCAATTAATGAAGTGATATTTGATTTTAACTTTTAGTCTAACTTTATTCTAAGGGTTCTGATATTCCTTGGGGTAGGGACCACCATAGGTGCTCAAGATCCCTCTTGTACCATTTATGTTCATGCATTTGTTTATCTCTACAAAATATTTCTAAAAGTTACTTTCATGAATGGTTATTTAGATAGTTTACGAGCAGTCTTTTCTTGCATATTATCTTAGCATTTGGTAATGATAGTTGTAGTGGTTGAATTATTTAAATAGCATTTTTACTTTCCATTTCGTTCACATTCTTTTCTATCCATCATTCACTATTTGTTGTTTTTGCGCTGCTTATTTTGCAATTGTAGGAAACCCTACAACTTTGCATTTTGTTAGATTAACCCTAACACAAGTTGTTATGATGCCTTAGAAAATTGTATTTTTATTTTTATTTCCAAATCCTCCTTCTCTTCCTTGCCCTCCTACCTTGCATTTAGCGTGTTCACTTGCTAGCAAAATAGGGACTCATGTAGCAATTTTCAACTTTCCTTATAAACTCACTTATATTTTCACCAAAATCATGATTTGCCTTCCTTAGTGTATTACAACACTCCTGGAATATTTAGAATGGAACTTGAAGGTAGAGATATATTTTAGATGTCTTTGTTTGGTTTATTGTAGAAATTGCTTTTTATCTACAAAATTAGGGTTTACTGTTTGCAAGCTTTCATTCCAATAGTGTGTTTTCTTTCCTTGCAAGATAGAATAGGCATGCTTTCATTTCATTACCGATAGAGTAGTTTTCCTCCCTTTATAGCCTATATTTGCATTCTATCTTTCTTTCAACAAGTTGTTTCTTGTAATTTCATCTTTCTTGTAGCATAGAATAGTCAAATTCACTTCTATACATCTAGATTCCATTATGGTATTTCCAACTACATAAAAGTCAACAAAAGGAAGAGATAGTGGATGCTACACATATAGTGCCAAAGCCTATTAAGTTTGTATGAACACCGGGTTGAAAATTAAATCTAAGACCCTTAAGAGTTGCAACATTTTTGTTGCAATACCGAGGGCCATCACTTATTTGCTTTGCTAACCAAGCTAAGAGGCGTATCTATATTTCAAAGGCCCAGATTCAGGTGGGAAAGGAGATACATGACTCTATTTTACATGTGAAAGAGAGTTTTTTTTCACCTAGTCTATTATCAACGAGTTATCGATTTTCCCCTCATGGTATCATGGCATAGCTAGGGGGTGACTAATTGTAAAAGGTTTATGTTCAACGAAGCCTATGGTTGGGTGGAAAAGTCTCATTCCTAGATCAGTTGCTAGGTTGAAAAAATCCAGTATGGCATATATACATATTCATGCAAAGATCTAAAGAATGTTTAAGTTTCATATATCTTAGCAATAATGTATACTAGTAGAAGTTTACATGTAATTTTGGGAATAAATCAATGTTTAAAGTGGATAAGTTAAATTACATAATCCTCTTTCCTAATAATGGTGGCCAGTAACTCTCGGCAAGTATGATTAATTACATATGAATCCCACACTTCTTAAATTATGGTGGGACGTCCCTCTTGGTAATTATCCAAAGTTTCCTTATTCCTAGGAATTGTCTGAAACTTTAAATATATAAGTTCTTATGTATATGAACTAACATTTTCATAAATTTTAGGGTTAATAAATGCTAGTAGGAAATATTTTTACTTAAGTGAATGCGGTGAATTCTAGTAATAAACCATTCTAAGAGTGAAGTTTTCTTTAATACATTACGTATATGAGAATATTTATATACATATTGTCACTTATATTCATGAATTTTCCATATATGAAGAAAGAAATTTTGTGAAAGAATTTTACCTAAACAATGATCATTTGGAGATTCATGCAGAGGGTGTTTTTATTAAATTTGATTGATTTCCCTCAACAGAGATAATATCTCTATTTTTTAATGCAAATTCTCTTATATTTGATGTAGGAAAAACCTTCATTATTGATGGGATGTCCAAAGTTTTTAGAGGCAGACTCTTCGATTTTGATTGATTATCAATGTGAGTAGAATACACTAACAACATCAATAGTCGGGGAATGCCATAATAGTTTCAAAAGGTAAAAGTATTAAATTTCACATATGGGCAATAATGTCAAGAAGGTTGGATAAAATTTTCCAAAAGGTAAAGTATTAAAGTTTGCTAATGGACAATAATGTCATTAGTGACTAGAAACATAGGACAAAGTTTTCCAAAGGGTAACATTTTAACTTTCACCTATGGTTGAATAGCCCATGGGTTGGTGACAATTTTTTTGGGGTGGATCACATCAGGGGTCATTTAAAATTTGGGGTTATACCTCATTGATTTCTTGTAAAAAATTTAGTGTTTGATCTCATCAACGATCAATAAAAGGTTTGGGATTCTACCTCATCAACAATTGGAAAATTGTTTGGGGTTATATCTCATTTATAGTGAGAAAATAAGTTTGGGGTTCTATCTCATCCATGGCTAGAATTGTTTTTGGGGTTGACCTCATCGTTGGTCAGTGAAAAGTTGGAATTTTAGCCCATCGATGATTGAGAAAATATTTGGATTGTATTATTGGAAACTTGTGGAATTCTCCCAATGATTGATGGACCCTCACTTTGGAAATTTTCATGTGGACTATGATCACACGTGAGTTTTATTCGCATGTGGGGTTTAATTATCATTTAAATAAGGTGAAATATAAATATTTATGTGGAATTAGTGGATTAAAGTTTTATTTAAAATCCCACTTATGTAAATGCACGTAAAGTAAATTAATTGGAGCCACCAAATGATATGTTGGGGTTGGATGGCCTTGGTGTTGGTTCAACACCCTACTTGGTGTGAAACATCGACTAGAGTGCAATGTGGTCATTTTTAGTAGCTCTAAAATAGTTCCAATGGTGAAAATATTCAAATGATCATATCTCAATGATATGGAATCATTTTAATAATATACCATTGGAAAGCTATCACCAAGAAGAAGGTGATCATGATCTCATAATAGATTTTCAAATTGAATCAGAAAAGAAAAAAATTGATACCCCATATCCTTAACAAGGTATATAGGAGGTTGGATATGATACATGCAATTTTTGTCACTCTTATCTCGGTTGTCACTTGGCCTCTAGTATTATTACATCACTTCAGTCCTCATTAATAAGCACCATGTTATATTGGGTCCACGTGATCAACCCCTTTCTTAATCCCAAGTTTTTCAAACTTTGTGGATTCATTTGGATCCACCAAGATCTAAAAAGACTCAAAACATCCCATTTCATAATTCTCCAAATTTTCGGATTCCACATCACATGTACAATATACACCACATCAACCACCACATTAGTTCATATGTACAAATTATATCACGTCATTGTGCCACACTGGAATGCCATATCATAAACATACCACATCATCCAAAATTGATCTATGTCCCACATCATAATGACATCAACATGCCAAAATAATGCATGCCTACCTGCAAGGCCTGAAATGCTCACTTGGACTTTCTGTGTCCTCCACGCAGAATTTCATCACTTACAATATTTTGGCATCTGGCACATCCAACATTCAAGTTTTTTTTAAAATCCATTGACAAATTCTTCTATATGCCTAAACATTTGGATCTTGACAGACTCTAGATCCCTTGTCCTGTTACAATGATAGATCTTGGACTTTTTGTCTCCATTCATACATAGAATCTAGATTCTTCTCCATTCCCCAAATCTAGTTAATGAAAAACTAGCCACTGTGCCACTAGGAAAACTAAAAATGTTCCTCGACGACTTTCACCCACTCTAGTTGACAGATTTCAACTAATTGACATGTCTATATCAAAACATAAATCTGCTAATTGAGGGTCAAGTCACCATCCTTATTCTTTGAATTTAACTGAATTACAAATAAGGTTAGTCCCTAGTCTCCAAACGTTGTTCAACATGCCATCAATTTGGTTATTCAAATGTTCAGATGACTTAAGGCCATTTTAGTGTACAACTCATTAGCCACCAACCACCAAGAAAACTAAATATTATCCTAAATAACAAAGAATAGTCGAGTTACCCTCCACCCTTGAGCCCTCTTGTGGCTAGCTCTTGATCAAATCCCCCATTGACTTTTGTGACCAATTATTGGGACTAGAAGCCACTGATCCCTATATTTCAAGTTTAATCCCCAAATTTCTCTAAGGAAACAAGATTCAAATAGAGATACTTTCATTTTCTAAGGAGTGAAAAAGGCTATGATATGGGAAATGACTTACACAAAGCTTCTAAAATTATAAAAAAAATTCACTAGCTTTACAGGGATTCAAAACATTTCTCTTAGCGAGATGCCTTCATTAAAAAGGAAAAAAGATGGCTAGAAGATAAATCCTTAACTTTACTCCAACACAATGGAGATCTTCACCCTTCTTCTGGGCTACAAAACTTCAATACATCAACTCTAAAATATTACAAACAAAATAGCCAACAATTTGGTTTAACACATGAGGAATACCATGTCCTCATAACTACTAGGATTATGAACTACCACAAATAGGGGCTTAGCCACCCACTTCAAGGACTCCAATCAGGGAAAACCTCCCATACTCCCTACATTTTAGGGATATAACATAGTCGTCTAATCCCAATCCCACTGCTAGCCTATCAAAAGCCAAAACACATTATTAGAATTACATGAAAAGCCACAGTCTCCAATCAACTTATGCATTTTATTAAACAATACCATACATCATAGGTAGCATAATTTAAAGATTACTTCTACATACAATATTCATCAATAAGGAAACTTTACAACTATTAACCCAATACAAGTCACCATAACTTTCAGTTCATCATTACAAACATACATGGTAACCATAATAGCAATAATCATGAAACACTAAAAAGAAATATCAATTCATTAGTAAAATGGTTTATATGCTTCTTTGATTCACACAAACTAACTTGAGACTAAATAAGGGAGATTCACTCTCGACACAACCATAGGCTTAACTATGTTGCAAGTTTCTTGTAGCTGGTCACCCATGAAATAGATCGGATGTCTTAGGAGGGAGTTTCATTTAAGGTTCAACAGATTCAATTCAAGGTAGAGGACATGAAGGCCACTCTTCTTCACATACAAGAAATCAACATTCTACCTGTGAACTACTAAGCCTAGAACTGTTAACACTCATAGTATGGCCACCATGGGCCTACACAACACAAAGGGAATCCTTCACTTATCTAGCAATTCTTGGATGTTTCTTTGTTCTTAGTTTCTTACGTGCTTATTCAAGACAAACTATTCAGAAAATTGTATTAGCCCCCTAATTTAAGTTGAAGGCTTTCACATTGTTTTCCTTAGATAAATTATGTAAGCTCAAAAATTCCACACAAGTTTGTTGTGTCTTTGAGGGTTATCTACAACCACGTGGTCAAAGTCACACTTTCAACCCAATGTGGTTTATTTTTTTCCGCACAAGTTTCATTGGATCACTGGCACATACTCAATGGATTTTCTCACATACACTCACATTCTTGACTGCTCTCTCTTGCTCTCTTCCCACACTACTCACACACATGCAAACTCCTAGCATGAGAATGCAAGGCCCCATTCCAAGGTCAAATCACAAGGCTCAAGATGGTACATTTCCCATTCCTCCATGAAAATTTGGTATCACTCCCCCTTCTTTTCTCATAATTGTTGGTGGTTGGTTCAAATACCAAATCAGAAATTTGGACATTTAATTCAATTAAAACATCCCAAATCCCCCTTAAGCTTCCTCATGAGAATTGGGATATGTATTGGTTGCTCTCTTCTTCAACTTTATCAATATGTTAAATAAAATATACATATTTGCATCAGATAAATTATGACAAAACATCCATATTGGCCATTTCGGCATTATGGATCTTAATTTATAGATTACAAAATTTGGGGATTAAAAGGGGTGTTACAATTGGATTGCAAACAAAAAACAACACAACTTAAATCCCAAATGCATGAATTGTTGTTTTAAAATTATAGTAACCAATGAAAATCTTATAAAACGATTGATGTTGAAACTAATAAGTGGATGTTTAATCATGACATTTTTATTGATGAGAATACAACAAATTTTCAACAAAATTTAAATAAAAATCATATATACAAATTAGTGAAGGTTGTTGTTGGTTTTTTGTAATTTCGACCATTAGGAGAATTTTGAGGTCTAAAATGGGCCTCTTAAGGAAATTATAAAATAATAGTGGAAATAATAAAATAATATTGGATTACATCATCAAATTTTAGAGGGAGAAAAGAAAAAAACTATTTTTTCAACTCGTATTTTCAACTTATCTCTCTATGAGTTTACTCAAATTTTGAGCAACAACACTTGTTGGATGCAGAATTTGACTCCTCATCCAAGGAGTACCCATGTTCCATACTTTCGATGGACCTTGCTACAAAAAAATGAGAAATACATGAAAAACGTGATTGCAATCACATTTTCTCATGTATTTCTCATTTTTTGTGTAGCAGGGTCCATCAAAAGTATGCAACATGGGTACTCCTAGATGAGGAATTAAATTTTGCATCCAATGAGTACTCCTGCTCAAAATTTGAATAAAACCTTAAGGAGATAAGTTGAAAATACGAGTTGAAAAAGTAGTTTTATTATTTTATTATTTTTAATCATTTTACATTTTTATTCCAAAAATGGTGAATCATCCCCCATGGTTGACATCATCATCTTGAACCCTATTGGTTCTTAAAATTTTTATTTTGGTTGTATATTTTTCTTAGGAGGCCCATTTTAGACCTCAAAATTCCCCTAATGATTGGTGAGGCTACATCATGGTCATGTCCAAGAATAACACCCAGATACGATGGGGAATTGAACCGATGAATTAACATCTAGGAGTGCCTTAACAATGCACCCAATCATTGTCTATCCAACACCCCATGGACAAAAAATAGTGAATGTTGTTAAATCAATGAAAAATTGCTACAAAATCATAGGAAGATGTCCATGATAAAGTACACCTCTAATTTGCTATGCAATAACAATTCAATAATGACTTTGATAAAATGGCTCAGATAAGCAAGAGAACAATGATGGTATTGGAGATGAGGAAAAGAAGAAAAGGGCCAAGTGGTACTACAAGACCTTGGAGGATGTTTTATTGGGCTATCTCTCTCTACTTAGAGAAGAATGGCAAGTGGCTTGACCTTATAACAAAGGTTTGACCTTTACCATCTAATGAATAAAGGGAAAAGATTCTCAAGTTGGTTGGTACAAAAAAGAATACCACATTTTACATCATACTCTACCATTCATTTCTAGGCTTTGTTCAAATTTTGCTTTTCACCTTTTATGGATGAAGAAACTTAGAGATTTTGGTAAGCCTGAATCAACTTTTCAATTTGCTTTTTTTGTTTGTATAAAGTAAAGATGAGTTTTTATTGCACTAGAAGTCAACTACTAGGTAATAAGTATCATAGCACTTCTCACTTCTCATTTTCTTGTTTTGGGGTAAAGATTATTTGTTGTCCATGAAAATGATGAAGAGAAGAAAACCTCGAGAAGAGTGAATGAAATAAACTTCTACATAGAAGCAAGATAGTACTCCTACAAAGAAGCAAACTCATATTTTTTTATTTATTTGAGCTATTGAGATGTGGAGGTAGTCTAATGAATAAACGAAATACTACATTGATAGTGTAAAGGCTAACTATTGACTCTTACAATGAATCTCATTTTGTCAATGGGTAAATGGTTAAACAAAAGATTGGTGGTGTGCCTTGTTATATGTCAATGTTATTGTATACTGTTCATTTGTCTTTGATAAGACCTCTTAGAAGTGGGTTGCAAACATCTTGCTTGGTTTAGATATTTTGTTCTAATTTGGAACACAATAACTTGTAATATGACCATTATGGGAGGTTGTTGGATATAATGACCATATTGTTTATATAGTTTTTGTTGATGGTTACCCAATGTAAATCCATTGGCACTAATTATGATGTTTGACCAAAATAAGATAATAAATGTGGTATACACAGAGGTATCTAGGCTAAGGGAATAGGTTTCATCTACTTAATATTGTTATGTAATATATTGATTATGTAATGGCTTAGGTTAAGTTATCTTTTCAACTAATTATTAAGAAAGACACTAAGGTGTTAGGTACCTTTGTTAGAGTTTTCACTATGGAAAATTATCAAAGCATATTTTTTTATCTCCTATTGTCTTTGCATATTTTATCTACATATGTGGTTTATCTTACAATTTCTAAACATTAAGCGAAACATGATTATAGTTGTTGATATAATCATACTAGCATCTAGAATTGTGACCAATAGGGACAATAAAGACTATTTCATCCATCTATTGGTGGAGGGATTTTGGACACTTTTTTGGGTGGTAAAATACCCAAAATCTTATATTTAGAGTCATTATCACAATACAAACTACAATGCACATATGATGCAAAGGACAATTCTTATATCAATACTAGAAACACCATCAAACAACAACAATGTTCATTTGAGTAGAAATTTTCAACACAAGTGATGAAGAATGAAAAGTTAATGATGAAAAAAATGTGACAACTTAGAGAAGGATAAAAGCATCATTTTAAACAAATCGATAAGTAGAAAAAATAAACTATGAAAAAAAGACAATAAAATGTCTTTTGTCATAGTATAATCAAGCGGTTAATGTTAGGTAAAACTTGACTTAATGAAAGAGTCAAAGGTGCTTAGTCAATTAGTGGTGGTTTTGGGCACACTATGGATTACATGTAATGAAGCTTTTAAAAGACTTGGGAAAAGTGTTCCGTAATTTCAAGGCTGAAGAAAAAACCACGGAGGCAACATCAAAACCGCTATCGAGATTAGGATCTAGCCCTCCTAAACTCTGAGAGGGATCTCTCTGTGATATTTAGCTTTGTTTATTGGGAATTTCGAGCTAGTTATGATTATGCTTGGTTGTTTGTTTGAATTTGGTTGATTGGTTTGGTTGGTTGATCTGATCACATTACTTTCTTTCCATTGGGCTATGGAATCAAATAAAACTGGATGTTGCACCAAAAGTTCAAAAGAGTAATCACAGGGCAAGTTAGCTAGATTTACTGGATCTTTACATTAAATTATGGAATGGAGAAAAGGTGTGCTTCAACATGGGTTGAAAATCATTTAAGAATTTCTCAATCAGACTTAAGAAGAAAACATTGTAAACGCAGTCCAAATAAGGTTTTCAAAAACATATCTTATTTTTCACATATCATGTTTTACAATTAGATTTCAGAGGCATAACATAAAGAGAATAACAATGAAAACACAATTACAGTAGGAAAAACATCACTAGTATATCGTATCACAAGTATCCTGTGAAGAGTCTTTTTATTAATGGTGCTCCAGCAACGTGGAAAAAGTACAGTGCTTGATAGAAAGAGTTACAATGTTCAGGAACCAACACTCAATACTTCGAATGAATGAAGTATTTAAACCAATAATTACAAAATATCCTAAGATATTATGCTAAACTAATAATCTCAGAAAAATCTGAATAAAATTATTACAAACAATACCTACCAAAAACCTATAGATATTTCCCAAAATACAACTAAGTAATAGGAAGTCTATAATATTTCTGATCTTATGTTCAACCTATAAAATGTATTGTTGCTGATTGTGGCTGTTTCTGGAGAAATCCTGCATAATAAACTAAAGATAAGATAATATCTCTAATTTTCCCGCTAGGAACTCTGAACTACCTACAAGTAATGTGCATTCCAACCTAGAATTGGTTTTCTGACTGCTTGAAATCTGTTGTTTTTGGGCATTCTGGTGGTTACTGGGCCTTTGAATGAGCAATGATGTTTGTCTTACTGGCAAATGTTTGTGCTGTCCCACTTTCTACTGCATTCTGTTCTGAAATGTTGAGTTGAATATGCATTGTTGTCCCTGCTTATTTTGTTGTTGTCATGTGCCTTGTCTTATCCATCATCTTTTAAATACTTTGTTTTGTCACAAAATATTTGGATTTAAATAATATATTTAAATTAATATTTTCAAATATTTAAATGAAATTCATAATTCAAAGTATTTATTAAAATGATTTATAAACACTGTTTCAAAAATCCATGGGTTGTTTTCAAAAATCATATTTTGTTTCTCCTTTTAAACCATGTGTTATTTTTTGTAAATCCATAAGTGGTAAAACATTTCTCTTTTTACTTTTATCCCTCTAAAATAAAAATATCTTGCTTCTCTATAAAAAGTCATTTTTACTTGTCCTCTTATGTGTAAAACTAGTTTACATGAAGTGCTCTATTCTTCCTTGCCTGTACATTACTTTCATGAGATTCCTCTTATTTTTCTCATGCATTTATTTTCCTCCACCCATTAATTTCTTTTTCCTGAAGCTGTAAAAATTTTTGTCTGTATGCCTGTGAAATTTTTTAGTAAATGGATTTTAGAGGGGAGATGGCAATAAGAGGTTTAGGGAGACGGGTCCGAAATTACATGAGGTTGACATCTGTAACTGACAGTATCCCTATCTGTTTTGATTGTGGATTTATAATATGCACATATCCCTATGTGTTTTGACTATCGATTTATAATATGCACATATCCCTATGTGTTTTGACTATCGATTTATAATAGGAGTTGTCTATAACGCGACTTTTTGAAAACCTTTCCAGTGGATTTTTCCGGTCGAAATCCGGCAAGAATTATTGGAATCGCAAGTTTGATAGCTAGTTTCTGCATAATGAAAGCGTCCCAGGGGTTTTTTAGGGTGCTGAATCCAAATATGCAGTTAAAAAACCATTTTAACTGCAAGAAATCAAGATTTGACCTCAATTTCTTCGCCGGATTCCGTCACCGGAATCTTCAAAAAGTTGCATTATAGACAACTCCTTTATAATATGCACATATCCCTGTGTTTTGACTGTCGATTTATAATACGCACATATCCCTATGCATTTAACAATGAGGGATATCCCTATGTGTTTTGACCGTCAATTTATAATATGCACATATCCCTATACATTTACAATGGGGACTTAATGCATGACCGTTGATTTATAATATGCACATATCCCTATGCTTTTAACGATGGGGACATAATGCATGAGTGCAGGGTGGGCCCTTTGACTTTCGGATTTTTGAACTTTGGAATAAATGAATTTTTCATGTATTTTTAAAGTTTTGATTATTTGTTTATTTTTGAATTTATTTTAATACTTCAAAATAAATTATTTCTCACTTATGCCTTCTTATATTCTTTGTGGTGCAGACTTCAACTTGCTCTTTCCTTGGATTCGAGAATCGCATTTGAGTGAATAATATACCGTTGGAAAGTTGCTTCTGAGCTCTTTCCAACGAAAATACTTGCAGTCTGATTTGATCCAAACATTTATATTCAAAAATCTCCCTAGCTCTTAGTACTTGGTGTTTCTTTGGAAATAATTTGTAGGAGGAAATATTATTTCCAACATCTCAAACATAATAATGATCAACTATAATCAAGAAATCCTATAAAAATTATAGGACCCTAATAGCTGCTCCAGCTAGGGATGGCACTTCCTGGTGAAGTGTCAAGAACACCATAGACTAGTAGCGTAATCCATTGGGCCGATCCCAAATCTGCAACCCGCTCTGTCATAAAAACCTCTGTGACTAAAAATATTCAAACTGGAATCAAAACCATTATGCACATTGAAAAATAAAATACACACTTGAACTGACATCTATACTGCAATCTGAAACTGAAACTAGAAAGAATGCATATTTGCACTTTGCTACCTACTCTACTCTGATAAAAGGTTGCCATATCAAGTGATAACAAACATCCAGTGCAACCATTCAAGCAAATGGATACTTAACTGAAGTTTGCATTCTACTTCTTTAGGAGGAAAAATAAATTCTGAAAATGGCACCTTAACTTTTCCACTGCATCCAATCGTTGCATTGATGAATCTAGAAAAATCTCCCTTCAACAATGACTGTAATAGACTGACCAAAGGATCATGGAAAACATGCAACATAAGATCTTTAGGATGATTTAAAACGAGGAAAACAAACCTTATTCCAAACTATTGTTTTGCTTATGTGTTGAAACTGATTCTCTTCAAACAGAATGGGAGAAAACTGCTTTTCCTTGTTATTATCCACTGAAGTTATGTGTTCTTAATTCTCTTGAATCTCCTCAAATATGACAACAATATCATATGCAATAGAAAAATCCTTATCATTCGTGTCACACAAAAGCTTACAAGGCAGTTGCAAATGCTCATTAATTTCAAGTGAAGGAATATGACTTGCATCAATATTTTTCCTTCCTTCATTAACATCCAAGGAAGAAACTAATTGGTCTTTAATCACTGAAGAAAACACTACTTGTTGAAATTTTTCTTGTGGATCAAGGGAATTAAACTCTGCTGGTTCTTCTTTCAGATCACAAGACTACTATAAATCAACAAAAGAATGTTCAACAATATGCTTAATTACCTTTACTTGCTGATTATTACAAGGAATTTGTTCTTTAATTTGATCTTCTGCAATAAAGACAACCACAGTGTTAATGTGTTCATCCATGGTATATGAAATATCTTGCTAATTTTCACTGTTGTACTCTTCTTGATCGAGTTCAAACTACTAAATTTCTTCCTTTACCTCTCGCTGATCAGTTTGTTGTGGTGCTGCAAGAATTATTTCCTGTGGGGAATCTTCATGAACATATTGAAAACATACATCCTCTGTTTCTTCTTGAGGGGAAGACAATTCAAGCAAGACTTCTACTTTTTGTTCATAATGTTGAAAAGGATTTCCATCTAAAGCCTCTAGTATTTCATCGTTTGTGAATTGATCATCATCGTAGTAACCTTTCAGATGTTGAATAAAACTTTCAAAATGATCACAACAGTTTCGAATCAGCAACAAAGATGGATAATCCTCTCTATATTTCTCACAAAAAATAGTATGAAAATGCTTTAAGGAACATATACTAGCAGCAGAAAAATTTTCATACCAAGATCTAGCCTTTTCCTCCAAAGTTGCCATAAAAATTTTCATAAGGTAATCTTCATGAAATTTGACTTTAAGATTACAGATGTGCATATGAAACCTCAATAAATGTACAACAACATCATCTCCTTTTTTATCTTTAAATAATGGAGGATAAGTTAACCAATCACTGTTGGGCATGGGATTTGGAAAACCTAGAATTCTTGATCTGTCCATAGGAGCATACTTGTGTTGTATTCTTGAACTCATTTGAAAACAATCAACAATGAAATGGAGTCACCATAAATGCTTTACAATTCTGGATTCTTTGATAAGGGAGTTGCTAGGTGAATAATTCAACCTTCTTGTATTTGATCATTGTTCACCATCAACAATTAGATATGGAACTTGATACACTTTTATGAGGAAGATAAAATGTCCTTCCCCAGTATGGTCGCCACTATGCTATCGTTCTGTATTTTTGAGGTTGTGGGAGTAAATACATTGGACAACATCAAACCACTTTTGAAGTTGGGATCTAGCCCTACCAGCTTCAGAGAGGACTCTCTCTTTATGATTTAACTTGGTTTTAAGTTGATTTTAGGCTAGTTATGATTATGCTTGGTTGTTTGTTTGAATTTGGTTGATTGATCTGATCACATTACTTTCTTTCCATTGGGCTATGGAGTCAAATAAAACTGGATGCTGCACCAAAATTTCAACGAAGCAATCACAGAGCAAGCTAGCTAGATTTGTTGGATCCTTAAATTAAATTATGGAATGAAGAAAAGGTGTATTCTGAAATGTTGGACGGAATATGCACTGTTGTCCTTGCTTATTTGGATCTTTAAATTAAATTATGGAATGGACAAAAGGTGTATTGTGAAATGTTGGACTGAATATGTACTGTTGTCCCTGCTTATCTAGCCACTGTCATGTGATTTTGCTACTGTCATGTGCCTTGTCTTATCTTGTTGCTGTGATGTGCCTTGTCTTATCCATCATCTTTTAAATACTTTGTTTTGTCACAAAATATTTGGATTTAAATAATATATTTAAATTAATATTCCCAAATATTTAAATGAAATTCATAATTCAAAGTATTTATTAGAATGATTTATAAATGTTGTTTCAAAAATCTATGGGTTGTTTTCAAAAACCATGTCCTATTTATCCTTTCACCTTCCCTTGTAAATTTCCTTTTACTCATGTAAATATTTAGATGGATTTCCAAAACCATGTGTTGGTTTTTGTAAATCCATGGGTGATAAAACATTTTTGTTTTGACTTTTAACCCCTGTAAAACAAAAATATCACTCATTTTTACTTGTCCTCTTATGTGTAAAACTAGTTTACATGAAGCGCTCTATTCTTCCTCACCCATACATTACTTTCATGAGCATACTATTGCAAAATCTCCCTCTTATTTTTCTCATGTATTTATTTTCGTGCACCCATGAATTTCTTTTTCATGGGGCTGTAATTTTTTTTACTCTGTGTTCTTGTAAAATTGTTTAACTTACCTTCCATCCCTAAACCTAACCTGATCTCTTTAACTTAGCCTCCCATCCACATAGAATTTATTTCATAGTTACATTGAATTACAATCCCTGAACTTCACCTGATATTTTTAACTTAGCCTCCCATCCACACATAATTTATTTTATAATTGCATTGAATTACATTCAGCCTCCCATCCACATAGAATTTGTTTTAAAAAATCAAACCAAAACAGTGAAGTAGGGAAAGGGGGTCCGAAATTACATGAGGTGAGATTGACATCTGCAACCGACAGTAAAAATGCAAACCAAACCTATTTGGGGTCCGAAATTACATGAGGTGAGGTTGACATCTGCAACTGACAGTAAAAGTGAAAACCAAACCTATTTGTAATCGTCGATTTATAATATGCACATATCCTTATCCGATGGGGGACTTAATGCATGAGTGCTTTTGGTCTTTGGAATAAACAAATTTTTCATGTATTTTTAAAGTTTTGATTATTTATTTATTTTAATTCTATCAAAATAAATTATTTTTCATTTATGTTTTTTTGCAAACTTATTTCTCACTTATGTCTTTTTATATATGTTTTCTGGTGCAAATTTAAACTTGTTCTTTCTTTTCATGCGGGAATTGAGTGAATAATATACCGTTGGAAAGCTACTTCCGAGCTCTTTCCGATAGAGATGCCTACAGTTTAATATGATCCAAACATTTATATGCAAAAATCTCCCTAACTCTTAGTACTTGGTGTTGCTTTGGAAATAATTTGCAGGAGGAAATATTATTTCCGACATCTCAAACATAATAATGATAAACTATAATCAAGCAATCCTATAAAAATTATAGGACCCTAACATGATCCAAAGAGCTGAGCAATGAGGGCTCAATTGGTTAGCTTGGCCAAGGGACTAATAGAACATTTTGTTAGCTAGTTTTTCTTCCCTAGATTGGGGTTTTCTAGGATAAAAATTTAGTTTAAGGTATGTTCATTTTTGTTGTTGGATGTTTTTAATCTTCTCTCAATAAATTTATATTTTTATTTGCTAATTTTAACATGGTATCAAAGCCAAGTTTTAGCTTCAATGGGACACCTTTGTTGCCAAGGATTTATTTGGCTTGGTGGATGTCAAAGATCGAGAAGCATTATTGGGTAGTGTTTTCCCTATTGCAGATTTTAAATTTTGTATGAAGTGATTGAGATTTGCAGATTTTAAATTTTGTATGAAGTGATTGAGATGAAGCTCTGATGGGGCAAGAAGGAAGTGGAAATTGTAGATAAGCCCCATTGGGTTTGATCAACGAGCATGTGAAAGTGAAATAGTGATATAGTTTTTAGGTTCATACCTACAACACATCTATAAGAATGAAAATAGGAGGGAACATGTTTCAGAGTGATTGAAGCTATGTGAATAAAAACCATGAATTTTTTTTTACAATAGTAATAACAAATTTATTTAGAAAACAAAAAAATATTATAATGGAGTTGAAAATTTTTAATTGAATGTAAATGGGGATACAAATGTAAGACCTAGTAAGGCATGTGTACCCTTAGGAAATTAAGAATAAAGTCGATAGCTTAACTTAGATGATATGGGGCATGTAGAAACACTGAATACCCTGGATATAAACTTTGAGTGGGGTAGGGCGTGGAGGTGAGTGGTGTTGGCTCACTTGGCCAGTTTGGCCATATTTGGTCAAGGGAAACCCAAAATCAAGGTTTAAGGGGGAAATGTTGTCAAAGTTGCTTGGTCAAACAATGGTGATTTTGGGCACATGGTTTTGGTTGTCCATGGTTTTATGCCCATGGATTGCATGTAATGAAGCCTTTAAAAGGTTTTAGAAGAAATCAGTATAAAGAACCAAGTAAGTGAGCACTAAAGGCTCAATCAACTGACTTGGTCAGGTTTCAGATAAGGACCTAATAGAATAGGCCTAATAGAATATTTTGTAGATGGATTTTCTCCCTAAATTAGGGTTTTTCCAAGATAAAGGTTGTGTTTATGGCGTGTGTTTTTTTTGTTGGTTGTTTTTAACCTTCTCTCAATAAATTTA
This sequence comes from Pinus tabuliformis, assembly GCA_031772625.1. NCBI lineage: Eukaryota > Viridiplantae > Streptophyta > Pinopsida > Pinales > Pinaceae > Pinus > Pinus tabuliformis. Next base: position 792,043,430 of record CM062819.1, on the reverse strand, counting down.
TATTCTCTTTAGTAATTTTAATAGGAAATTAACTTTTCGACAATGGATAGATTTTGAAGATGGAGTCTATATCACCTTACAAGATAGTCTTTTGCACTTTTATGAATTATGATTCATTTATCGCTCGTGGAAAAGGATGATCATATTGTTGACTATTAATTCATTACACGGAAATCATTAATACAATCAAAATATGGAATGGGAAATAATTTTGTCAAGTTAAAAAATAATCAGATTCAAGTCTAAATTAGAAGTAGAAAAAAAATAAGAGATGTCCCAAATAAATTGGATCATTGTAGTGTAGAGTTTTTGTTAAACATTTAGGTTGATGTGCAAGTGATTGAAAACTAGAAAGAAATAAGGGGAAGGCCTTGTGCCTATTAAAAACTAGTTAATTAGAGATGTCAATGTTCATGCAATGACAACTTTATTATGGCAATAGATAGTATGGAAACCATGAGGCCAAGTTGTCAAATACACTCAATTGTTTCGTCGAAATTGGAGGTAAGAGTGGCAAGCTATTTTTCCCTTCAAATGGATTTGACAAACAAATTCTAACATATTTCTAAGCTGAATATTAAGTTATTTTTTGATAACTAGAGAATCATCCAATGTAGTTTATACTTTAAACTATAATAGTAAAATATTGGTGCTTTCTAAAAGTCGTATTAAAATAAATATTCTAGGTTAAAAGTAATGACAACACTTCTTATTATGGTCATAACATCCAAAGATGGATTGACTTATTTGGGAGACTATTTGAAGATAAAGACCAATTGATAATGAATATTATTAATAAAATAAATATTCTAGGTTAGAAGTAACAACAACCCTTGTGTTTTTATGGTTATAACATCTAAGGTTGCATCGATTCATTTGGGAGACTATTTGAAGACCAAGACTACTTCATAATGAAGTAATATCATGAATAAAAATTTAAAGTATGTTTCAAAGTTTGAACATCAAATTAAGAAGTATGAGAACAAGCCTTAGGAAAGGACAAGTTAAGACAAAAATATATTTATTATACATCTCTTGAGTGGTTGGCCATTTGAAAATAGGAAATTAAAGCACTAGGCTATGGGATCTTTTTGAGATTGTAATAGAATATCCAATATTTTTATATATTCCTTATTTCTAAGATATACAAAATTTGACAATAGATACAATAGTAAAACATGAGTTCTCCCGATCATATTCATAGTGTTCATATGCACAAGTTGCTTCACGTGGAGTCATATGGTACATTTTCACTATTTATTAATCATATTTTTATGGGGAATTACAAATAATAATGTTCTTTGTTATATCTTACTAAACCTAAATACTACATAGTTTGAATATATGTGTGCATGCAAGAAAGAAAGAGTGTGTGAGTTTATGATCTCTCCCTTACATAATTGTTTTTTAACATATATACTATAAGCATGAAAATTCATTAACAACATTTTTCTAACAATTTAAATATATAAATAATCCATATTACCTTTACTTCATTATTTTAAAACAAAACAACAGGGGAATCTATTGTAATTTCATCTTATTAGCTTAAAGCATGATATTTTCTTTATTCTTATCTAATCCAAACTTTTGTTTAAGTCCTTGGCTTTATATAAATCCATTCATTAGAAATAATTTCCTACTAACAAAGAATATTTTATTAATTAGAAATAATGTCCACTAACAAACAAAATTTAAAAAGTCACACATATTTCAATTTGTTACCTCTAAACCATATAATTATTAAGTGGAGTCAAAATGTTCATAATTTCTAAATTCATATATTATCAATGGTAATGACTCTTTTAAGTTATAGTGCCTAAAATAATCTCTTTTTCAATATCATTTTTTCTTCTCATTTTGTACTTTGCATTGATCATATTTTGAAAAAATGTTGAACCCTAGAAAATAAGATTATTTGGTTCTATTCCTTATCCCTTGAATTCACATAATATAAATTATTAAAGAGAATGAGCTCATGTTTTCCCTTTTCTTAATATTTTCACTCTTGTGAAATGTATTGTATTAATTATGTAAAGTGAAAGTCTCATTATGAACATCCCTAAGCAAGTAAGATTATTTAGTTCTCTTCTTTGTCCCCAAACTAATATAATTTATTAAAGGGAATGGGCTCATGTTTCTCCTTTTCTTAATATTTTCACTCGCTATATTACTTATGCAAAACAAAATTCCTCAAATATAAATAGATAAAGTGGTTGTTAATTTACTTTTAAATTGATTATTTTTATCTTTTAATATTTATGAATTATGAAGATAAAACACAACAATAAACATATTTGTCCTTTTGATAAGAATAGACATTGCACCCTTTCCTCTTTATAACAATGTTATTAAATGATTTATCAAATTAAAGATTATTTAATTACTATTTTCTTATTTTCTTACATCCTGGATATGTTACATAAACTAGTTTAACTTAGTCAAACTTTAGTCTCCCATCTAACAATATCTCTAAACAAAACTTAACTTTAGTCATTTCTAACAAGACTTAAACTAGCTCAACTAAGAATGTTTATAACTAAGCAATCAATTCATCTACTTCTCCGATCTTAGGTAAACTTTTAGATGCTCAGCGTAAGTCTTTTACTACCCGCGTGCTTATTAATCACCATCCATTCATCTACTTCTTCACCTTCATGAAATACATGGATTTTTGATGATGCCTCATGTAACAATGCATCTTGCAAAATAACAATAAGGTGAAATCCTTCATGATTCAAAGTAAAGTCAATGATAAAGCACATTATGCTGTCAATCCCTTATACCATGGCCTCTATACAATCATCAAATAAATTAGGGGCAATGCTTTTCAGCTAACCCACCTTCTCATCTTGGAATCCAATGATTTGTGTTTGACACCAAGGTTTGAACCCCTTGACGTGCTCCCATCCAATGTTGCAAATACCTCTTATTTCTCCCAATTTTTTTAGGTTGTTGATTTGTCCAATATTTTCACAAAAATTTGGGTCTAATAGGATATGATGGAAATTGTTATTAATTGTAATGCCCTACAAAATTGAAATTAAAACAATGATTAAAATGTATAGTATGCCTAAAAGGTACCCATGCTTAGGAATAGATCCCATTAATTGTTGTTATGGTTGCATGATTTCATTGGTTGCATCTTCATGTAATAATTTCATGTCATTTGAATTTGGACAGTGAGCATCCTGCGTGTTGAATAAACTACAAAATAGTTATCCATGTGTACTATTATCTGTGTTTGTGTAAATAGATATTTTAATAAATTTTATTTTAGATATCATTTCTGAGATTAATTGTAGCGTAGTTCATTAAACTATGACCATATCCATGAGTGTTAGTTTCACCTAACCAAATTTCTCATGATTTTGAATAGTCCACATGGCACTCATTGCATTGGTTGATGCTCACCAGGGTGAAGTAGTGGGATTGATATAAGTGAAATAAATCATATAGCATCAACCATCACCTCCTTTAGACTTGTACCCAATAACCAAGTTTTCTTGAGAGGCTCTAGCTAAAGCGCGCTTAATCGTGGAGTTTTCCCCACAATCAAGCTTACTTAGCTTGCTACCCCATTTGCAAAACCTTAGCAAGTATTATGCCACATGAACTATTTAGTTAGAGATCCCTTCACTCTTTTCGTTTAAACATGGGGCTTTCATTGTACAACATATTAGACATCATTTTTGGGATTAACTACATAGAGAAAGTCATTCAACTATGATCATATTGATGATTATTAGTCTCGATTGACCAAATTTCTCATGATTTTCAATAGTCCACATAACACGTTGCATCAGAGGATGCTCACAGAGGTGAATAAGTGGGATTGATACAAGCGAAATAAATCAAATATCAATAATCATCAGTTATGGGGCTTGCACCTGATAACCTTGACTTCCTTGGAGGTCACTCATCCCAAGACTCATCTGGCTCAAGCATGCTTAAATATGGGGTTTTCTACACAATCAAGCCCACTTAGCTTGCTTCCCCATTTGTAAAACCCTAGAAATTACTATGCCATATGAACTACTATTAAGTGAGAGCTCTCTTCACTTGATTCATTTAAGCATGGGGCTTTTACAGTGCAACATATTAGATATCGTTTTCGGGATTAACTGCACGGAGTAAGCCATTAAACTATGAACATACATGTCTATGAGTATTGGTCGCAACTAACCAAATTTCTCATGATTTTGAATAGTCCACATAGCACTCATTGCATTGGGTGATGCTCACAGGGGTGAAGAAGTGTTATGTGAGGATCATATCCAACATTTTCACCCCTATGAGCATCTAACTTTACAATGAATGTTCTGTGGACTATTCAAAATCATAATAAATTTGGTCAGTGGAGACTAATATTCATGGATATGGTCATAGTTTAATGATTTGATGTATGTAGTTAATCTAAAAAATTCTATATAATACGTTGCATTGTGAAAGCCCCATCCTTCAATTTTATTTTGTGCTTACGTTGCGTTTTTATGCTTAGTTGTGCCTCTTGTTAAATGAGACTTAATCACATGTATAGATGTATATTGTGCTTACGTTGCGTTTTTATGCTTAGTTGTGCCTCTTGTTAAATGAGACTTAATCACATGTATAGATGTATATTACTTGTTAAGCACTTTTTGCTAAATAATTTATTTAACCAACTATTTTATTACAGGTTCACCTTTTGTATGCTATAAGCTAGTTTGCAATACTCTGAATTAAAATAGGACCTCTTTATTGAATAGAGCATTGCATATATTACAAAAACTTTAAAACATATTCCACCACACTATACAACTTGCCTACTTAAACATGCATAATCCAACAAACTTCAATTCCACCACACCATACAACTTGTTAAAAAATTAGAAAGGCAAAAACATTTTCTTATGTTGACAATTACTTATGATATTCTTATATTCTTATTAGCTTTCTTTATGTTCTTCTCATCAAGCAATCATCAAATAAAAAAACATGAAGATCAATGACACTAGAAGTATGCACTCAGTCATGGTTAAAACCCCTATGAAGGGGAAAACCTAGTCAAACTCTTACACTAGTAGATTCAAATCAAATTGAGACAATTCAAGACTTTAGACCAAACCAAAAGACTTCCCTCACTCCATTATGTCAACCTTCCAAAATGATTAACCAAACTTCAATAGTCTCTTCCAGTCAAACAACTTCAACCCAACTACAACACAAAATTTAGCCTCCCAGCTTCCAAAATTTCAGCCCTACTGCAAATCTGAAATTTCAGCTCTCCTGCAACGACCCAAAAACTCACACATGTGGCAAAAAATAGAAAAAATGGGCTTCTTCTTGTTTGACAAAATTTTCCTTCTCGGGTATTTTTCTCTTCCTTTTCTTCTCCAACAACTGCAAATCGAACTTGCTTGTCTTGTGTTCGAAATGAAGTTGAGTTGTTGCCTATATATAGTGGTTAATGGCTCCCAATTAGGCCAAATTGTCTTCCTTGAGGTTGATTTGGTGAATGAGGCCTATTTGACTCATTTTACATAAATATGATTTTCTTTCTTGACATATAAAGCCCAAGAAGGGCCCATTACATGATGATGAGGACTAAGACTCACGACATAAGCCCTAGAAGCCTACAATAGAGACTTTGACCTAAAAGTAAAATAATAAAGCATGAAACCCATGCTAATAAATAATTTTTCTTTCATAATAATTTTTTTTCTTACTTTTGATAAATATACTACATTGTGACTCAAATACAATTATTAAAACTGACACTAGTTACATTCTCCAACACTCCCTCTTAACTAGGGAGGTATTCATAATTACATGTATACATAGGTATATAGAAGATCTCAAAATGATATGATCTATGAAGAGTCACAACACATGCAATGCCACAAATTAGATACCTGACTAGGGTATCTAATCGGGTAGGACTAAGGTGTGTTCCAAGCTTTAGCCACTCTAGGTACCATCAAACTTCAGCTCTAACACCAACCAGGGATCTAGATGCGTATCCAAGGTTGAAGCTCCAAGACCAACACCACCCTCCCTACTTCGGGCTCTAGACATCATCATAGACAGGCCAGATGTCCTCCCAAGCATCTTGTCACCCCAAGATGCTTCATCTCTCCTTATCAATGAAATCAGATATACCCGCTAGTCATGGGGGCTCCATTGGGGAGCAATACCATACCACGTGGGTTCATATTGGGGGATATATATTAAGGAAAAAATGGCATAATATATTGGGGGATATATAGGGTGTAAAGGGTTTTTATATTGGAAGGTATAAAAAATGGAGTTCAAAGTTAAAGAAAAATATAAAGAGGTATAAAAAATGTTAATGAAAAAATGGATACCTACAATATCTAGTAAAAGTAGGGGTTTTTTAAATTGGAAAGGTGTATTGGGTTCATATTGGTAGGGGGTTAAATAATGTGATTTTTAGGGGTATTTTCCATTATATGTAGTCAAATTAAGGGTACTGTTTAATATGCCGCGAACGCACGTGATAGGAAAAAGGTTCATTGAGTGAAGCCCTTGTGCCACTAGTCCAAGCATGCTTCAGAAATGTTTAGCCTACCAAAATAGAGATCCTGCAAAATCACAACCCCAATTAGTAATAAACATTCAAATATATACAAGTAAGCACAAACCTTTGGGGTCCTCAATCATTTTGATGTTGTTTAGGTCATCATCATATTATCTAAACATATCTTCATCAGAAACTTTCTTCTTTAACTTCTCCAGTGACACCAAACACAACCTCAGTACTTTCAACTCAATCAAGTCTTTTGTTTGTAACTTTATCCATTTGTAGTACTTTCTTTCATTCTATGATCTCGTTCTTTCTTCCAAGGTACACTATAATTGCCATGATATGCCCTCCCTCTTAACTGGGGAGATATACCCTTTCTTTATATCCAAGCTCTCCCTCAACTTAGGAAGATCAATAACTTCAGAGAAACTTCAACCTTTTAAAGCTTCATTTCTTCAAGAACATCATTCTTTCTTATGGAAACATGGTAATCTATATAACATTCTTGTAGCTTTCTTTTTCTATCATCATCATCATTATTATCAAATCATCTTCTTATGAGAATCTTCAACATCTTGAAGATTATGTACCTACATATCTTCAACAAGTACAACAAAGTATAAATATACATAAACATGAAGTTAACTATATCAAGATCATGTCATTATAAAGGAAGCATCAAAACAATCAAGCTTTAGACATCAAATACCGAAACCTAGTTAGGTTCATAGTCAACAAGTGTTACATCTTTTACATATTAGATTTCAACAATTTGCTAGGGTTTTGTTACAAACCCTAGATTCCATCAACGAGACTTTTAAGGTTTTCAATATCAACAACTAAATCAAATCAACAATCATTACATCTAGAAATTCAATATTATGCCCTAAAATTTTATGTCAACCTCTACTAGGGTTTTGTCACAAACCCTAGATTTCATTAATAAAACTAAATCATGAATATCAACAATCAAGATAACATACTAGCATTCCATATCTAGGGTTTCATTAATATTTTCTTATATCAATCTCTTACTAGATTTTATTGTAAACCCTAGATACAAACATCAAACTTCAAGATTAGATATACAACAAACTTTGACCAATCTACGGATTCAATTATACATAAGCATATACACCTAGAGTTCCATTTCTAAGGTCTTATAATGACTATTACAAGGGTTTTTTCATAAACACTAATTCACCAAACCCTAAAAATCTAGGGTTTTATCATATAGCCTAGACATCAACAACAAGCCCTAAAATGGTTAGGGTTTCATAACATCAACAAACCTTAAACATCAAGAGAGAAGGATTTCATCATAGGTTCAAACCCTATGAGGACTAGGGTTTCATCATTATTGTTAACATACACTGAGCACCAAAAGTAGGATTTCATAATAGGTTCAAACCCTAAGAGGACTAGGGTTTCATCATTATTGTTAACATACACTAAGTACCAAAAGGTTGGGGTTTTACAGTGAAACCTAAGGTTGGGGTTTTATCAAAACAAAATGAAAAGAGATAGAATGATAAGGGTAGACACAATCTAGCGATTAATCACCTTAACAAGAATCTTCATGATTCAAAACCACAAACATAAGAGTGAATATAAATATAAGGAAATTTCAAATGAGAATGATCATACCTTTACGTATGAAGAAACTTTTGCAACAAATTTTGTAATTTTAAGACATACCTTGAGTTGTTCTTTTAACAAACCTTGTAGGACATCATTTTCTTTGAAGAGATTCTCTCAAGATTCAAGTCTTTCCTTTGAAGTTTCCTCCATAACCTTAGTGTATTCTACAAGCTTTGCTATCAAGGAAAATACAAAGAAAGGATTATGAGTATGCAATACAAACAAATCTCGACGAGAAAGAAATCAAACATGAAATGGGATATTAAGAACAATATACTTATTTTTTGATAAAATGGTGAAGGCTCCCTCTTAATCCAATCTTCCTGAGGGATACCTACAACTTATTAAAAACAATTGAAGATTTTTTCACAAGATTTATGAAAAACATAAAAGAAACTTTACAAAACTTAAAACAATAATCTAGAAGGTGTTAAAAAACCAGCTCACAAAAAGATAGAAAAGATAGATGATTGCCTTAGAAATAAGCCTCTTCGAGGGGGCAATCTCCTTTACATTACACAAATGAACAATTCTTAGATGATAAAAATGAGAATAACTCCTTTTTATATATAGGAGTCTAAGGGGTCATAATATAATCAGAGCCGACATAACAATAATAATGTAAGGGCACAATAATAACAATAGTGGGCTTCTATGGGGCACAATAGTAACAATATGAGGACTACATGGGTACAACAATATAATAAGGAGGTTGTACTAATAACAATAAGAGGTTGCACTAGTAGTATAGGGGCCTAACATGCCCCTCTCCTTCAAAAAGTGTTGTCCTCAACGCTTGAGTAGTTCTTAATGCTTCTGTATAAACTTCTTGTCCTCCCATGTGGAATCTTCAACGGGTAAGTTCTTCCACTTGATGAGATACTCTAAAATTGATTGATTTCGTAGCGAAAGTGTTATAGCAAAAATCCCACGAGGACCTGTTTTAGCTTAAATTCAGGAGCTTGAAAAAACCCTAACTTCCTCAGATCATATCTCTGAAAATATAGCAAGACAAGCTCTGAAATTCAGACCAGAGGTTAAGCACGATTTCGTCTCAAATGGGTTTTTTTTTCGCTTCTGAAACGTCGCAGAAAAAAAGTTTTGTCGAAAATTCCATGATGACCTATTTGTAGCAACGAAACCCTAGAATCCAAAGCTCTGATACCAAATGTTATGAAACCAGCTCACAAAAAGATAGAAAAGATAGATCACACCTTATAATTCAGACTCTTCGAAGGGGCAATCTCCTTTACATTACACAAATGAACAATTCTTGGATGATACAAATGACAAGAACTCCTTTTTATATATAGGAGTCTAAGGGGTCATAATATAATCATAGCCGACATAACAATAAGGTCATAATATAATCATAGCCGACATAACAATAATAATGTAAGGGCACAATAATAACAATAGTGGGCTCCTATGGAACACAATAATAACAATATGGGGACTACATGGGCACAACAATATAATAAGGGGGTTGTACTAATAACAATAAGGGGTTACACTAGTAGCATAGGGGCCTAATAGAAGGATATGCAAGGAAATTAGTATAAGTACTTGACTTCAAATTATTCAATCTTATTCTTTTTAGGTGGAGTTTCTTCAACAACTATTGCATGTTCCTTTTCTCTTTCCTTGTTCTTGTTCTTAGGATTTTCAAGACATTGATTCTTATAATGTCACATCTTATGACAATGATAACATTCTACTTTAGATAGGTCAATCTTCTTCTTTGGCCCTTATTATTTCCTCCCTTTTTCTTGTAGTGAGCAAAATATGCATTTGAAGTGTTTTCCTCATCTTCTTCCTTCTGATTACTTGTTAATGAGATGCGGGCTTCTTCTTGACTAAATGCAATCCACATTTCTTCAAATGATGGTGTCTCTTTCCAACTGCTAATGCCTGATGCAAAGGAGCTCCGTGATTTTGGTAGACCTAGTAGAACAACAATCACAAGTTATTTATCTGGTATGATTTCATCAATAGCTTGGAGCTCATCTCTTATTTGAGATATTCTCACAAAATATGAAGATACAATGTCATCATTTGCCATCTTTATTGTTCTTAGTTCATTCTTGAGACTAGCAATTTGTCTAATGTTCTTGATAGTGAATAGTTTGGATAGAGCTTCATACATCCCTTTTGCAGTTTCTATATTGGATATATAGGGATTTAGGTTGTCTCTTACACCATCTACAATTATATTCATAGCTAAGATGTTTGTCTCCTTATATTTTTCCTTTCTTGCATCATTTGTGGGTTCCTTCACCTTTCCTTGTACAAAATCCAATACTTTGTGTTTTGCAAGGATGAGATCCATCCTCATCTTCTATGCTCTATAGTCGGTGGCCCCTTCCAGCTTAGTTTTTGTCTTCATTGAAGTTGCCATATATTTTCTAGATGTTGATTCTTCCCTTTAATAAGCCTTCTACTTATGATCTTGTCTTGAAACCTTTCTTTGATCCTTCCTTCTTTCAGTAGACCTTCAAGCTGCCTTTTTCTTTCCTCTATCACCTTAGCTCTGAAATCATGTTAGAAAATCAAAAAGGAAAAAAAAAATTCTTATGTTGACAATTACTTGTGATATTCTTATATTCTTATTAGTTTTCTTTATGTTCTTTATCTTCTTCTCATCAAGCAATCATCAAATAAAAAAGAATGAAAATCAATTTCACCATAAGTAGGCACTCAGTCAAGGCTAAAAACCCCTATGAAGGGGAAAACCCAGTCAAACTCTTCCACCAGTAGATTCAAATCAAAATGAGATAATCCAATATCTTAGACCAGACTAAAAGACTTCCCTCACTCCACCAAGTCAGCCTTCCAAAATGATAACCAAACTTCAGTAGTTACTTCCAGTCAAACAACTTCAACATAGCTACAACACAGAATTTCAGCTCTCTAGCATCCAAAATTTCGACCCTACTGCAGATTTTAAATTTTGGCCCTCTTGCAGCGACCCAAAAACTCCCACGTGCAGCAGAAAATAGAGAAATTAGGCTTCTTGTTTGGCAAAAGTCTCCTTTGCTAGGGTTTTCTCCTTCTCCATATAGGTATTTCGCTCTTCCTTTTCTTCTCCGATTACTACGGATCAAACTTACTTGTCTTGTGTTCCAAATGAGGTCGAGTTGCTGCCTATGTATAGTGGTTTATGGCTCCCAATTAGGCCAACTTATCTTCCTTGAGGCTGACTTGATGGAGGCCTAGTTGACTCGTTTTACATAAAAGTAATTTTCTTTCTTGACATATAAATATCAAGAAGGGTTCATTACATGATGACAAGGACTGAGACTCATGACATAAACCTTAGAAGCCTACAGTGGAGGCTTTGACCTAAAAATAAAATAATAAAGCATAAAACCCATGCTAATAAATAATTTTCCTTTCATAATAAAATCTTTCTTTCTTTCTTTTGATAAATATATTACATCATGACTCAAATACAATTATGAAAACCACCACTAGTTACATTCTCCAACACAACTTGTCTAATTAAATATGCACAATCCAACAAACTCAACACACTCAAAAACTTGATATATTTCTAGACTATAAATATTACCCCATTGAATCAACATGAGAACAAAGCATAAGACAAATGAATGTCATATATATGCAAAATGAATGGAAATATATTATTTTTCTGTTCATTGTATATGCAAAATGGCACACTTTCTATACACAAGCATTAGCTTACCCTTACCGATTATAATACGAAGCACCCCCTCTGTGAAGCAGTTTCACTGTACAAAATCTACCTTCTCTGATTTCACAAATTTGTGATCTCAAGGAAAAACGGAAAAACATGTTCTTTCACTGTTCGACTCACTCAAGTTCTATATAACATAATCAAATAATCAGAGATGCGGAGACCATAAAAACAACTTAGTTCATATGTTTGAACCTATATTTACCTACAAGCAATTTGTTTCTCTGGAACAGACATATCCTACAGACAAGTGTTATGGACACTTTTATGATAAGACGAACTCCAGCATTCTTTATTTTTATATTGAACAGTACATACATAAGATACGGCACACAACAAATATAATATGCATATAAGAAAATTAAAATGCAGCCGATGACCAATACACGAGATAGCAAAAGATAATAACCCACAATTTCAACGAGCAAAGGATGATGGAAAATAGTTCATTTAGAAGAGAATAACAACATAGAGTACACGAAGAATATCCGACATACAGATCTAATTCTTGCCCACTCTCTCCTGTGTAGGAAAAAGAACTTTGGCAGATCTTGAGACCACCAAAGAAGAATAATATAGCTTTCAAAGATCTGGTAGATGGTGATTGTTACACAAGCTTTTACATGGTTGGATTATTGGATTATTCCTGAACAGTCAGCTTCAATCATTTTGAACTTCAAATATCCTACAGTTTAATGCGAATGAACACCACAGAATGCGCTCACGGATTTATATCTGGATCCAGCCTCTTTTGAATTGCAGCAGCAGCCTGAAACCATGTATAAAATAAATATAAAACGGAACCGAAGTCATTAAAAACGGGGTTGGGAATATGACTAACATCCATACCTCAAAATTACCCAATCTGAACTGATAGTTCATCTCTTCCCGAAGTTGAGCCTGCTCTCTCATTGCTTTTGCCTAAACAAAGAAAAGCAATTCCAAGCATCAATAATTACCAAGGCTCTTAAGATTTAAATTAAGCTCAACGTAGCTGAATTTCTTTCAAATACCAATGTGCATGCTTTCCAAGCGCCAATAATTACCAAGATTTATACATCCCTCAAACCATGCAAAGGAAAGACTTTCTAATCAAGGTCACATAAATCTCCTGCCCAAGAATGTATTGAAAACCAAAACGGTTATGAAACTCTCCTGACCAAGAATATTTCTAGGTCATTTACATTTTTCAAGACATTTCCCGTCCATAAAAGCAAGAAATGATGGGCATTCCCACGCAATAAAATAAACTAAAATAAAGATAAAGGCCTTAAGAGGGAGTGGGACACCTCTTATGAACTATTGTGTAAAAAATCCCTACAACGTGAAATCCTGTAGAGTTATGAATTATAATTTACAGCTTCCACTTCTCAAATATATTTTAATATGCCATTTTCAAATTCCTAAGATCTTGAAAAAGTGTCGTTTCCAAACCGAAACCGTCTATGCATTGCAGGTGACTTTTTCTTCAATACAAGATCACTAACCTTTCAGGTTCCTGGACAAATGACTTCCCACTTGGATTGGATAGTGGATGCAACCAGAATCAGAATCAACTCTATCTCACAAATGAGAATCACATCCTCGCTTCAACAAGGTTACATAAATATGGGGATTCCCTCATTTAGGAATAAAATCAAGCAAAACTTCCAGAGTGCAGCAAAATGTTGAAAATTTCTAGGGCTGGAATTAGGATTTTTTTTGTACTTCTATCTAATTTGCTAGTTACAAAATGTGCTTATTTGATCTTAACGTCCTAATCAATCATTTGGCTCTGAACTTCTCTGGCCGTTTGCAACTAAAGACAATTTCGTTTTTTTAAGCTAGCATCTTTTAATAGGTAATGTTCTCTATTCCTCATGCAAGTAGTGAGAATATGTGTATTTCCTATTTCCTTCTGGTACTTTAACCACTTTCACATTCAGTTTAGCAAGACCTGAAATAGCTTAACATTGACTCACTTATTCCTCCTAGACATTCCGACTTGGGAATTACATCTTAAACAAAAATTTACTGACAATCGAAATAAACAACAGTACAAGGAGATCCCCTTGTCAAAGAAGACAAGTTAACTCTGGCCATGTATATATAGAGCACCCTAAGTGACCTTCCATTGAAACTATTTCTTATATGACCTCGGCTTGCAATATTTACTAAGGACATTGGATGCCTTGGATTCAATGTGACCTTCACAAGTACACTTGTTAAACTATCTCTTTTCCACGATTCTGAATGTACAGTTTGAGACAAATTTAAAAATATATACATCCCCATTGACTATATTTGGAAAAACATATCATAATATTCAGAAAGTCCAACTCTCCTTCGTATCACCAAACAAAATTCGGTCCACATAGATAGAAATATTCAGTAAAATAATTTAAATAATATTCCGAGAGTAGGAATTAGTTTGACAATCCCTATTCTAACACTGACAAAAAACATCTAAACAAGATTCAAACCATTGACTCGCCATATTAAGGCCATGTTTGTCAGCACAGCATAACATAACGAAACAAGCAATTGAGATGAAGAGAGAATGTCAGAAGTAGAGTAAAATTAAAAAAAATCAGTGTCTAATAATATAAATCAGAAGGCTCAACATATATGCCAAACATAGAAAATATACTAAGGATGTATGGAATCCCAAATGTCCATGGATGGAGTGATATCTATGTTACACCCGGATGTATCCCTCTGAGGGTTTGGGACATATCCCCTGCTTTTTTATCAGGTATCCCTGGTACTTGTCACTTAGGAACATTTCCAACTGATGGTGGGGATGTTACTTGCAAGGTACATCAACATATGTCTGAATCCCAAATGTCTATGGTTGGAGTGGTATCTATGTTACACTGGGATGTATCCCTCTGAGGGTTTGGGACATGTCCCCTGCTTGTTTCTCAGGCATCCCCGGTACTTGTCACCCAGGAATATTTCCAACTGATGGTGGAGATGTTACCCACAAGGTACATCAACATTCATACCCAGTTAGTCATGTGACATGCCCCACCATACTGAGGCCATCTAGGCATCCCTAACAATAGCACTTTTTTCACTGAAGGAAAAAAAAAAAACAGAATATACAAACAAAAATCCTAGTTAGATTAACATACGACTCTAACAACAATTTTAAAAGAATTTAACCTTTCCCACAAACAAAATAAAAAAGGCTCCCGTCCACTTAATATGTGAAATAATGCTTGGGAGGACTAATTGTTCACTACAGCAGCACTACAGCAGCACTACAGCTGATTTTGACACTAGAAATATGGATTTTTGTCTTGGGAGAACTTGGGAGAAGATTTATCATCATTTCCTTCTAGGGAAAATCAGCAGAACGGAGGCTTTTAAATTTGGGATATCAAATTTCAAAATCTGATAAGGATTTCTTAAAGAGACACTTTTTGAATCCTATCCCCAATTTTTTTTGTTGAAGTTAGCTAGGATAAGTGTCTTCCACATTGCCTTGGAGCTAGCACTTTAAGTGAAGTCAATGAAAGATTAAAACACAGCTGTTGGATCATGATGGGCTAAGATCAAATCTCAACCATTGATCTTGGAGGCTAGCTGGAAGGTCAAGACTCACACCCATTTAGCTTCTTAAGTGTCATGAATCCCAAGGAGAGCTCATTCTTTAATTGTGTTATGAACAAAGTTCATAAACGCAGTAGAATACTCAGAAAATCTGGAATATGTAAATCAATGTTGCACGACTCGTACTCGTATAAGACTTGGCGAGGCATCAACTCGTCTACTTGTATAAGACTCGGGAACGACCCTTATAAGACTCATATAAGACTCATCAAAATACAAAAAAAAACTTAAAATGTGATAAATTTTAAGCACAAAAAAAGAAACTAATAACAATTCCAATCCTTATAAGTTATAAAAACCACAATATATGCAATAATTCATAACATCATCTCATATCTATAATGAGGAGTCAAATTCATGGCCAAGGAAGATGGACTTGAGCAATATCAAATGCATCATTTATCATAAGCATGGGCATTGTGCATCATAGTGTCCAAATGAGAAGAAGAGTAAAGGGCAGTAGTCGCAAAAGAAAATGGCAACCTCTGCAGAAACTCAAAGGAATGAGATTTCTACCAAATTCCAGAAGGATTTCTCGATGGCATCTTGCCTTTCTACCAACACATTTCCAAGGGATACTTGGTATGTGGACAATGGGGTATATCGGCATATGACATGAGCTCAATAGATTTTTCCAATCTGAAAGGGCACAACTCAAGGCTTCAAGTAGAACTTGGTGATGATGTCAAGTACTCAGTAGCAAGAGTCGGTACCATTCCCTTCTAGTTCCAATCAAGTAACCTTTTAGACTTTAACAATGCTCTGTTTGTTCCAGCTCTCATGAAGAACTTGCTTTCAATTTAAGTTATGGGGAATAGGAGCCATGCAGTAGAGTTCAAGACCTAGTAGGTCCTCATCAGGCTAAAGGAATCTAACCTAGAAGCAGCACAAGTGATAGGTGGTTAGTGAAGGCAATTAATACAAATCGTAGGATGAACCTATTCGAGCCCTAGTACATAACAAAGATGGCTTGTATGAGTTGTCCCTATGGCACAAGACGATGAGGTACTTGCATCATAAAGTACTCCCTATCTAAGGGAGATAGTCACAGGTATTCCAGAGTTCAGCATTCAGCAAAAAGGAGCATGGAAAGGGTGCACACTTGGCAAGCATGCCAAGGCTATTTTCCCATGCAATGAGCATAGGTCTAAGGAGATTTTAGACTTGGTGCATTTGGATGTCTATAGACTAATTTTATTAGCATGAATATTAGGAAGCATGTAATAAGTTTCATTTATCGATGAATTCTCTCAAAAGATTTGGATCTACTTCTCAAAGACCAAGGATGAGGTCATTAGCAAGTTTTAGGAGTTCAAAGCTTTAGTTGACACCAAACAAGGAAGAGGATCAAAGTCTTCAAATTAGATAATGGGATTGATTATACCCCCAAGGAGTACAAGGGCTTATACAAGGAGGCAAAAATCAAGTGGAGACTAATTGTTCCAAAAAAACCAAAGCAAAATGGGGTTGAAAATTGAAAGAACTAATCCATCATAGGGACTACTAAGGCCATAACTCATGACCAAGATGTGTGAAGTGAAGAGTTTGGCTGAAGTGAAGAGTTACTTTGATAAAATAAACTTTTAACGAGTTTATTAGCTTTATTTTAAAGGTGACTGATGGGGAAAGACTAGTGCCAAATATCCCAAAGGGCATATGGAGCTATGAAACAATAAAGAGAACTTGTTATGGATGATAAATATTGGGAGAAATAATTGTGGTTATAACATGCAGAAAATTAGTAATGGCTGCAGATTTAATATGGTTGGAAATAAAAGAGTAAAAGGCCCTTCCAAAGATGTGCTTGAATGAACTTGAAATAACATTAAGACGAGCTCCTACTTTAGGCTGATAATCAATAACATATCTTGCAATGAAATGACATGTAATAGATAAGGTCTGTCAACCACTAAGTAAAAGCAACAAAAGCCTTAGATACAATGCACCTCATCCAAAGCCTTTTTCCAAGTGACAAAAACCACACTTAGCTTCAAATTCTTATTGCAGTAGCTTTAAACATGAATCCTGGGAATATAAATCAATAAGAGACGGAAGATGGAATGCCAGACATAAGATGAAACATTGCTAATCATATTGTTGTTCAAAGATCTTCAATACAAGCCAAAACCAAGAGAATATCATTTCCTCAAACCATCAATGATTAATACCAATGTTGCACAACTCCCTCCAATTTCCCTTTTCCTCCACCTCACTTCCAAAAAAGAAAAAAAGGAAAAAAAATGAATTTTTGGACAGTTTGGGGGTTTTGCTGCCTGAAGGGTCTTATAGGGGTCCGATGGGAGTCTTATAGGCTACCCACGGGTCTTATAAGGGTAAATAGGTCTTGTAGAAAACCTGTCGGGTAAGGGTAAAATACACGGGTTCAATGAGGGTCACCCATCCTCCCTTCTGACCCATTCTTACTCGCGGGTACCCACAAGTTTAATAAGGGTGGTGCTTCACTGATGTAAATATCTATGAAACAACAAATATATTTATATAAGAAATGTACAAAAGATATGAGATGATGATGATGAGAATGTTACAAATGAGGGTCTGCTTATATACCTAAGCAGATGCCCTTTTATGAATGGTCATGTCCTTACAGACATGCCTCTTCTATACTAATAAGTAATTAATCATTATTTATGATTGTTATATATATATATATATATACAGCATTGCCTTCCTCTTCATAAAGCTTTGTCCTCAAAGCTTATTGTTGAAAGGTGTGTCCTCTTGCTTCTTTGTCTTGTAATCTATTCGCAACTTTCAGAAATATTTGACTTGTCGCTTTTGATGATACAAAACGATAGGATCCTTGGAGTGATAATAAAATCGTCAAATTGAGAAGAGATTTGACCATCCTAAATTAACCTTTTGTGGAATCTTGTGGTTATTGGATACTTAGTGTGGATTTTGATCACAAAATTGAATTGCACTAACATTCGTAGTCTTCGGAAAATGATGATTTGGGTAGCATCGGATGTTCTCTAGCCATGAAAATCAGTGGAGAGGCTAAAGCACATGAGATCTCCAAGACCCAGAAAGTGTTTTGGAAAATTCCATCCGGATGAGGAGTTATTAAAATAATTAACATTTTTAATGGGTTCCCAAGTCTAAACTTAGAAAAATAAAAATACTAATGGGTATTAACATAGATAAGGATGAGAAGCTTCTAAGAGACGAGAATCAAGTCTATTTTAATCTTCGCCATTGATTAAGGACATAATCTCCACTATTGATTCATCAACAGAAAAAATATAAGAGAAGACTTGAGGGTCATTTGGAGATACACCAGCAAATACTCAGTATCCCAAGGAAGATCGATTTTCTCAAAGAGGAAGGAAAATCGATTTCAGAGGGAGAGTAGGAGGGTGGAGGAAGAGGAGGTGACTAGCAGTAATCAGGAAGTTCAGAAAGGGTGACACATGGGCTTTGAGAGACAACGTAGACGGAGACGCAAATCAGGGATGCAGTGGATGACGCAGTGAAGGACAGAGCAACGCAAAGCCAAGCAGGATGACGTTGGGCTGACGCAGTTGGGAAAGGAAGTCCTCCAGGGTGTCAGAAAGTCTCAGAGAAACATTTTAGGTGTTTTCGTCCAGTGTCTATGTAAACATCTTTTTGTAAAAGCGATTGTTTCTGAAGATTAATAAAACCCTCCTCTGCTACACTAGTTTTCCCACATTGGGTTTTTCCGAGGACAATTGTCCAAAAATAATTGTGTTGATGTGTTTGATTCTTGTGCATGTGTTTGTTTCTGTATAATGGCATGATATCTGCAGTGGAATTTATTTTAATATTTATTGAAGGGATTTCGTAAATAACTTATCGAAAATAAGTAGGTAAAATAAATCAGTTGCTGCAGCATTAGAATTTATGTTCAAAAATTTTCACATGGTATCGGAGCAAAGATTCAGAGATAGGAAGGGAAAATCGATTATGGGTCACGATCATGATGCAGAGGCATCCACATCTAGTGACTCGTGCAGATTTTCAGAAGATTGCACAAGAGATAGAAATTTCGATTTCTCTATGTTGGCTTCCAGATTGGAAGAAGAAGTTGCTTGCGTAGCAAGCTCTGCATCATCAGGGGTATGGTATATAGACAGTGGAGCCTCTTGGCATATGACAAGAATACGGGAATGTTTCTCAGAATATCAGGAGGAAAGAATGAATTTTCAAATCACCATGGAGAATAAGGCAAAATGTACTCCAGTGGTGAAGGGTACTATAGTTTTTCAAACGAAAACAGGAGAGTGGTTTTGAGCTGCCAATGTGCTGCATGTGCCAGGATTGGGGATAAACTTACTTTCCGTATCTCAACTTCAAAGCAAGGGCTATGACATTTTCTTCATTAAGGAGAAAGCATATGTCAAACACCCAAATTGGAAAAATAAGGTGCAAATCAGAATCAGAAGTAACAGGTTGTACAGGTTGCAGCTGGAATCACTAATGGCACTGATAGGCAGTAATGGAGACAAGGATTTGAATGAACTATGGCACGGAAGGATGGGACATTTGCACCATGGGGCTCTGAGAATTCTCAGGAAAACTGTAACTGAAGTTCTAGATCTTAGTACAGAACAAGATGTATGCAGAGGATGTGCTCTAGGAAAGTTTGTCAAAGTAGTGTTTCCTAGAAGTAAAAATATGGCCAAGAGTGGACTAGGATTGATACACTCAGATATCTGCGAACTGATGTCCACAAAAGCTCTTAGTGGTGCCGAATACTTTGTCACCTTCATTGATGACCATTCCAGGAAGACTTGGATCTATTTTCTAAAGACCAAGGATGAGGTTTTCTATAGATTCAAAGAGTTCAAGGCTCTAGAGGAGAATCTGACAGGAAAGAAAATAAAAGTCTTGCGCTCAGACAATGGTGGAGAGTATGTTGACAAGGACTTCACCGATTTTTGTGCTAGGGAGGACATCAGAAGAGATTGGACAACTCCTTACAATCCAGAGCAGAATGGAGTAGCAGAAAGAAAGAACGGGATTATTGTGGAAGCACTAGGGCTATGATGTATGATCAAGATATGCCAAAATTCCTGTGGGCGCAAGCATGCAACACGACAATCTATGTTCAGAACAAAACTCCTCATAGGGCATTGGGTAAGATTACTCTAGAGCAGGTCTTCACCAGGAAGACACCTGAAGTCAGTCATTTCAAGATATTTGGGAGTTTAGCATATTGGCGTATACCCGAGGAAAAGAGGAAGAAGTTAGATCATACTACAGAGAAATGATAACTTGTGGGATATAGCGAGAATGCTAAGGCATTTAGAATCCTTCTTCTAGGGAGCAGGAAGGTAGTAGTTCAGCGAGATGTGAAGTTCACGGAAGAAAGGGCCTTCAGAAAATCTCGAGAAATGTCTTCCGAGGAGCAAACAAAAGATGGGTCGTTGGTCAAAACTCTTCAACCAACGAAAGCTAGTACTAGGAATTCTCCTTCAGAAAAGGAGGAATCACAGGAAGAGGAAGAGCTAATAGACGCAACTACTACCAGAGGAAGTACGAGCAAGGAACTCCGACAGATTCTACAGGATGCAGAAGATTTCATTGTTGCAACCAGGAACAATAAAAGGGAGCGCAGACAGCCAGATAGATATCAAGCCTTAGTAGCTCAGGTCAGGGAACCTTCCAGTTTTCAAGAAGCCGCTCAACATCAAGTTTGGATGGATACGATGGTGGAGGAATACAGCTCTATAATGGTGAATGATGTTTGGGAAGTAGTGCCTAGGCCTCAAGACAGATCAATGGTAGGTTCGAGATGGATCTACAAGATCAAATACGCTAACAGACGACAGTGTGGAAAAATACAAAGCCAGGTTTGTGGCTAAGGGGTATGTTCAGAAGGAAGGAATAGACTACGAAGAGACCTTCGCCCCAATAGCCTGGTATACATCTATTAGAACTGTGATATCTCTTGTATAGCACAGATGGGGTGGGAGATTCATCAGATGGATGTCAAAACGGCATTCTTGAACAGAATGATAGAAGAGGAAGTATACATTGAACAGCCGGAAGGCTTTGAGACACATGAGAAGAAATCTCATGTATGTAGATTGAAGAAAGCTTTATATGGGCTTAAACAAGCACCTAGAGCATTGTATGGTCAAATTGATGGCTACTTGCAAAAGATAAGGTTCGTCAAGAGTGATGCAGATCCAAGTCTCTACTATCTGGTTGTAGAGAATGAGCCTCTAGTCCTAGTATTATATGTGGATGATCTCTTCCTGACAGGATCATCCAAGCTCCCTGAGGACTGCAAGAAGAATCTAGCCACAGAATTCAACATGAAGGATTTGGCACAGATGCATTATTTCCTGGGTTTGGAAGTTTGGTAGCAGAAGGGTGAGATCTTCCTTGGACAAGGAAGATATGCTACAGAAATCCTGAAGAGATTCAGGACGCAGGACTGTAGGCCTATGGCTACTCCAATGATCACCAACTGGAAGAAAATTGATGCATCAAAAGACAAGGATGTTGATCCCACCTTATACAAGCAGCTCATAGGGTCTTTGATGTATCTAGTCAATACCAGGCCAAACATTTGTTACGTTGTCAACACCCTCAGTCAGTTCATGGCGGAACCAAAGAGGGTGCATTGGGCAGCAGCCAAACATGTTCTCATATATATACAGGGAACAGTCGAGTACGGACTCTTATACACTAGAAGTAATTATATCAGACTGAGTGGGTTCACTAATGCAGATTGGGCTGGAAGTTTAGTAGATTAGAAAAGTACATCTAGGTACTGTTTCAACATTGGATCACGGATGACCTGTTGGTGCAGTAGGAAACAGAAATCTGTAGCTCTGAGCTCAGCTGAAGTAGAATATATGGCCGCTAACACAGCTTCATGCAAAGCCATATGGCTTAGAAAATTGCTTGTGAACCTATTCAGAAGAAAGATGGAGGCGACCAAGATCATGTGTGATAATCAGAGTTGCATCAAGCACTCTAAGAATCTAGTATTTCATGATCAGTCAAAGCACATTGATATTCGGTGTCACTTTGTGAGAGATTGTGTTCAACGAGGAGTTGTACAGTTGAGCTACACTCCTACAGGAGAACAGGTGGTGGACATCCTTACCAAGGCCCTTGGAAGAACTAAGTTCATTTATTTCAGGGAGAAGATGGGGATGGTAAATAATCCTTTTCAGTAGCAGAAATGGATAAGTGTAAGGTGTTGCAGTGCTATGTGCAACATGATGTAGCATTTGAGAAAGAGTAGCAGTGCTATGTGCAGCATCATGTAGCATTTGAGAAAGAGTTGCAGTGCAGATGTAGTGTTGGGAGAAAGGACCGACAACAACACGGATGCAAAGGGAGTTGCAGTACAGATGTAGCAGTGGCAGTGCTAGAGCCATGGGCAGTAGTACAGGAGGAAACAACGCAGAGGATGTTGGGCAGCAGGCCAAGCATCAACACAGGTATCGGTATCGGATGATCAAGGTGATGTTCAGTGGTGGAGCATTACTAGAGCACATTCCTTGCTAAGAGGGAGTGTTGATTTGGGGTAACATCGGATGTGTTCTAGCCATGAAAATTGGTGGAGAGGCTAAAGCTCATGAGATCTCCAAGACCCAAAAATCATTTTGGGAAATTCCATCCAGATGAGGAATTATTAAAATAAATAATATTGTTAATGGGTTCCTAAGTCTAAACTTAGGAAAATAAAATATTAACAGGTATTAATAAAGATAAGGATGAGAAGCTTCTAAGAGATGAGGATCAAGTCTATTTTAATCTTAGTTGTTGATTAGGGACTTAATATCAGTCGTTGATTCATGAACGGGAAAAGTATAAGAGAAGACTTGAAGGTC
The DNA here is from genome assembly GCA_031772625.1 of Pinus tabuliformis. Lineage (NCBI taxonomy): Eukaryota > Viridiplantae > Streptophyta > Pinopsida > Pinales > Pinaceae > Pinus > Pinus tabuliformis. The sequence continues at coordinate 792,020,113 of CM062819.1, read as the reverse complement.
ATTTGGAGATACATCAGCGAATACTCAGTATCCCAAGGAAATTCGATTTTCTCAGAGGGGAAGGAAAATCGATTTCAAAGGGAGAGTAGTAGGGTCGAGGAAGACAGGATGACTAGCAATAGTCAGGAAGTTCAGAAAGGGTGACGCAGGGGCTCTAAGAGACAGTGCAGAGGGAGACATAGATCAGGGGTGCAATGAATGACACAGTGAAGGACAAAGCAACGCAGAGCCAATTAGGATGATGCAAGATTGACACGGTTGGGAAATGAAGTCCTTCAGGGTGCCAAAAAGTCTCAGAGAAAAGTTTCAGGTGTTTTCTTCCAATGTCTATGTAAAAATCTTTCTGTAAAAGCGATTGTTGCTGAAGATTAATAAAACCCTCCTCTGCTGCACCGGTTTTCCCGCATTGGGTTTTTCCGGGGACAATCGTCCAAACATAACTGTGTTGATGTGTTTGATTCTTGTGCATGTATTTCTTTCTGTAAAATGGCGTGATAGCTGCAGTAGAATTTATGTTACTATTTACTGAAGGGATTTCGTAAATAACTTATTGAAAATAAGTAGGTAAAATAAATCAGTTGCTGCAACATTAGAATTTCTATTCAGAAATTTTCACATGGTATCGGAGCAAAGATTCAGAGACAGGTAGGCAAAATCAATTATGCGTCAAGATCATGATGCAGAGGCATCCACATCTGGTGACTCATGCATATTTTCAGAAGATTGCACAAGAGATAGAAATTTCTATTTCTCTATGCTGGCTTCTAGATTGGAAGAAGAAGTTGCTTGCATAGCAAGCTCTGCATCATCAGGGGTATATGGTATATAAACAGTGGAGCCTCCTAGCATATGACAGGAATACAGGAATGTTTCTCAGATTATTAAGAGGAAAGAATGAATTTTCAAATCACCATGGGGAATAAGGCAAAATGTACTCCAGTAGGGAAGGGTACTATAGTTTTTCAAATAGAAACAGGAGAGTGGTTTCGAGCTACCAATGTGCTGCATGTGCCAAGACTGGGGATGAACTTACTTTCCGTATCTCTACTTCAAAGCAAGGGTTATGACATTTTCTTCATTAAGGAGAAAGTATACGTCAAACACTTGAGTTGGAAAAAGAAGGTGCAGATCAGAATCAGAAGTAACAAGTTGTACAAGCTGCAGCTGGAATCACCAATGGCACTGATAGGCAATAATGGAGACAAGGATTTGAATGAACTATGGCACAAAAGGATGGGACATTTGCACCATGGGGTTCTGAGAATTTTCAAGAAAACTGTAATAGGAGTTCCAGATCTTAGTACAGAACAAGATGATGTATGCAGAGGGTGTGTTCTAGGCAAGTTTGCCAAAGCAATGTTCCCTAGAAGTAAAAATAGGGCCAAGAGTGTACTGGGATTGATACACTCAGATATTTGCGGACCGATGTCCACAAAAGCTCTTAGTGGTGTCGAATACTTCGTCAACTTCATCGATGACCATTCCAAGAAGACTTGGATCCATTTTTGAAGACCAAGGATGAAGTTTTCTGTAGATTCAAAGAGTTCAAGGCTCTAGTGGAAAATCTGACAAGAAAGAAAATAAAAGTGTTGCGCTCAGACAATGGTGGAGAGTATGTCGACAAGGACTTCACCGATTTTTGCACTAGGGAGGGCATCAGAAGAGAGTGGACAACTCCTTACAATCTAGGCGCAAAATGGAGTAGCAAAAAGAAGGAACAAGACTATTGTGGAAGTAGTTGACGCTATGATGTATGATCAGGTTATGCCAAAATTCCTATGGGCAAAAGCATGCAACACAACAGTCTATGTCCATAACAGAACTCCTCATAGGGCATTGGGCAAGATTACTCCAGAGCAAGTCTTCACCGGGAAGACATCGGAAGTCAATAATTTCGGGATATTTGGGAGTTTAGCATATTGCCATATACTCGAGGAAAAGAGGAAGAATTTAGATCAGACAGCAGAGAAATGATATCTTGTGGATATAGCGAGAATGCTAAGGCATATAGAATATATCTTCTAGGGAGCAGGAAGGTAGTAGTTCGGCGAGATGTGAAGTTCACAGAAGACAGGGCATCCAGAAAATCTCGAGAAATGCCTTCCGAGGAGTAGGCAAAAGATGAGTTGTTGATCAAACCTCTTCAACCAGCGGAAGCCAATACGAGGAATTCTCCTTCAGAACAGGAGGAATCACAGGAAGAGGAAAAGCTAACAGATACAACTACAACTAGAGGAAGAACAAGCAGGGAACTCCAACAGATTCTACAGGATGCAAAAGATTTCATTGGTGCACCCAGGAACAATGAAAGGGAGCGCAAATAGCAAGATAGATATCAAGCCTTAGTAGCTGAGGTCAGGGAACCTTCCAATTTTCAGGAAGCCACTCAACATCAAGTTTGGATGGATGCGATGGTGGAGGAATACAACTCTATAATGGTGAATGATGTCTTGGAAGTAGTGCCTAGGCCTCAAGACAGATCAGTGGTCTGTTCAAGATGGATCTACAAGATCAAATAGTTGCAGATGGCAGTGTGGAAAGATACAAAGCCATGTTTGTGGGTAAGGTGTATGCCCAGAAAGAAGGAATAGACTATGAAGGGACCTTTGCCCCAGTAGCCAGGTATACAACTATTAGAACTGTGATATCTCTTGCAGCATAGATGGGGTGGGAGATTCATCAGATGGATGTCAAAACGACATTCTTGAACGGATTGAAAGAAAAGGAAGTATACATTGAACAACCAGAAAGCTTTGAGACACATGAGAAGAAATCTCATATATGTATATTGAAGAAAGCCTTATATGGGCTCAAATAGGCACCTAAAGCATGGTATGATCGAATTGATGGCTACTTGCAGAAGATGGGGTTCGTTAAGAGTGATGCAGATCCAAATCTCTACTATCTAGTTGTAGAGAATGAGCCTCTAGTCCTAGTATTATATGTGGATGATCTCTTCCTGACAGGATCATCCAAGCTCATCGATGACTGCAAGAAGAATCTACCCACAAAATTTGACATGAAGGATTTGGGACAGATGCATTATTTCCTAGGGTTGTACATTTGGCAGCAAAAGGGTGAGATCTTCCTTGGACAAGGTAGATATGCTACAGAAATCCTGAAGAGATTCAGGATGCAGGACTATAGGCCTATGGCTACTCCAATGATCACCAACTGGAAGAAAATTGATGCATCAGAAGACAAGGATGTTGATCCCACCTTATACAAGCAACTCACAGGGTCCCTGATGTATCTGGTCAATACCAGGCCAGACATTTGTTACGCTGTCAACACCCTCAGTTAGTTCATGGTAGAACCGAAGAGGGCGCATTGGGCAGCAGCCAATCATGTTCTCAGATATATACAGGGAACAATGGAGTATGGACTCTTATACACCAGAAGTAATGATATCATACTGAGTGGATTTACTGATGCAGACTAGGTTGGAAGTTTAGTAGATCGGAAAAATACCTTTGGATATTGTTTCAACCAATGTTGCAAACATCAAAATCGGGATAAAATCGGCAAGGGTCCGGGAAACCAAAAAATCCTAAAAATCGACAAAATATCAGTAAAATCAGAAAACATCGTCTAGGCCAAAAAATCGTGATTTCAAGATAAATCGGGATGTTATCGAGATGTTCGCAACACTGGTTTCAACATTGGATCGGGGATGACCTCCTGGTATAGTAGGAAACATAAATTCATAGCTCTGAGCTTAGTTAAAGCAGAATATATGGCCGCTAGCACAGCTTCGTGCGTAGCCATATGGCTTAGAAAATTGCTTGTGAACCTATTCAGAAGAAAGATGGAGGCGACCAGGATCATGTGTGATAATCAGAGTTGCATCAAGCTCTCCAAGACTCCAGTATTTCATGATTGGTCAAATCACATTGATATTCAGTGTCACTTTGTCAGAGACTGTGTCCAACGTCAAGCAGTACAGTTGAGCTACACTCCTACAGGAGAACAGGTGGTGGACAATCCTTACCAAGGCCCTTGGAAGAACAAAGTTCGTTTATTTTAGGGAGAAGATGGGGATGGTAAAGAATCCATTTCAGTAGCAGAAATGGATAAGTGTAAAGTTTTGCAGTGCTATGTGCAGCATGATGTAGCATCTAAGAAAGAGTTGCAGTGCAGATGCAGTGTTGGGAGGAAGGACCAGTAGCAACACAGATGCAGAGGGAGTTGCAGTACAGATGTAGCAGTGGCAGTGCTAGAGCCATGGGCAGCAGTACAGGAGGCAGCAGTGCAGAGGATGTTGGGCAGCAGGCCAAGCATCAACACAAGTACCGGTGTCGAATGATCAGGGTGATGTTCAGTGGTGGAGCATTACTAGAGCACGTTCCTCGCTAAGAGGGAGCGTTGATTTGAGGTAGCATTGGATGTGCTCTAGCGATGAAAATTGGTAGACAAGCTGAAGCACATAATATCTCCAAGACCCAAAACCGTTTTGGGAAATTCCATCCGGATGAGGAGTTATTAAAATAATTAATATTTTTAATGGGTTTCTAAGTCTAAACTTAGGAAAATAAAAATATTAATGGGTATTAATAAAGATAAAGATGAGAAGCTTCTAAGAGACAAGGATCAAGTCTATTTTAATCTTAGCCATTGATTAGGGACTTAATCTTTGTCGTTGATTTAGCAACAGGAAAAGTATAAGAGAAGACTTGAGGGTCATTTGAAGATACACCAACAGATACTCAGTATCCCAAGGAAAATCGATTTTCTCAAAGAGGAAGGAAAATCGATTTCAGAGGGAGAGTAGGAGGGTGAAGGAAGAGGGGGTGACTAGCAGCAGTCAGGAAGTTCAAAAAGGGTGACACAGGGGCTCTGAGAGACAGCGCAGAGGGAGACGCAGATCAGAGACGCAGTGGATGACGCAGTGAAGGACAGAGCAGCGCAGAGCCAAGCAGGATGACGCAAGGCTGACACAGTTGGCAAAGGAAGTCCTCCAGGGTGTCAGAAAGTCTTAGAGAAAAGTTTTGAGCGTTTTCTTCCAGTGTCCATGTAAAAAACTTTATGTAAAAGTGATTATTGGTGAAGATTAATAAAACTCTCCTCTGTTGCACCGGTTTTCCCGCATTGGGTTTTTCCGGGGACAATTGTCCAAAAATAATTGTGTTTGATGTGTTTGATTCTTTTGCATGTATTTGTTTCTATATAATGGCATGATATCTGCTTTAATATTTACTCAATGGATTTCGTAAATAACTAATCGAAAATAAGTAGGTAAAATAAATCAGTTGCTGCAACATTAGAATTTATGTTCAGAAATTTTCACAGAACATAAGTTCGTTGTTTCTGATCTGAGTGATACATATATGCAAACTGATTGAAGTGTCTTCTTTCGTGATTCAGTTGTCGATAAGGAGTTCTTGTGGTCTGATTTTCCCCTATCATGGGTGTGAAAACTTTCTGATTTACTTCAGGTACTACTATTGTTGAGTTGGTTACAAAACCTTCATTTGGATTTTTCATCATTTGAATTGTATCCTTTGAATATATTTTTCCTTCAACTGGTTTGTCATCTTCTTGAATTCTGATATTGACTGGATCGACATTCGTTCATTTTTAAACTTGGATGGTTATGTTTGAAGACTTCGATATGTCTTTCATGATGAGTTCTTCTAATTTGTTTTTCAATGATTTCTTGTCATTTTTAAGCTTCTTAATTTGCGTCGATAATTTTTCACTGTCGTCCTTAAGCTGAGAAACTCCTTCATTCTTGTTAGCGGTGATTCTGCCAACTTCCCTTAACATATTTTGTATCGCCTTTGTTACTTTCTTGAAAAATTACTTTTGAAATATCTTGTATGTAATCTAGTGTTACTGAATCTGATTTCAATGTAATGCCTTTTAGTGTTTGTTGAGAAATCCAAAGTGTGGCTGTTAAACGATTTCTCTTATCTTGACATTATTCATTATTATTATTTGTTCTTTTGAATTATCTTTTCTTATCATCAAGACTAATGCCAAGCATCAAATAAAAGAGAACACAAGATGTAGGCACACTGCCAGGGCAAAACCCCACTCTAGGGGAAAACCCAGTCAAAACTCCTCCTTTAGTAGATTCTAGATGAGACAACCAAGACCCTTACAATTTAGACTCGAGACTACCTCCATCAAGTCATCCTTCTTCCTTTCACTGTGTTAGCATCAAATACTTGTCACTGAGATGGTACCGAATTCTTGTCTCTATGACAGCACTGAAATATCACTATAATAGCATCGAGACCTTGTGGTAGCACCGAACCTATTTCACTGAGATAGCACCGAGATCTTTATCATTGCACTGAAATCTTGTCACTGAGACCCTGTCACAGTGGTAGCACTGAAACCATCTTCTGCAATATATAGCAAAGTTATATCTTCATCAAACTGTGCCTTCATTGAAATACTAATACAGTCCCTTCACGAAATGCAAAGTTGTGCCATCACCGAAATGCAAAGATTGTGTCATCATTGAAATGCTAAGAACCTATTCTCTTAAAGGACCGAACTGTCTCACTGTAGTAGTATCGAAAGTTTCTCTCTGAAATCCGAACTCATCTCCTTGTGAAAAATGTGAAGTCCTTGTGCTTGTATATATAGTAGTTTGTCCATCATAAATGAGCCAACATGACTTTGCGAATAGTTGTGTCATCATTTTAGGTTAAGCCGACATGATCTCAATTGAACGAAGCCGACGTGGTGATAATCTATTTGAAGCCGATAGAAGGAGACTTTGAGGAGGCTTGATGAGGATTTCTTTGACAGCAAGGCGACTTTGATGGAGGAGTGTTTGGCCAAACAAATTTTGACTTTTGACTCAAGTAAACAATCCTAAAGCCTACAATGGAGGCTTGATGAGGATTTATTTGACAGCAAGGAGACTTTGATGGAGGAGTGTTTGTCCAAACAAATTTTGACTTTTGACTCAAGTGAACAACCCTAAAGCCTACAATAGAGGCTTGACCTATGACAATGACCCAAGTATGAAACCCATGCTTTAATAAGTCAATTCAATAATAATAAAAATTCTTTTTGCTTTTCTCCTGACAAATGTATTACATTTTGACTCAAGTACAATTTATGAAGACCGAACCTAGTTACATTCTTCAACAGTGTTATCTTTTTCTTTTTGTAGGAAAATGTCAAAAACTTCGTTTTCGTATTTAGGATAAAAGACCCTAGTGTTTCATCCAAGGTGAATCCAAAATAATGTCACCTTGATCGTTCCATAGAGATTTTACAGAGAATTGTGATATAAATGTACAATCCCCACTGCTTAACTATAAATCGGTTATTCCATATTGTTTGTTGTCCAAGAAATCTAATTTTTATTATATTTCACTCAGGAATCACTAATTGGTTTGAAATTTTCGAGTTTATATCATTTTTATTTTTGGCAGGAGATAGAGATAGTAACATATTTTCCTGTCAAAGTTCCCTTAATTCTAAATAGCACTAAAGCATAGTTAAATGAAGTTCCTGGAAATCTTCCTTCATTTCTGACTTAGACTCTTCATTTTTTGTTAGAGATCGATTCCATTTTGTTTTCAATAAAATACCAAAATACTTTTCAATTGATACTTTTTGTAATCTTTTTAAACTTTATTGTCCTTTACAACATATACATTATAATTTATTTATTTTTATTTGATTATATTATAATTTATTTACTTTTATTTGATGAACTTTATATATATACCCTATAATGAATAGCTTTGCACAACAACTTTTTTCATGAATTAATTAGTGAACTCTGTCGGCCCAAGTGTCCAATTAGATTAATGTTGTCACCTTAAATGGTTGTGCCCTCTTCCAAATGGTTGCCACCTCTTCCTAGTTGGACCTCATCTCACAAATTTAATTTATCTTAACTAAACCCCTTTCAGTATATGCTTGGCATAACCACCGTTGAGAAATGTAACTAGTATCGGTCTTCATAATTGTTGTCTAACTCATGACATGACGTGATTCTTAAGTATTTTCCAAAAGAAATAGAGAAAAATATTGTAAAGATCAAAAGAAAATTATTTTTATAAGCATGGGTTTCATGCTCAATTTATTTTGTTTCTAGGTCTAAGCACCCATTGACTGCTTCTAGGGTTTGTGTCATGAGTCATTGTCCTTGTCATCTTGTATTAGACCCTTCTTGGGCTTATTGTATCAAAGAATACTTGTTTTTTTGTCAAAAAGGTAATTTGTGCCTCCACCAAGTCAGCCCCATTAGGGAGCTTCAACCACTATATATTAATATAACAATGCAATTCAACCTATTGGGGCATCCAATTAGGTGAGGTTCAATCTGCAATCAAAAGGAAGTGTGAAGGCCTAAAGAAGAGCAAAAAATACATGAAGAAGAAGGAGAAATCATAGCGAATAAAGGCGGAACCCTAGCGAAGGAAAGAAGCTTTCTTTTCTCTTGTTTTTGCCCACGAGTGCGAGATTTCAAGAGTTGAAGGAGGGCCAAAAATTGCAGGTCTGCAGTAGAGGCCGAAATTCTAATGCAGGAGGGCCAAAATTTGTGATTGAAGTAGTTATGAAGAAGGTTGACTTTTGGACTAGAAGCAGATTTTTGTCATCTTGAAAGGACTTTGTTGAAGGCTGACTCGGTGGATTCGATTGATCTTATTGTTGGTCAAAGTTCTTGGTTGTATCGTTTGAATTGGTTCTAAAAGACGAGAAGATAATTTTTGGGTTTTCCCCTTGAAGAGGGGTTTTGCCTTGGCTGAGAGCCTACATCCTGTCTCCTTATTGTTTTGATCTTCATGGATTTATGTTTTGGTAGTTACTTGATCATAAGAAGATATAAAAGAAGTTAATAAGATTACAAAGAGATCACAAGTGATTATCAAGATAGGAAAATCTTCCTGCCTTTCTAATTTTCTAACATGGTATCAGAGCTAAGGTGAAGTAGAAGAGGAAAAAGGTAGCTTGAAGATCAATAGCTTTCATCATCTTAAAAAAGGATTCAAGAGAAGTTTCAAGGTAGATCATACGAAGAAAAGTCTTACTTTTGGACCTTTGAAGATCTGTTGAAGAACACCATTTGCTAGAAGGAAGGATATGTTGAAAGGTAATATAGAGGTTTTGGTTCCCTATAAGCTAGTTTGAAGAAGAAAACCTATTGAAGGCTACAAAGATATCTAGACTTCATCAAGTGTCACATTGACACATTCAACAATGGCATCATCAATGAAATCTGAGAAAAAACTCCAAGGAGCTTCTAACTTTAGAGCATGGAAGACAAGGATGGACCTCATCCTTGCAAGGAATAAAGTATTGGAATTAGTACAAGGAAAAGTCAAAGAACCTACAAATGATGTTGGAAAAGAGAAGTACAAGGAAAATGACATTATAGCCATGAACCTAATTGTGGATGGAGTTAAAGACAACTTGATTCCTTACATATCCACGCTAGATACTTCAAAGAAAATACATGATGCTCTCTCCAAGTTATTTACAATCAAGAATATTGGACAAGTGGCAAGTCTAAAGAATGAACTTTGAATTGTCAAAATGACCAAAGATGATACAATGTCCTCTTACTTTGTAAGAATTTCCGTATAAGAGATGAACTACAAGCAGTTTATAAATAATCTTGGATGATTGTTGCCCTTCTAGGACTACCAAAGTCTTGGAATGCCTTTGTAACTGGAATTAGTAGTTGGAAAAATTCTCCCTCCTTTGAAGAAATGTGGTCTGCTTGTACTCAAGAAGAAGCTCATCTTTCCTTGATAGGAGGTAAGAAAGAAGATGAAGAAAATACCTCAAATGCCTCTATTTTGCCCATTTCAAGAAGAAAGGAAGAAATAATAAATTTAAAGGGTCAAAGAAAATTCACAAGAAAATTAACCTTTCTAAAATAGAATGATATCATTGTCACAAGATGGGACATTATAAGAACCAATTCCCCGATAATGCTAAGAACAAGAAGAGGGAAAGAGACCAACCTATAGTTGCCATCGATGATAATCCTCTAAAGAAGACCAAAGCTAAAGATTCTGAAGTCAAAGACTTATTCTATTAAGTCTTTAGGGATGTTATCCCTTGTATATCCCTTTATCTATAGTATAGGTCATTGTTCTTTAGGCTTTGTAGAATTTTCTTTTATAGTTAACTCTAGGATTGATCTTTCTTCTAATTCCTAGGGTTTGTAGATATAATATGTTTTGATAAAAAGTTTTTGAGTTGTTTTGATAAGCTGAAGGAATCCCTCACAATATCTGCATCAATGCATAATCAAGAGGGAGCTTCTATTTTTTCTCAAAGAGATAAGTATTCCTTATTTCTCTCATTATTTTGTTGATTCTCTCCATAAATATTTAGATTTATTTTTGTTTCTTGATTATAGTCATTTTCCTTATGTTTTCTTTAAAAGAAGGTTTGCAAGTATATTCTAAAGAAGAAAGGATTGTGATTAGATTGAGAGGGGGCCTCCAAAAGGAAAACTTGAATTATGTAAGAAGCCTTGTTGCAAAGAAAAGCCCTTCAAGGTTCGTAAAGAATGTAACTCAAGGTATGTTTAAGATCATAAGGTTTGTAGCATGTCCTTGTTATAAAAGAAGGTACGATCATTTTTTTTTTAAATTTGATTTATATTAATAACTCTCATGTTTAGGGTTTTGCTATGGAATCATAAAAATTCTTATATTGTTAGGGCATTTGATCTCTAGTTTAAATCAACCGTTGTAGTAATATATTTAATTTGTTCACTTTTGATAAAACCCTAGCTTTTGAGGGACTGATAATCATTTCTAGGGTTTATGACAAAACCCTAGCAGAGGTTGATGAAAAGGTCTAGGGCATGAAAAGTGTAACCCTAGGTCTAAAGGCTTCCACTATAGTAAAACCCTAAAATGGTTTAGTTGTTGGATATCTAAGATTTATTTTTAATAACCCTAGATGCTCTCCTAGTGATAACATTATAACTCGAGTTTGCTAAAGTTAATTTCATGTTCTTGTATTTGTGCTTGGTTGTACTGGCTTACGAGCTTTGCAGGTACATAAGTTTTCAAGAGGTTGTAAAGATGTATGCCTACCTCATACATGGACTTTATGATAATATTGAAGATAAATGCCCACCTCATACTTGATGATGAATTTATATTGAGCATGACGAAAAGAGGGAGCTATAAGAACCCTGATGACATTAACGTTTACATTGATGATTGAAAGATGACCCTGTTGCCATATGAAGGAATTTTTGAAAGGTCAAAGTTCTCCAATAATATGATGATGCAAAAGAAAAGGTCTATGTAGCTGGAAGAATAAAGTTGTTGATAATGGACATATCTCCCAAGTTGAGAGGGAGCTTGGACAAAGGAAAGTGTATATCCTCCATAGCTGAAAAGTAGGACATGATGGGTCAAGACCAATGTTGCACAAAGAAGGGAAGCGGAAGCGTCATTTCCCAAAAATCTAGGAAGTGAAAGGACTTAAGGCCAAATTAGTTGTAGAACACATGAAAACATGCATATTTTTACATAAATCAAGATAGATATGGCATCCATGATTCCATTGTACATCAATGATTAATTATTCGAGCATCAATGTTAAGTTTAGGTATGTTCTATGCTTAGAGCAATTTAATTCAATTTTCATAGTGAGCTCAATATCTTTTCCAGATTAGCAATCACATCAGCATTAAAGTAAATTGCAAATAGAACATAAACATAAATCGCAGAAGACAAGCCAAGACAAGAGGACACAAGATTTGGCGCTAGCCAGGGACAAACCCCAATGTGGGGAAACCCTTGATCAATTCTTCTGATATGTTCTTCAATAGTTCAACAAAGAGATAGAGAGAGTGAGATAGTACATTTACAACAGAAGTCAACACTTTGACTTGTCTAGATAAGAGCATAGATCATCTCTAAGAAGATGATACATGAGATCAGTTGAAGACAAGCTCCTTCAACTTGATTCTCCAAGGTGACTCCTTTACCTATCAATGTGTTGCATCTCGTCATCACACTACACCTCACCGTGCTACACCATGTTGCACTATTGTCCCCGTGTTTAGCACTGTTGTACCTTGTTCCACTGCTGCACTATGTTGTCACTCATGTGCTTGCTGCACCATTGCTGCTTTGTGTACTTGCTGCACCAAGTACTATACTGTTGTCCCAATGTACTTGCAGCACTATGCTTGTTGTTGTCCATGCTTTACCATGCTATTGTTGTCCATGCTTCACCATGCTTGTTATTGTCCATGCTTCACCATGCTTGCAGTTGTCCCATGTGTCATCATGCTTGCAGCTGTCCTATTTGCTTGCTCCACCAAGCTTCATTGTTGTCCCATTGTCATCATGCTTGCAGCTGTCCTATTTGCTTGCTCCACCAAGCTTCATTGTTGTCCCATTGTCATCATGCTTGCAACTGTCCTATTTGCTTGCTCCACCAAGCTTCATTGTTGTCCCATTGTCATCATGCTTGCAGTTGTCCTATTTAGACATGTTGTACCTTGATGTCCATGTATTGATCATGTACAACTATACTGTTGTCCCACTGTAACACCTACAGCACACTTAGATTGCAGCTGCAGATCTTGGCTATGCTTGACGGTAGATTAGGGCATCCCTTTGATAATGTATAGGAGCTCCTCTTGACTGTAGATTAGGCCTCCTCTCCTAGTTGTGTATAGGTCTCCTCATTTGTTGTGGCCCTAGCCTCTCTTTACTGCGGCTAGACCTCTCCCTTAACGGCTGCTAGAGCTCTCCTTCATCTACAGCTAAGTCTCCATTTAGATCTGCGGCTAGGGCACATTTAACTCAGTGGTAACCCTACCTTAGATCTACGGCTAGGGCATACTTAGGGCCTCCTTATGACAGCGGATTAGGGCAGCGTATAAGGGCTCCTTTGGACAACGTATGAGGGCAGGTTAGGGCAGCGAATGGGAGCCTCCTTATTGTTGTTAGGGTATCTCTTTTGCTACGTCTAAGGGTTGTCGCAAACCCTTCCAAAACAGCGTATGGATTAGGGCATGATAGGACTGTGTTAGGGTCTACTGTTAGGCCTCCTTCACCGCTTGCTAGATCTCCCTTTCCTCCTCCATCTCGGGCTTCTTCATTAGGGTAGCGTACAACCTAGGGCACTCCCTCTAGATCTCCATTAGGGTAGCGTTATACCTTAGGATCTCTCCTCCCACCAAAACCCAAAGACAAGTAGAGAGGAAGAGATCCCAAGTGAGTGTGTCCAAATGACTTTCAAGGCACCTCTATTTATACTAAAACATTGAGCACATGTGGGGTTTATTTGGTCGTTGGCCGACCTTGACGAATTGTCCCATAACACAAATAAATTCATATCTCCATGAATACTTATCGAAATCGGATGATCTTTAGATCAATCCTACACCTCTCGATGAGAGGGATCCAAGAAAAATATCAGCTGCCATTAATAAGATGACCCACATGGAGTTTGGCCCTAGTTGCCAATTTTAACACTCCCTCTCAACTAGGGAGAACTCCATCCGCTGATCCATATGTCCGACTGTACTATCTCTGCCATCAGTGCCTTGCACTGCTCTGCTTTGCTGAACCATGAAGAAGAAGAATTGATCGAGAATGTCTCATACCATTTTCTACTGACCCAAAGTCAATCCTATATGAAAAGAGTGTGTCATATCACTCTTACTGACCCAAAGTCAGTTTTATTGATCCCAGATCAATATCACAAGAGGGTGTCTCAAACAACTCATACTGATCCCAGATCAGTTTCGTTGATCCCAGATCAATGGAGGTCATCCTAGCATAGGGAGTATCGTAGATACAATGATGCGTCCATTGATAGTACTACTATGGTCCCTAACTCCATTTCCTTGCTCATTGATCAGATGAGAGGTACTTCTCATGAGTCCCAGACTGCATGGGTAGGATGCCTCGACAAGAGAACTAATCATCCTACCCCTAAGTCGCCTCGAGGTATCACAAGGGAAGGCTAAGCCATTTACCCTGAACACAGCGCACCATTAGGGGAGGGTGAGTCGCCCTATGGTCGTGTGTTGCTCCAATAAGTACCCCAAGCCCCCCAGAGCTCCCAAAGCTCAATGCATGCAACATGCAGGACCCTTATAAGAAGGTCTCTCAATGACTCCAAGTCGTTCGGGAAAGTCACAGATTTTACCTTTCCCCGAGGCTTTGACAAAATGTCTGCGACTTGTACATCGATCTCAATGCGATGGAGCCTCCTTGCTCATCGACATACCATATCCCAGATAAAGTAGTATCTGATGTATATCTGCTTGAGCAATCATTGAATACAGGATTCCTCAACAATCGAATCCCCCCCTGGTTGTCACAGAGGATCATAGTGGTATTCATCATGTGTACAAATAACTCACTGAAGAGCTTCCACAACCAAACAGCTTTATACGAGATCATACTCGTAGCTATGTATTCGGTCTTGATAGTGCTTATAGCAACTGACTTCTGCTTCCTGCTCATCCATGATATCGAAGAAGAACCCAAAGAGAACTAGCATAGAGAAGTGCTATAGTGATCCTCCACACTGCCTGCCCAGTCAGCATTTGAATAATCATGCAGCTTCATATTTCCGACAGTGTATTTTAGTCCATGAGAGATTGTGTCCCAAAGATATCTCAGAAGATTCTTGGCACCAATTCAGTGAGGCTCAACCAAATATGAGCTCACCATGCTAACTACAAGACATATATCTGGACGTAAGTTCACCAAGAACATCAATGCAAATGAGTTTATGAAACTCAGAGGCATTTCTCAAATCTGGTCTGGCATCACCACCATATAACTTCTGAAAGTTAAGATCCTCGAGGTAGTCACTGGCTCGCAGTTTACCATTCCACATCTAGAATCGAACCCCCTCTTACTTCTGCAAGTGAGAGGGTATGCACTTGTCAGAAATAGGTCGTCCTTAGAAGGTGCCGGTATGAGAGGTCTATCATCCACAACCTTTAAACAATGGTTTGGATCGGCTTCACTCTTAGTGAATCTCAGCGTCATCTCACAGCTATCAATCTTCTCATATCAAACCCGAGGTGTTTTGCTTCAAGCCATAGAGGGCTTTCTTCCACCTGCACACATGAGATTCCTGATCATGAATCTCAAACCCCTCGGGTTGTTCCAAACCTGTGGACCTGCTACATGGGGGGAATGGTCCCCTTGTAAGATTTTCCCTTCGGTACATCTCAGACACGTACCTTTATGCTCCTTTTGAATTCAGGCATCCTTGTCATCATCTGACTCATAGACCTTCGATGTTGTGTGTCAACTGACATGGTCCCCAATGCACTTCCTACAACTTGATACAAATTGCCAACCTTAAACCCATGAATAAAAGCATCTTTGAAAATTCTATTTTCAAACATGTATGTTTCCATCAATGAATGCCACCCTGAAACCTTTGACTTCCATTACTGAAATGGACACCAAGTTCTTCTTGCGATGAGGTACATAAAAGAGATTCTGTAAATGAATCGAGATTCTGTAAATGAATCGAAATACCCACATTCAATTGAGGGGTAACATTCCCTACACTCTTTCCGGGATAGGTGGTATCGACTCCAACTATAATCCCACGATTGTTTCCATCTCTACCAAATTCGAGAGAGCACCCTTCTATCTGATGAGGTACCTTGAAGCACTACAATAAATAAGCCAGATTCCCAAAGAATCTGAAGGACAGGGCCAATACAAGATAATTCTTCTTTATCTTATCAGAAACAACATTTGATTCTTCCTACTTGGGGTTCCTTGCTTTCTCTGAAGAGTCGGTCATTTCCTTGATGACCTGCATTACCTGTCATTCCTCTGATCATTGTAGATGTCCCTGGAATGATTGTTATCATCATCAAGTGATGTGTCCCTGCCATTCGGACACTCCTTCGCACAATGGCCGAACAAGTCATTTGCCTTTCCTTCCTACCTTAGATCCAGACTTCCCAATGAAGTGATCTTTAAGTAGGCCATTATAAGCTTCCGCTGCGCCATTCTGATAATGTTCTCCGCTTCGATTTCACCCTTGGTGAATTTAAAGAGGGATGAGCAATCCATTGATCCGTTTGTCCTTTCCCAATTGTCTTCGATGATTTCTCTTTCACTCTTGGTTGGGCATTGTCTTCACCTCAACTCTGATACCATGTCAAGTTTAGGTATGTTTTATGCTTAGAGCAATTTAATTCAATTTTCACAGTTAGCTCAATATCTTTTCCAAATTAGCAATCACATCAGCATTAAAGTAAACTACAAATAGAACATAAAGAGGACACAAGAAGTGGCGCTAGCCAGGGACACACCCCAATGTGGGGAAACCCTTGATCAATTCTTCTTATATGTTCTTCAATAGTTCAGCAGAGAGAGAGAGAGAGAGAGAGAGAGAGATAGTACATTTACAACAGAAGTCAACACTTTGACTTGTCTAAATAAGAGCATAGATCATCTCTAAGAAGATGACACATGAGATCAGTTGAAGACAAGCTGCTTCAACTTGATTATCCAAGGTGACTCCTTTACCTATCATTGTGCTGCATCTCATCATCATGTTGCACCTCTATGTGCTGCACCATGTTGCACTATTGTCCCCATGTTTGGCATTGTTGTACCTTGTGCCACTGCTGCACTATGTTGTCACCTATGTGCTTGTTACACTATTGTTGCTTTGTGTACTTGTTGCACCAAGTACTATACTGTTGTCCCAATGTACTTGTAGCACTATGCTTGTTGTTGTCCATGCTTCACCATGCTTGTTGTTGTCCATGCTTCACCATGCTTGTAGTTGTCCCATGTGTCATCATGATTGCAATTGTCCTATTTTCTTGCTCCACCAAGCTTCATTGTTGTCCCATTGTCATCATGCTTGCAGCTATCCTATTTGATGTTGTGTGTGGAGCATGATTGTTCAGAGGTCTTTTGTTTCAACCGGATGTATACCCTAGGAAGTTTGTACACCCCTCCACGCGGGGAGGTGTGCGGGGGACTTGTCCCCCCTGCGGGGGTCCAGGGGCCAGCGGTCCCCCGGCGGGGGTTTGGGGGCAGTGCCCTCGAAGCCAAAAATAGATGTAAAACTGCCTTGTAAAAGTATAGTAATTTCTAGTCAATCTGGGCCGTTCATTAGGCGGATGATCTGACGGTAGAACTTATGTTTAGTTTAGGGTTTTTTTGCCCTAGAAGGCAACCCCTCTCTTTGTATGAGGGCATTGTATTTGAGGCAGTGATATAGATGTGTATTCTCTGAGCGAGAAACGGAGAGGTGAGACTGTGAGAGAAAACAGAGGATATTCCAGCGGATTTGTTGTAGGTTGTATCTCTTCATTTTGCTGGATAATAGAAAGGAAGGACTGGCTGTTCAGGGTGGACGTAGCCCAAACTGGGTGAACCACGTATATTTGTGTCTCTCTTGTTTTATGCGTTTTCTGTGTTTATATTTCTGTAATATTTTATGTGTTCCATTGCTCCATAATATATAATTTTCTAACAACTGGTATCAGAGCCGAAGGTCTATTTGGCTGATAAACTAGCAGGAAAGAAGGGTTCCTCGTTCGAGTGGGAGCAATGGCGGAAGATGGTAAGTTTAGGGTCGAGAAATTTAATGGCCAAAACTTCTTGCTATGTAAGATGCAGATGGAAGATTATCTGTATCAGAAAGATCTGTACCTACCATTGAGCGGAAAAACAAAGAAGCCGACAGCTATGACAGATGAAGAATGGAACCTTCTCGATAGAAAGGCACTCGGAACAATACGGTTGTGCCTTGCTGCGACAGTCACCTTCAACATTTCGAAGGAAACAACGACAGAGGGTTTGATTCAGGCGTTGTCGAAACTATATGAAAAACCCTCGGCCTCAAACAAGGTATTTCTTATGAAACGGTTATTTAATATGAAGATGTCGGAAGGTGGATTTGTTGCAGATCATTTAAATGATTTTAATACTGTCAGGCCCGGCAGTGACTCCATTAGGCAGAAAAACTGATTCATTTATTCCATCAGGTATGTTATTGTTATATACAAAAGGGTGTGATTGTTCAGTTCATCTCCTGATGACTGTTCACATTCCTAATTTAATTATTTACATGAATTCACCCAATCGTGAGGATTAGGTGTCAACATTCCCCCCCTTAATCTGAAGGGATGTTGGTGAGTCCAAGCATCATTCTAAATCTTTCAAGCTTTTCTCTTCCAAGCGCTTTGGTGAAGATGTCTGCAATTTGCTCATTTGTGGAACAATGACGGAGATGGATTGTTTTGGCCTCAACATGATGTCGGATCAGATGATATTTAGTATTGATGTGCTTTGTTCGATCATGGAACTTTGGGTTCTTGGCCAACTTTATTGCAGAGGTGTTGTCAATCATGAGTGGAGTTGATTGTACTTGTTTTACCTGCAAATCTTCAAGAATTTTCCTGAGCCACACAATTTCTTTTGTTGCTTCAGCTGCTGCCACGTATTTTGCTTCTGTTGTAAAATCTGCTAGAACTGATTGTTTGCGTGATCTCCAGCAGACAGCTCCTGATCCAAGACTATCCTGAAGTAGATACCCCAGTTTCTTTGTCTTCATCGAAGTCTGAATCAATGTATCTGATCAAACTGAAGTCATCCACCTGTGTGTACTTGATTCCAAAGTCTTGAGTTCCCTTCAAGTACTTTAGAACTCTTTTTACAGCAGACCAATGTCCCTCACAAGGCTTTTGCATAAACCTGGAGAGGATCCCAACAGCAAATGAAATGTCTGGTCTGGCAGTAGTTAGGTAGTTGAGACTTCCTACAAGCTGTCTATACTTTGTTGCATCCTCAAATTCCTTTCCTTCAATAGATGTGAGCTTTAAGTTTTGTTCCATTGGAGTAGTAAGAGGATTGCACTCTGTCATGCTAAACCTGTTCAACAAATCTCCAATGTATTTCTTTTGAGAAAGAAATATGGACTTTGGATGTTGGGTTACTTCAATGCCAAGATAGTAATGAACATAGCCCAAATCAGTCATTTCAAAACTCTTCCCCAATTCCTTCTTTATGGATGCAATGTAGCTTTCATTGTTCCCTGTCATTAAAAGATCATCTACATATACCACAAGATATACAACTGTTTTTCCAACTTTCTTGACAAATAAAGTTGCATCATCAAGATCAAAATGATTGAAATTGAGTTTCAGAAGATGCTCAGTTAGTTTTTCATACCAGGCTCGCGGTGCTTGTTTGAGGCCATACAAGGACTTCACAAGTTTGCATACTTTATGTTCATGTCCTTTCACAGCAAATCCTTCAGGCTGGGACATAAAAACATTCTATTTTAGATCTCCATTCAAGAAGGCAGTTTTTACATCCATTTGATGGACTTTCCAACCGTTCTGAGCTGCTAGTGCAAAGATTGTCCGGATGGTGGCCCATTTTGCTGTGGGGGCAAAAGTTTCCTCATAATCGACCCCTTCCTTCTGTGCAAAACCTTTTGCCACAAGCCTAGCTTTGTGCTTGTCAAGTGAGCCGTCAGCTTTGTACTTGTTCTTGTAGACCCACTTGCAGCCAATTGGTTTCGTTCCAAATGGAGGATCAACCAGCTTACAAGTGTCGTTCCTTATGAGGGCATCATACTCCTTTTGCATCGCTTCTTTCCATTCATCATGAGAAGCAGCGTCTTTAAAGGAAGTTGGTTCAAAATCTGTAGACAAGTTTAATTCACAATCATAAGAAACATCCATATCAACAGGTGAATTAGAGTCATCTACATCACCTCCATTTTGTCGGTTTGAATTTCTGGTTCCTGTTTTTCCAATTTCATCAGGATGAACACTTTCAAGTGTCTTCGTCAGCCACTTTGGGGGACCTTTCTGAGATGGTCCAGGCTACTCTGTTGATTGAGTTGGGACTGAGTCAAGATTGAGTCTCCCAATTCTATCAATTACATCACTTAAAGCATCGTCCGTTGTTGGAGTTTCATTCGGGGGAGAGTGTTCTTCAGAAGAAGATTCCACATGTTGATCTAGAATAGGAATCCCCCCTTCAAGATGTGGAATCTGATTATCAAATTCTTGAAATGATTTGTTTTTGCGAATCTATCCAAGCGATCAAGTTGCCGCTCAACAACATTGTCAGATTTGGATGATTCAAGAAAAATTACATCTCTAGATACAACAAACTTTTTATTTACTTCATCATAGAGGCAGTATGCTTTAGAGGTGTTTGAATACCCCAGGAAGATACACTTACGACTTCTAGCACCAAGTTTGTTTCTATGTACCTTTGGTATCAAAGCATAACAGGTGGAACCAAAGACCCTGAGATGTTTTACCGAAGGAACATGTCCATACCACAATTCATAAGGAGTCTTGTTTCTTATAGCATTAGATGGACATCTATTCTTTATATATGCAGCACATAGAACAGCATCAGCCCAAAACATTATCTTTACATCTACACCATTCTGTTGGGGATTATAGGGCACAGTTGTTTGATGTTTGATCCCATGTTGACGAAGATAGTTTTCAAATTCATTTGATGTGTATTCTTTTCCATTATCAGTGCGAATAGACCCAATATGAGATTGTGCATCATTTTCAATCCATTTATGAAAATTCTTGAATGTTTGAAAAGCATCAGATTTGTTCCTCAATAAATAAACCCAACACATTCTGGTGTAGTCATCAATAAATGTCATGATATATTTATTTCCATTTGTAGAAGGAACAGGCATTGGACCACATAAATCTGAATGAATGAGTTCAAGCTTCCTATGTGCTCTTGAATGTGAATCATGAAAAGATTGTTTGCTATGCTTTCCTAGAATGCAAGCATCACATTGCTTAAGTTTCCTAGGAATTGTAGGCAAACCAAAAACACCATTTTTCTTCAATAAGCGGAGACTGTCATAGTTTAAATGTCCAAATCTAGCATGCCATAATAAACTTGATGGAAGTGTACCTTCTTCATGATGAGAAGTATATGAGAAATGTTGTACATGAGCAGAGGTTCCTTGCAGTTTGAGAAGCCTTTCTTCTTCTATTCCCCTCATAACAAATGAGTGGTCAGATGCTTTTCTTACCTCAAGCTTGCCATCAAACATATGAATGGAGTGACCTTGCTGGCGGATGTGGACCAAGGACAGCAAGTTTCTCTTGAGCTGTGGGAGATATAGAACATGATCCAGAAGAAAGTCTGGAAGACCAGGCAGTTTAAGCCTGATTGTGCCAAGCCCTGATGGCTTAATTTTTTATTGATCTGCAAAGTATACTGCTCCATCAACATTGTTAGTAAAATCTTCAAAAAAATCTTTTCTATGAGTCATGTGACAGATTGCTCTTGAACCAAGCAACCAATCATTTTTCCAAGAAGCAAGTGAAGCATTAAACAAATCTTCATTTACTCCAATGTTACATTGTGCCTCAACATAGTGAGCGGATTCAGGTGCTTTACCTTTGTCTGTATCATCAGTTTTACCTTTCTGTTGATTTCTTTTCTGCTCAATTTTGTCCCATGGTAGCTTGCATGTAGAGGCATCATGTGATCCATTTCTTTGCAACGAATGCAGTGCAGATCTGCCTTTTCTCCTTGAGAATGTCTGCCCCCCTGCCTCTGAAATATCTTCCTCTTCCTCTTCGTCCACCTCTTCCTCTTGTAGAATCTTGAGCAGGATGCTTTTCTTTATGAGCAAGGCACACAGTCTCTTCAGAAGATTCAGGGGTTGTCTTCTTTCCAAAAGCTTTCTCTCTTTCAGCAAACTTTTTCACAAGAGAGTCAAAGGTTATATCTTTGAGATTTCCATTTGCTTGCAAAGACTCAAGATAATTGGAGTAAGTAGGATAAAGTGCCTTGAGAAAAGCAATAAGAGGGATATCCAGCTCAACCTTAGTGGAATTGATATCATGCATTATAGACTTTACTTCAAATGCAAGAGCAAGAGGATCATTATTTTGCAGTTCAAGAGTGAAGAGTTTAATCATGAGTTGAACAACTTCAAGCGCAGAATGTGAGTCATAGAGTTCTTTCAGCTTTTGAAAGGCTTCAAAGGCAGTGGAATATGACGAAATATGGCGACTCACCTCTTCATTTACAGATGTTGTGATTAATGCATAAGCTTTGTTGTTCTTGTTTTCCCAAATGACGAGCTCTTTGTCTGAGGTAGGCTGTACTGGGTCATTGTCTCCTTCTCTGACACACACTCCTTCCACAACTCATTGAAAATGAGAGTGTGTTTTATCATCCGGGACCATTCAAGATAGTTCTCCTTGCTAGTGAGAACTATTCCCACCATGGATATGATTGAATGCATTCTGTAAAAAAAAATACTTCTGCTGATATATAGTAAAATGTACTCAAAAAGGCATTCTCAAAAGATTTCAAATCTCTTCCTTATATACCAATATGGACGCCAATACCATGCAGTCAGCGTACCAAAAATAAGGGGCTCAATACAATTTCATGTGTTAAACAGAGTTAAGAGTACACATTTTTACATGTCAAAAATCTTCAAGTATATACCACAAAAACTTCAGAGTATATGCCAGCGATAATGATATTATCTCAAACACAAAAAAAAAATTTGTGTTTAGATTAGCAAAACCCTGAAATAAAGCTCACTTCGCTGCACTACTCCACAGACGGTGCCAGAGAAAATTTGTTGTCAGATGGGAAAGCACAGCCTTCAATCTTCAATAGTGGCTTTCTCACTCATATATATATACCATCCAAAAAAACTTTCGAATATCCTTCTTCAACACAACAGATATTTTTTTTTTTTAAAAGGCAGCAGATTAATCAACGCATATACTATTTTAAATTTTACCACCATTCAAACATAGATCCACTTCAATCTCTCCACGACGAGACTCCAGAAAACTGCCAAAGATTACAGAGCGAGCAATCCAGGGCCAGACCGCTCAAAAAGTTGACAAAAACACAATAAAATCATAGGCGAGTTTCCATACAAGCCAGAAATTCATAGATTTCAATCAAATCGGTGCGCTAAATGCAGGAAAAAGAACCCAAAACTTCGAATTTTTTTAATACTTATACCAGTCGAGCTGCTTACAACCGATACACCTCGTTTCTGCGTGTAGTTTATGGTTTAATATTCGATGTTCTAGAAAACGATATGCGTACCATGTCCAGAACACCACTTTCATTAGACATAAAAATCGTTACATAATCAAATAAACCACAGCGTTGTCAGAAAGTATATTGCTCCAGCGTCAAACCATAGGCAGGTTAAACCACAGCGTTGTTCGAAGGATTCTCCACGCACTTGGGTTCACGCCTCTCTCACACGCACTTGGATTCACGCCTCACCCCACAGGTTCAGCCGCTTTCACATGGAAACAGAACCTGAATGGTCTTTGATTACAACAAGATGTACGCAGATGCATTGGAAAGACAGGCGGGGGCATAACGCATATTAGGTTTATGTTGCAACAGGACAACGTTAATTATCATGAAACGCTTGGCAGTCAGGACAGTATGGAGGAGCAGCGTGTTATGGACAGAGCAGCGCTGGAAGGGAATATGGCAGAGGCAGAGCAGCGCTGGAAGGTAACTCAGGACTATACCATGTCAGGACAGGACAGAGGAGTTACAGGAGCAAAATAGCTAAAACAAGGAGTTGGCTCTGATACCATGTCAGGCTAGGCAGTAACTCCATTAGGCAGAAAAACTGATTCATTTATTCCATCAGGTATGTTATTGTTATATATAAAAGGGTGTGATTGTTCAGTTCATCTCCTGATGACTGTTCACATTCCTAATTTAATTATTTACATGAATTCACCCAATCGTGAGGATTAGGTGTCAACAAATACAGTTACAAGTCAATTAAGTTCTGTAGGGGTAAACTTTGAAGATGAAGTTAGAGCTTTGTTATTCTTGTGCTCATTGCCAGAAAGTTGGAATGGTTTAGTCATGGCCATTAGTAACTCTGTCTCTGGATCTAGTACTTTAAAGTTTGATGATGTTGTCGGTGCTATCCTTAGCGAGGAAATGCGACAGAAAATCTTCGGTGAGACATCGGGTAATGCTTTGAGTCCAGAGTCTAGGGGAAGAAAATTGGAAAGAGGAAAGAGCTCAGGATGTCGCAGTAAATCAAGGAAAGGCAGATCCAAGTCCAGATCGGGGATAGTGTGCTGGAGATGTGGAAAGAAAGGACACCTAAAGAAACACTGTAGATCTCGGAAGGGAAAAGAAGGAGATGCACAGCAAGAAAACAATCATGAAGCAAATGTGACAGGTGAGGTGTTACAAGATGCTTTGATTCTTTTTTTCGAAAATATCACTGATTCATGGGTGGTAGATTCAAGGGCCTCATTCCATGCCACACCTGATAAGAAATACTTTCATGACTATGTTCAAGGAGATTTTGGACAAGTTCGTTTGGGTGATGATAAACCCTGTAAAATTGTTGGAATGGGTAAGGTTCTTATAAAACAACAGAATGGAAACCAATGGCTATTAAAGGAGGTAAGGTATGTTCCAGATCTAAAGAAAAATCTGATTTCAACAGGGTAGCTAGGCGGTGAAGGTTGTGTGACAACTTTCACAGATAAAGCTTGGAAGGTCACCAAAGGAGCCCTGGTAATAGCAAAAGGCGAAAAGGTTGGTACATTGTATTTATGCAATGGTATTTCTAACTCTGTTAATGCTTTAACTTCCAAAGGAGCAGATGCAGCATTATGGCATCATAGGCTCGGACACATGAGTGAAAAGGGGATGAAGATTCTTCACTCAAAGAATTTGTTTCCAGGTTCGAAGAATGTTGATTTGGACTTCTGTGAAAATTGCATTTATGGAAAACAAAGAGAGTCAGATTTCTCAGAGTTGGGAAAGAAAAGAAGAGCAAAAAATTAGAGCTTGTGCATACAGATGTATGGTGACCTGCTTAGGTATCATCTCTCGGTGGCTCTCATTATTATGTTACCATTATTGATGATGCAACTAGAAAAACTTGGATTTATTGTATTAAGAATAAATCTGATGTATTTGATACTTTCAAGAAATGGAAAGCTTTGGTTGAGATTGAGATAGGAAAGAAATTGAAGTGTCTTAGATCAGACAATGGAGGTGAATATTGTAGCAAAGAGTTTGATAGGTATTGTTCAGAGCATGAAATTCGCAGAGAGAAGACAGTTCCAAGAACGCCACAAGAAAATGGTGTGTCAGAAAGGATGAACAGAACAATCATGGAGTGTGCAAAGTGCATGAGATTGCATGCAGGATTGCCTTTACAGTTTTGGACAAATGCTGTAGATACTGTTGTTTATCTAATAAACAGAGAGCCTTCAAGTTCCTTGGATGGTGGTGTTCCAGAGGAAGCATGGACAGGTAAAAAGGTAAACTACTCCTTTTTAAAGCCTTTTGGTGGTGAGGCCTTTTTCCATATTGATAAAGAAAATAGAACAAAGCTTGAGGCAAAGTCAAAGAAATGTACCTTTATTGGATATGGTGTTAATGATTTTGGTTATCACTTATATGATTATGAAAATCACAAAATTATTAGGAGCAGATATGTAATATTCAATGAAAAGGTCTTGTATAAGAATCAGTTGCAGTGTTGCGGGGGAGCGCCCCCCCCCCCCCTCGCTCTCGCTCCCGATCTCGCTCCTGCAACTGATCAATGTTACTTGGGAGCGGGAGCGGGAGCGAAAACGGGAGCGGGAGCGACCATTTTCAGAAGCTCCCGGTTTGGGAGCGAATCCCGGAGCGATTTTTTAAAAATATATATATTTTTATATTTTTTAATTTTTGATACATATATGCCAACAAAAACATGTAGAATGATGAATTAGATATAAAAAACATAAAAAAGCATAGATTGAACCATATAACAACAATCATCTAGAAGTTATAATCTTCATCAACCACGTCCGCAAGTTAGTAACATAGTTAGATGACATTGGTTATTATATGTAGATGACATGCTTGTTGCAGGGTCTAACGTGCAAGAAATAAATGTGCTCAAAAGAAAATTGGCAAATTTATTTGCAATGAAGGATTTGGGAGCTGCAAAACAAATCCTTGGTATGAGAATCACTAGAGACAGGAAAAATCGCAAATTAACATTGTCTCGGATGAGTACATACAAAAGGTGTTGAAAAGATTTAATATGCACAATGAAAAACCAGATAGTACACCTTTTGCTAGCCATTTCAAACTTAGTAAAGAAATGTGCCCAAAGACCCAAGAAGACATGGATTATATGTCTAAAGTTCCATATGCATCAGCAGTTGGAAGCTTAATGTATGCAATGGTCTGCATAAGGCCTGATATTGCACATGCAGTGGGAGTTGTAAGCAGGTACATGAACAATCCAGGAAAGGAACATTGGATGGCAATGAAATGGATTCTTAGATATTTGAAAGGTACCACAAATCAAGCATTATGCTTTGGTGGTTCAAACATTTCTCTATAGGTATATGTTGATGCGGATATGGCAGGTGACAGAGATAACAGGAGGAGCACTACAAGATATGTATTCATTGTTGGTGGAACAGTTGTCAGTTGGGTTTCAAAAATCCAAAGTGTTGTTGCGCTTTCAACAACAGAAGCAGAATATGTTGCTGCTACAAAGGCTAGTAAAGAAATGATTTGGTTACAAAGGTTTAAGGGTGAACTGGGTAAGGAGCATGATATGGGCACATTATACAGTGATAGCCAAAGTGCCATTCATTTTACAAAGAACTCAGCATTTCATTCCAGGACTAAACACATACAGCTGAAGTACCATTTCATACAATCAGTGTTGGAAGATGGAGAGTTGAAGCTAGAAAAGATACACACTAGCCAGAATCCTGCAGACATGCTAACAAAAGTTGTAACCAGGGAGAAACTGAGAACATTCTCAGTTTCAATTGGTTTCCAAGGATGACGATGAAGATGAGAAACAGCCAGGTCCAAAGCGGAGTCATTGTCTAGCAAATGAAGCAGCGGTGGAGTTGCTACAATCATTCTCCAAGTGGGAGATTGTTGTGTGTGGAGCATGATTGTTCAAAAGTCTTTTGTTTCAGCCGGATGTATACCCCAAGAAGTTTGTACACCCCTCCACGCAGGGTGTGGGGGCGCCGATCCCCCCCGGCTGGGGGGTCCGGGGGCTAGCGGTCCCCTGGCGGGGGTTCGGGAGCAGTGCCCCCAAAGCCAAAAATAGATGTAAAACTGCCTTGTAAAAGTATAGTAATTTCTAGTCAATCTGAGCCATTCATTAGGCGGATGATCTGACGGTAGAACTTATGTTTAGTTTAGGGTTTTTTTTGCCCTAGAAGGCAACTCCTCTCTTTGTATGAGGACATTGTCTTTGAGGCTGTGATATAGATGTGTATTCTCTGAGCGAGAAACGGAGAGGTGAGACTGTGAGAGAAAACAGAGGATATTATAGCAGATTTGTTATAGGTTGTGTCTCTTCATTTTGCTGGATAACAGAAAGAAAGGGTTGGCTGTTCGGGGTGGATGTAGCTCAAACTGGGTGAACCACGTATATCTGTGTCTCTCTTGTTTTATGTGTTTTCTGTGTTTATATTTCAATAATATTTTGTGTTCCATTGCTCCATAATATATAATTTTCTAACATTTTCTTGCTACACCAAGCTTCATTGTTGTCCCATTGTCATCATGCTTGCAGCTATCCTATTTGCTTGCTCAACCAAGCTTCAATGCTGTCCCATTGTCAACATGCTTGCAACTGTCCTATTTAGACATGTTGTACCTTGTTGTCCATGTATTGATCATGTACAGCTATACTGCTATCCATGTATTGATCATGTACAACTATACTGATATCCCATGAATTTAACTATATGGGAGAAATAAGGTGAAACTGAAAACCGGGGTGGGAAAACAGAAATTTCTACATGTTTAGCATCATATCAACCAACATGGTCACATAGCAGGGCCTTGACTAACAACTCTATCTCTCCACAAGATCTTAGCACAATGCTGGCGAGACCAATGATTTATAGACACCCTCATCATTGTCTCTCTTGGAACATACCCCACCCGGGTTCTCAGGGTGTGTTCCACTAGGACTATTCTTATCTTGGATTCCCAGTCCTCAAATAATATCGGTCCTCTACGACTACTCTTATCTTGGATGCCCTAACTCATCCTCAAAGAGCATCGGATGCCAGATGTTTACCCAATCCTCCATTCTATCTTCCCAAGTGAAGACAAGAATGATGTGTCTATCTCTCCCTCTTAATTAGGGAGGACATATCTATTCCAATAAAGGAATGTACTCATTCCTACGGAAGGAATGTACCTAAGCTCCCTCTTGGCTTAGGAATTTTGCTTCCAAGTTTCTTCCAAGTAAGAAACTTGTTTCTAGGCTCCCTCTTAATTAGGGACCTACAGTAGCTCCTCAAGGGGAGATAATGGAGCAACCAGCTGCTGGAAGAACTCCTCCTCACGATGTCATGAACTTCTTTTCATTATTCAGGACTCTTCATGTTTGGGACTTTTTCATAGAGCACAGACCATCCATTACTTTCATCCATGAGTCAATCATGTCATCATCGGAAAGTGATCTATCAATTCATATATGGCCTTCCTTTATGCCATGCTACCTTCTTCATGCCATGTTTCCTTAAGGATCTTTCAGCCTACTACATGGTCATCAGAGGTGGAAGATATCCATAGATCTTTCCTTGGCAGGCCCTACATAAGCCCATCAAAATATTTGTTCAAAAATAAGAAATGAACACTTAAATCAAAATTACCTTTGTGATGGTCTTTCATCATGACATCTTCTAGTTTGCATCAGCATCCTGCATACATATCGACACATCTCCCAGAGATATATATTGTCAAGGATCTCTTTTTAAGACTTCATCAAAGTCTACATATCTTTCTTGGAGATATCCTAGTCAAATCTCTTGGTTTCTCGGATGTTGATTTCCTTTTCCATGGTTGTACATTACACGATCTCTTCCTTGCTTTCTTTTACACATTTCATTCCCAAGAACTTCCAATCAAAATCCCTCCAGTTATCGTCAACCGCCTCATATTACATATGAGGACATATTATGTTGATTTCATCTAGGCAAAGTGTGACTCATGCCTTCTTGCATCCTTTCAGAGGAGGAGATCATTTTTCTTTTGATCATGCTCTCAAGATAGAGCATTGATCCATGTTACCTACAACCATATGACATGACTTCTTCAATATTGAATATAAGCATACATACCTTATTTTCCTTTGGGTCATCCAGATTTCCTGTAGCAGCTTCCTTGATTGGAAGAGCTTCAATCCCTTGATCTGCTTCACCTTTTATGTCATCATACCATCATTCCATGAATTCCACAATTTTGGAATTCTTGATGAAACACTTGCATCCCCTCTTGATCGGTGAACCTTTCAATGAAGATTCCATCAAAGAATCTCGAGGATCTAGAGTATCCCTATCCAGCAAATGTTTCCTTTTGACAAATGTATGATGAGCCTTGTACTATATAACCTTTTTCTTTCCATAAGTGCCACTTATGTTTCCAATGAGGTTCCCAAGAGCTATATCCTTCATAGATGATTGCCATATATTTCAATTTCAACCATCTTTCATGCTTCTATATGATGATGTCCTGAGCTCTTGTTTTCAATGCTTCTATGATGCCATGATGCATCCCATCATTTTTCTTAGTAAATCATGATAGCCTTATCTTATAACAGAAGACTTAGGAACTTGAAAATAACTTAGGTGAGGAAGACTATCTCAGTCATAGTAGAGATCTCTTACTTCCTCTTTCTTGGATTTCTTCTTTTCAGCTTCCTCCACTTCTTCAGTTATATGGGCTTCTTCTCTTCCTCTTTTGTTATTTTCCTTTCTGATCTTAGGACTGTTGATTTGGGGTAGTATCAGATGTGCTCTAGCCACAAAAATTAGTGGAGAGGCCAAGGCACATGAGATCTCCAATACCCAAAAAGGGTTTGGGCGGATTCTATACAGTTTAGGAGATATTAGAATAATTAATATTTTTAATGGAGTCCCTAAGTCTAAACTTAGGGAAAAAAAATATTAATGTGTATTAATATAAAACTGTGTTAGAATGGTCCAAAAGTCATGGATCAAGCTAGATCTAATCTTAGCTGTTGATTAGGGACTTAATCTCGGTCGTTGATTTGTCAATGAGAAAAGTATAGGAGGAGGCTTGAGGGTCACTTGGAGAACACACGGAGGGAGACCATTCAGTTCAATTTCTGGGGCAGGGTTAGCTGAGGAATTGAACTAGTGGTTCGCTGCGCAATCAGGAGGCAGCAAGTACGAAGCAGAGAAGCAGGATCAGCCACTAGAGATCAGCGTTGAGGCAGGAGAGGCAGACGCAGGGCTTTTCAGGGAGACGTAGAGGCAACAGAAGACTGCACAGTCACTTGTTGGGCCTGGGCTAACGCAATCAAGCAGGGGCTAAGCGAAGGGTCTAAGAGCCATGTAGAGGTCAATCGGGCTGACACTAGGATTGGGAGAAGTGCTAGAGCATTATTTCTCTCTGTGGGTAAGCCAGTTTGGCACCCTGTTGTACAGAAGAATCGCTGAATAATATAAAATCCTTCCTTGTTGCACCGGTTTTCCCACATTGCGTTTTTCTGGGGACCGTTGTCCAAAATATCTGTGTCAATGTGTTAATGCTTGTGCATATGTTTGTTTCTGTATTACGATGTGACATCTGTTGCAGTATTTATTTTAATGTTTATTGAAGTAATTTCATAAATAACTTATTGTGGAATAAGTACGAAAAATAAATCAGTTGTTGCAGTGATAGAATTTTCACATGGTATCATAGCGAGTAATCAGAGACAGAAAGGGAAAATCAGAGCGAGTAATCAGAGACAGAAAGGGAAAATCAGTTATGGGTCGAGACCACAATGCAGAGGCATCCACGTCAGGGGACTCACACAGATTTTCAGAAGATTGCACAAGAGAAAGAGATTTCGATTTCTCTATGTTGGCTTCCAGGCTGGAAGAAGAAGTGGCGTTTATGACTAGTGTTGCATCATCAGAAGTATGGTATATAGACAATGGAGCTTCGTGGCATATGACGGGAATCAAGGAGTGTTTCTCAGAATATCGAGAAGAGAAGATGAACTTACAAATCACCATGGAGAACAAGGCAAAGTGTACTCCAATAGGGAAGGGTACCATAGTTTTTCAAACAAAATCAGGAGAACGGTTCCGTGCTACAAATGTACTGCATGTACCAGGATTGGGGATGAACTTAATTTTTGTGTCGCAACTACAAGGCAAGGGCTATGACGCCTACTTCATCAAGGAGAAGGTATATGTCAAACACCCAAGCTGGAAAAAGAAAGTGCAAGTCGGGATCAAAAGTAATCGGTTGTATAGATTGCAACTAGAATCACCAATGGCACTAATAGGCAGTGATGGAGACAAGGACTTGAACGAACTATGGCACAGAAGAATGGGTCACTTGCACCATGGAGCTCTGAGAATTCTCCGGAGCACTGTAACAGGAGTTTCGAATCCGAATACAGAACGAGATGATGTATGCAAGGAATGTGTTCTAGGAAAGTATTCCAAGACAGCATTTCCTAGGAGCAAACACAAGACCAAGAGTGTACTAGGATTGATACACTCTAATATCTGCGGACCTATGTCCGTCAAAGCTCTCAATGGTGACGAGTATTTCCTTACCTTCATTGATGACCACTCAAGGAAAGCTTGGATTTATTTTCTGAAAACCAAGGATGAGGTTTTTTGTTGATTCAAGGAGTTCAAGGCTCTAATGGAGAATCTGACTTGGAAGAAAACAAAAATTTTGCGCTCAGATAATGGTGGAGAATATCTAAGCCCCACGGGGGTAGGCGAGCCGCGAGTTGGTAATCACAGTGCGGTGAAGTTCGTTAGAAAGGCGGGCTCCGTACTGAAGGTCACGAGTTCAAATCCCCCGGACTAGCCCGGAAGCTATGGAGAGGGGCGGGCGCAGTTTCCCAAGGGTAATAGTGGTAGTGGTCAGAATCGACCCCGTGTAACGCGAGTTGCGAGGCTGCTTCAGTTGCTAATTCCTCTGTAATAAAAAAAATGGTGGATAATATGTCGATAAGGACTTCACTGACTTTTGTGCTAAGGAGGGCATCAAAAGAGAGTGGACAGCTCCATATAATCCGAAGAAGAATGGGGTAGAAAATTCGAACAGAGGGTTGGCCAATAAACCCAAAAAATTGGGTTTGCGAGACTGGATTCTAAACTCAAAAGCAGATATTGTTTTTCTTCAAGAAACTCTAGGGAAGGGTACTGAGGTGGAAGCTATGTTAAAAACCCTCTTACCGGGATGGGTTTTTATTGCCATTGATTCATCTGGCCACTCCGGGGGTCTTGCAATTGGCTACAAAGAAGGAAGAATTAAAGTCATCAATCAGTGGGGGACTAAGCAAGTTCTGGGTATGGAGGTCCTCACACCTGTGTTCCCCCGTCCCTTTTCCATTGTTAACATCTATGGTCCTTGCCAAGGAAGAGAATCATTCTGGGTAGATCTGATGGCAAAATCTCTTATGAAGTCTTCTATGTTGATTGTGGGAGGTGACCTAAACTTTTCTATTGGAAGAGCTGAGGCTTGGGGACCTTCAGCCAGGGAGGATCCCTTGTCGGATTTCTTTCATAAATTCCTTGAAGACAATAACTTCACAGATCCCTCTCCGGTAAAGCTCAAGCCTACTTGGAGGAATAGAAGAGTAGGGGAGGATCGGATTGCCAAGAGACTAGATCGTTTTCTTCTTTCTGAGGCTCTCATATCAAATGCTCCTATTTTTAGACAGTGGGTGGAGGAAATTGGTAATTCTGATCATTTTCCAATCTTTCTGGATATAGCCTTCCCTCCCCCAAAGCCTCCGGCCCCCTTTAAATTTAACCCTTCATGGCTTCAAGATCCTTCATTTAGCACTCTTTTTAAAGATACATGGATACACCCGGGTAATAATGCAAGAGAGGATAAAGGCTTTCTGTTCATGGAGAACCTCAAGAGACTAAAAAAAGCAACCATATCGTGGGCAAAAGACAGGAAGATGAAGCAAAATGAAGATCTATCCAAAATCAGGGAGGAATTGAAGCTGTTGGAGAGCACTGAGGAGGATGGCTATCAGTTGCAGACTTCAAAAGATAGAATTCTTCATCTGGAGAAGCTTCAAAATAAAATTCTTTTAGACAAGGAGGAAGATTGGAGAATCAAGAGCCGGGCAATTTGGTTAAAATCTGGTGATGAAAATACTAGGTTTTTTCATAATTATGCAAAAGGAAGAAAATCAGCAAACACCATCTAGAGCCTTAAAGATGAAGAAGGGAGGGAGGTCAGCTCCTTCTCAGATCTTTCAAGCTTAGGAAAGAGGCATTTTGAGAGAATCTTCTCTGATTCAGGGGAGGCTACTATAGCTGAAGTCCTTAGAACAGCTCAGTGTTTCCCGAGGTTTGTTGAGGAGGAAGAAGCAGAGGAGCTTTCTATACCTGTTTCCAAGGAGGAGGTTGAAGCAGCAATGAAAATTATGGCAAAAGACAAGAGTCCTGGCCCTGATGGATGGACTATTGAACTCTTCCTTTTCTTTTTTGACCTGATTGGTTCTGAAATCACTGATGTAATAGAAGAATCAAGACAGAAGGGAGAGGTCTACAGGCCTTTTAATTCCACCTTTATAGCCCTCATTCCAAAGAAAGATGACCCGGGAAACTTTGAAGATTTTAGGCCGATTTCCCTGTGCAATTGTATTTATAAAATCATAGCAAAGGTGATTGCTATCCGAATCTTTCCTATATTGTCTAGGAACATTTCTATGGAACAATTTGGGTTTCTAGATGGTAGGCAAATTCATGAAGCAATTGGGGTAGCACAGGAGGTAATTCACAGTGTCAGACAAAAGAAAATGAAGGGAGCGGTCTTAAAAATAGATTTATCCAAAGCCTATGATCGCATAAACTGGCTATATCTGCGAATGATGCTGACTCATCTGGGCTTCAACTACTCTTTCACCAGCTGGATTATGGGATGCATTACAAGTGTCAGTTTTGCAGTTTTGATCAATGGCTCTGCTTCCCCTTTTTTCAGCAGCCAAAGAGGTCTCAGGCAGGGTTGCCCTTTATCGCCGCTCCTGTTCTTGTTAGTGGCAGAAGGACTGAGCAGATTGATCCACAAAGCCAGAAGAGAAGGGAAGGTAAAAGGTATCGAGGTAGCAATTAACCTCTTTATCACTCATTTGCTTTTTGTCGATGACATTCTGATTTTTACAAATGGTTCATCTAACGAAATTAAGGAGTATAAAAGAATTTTTGATCTCTTTCTGAAAGCCACTGGAATGCAGATAAACACTAGAAAGTCACAAATATGTGCAGCAGATCTTGACAGAAGAGAAAGAGAAAGAATGACCAATCTTTTTCCTTTTCCTCTTCAGCCTCTGGACATTCCCTTTAAATACTTGGGGTTCTGGTTAAAGCCAGTAGCCTACAAGAAAGAGGATTGGCATTGGCTCATAGCAAAAATTGAAGCCAGAATAAATCATTGGAGTTTCAGGTGGCTCTCCAGAGCAGGTAGATTGACACTCCTCAAATCAGTCTTGTTAGCCATCCCAATTTACTGGGCTGCTCTAACTTGGGTCCCTAAAGGAGTGATGGAGAAAATCAGGAAGATATGCAGTAGATTTTTATGGGCAGGTTCTGCAAAGGACTCATCGGTTCTTCCCTGGGTGGCATGGGATAAGATTGCAAGACCTAAAGAATGGGGTGGATGGGGAATCAAAAGACTCCCCGAGTTCAGTTTGTCTCTGGCAGCAAAGTCTGGGTGGAGGTTAATTTCGATGGAGAATCTCTAGACAAAGGTGGTTAAAAGGAAGTACATAGACCCAGTCCCTATAGAAGATTGGATCCGGAGTCAGCAAAAGAAACAGAAGAATATATCTGTCATTTGGAAGGCTACGCTGGAAGCCTTCTCTGTGATAGAACAAGGCCTGGCTTGGAAAGTGGGAGATGGTAGTCACATCAGAATTGGAAGGGACCCTTGGGTGGGTTGCAATGAAGCTTATGCTCTGTCTCCAGGTCTCCTTAGACACCTTGATAGTAAAGGAATAGTCACTCTAAATCAGGTGGAGAAAGTTGGCCACTCCACTTTATGGGGTCAGGCATGGAAAAATGATGAAGAACTAGGTTTAAATATCAGATGGAAGAATGAATGGGCCTCCTTCATCCAAGAACTCCACCGTTCACATGTCAGACTCAAAAACGAACCTGATAAGCTGATCTGGGCTTTGGGGAAAACTGGAGAATACTATCCCAAAGAAGGATACTCTTTCCTAATGAAACAGAAAGGATGGGATATCCCTGAGTGGTGGTCTAAAAGCATTTGGAAGCTGTCAAGTCCAGCAAAAGCCAGGATTTTCCTTTGGTGTTTGCTAAAAGGAAAAATTCCAACCTGGGACAGGCTACAAGCTAGATACCTTGTTGGCCCAGGAAGATGCCCCTTATGTAAATCAGATGAGGAAACTATTAGACATCTTTTTACATCTTGCACTGTTTCTTTAAAGATTTGGGAAGAGCTTACAGTTCTGCTTAATATTAAAGCTCAGTGGGGGTCTGAACCTCTGGAAGCTGCATGGAGAAATTGGTGGCAGAATCACCCGGATGGAATTTTGAGAAACCTGCCTCTCATTTTCTTCTGGGGAGTATGGCTTGCGAGAAACAAAAGTATTTTCCAAGATAATACCATTCCCTCATCTGTTATTGCTTCTAACTGCGCAGCCATATACTCTGCTATTCCGGCCCCTGAAGCGAAAAATCCCCCAATCCGTGACAAGCCTCTTATTATCAAGGAAGGCACTCCTTGGGCCTTTTTTGATGGAGCATCCCAGAATAATAGGGCTGGCGCTGGGATGAGCATTCATATATCCGCTGATCATTATCTTAAAGCTTCTGTTGGATTGGGTTCCGGGACGAATAATTTTGCTGAGTTGTCTGCTTTACATCTTTTGCTTTGCTGGCTTCTTGAGAGGAACATTTTCGCTATACAAATCTTTGGCGATTCTCAAAATGTCATTAAATGGGTCAATGGGAATGCATCCTGTCAAAATCAGACTTTAAAGCCTTTGTTAGAAGAAATTGTATTATTAAAGTCCTCTTTTAACAGTTTCCATATCTGTCATATCTACAGGGAGAAAAATGAAGAAGCCGATCAGCTTTCTAAAGCTGGCTTACAACAGGTTCTGGGCGGCTGGTCGATAGAGGAACACTTCCAGGGGCAGCAAATCACATCACATCAGCCCCCTTTCGCACCTCCTCATTGAGCGGGGTCTCCTCTCCTCCTTTCTTCACTTACAGTTTTGTGTATTTTCATGTTTTTAAAGACTCTGTCATCATATATTTTGTATACTTCTGGTTCGGACTTCTGAAAACTGTTTCAAAAAACCTTATATAATTTTCACAGACGCTAAAGTATATATGTCAGCTTGATGTATGGGGTTGTTTTCCTTCATAGAAGGAGACCCCAAGCCGTGCTTCAAATTGTTTGTATAAAAACTCCGGAAGAGGGATAGTGACGGACAGTCATACACGACTGAGTCATGTTTTTATGTTTTTTGATGAACAAAATGCCTGCAGACAGTCGGGGAAAGCTCCAGCCGAGCCATCTACTAAAACAGTGATCCAAACAGAATGTAAAACTTTTTATTATGCTAATGAAAAGTTTTGATTTTTTCTTCGGGAAAAATATATATATATATAATAAATAAAAATAAAAAAAAAAAAAAAAATAAAATAAAATTAATTAATTAATTAAAAAAAATAAAAATAAAAATAAAAAATAAAAAATAAAAATGAAAATAAAAAAAAATAAAAATAAAATAAATAAATAAAAATAAATAAATAAAATAAATAAATAAACAAATAAATAAAAATAAAAAATACAAATAAAAATAAAAATAAAAATAAAATAAAATAAAAAAATAAAAAATATGACTATTGTAGAAGCAGCTAGGGCCATGATGAATGATCAAAATATGCCAAAATTCCTGTGGGCAGAAGCTTGCAACACAACAGTCTATGTTCAGAACAGGACTCCTCATCGGGCAGTGGGCAAGATTACTCCAAAGAAAGTCTTCACAGCGAAGACACCTAAAGTTAGTCATTTCAGGATATTTGAGAGTCTAGCATATTGCCGCATACTCGAAGAAAAGAGGAAGAAGCTGGATCAGACTGTAGAAAAGGGATATCTGGTAGGATATAGCGAGAACGCTAAGGCATACAGAATCTATCTTCCAGGGAGCAGGAAGGTAGTAGTACGACGAGATGTAAAGTTCATGGAATACAGGGTTTTCAAAAGATCCCGCGAGATGCCTTTCGAGGAGCAGTTGAAAGAGGAGTTGTTGGTTAAGCCTCTTCAACCAACAGAAGTAAGCAATTCTTCCTCGGGACAAGAAGAATCTTAGGATGAGGAGGAGGAGCGAACAGAAGCACCTGTTGGTAGAGGAATAACTAGCAGGAACTTCGTCAGATTCTGTGAGATGCAAAGGACTTCATCAGTGCGCCAAGAAACAATAAGAGGGAGCGAAAACAGCGAGATAGATATCAGGAATTAGTAGCTCAGGATGGAAAGCCTTCCAGTTTCAAGGAGGCAGCTCAACATCAAGTTTGGCTAGATGTGATGGTAGAGGAATACAACTTTATAATGGTAAATGATGTCAAGGAGGTGGTGCCAAAACCTCAAGATAGATCAGTGGTAGGTTCAAGATGGATCTACAATATCAAATACGATGCAGACGGCAGCGTTAGAAATACAAGGCCAGGTTTGGAGCTAAAGGGTATGTTCAAAAGGAAGGAATTGACTATGAGGAGACCATAGCCCCGGTAGCGAGGTATACATCTATTAGGACCGTGATATCTCTTGCAGCCTAGATGGGATGGCAGATCCATCAAATGGATGTCAAAATGGCATTTCTGAATGGGTTAATAGAAGAGGAAGTATACATTGAACAACTAGAGGGCTTTGAAACTCATGAGAAGAAGTCTCATGTATGCAGATTGAAGAAAGCCTTGTATGGGCTGAAACATGCACCGAGAGCATGGTATGGTTGAATAGATGGCTACTAGTAGAAGATGGAGTTTCTCAAGAGTGACGCGGATCTGAATCTCTACTATCTGGTTGTAGAAAATGAGTCACTAATCTTAGTATTGTATGTGGATCATCTCTATATGATAGGATCATCCAGACTCATTGGGGACTACAAGAAGAATCTAGCCACAGAATTCAATATGAAGGATTTCGGACGAATGCACTACTTCCTAGAGTTGGAAGTTTGCAGCAAAAGGGAGGAATATTCCTTGGGCAAGGGAGGTATGCTACAGAAATCCTGAAAAGATTCGAGATGGAGGACTGTAGACCTGTGGCTACGCCAATGATCACCAACTGGAAGAAGATTGATGCATTAGAAGAAAAGGATGTCGATCCCTCCCTATACAGGCAGCTCATAGGGTCCCTGATGTATTTGGTAAATACCAGGCCAGACATTTGCTACTTTGTCAACACCCTCAGTCAGTTCATGGTGGAACCAAAGAGGGCGCACTAGGCAGCAGCCAAACATGTTCTCAGGTATTTATAGGGAACAGTCAATTATGGACTCTTGTACACCAAGAGTAAGGATATCACATTGAGTGGATTTACTGATGCAGATTGGGCAGGAAGTTCAGTGAATCGGAAATGTACCTCTGGGTATTGTTTCAACATTGGATCAGGAATGACCTCCTGGTGCAGTAGGAAACAGAAGTCCGTGGCTCTGAGCTCTTCTAGGGCAGAATATATGGCGGCAAGCACAGCGTCATGTGAGGCCATATGGCTTAGAAAACTACTTGTGAACCTATTCAAAAGGAATATGGAGGCAACCAGGATCATGTGTGATAATCAGAGTTGCATCAAGCTCTCTAAGAATCCAGTGTTTCATGATAGGTCGAAGCATATTGATATCCGATGTCACT
Organism: Pinus tabuliformis; assembly: GCA_031772625.1. Taxonomy (NCBI): domain Eukaryota; kingdom Viridiplantae; phylum Streptophyta; class Pinopsida; order Pinales; family Pinaceae; genus Pinus; species Pinus tabuliformis. The sequence goes on along the minus strand of CM062819.1, from coordinate 791,981,235 downwards.
TTGTCAAGGACTGTGTCCAATGAGGCGCTATACAGTTGAGCTACACTCCTACAAGAGAACAGGTGGTGGTTATCCTCACCAAGGCCCTTGGAAAGACAAAATATTGACTATTTCAGGGAAAAGATGGGGATGGTAAAGAACCCGTTTCAGTAGCAGAAATGGGAGTGATAACTGCAAGGATGCAGAAGGAGTTGCAGTTCGGATGCAGTGTTGGGAGAAAGGACCAGCAGCAGCACGGATGCAGAGGGAGTTGTCGTACAGATGTAGTAGTGGCAGTAGCAGAGCCATGGGCAGCAATACAGGATGCAGCAGTGCAGAGGATGTTGGGCAGGGAGGCTTAGCATGAGCACAGGGACAGATGCCGAATGATCAGGGTGATACTCAGCGAGGAGTATTACTAGAGCACAGTCCTCGCTAAGAGGGACTGTTGATTTGGGGTAGCATCGAATGTGCTCTAGCCACGAAAATTGGTGGAGAGGCTAAGGCACATGAGATCTCCAATACCCAGAAGGGTTTGGGTAGATTCTAAATAGTTTGGGAGATATTAAAATAATAAATATTTTTAATGGAATCCCTAAGTCTAAACTTAGGGAAAATAAAATATTAATGTGTATTAATATAAAATTGTGTTAGAATGGTCCAAAAGTCATGGATTAAGCCAGATCTAATCTTAGCCGTTGATTAGAGACTTAATCTCGGCCGTTGATTTGTCAACGAGAAAAGTATAAGAGGAAGCTTGAGGGTCACTTGCAGAGCACACAGAGGGAGACCAATGAGTCCCAATGTTGCACGAAGCGGGAGCGCGGAAGCGTCATTTTCCAAAAATCTAGGAAGCGAAGCGTCCGCGGAAGCGTCTGCTATATATATATATATATATATATATATATATATATATATTTTATATTTTTTTGCATTTATACTCAAAACAAACATCCCAAATACCAAATTAATTGTAGAAGACATGAAAACATGCATATTTTTGCATAAATCAAGATAGATATGGCATCCATGATTCCATTGTAGTTACTAGTATGTACAACAATCATCTATATTCTAGCTATTACAAACATACATCAAATTTTTAAGCATATTATAAAACATAAAACATAGAGCATATTATGATTTATCTAGCAAGTGAGCAACTGTCAACATTTGTCATGTCCAAAATTCAAATAATAATGTTTACAAAATATGTCACTTGGTCACCGCCAAGCCAAAAAGGTTCAAAATTCAAATTCACAAGTCTACAAGTCTAATGAGTAATCTATGACAAAAAGTAGTAGATTGTGAATATATCTACTAATCTCTCCTCCTTCCACCACGAATAGAACGTGATGGCAGGCCTCCACGTGGTGGCAATGAAGAAGATGGTCCCTGTGTAAGTCGTGGCACTGAAATTGATGAAGAAGAACCCCCTGCTGTTGGTGTTGAACCATGGAACCTAGGAACCAAGGGACCAGATGGGGGTGGGGGTGGTGGCATATCAACACGGTCATCATCATCCTAGAATCGCTCAAAAAATTCATGCAAAAAAAAAAACACTAGTTAACAAAAAAATTAAAAACATGAATTAGAGAAATGCTTTATAAGGGAAAATTGGAAAATTCATACCACAATGGACATACCTGGATAAGAGCATCCTCTAATTGCTCTAGTCGCAACACTCCATCCTCCAAATTGGGCTCCTCTGGATTCTTGTCCCAAATCAACAAGTCTTTATTAGACTTTGCATCTTCACAGTAATGGGACAACAATCGCAAGTTGTAATGAACATAAACCAAGCTCTCTGCCCGGTCTAAATTCAACCTGTTCCTTTTAACACTGTGGATGAAAGAATAAGAGCTCCAACACCTCTCTACAGAAGAAGTGTTTACCACCTGTGATAGCACCCGCAATGCCAAACTCTGTAGAAGTGGAGTACCCCCTCCATGCATGTTCCACCACTCAAGAGCAGAAAAAGTCTCTCGATCTTGAATTGCATGCATGCTCCCAAATGGACCAGTGTTGAGCGTATAGTTGCTCACCTGTCTCCGTACCAATGCAGCCTCCTCCTCATCAGGGATTAATTTACTCAATGCAGCCATATATTTTTCGTGAACCTCTCTATCTTGGTGTGGTTTTTTCCTGCTTCCCCCCCCCAGGTGCTGGTGTTGAAAGCCATGATGGATGATAGTATTTAGGTGTCAAAACATATGCTAATGCATGCAATGGAATATTTAGCATTTCCCATCGGTTTTGCACCTCTACACGAATATAATTGTACAAGGTGGTATCTCTAGGCTCAACAATGTCTTTAATCTGCCCCAACATGCTATCCATTTGCTCATACACCTCCCCAATTACTGGTCGATCTGAATCTGCAAACTTGATCATGTAATAAATTGGTTTGGTGAATTGCAAAACATATTTAACCTGTGACCAAAAGTAACTGTCAAGAACAGTGTCCTTGACTGCATTAGCACCATCTGAGTCAGTGTTAATTTCATCCCATGAATCAGCACACACCAGATTAGTTAAAGCTTGTCTCACCCTCACTAGCCGCCTAAAGGTGAGGTAATAACTAGCAAATCTTGTCTTTGCAATTTTAAGCAATTGCAACTTGGAGTAAGTGCCATAGAAGTAGTTTACCCTTGTATGCCCTGTGATGAATTTAATGAGCTGCTTCCCTTTCCTGTAAACCTCAGCAATCCACCCACAATCTTTGTGTTTCACAATATCATGCATCAAAAGGTTCAATGTGTGAACCAGGCACCCGGACCAAAAGATGTGTGGATGAGTACGCTCAATAATTTTTCCTGCTGCCTTACAATTTGCTGCATTATCTGTGATCACTTGAACCACATTATTCGGACCAACATCTTTGATTGATTTCAATAGGAGATCTGCAATGTTTTGTGCAGTTGCACTGATGGAGGAGGAGTCATGACATGCAATAAATACTGCACCACTAGAAGAAACACCAAGAACATTTATCAAATGTTGGTTTCTAATATTTGTCCACCCATCTGATACAATGGATACCCCAGAATCCACCCACTCATGTGTAAAACGTGTCAAAGCTCTTTGAACCTTAGCTTTTTCTCTTTCTAATAACACTGTTCTAGCTTTCTCATAGTTGGGGGCCTTGTATCCTTTTGGGGCTTCATTGATGGCCTTTACCATGTCATGCCAATAGGGAGAGCGAAGCACATTGAATGGTACACCGCAAGCACAAAGAAAACGGACTATCTTTCCATCCACATCATCCCTCCCAGCAACATTAAGGAAATCCCCTATTGTTCTTCTACCTCCAGAGGTTGCAGAAGTACCATGAGGAGATGGGCAACTACCAAATTTAGAGGTTGCACTTGATTCAGAATGAGTTTTTTGTTTCTTGTTTTTTTGTTGTGCAGCCATCTCTATTTGGATGTATTTTCTTCTTTCTTCAGTTGAAATGTTTGGGCAAATTTGTACCCCCACAGAACCCTTTTTTTCATCACTGTCCAGCACCCCACAAAGATGCCTCCTCAGACGGGTATATGAACCCGTATATGGTTTTCCTCCATGACAACCATGAGGGCACACAAATTTGTAAGATCCACCACCCTTTCCCCCATCAAGTTTGGTCACATAGTTCCACAAGGGTGTTGATGTACCTTTCCAATCTTGTGCTTCAGTGTCCCCTTCAAGTTCATCCCCTTCCTCTTCAAACCCTTCCTCCTCATCATACATTGGGTCACTACTATTAGGACCAAGTTCATCCCCTTCCTCTTCCCCTCTATTCCTCACCCTTGCCATCATTAAAACCAAGAGTGGAATGATACATAGAAGCCAAAAGAACACCATCTTGGAATATGGATATAGGTGGTGGACAACCTGTAAATAAAGGAGCAAGTAGAAACAATGGGAAAGAGTAGGAGAGGGAGGAGAAAAATACAATTTTTTTTTCAAAAAAACAAGGGAGTTTGGGGTTTGAACTTACCTCTTTAGCTCTTGTAGATGAAGTCCTCCAAGCTCTTGCTCCAAGCTCCTCCTCCTTCTCCTAGCTCCTCCTTCTTCACTCCTCCAAGCTCTCCTCTCTTCTCCTCTCCTTTCCTCTCTTCTCTTCTCCTCTCCTCTCTTCTCTTCTCCAACTCTCATAAACTCAAAGTGAGAAAATGAGGAATGAATGGAAGCTTTATGCTTTTCATTCCTCACCTAAACTCACCCTAAACTCACCCTAACCCACCCCCTCATGCTAAGTTAAGTTAACTTTTAAAAGAAATTAAAAAAAATTTAAGTTTCATTGGCTGCCCGCGCGGAAATTTCCGGAAGCGCTCCGAAGCGCTCGGGAAGCGTGCGCTTCCGGGCCCGAAGCGTGGCGCTTCCGGATGCCCGAAGCGCCCTCCGAAGCGCGGATCCGGGGCAACGCAACCCAATTTCCAGGAATCGTTTTAAAAAACCGGAATCGCGCTTCATGAAAACCGGAATCGCGCTTCGCCTGGAGGTTCCGGAACGCTTCCGTACGGGACGCGATTCCGGCTTAGGATCCGGGGGGGGGGGGCGATTCCTGCAACTATGGACCAATCAGTTCAATTTATGGAGCAGGGTTAGCTAAGAAATTGAACCAGTGGTCTGCTGAGCAGTCAGGAGATAGCAAGTACGAAGCAGAGAGGTAGGATCAATCACTGGAGATCAGTGTTGTGGCAGGAGAGGCAGACGCAGGGATTTTCAAGCAGACGGAGAGGCAGCAGAAGGCAGCGTTGTCACTTGTTGGGCCTACGTGAGTGACGCAGAGAGGCCCAGGGCTAACGTAGTCAAGTAGGGGCTGACGCAGAGGGTTTGAGAACCATGCAGAGGTCAGTCGGGCTAACACTAGGATTGGGAGAAGTGTTGGAGAAATATTTCTCTCTGTGGGTAAGCCAGTTTGGCACCCTGTTGTACAGAAGAGTTGTTGAATAATATAAAATCCTCCCTTGCTGCACCGGTTTTCCGACATTGTGTTTTTTCCGGGGACTGTTGTCCAAAATATCTATGTCAATGTGTTAATGCTTGTGCATATGTTTGTTTCTGTATTACGGTGTGATATCTGTAGCAGTGTTTATTTTAATGTTTATTGAAATAATTTCATAAATAACTTATTGTGGAATAAGTAGGAAAAATAAATCAGTTGCTGCAGTGCTAGAATTTTCACAAGGACAATCTCTTTTGTAGTGCCCATATTCTTGACACCCATAGCATTGAATCTTAGTCATGTCCCTTTTCTTTTTCCGAGAACCAGACCTCCCAAATTTTCCCTTTCTTCTTATCATTGTAGCATAAGCTTGATTTTTCTCACCTACATTCCCCACATCTGATTTGGCCTTTAGTCTACAATCTTGCATAGTGACCAAAGATCCTAGAATGAAGTAGCTTCTTTCCTCCCATAAATACTTGAAGTAAGGTTACCTCACCCCTCTGGTAGTGCATTTAGTACAACTGTAGTCATTTCTCTATCGGACATGACTTCTCCCAGATCTTGAAGGTGATCTCAGATCTCGGATCTCAGATATCCTCATAAAGTATGAGGTTATTCCATCTTCCCTTGACATCTTCAGCTTGTAGAGTTCTTGCCATAATGAGATGACTTCTCCAATAGTGCTTATGGAATACAGCTCTAGCAGTTTGTCATAGATTTATTTTGAAGTTTCAAGTTTAGATACATATGGGATGAGGGGATCCTTGTTGGATTCTATGAGAATCCTTTGAGCCCTGACTTCCCCTTTCATATACTTTGCAAGAGCTTAAGCATCTTCCTGTCCTAGTTTAGTGATAGATCCTTTGACAAGTTCCATAACCTCATTTTCAATGAGATTCAAATCTGTCCATTTCTTCTATGCAAGATAGTTTGAAGCCCTAACCAATTTGTTGCTTTCCTTGCAAAAAGACATTTTGACCTATTCAGATGTGAACATAAATATACTTACTTGATAGGATGCTCCTTCTTCTTGTTGCTTCCTTGATGTTGATGATGATATAGAGGATAGAAAAATTCTCCTTGATAAAGGTAGTTTTCTTCAAGAATGATCCTTGATCCCACAGAAAGTGAGATCTCTTTGGATCCTTTGATGGTGATGTCTTTGTTGATGAAGATTTATAATGACTTCTTGGTGATGTCTTCAATGGTAAGGACGTTGCTTCAACAAGAGAGAGGTCATCTTAGAATCTTGATGACAATGCCTTTTGATCTAGCTTCCTTTGGATGAATAGTATTCAAGACACTTCAACTTCAAATTGATTGAGAGTGGATCTCAAGAATACTTCTTTGCTTGATCTAGGGTTTCTACGTTCTTCAAGATGACAATTTGATCTTGATCTTGAAGTGTTGCTCTTAGATGAATAAACTTCAAGCTTCATAGATATCTTCAACTTGAGTAGATGATGATCTGAAGACTTCCTTTGTAGATCTTGACTTCAAGATGATATTCTATATTTTCTTTGATGTCTTCCTCGAGATTTGATCCTTGAGTGTCCCTTGAAAAGATGCCCTTCCTTGACTTAGTCACCTTAGCTCCGATACCATGTTGAGAAATCCAGGGCATTGATATTAGGTGATTTCTCTTCTATTGATAACTGCTTGTTAATGCTTTTAACTTCTTAAATTAGGAAATTCTTTTACTTATGTTATGATAGTGTTGTTCTTCACCAAACAACTACCAAAGCATAAACCATAAAGAGACAAGAGACACGGAATATAGGCTATCATCCAAAGCCAAAATCCTTCCCACTTAAGAGGAAAACCCAAACAAATTCTTCTTCTTATAAAGACTTCAATTGACGAATACCAAGACCAAGACCCTTGAACTATTTGCCACTCCAATACCAAGACGCAAAGCTTCAATGATGAGATCCTTAGTCAATGATAGTCAACCTTCTGCTCCTTCCTCCTTCTCCGCTTCTTTTCAACTCCGACTTCCTTCTGCTTCAGACCTTCGTTTATTTCAGCCTCCTTGATCAGAAACCCCAACTCATGCATAAGACCTTCTCTTATGTCTTGTTTTCATTCGCTTTAGTAGGAGGTCTCTTCCTTGGTAACTCGACTTGTAATATACCCTTGCTTCCTCCTTGACTTACCCTTCCAATAGGTCTGCAAAACTTCGGCCTTTTTCTGCACTAGAAACAATCCCTTTACTTCGCACATGTGAGATCAAAGTGACCCAAAAATAGATCCTAATGATGCCAAGAACTTTGCTTTCCTTCTTTCCCTTCTTCATTGTTGATTAGGCTTTCTTCTAAGTGATCTTCGCACACCTTGACTTCAGACCTGCTTGACCAAAATTCTCTGTCTGAAATGAGGTCGAGTTGCCCTATTTATAGTTGTTGGAGCCTCCATAATAAGCCGACTTGAGAGAGGGTGAGCCGACATGTCTTTTTGAGAAGATTATGTTGAAGAGTCTCAGGCTAATGTAGATAATGAGATTCTTCTTGCATGATAACTATTTGTGAGTTATTTAACTTTACTTCTTAGCACAATCTTCACTTGTTATTATTATTAGAGTGTGTCTTCTTAGATCATCAAATAGCTACCAAAAACAAAGAGACAAGAACACACGATGTTGGCTTTCTGCCAGGGCCAAAACCTCTCCCTCTTGGATAGGAAAACCCGCACAAAATTCTTCTTACAGAAATTCCGATTGACGAATACCAAGACCATGACCCTTGACCTACTAGGCCACTCCAAGACCAAGACACCAATCCTCTTCTTGTTGTTGAGATCATCATCATCATCACTGCTTCATCAAGATCATCATTCATGCTTCCTTCACTGAGATATTCATGAGAGCATGATTGTTGCACCATATCTCCATCTTTACTTAGTCCATTACTGCTCACCGAGATCATCATCATGTAGATGAAGTTTCCATAATGAGACATGTATGTATATTCATGTGACTGTTGCACCAAAGTCTTCATGATAATCTTTCATGCCTATGACAACACCTTGATGTATGTTGAGATCTTTTCTTTATGTTGAGACTGTGATCATCCTTGTTACCAGAACCATGATTGCATTCAGAATTTCACCGAGTATATAATGGTGTTCTCTTCACTGGGATCATCCTTGTCATTGTCATGTTGTGCATACATCACTGTAATACTTATGCCAAGAGTGTGTACTCCTATAATACTCATCTGAGAACCATAGACCCTTTCTTCAACTGAAATACAGTAATAATGTCTCCATCCGAGATTCATGTAACACTTAGCTTAACCGAGATTTCAGAGACGAATGCGAAGGTGTTCACTATAAGTATCATCGACACTGCACCTTATTGCACCATTCGAAGTCACAGAGTAATCCAAGATTTTGTCTCTACTTTTGTGAAGTGTAGCGAGGTATTTATAGTAGTTTTGTCTCTATAAATACACTGACATGAGTGTGAACTGTTGTGTCACTCCATTTGAGCCGACAAGACTATTCTTTATATCGTTTTGTTGGCTGACTTGACTGTTCTCTTCATCGTTTAGCTTGTTGTCTTCATTAAGAGGATTGTGCTTGTCTTGGAGGGCTGATCTAGACCCTAGGTTAACTCACATACATTACATAAACCTCAAGAAGAGCTCTTCATGACTTCGACTCTTTAATAATAAATCCTAAGGCTCTCAATGGGAGCCATCTATAAAATAAACCTCTCGCTCATGAAACCCATGCAGCAAGGCATAATGATAAATCATTTTCTTAAGAATCATAATTACAATGTCATGAAGGCCGAACCTAGTTACACTTTATTCAATCGATTATTTATTCCATCTTGTAGCCAACTTGTAGGAGGAGATTTTGCTCGGTCTTGGAGGGCCTTCTTATACATTTAATGACTCATACAAAAATGTAACATGCCCAAGAAGGGTCCTTCATACATGACATTGACTCTCTTTGACTTTATGACCAATCCTAAGGGCTATCAATGGGATCCATTACTAAAAATAAAATTCCTATCTCATGAAACCCATGAGACAAGCATTACAAAAATAATTTTATTTTTCTTCTTTCCATCAATTATATAAAATCACAATTACACATGTCATTATGAAGACCGAACCTAGTTACACTTTTCAACAACATGTGTTTTCTCATATCTGTAAAATCATTTAATGTTGTTCTTCTATGCTAAAGAGTAATGAAGTAGTCGGTCTTTAATGATACAGTTTCACTGAAATTACAGTGTTTGTAAGTTAAAGTTAAATAACCTTAATATGCTCTCCACTTTTTTGTATTTCCATTCATCTCTCTTCCAAAATTATGCTAAAGTAGTCACAAGAGATTCTGCCACAAGTAGCCTATTGTTTAAAGGTTTCTTAAAAATCTTTTTCATCCATTGTACTACAACTTAAAAATCATATTCATCATCAAAAGCCCACTTTCACAAATACTTCTGAAGTTTCACAATGGAACAACAAATTAAGAAATTCATCATTCTAGACAAATGTCTTGGGCACTGACTTCTACTTCGTCGGGGGTTGTCTCCTATGGTACAACAAATGGGTTAACCTAGGACATGTCACTCCCCCCAGGGGCTGGAAACACCTAATAGGGTTATTGACCTAATCATCCCTAATATAAGTGAGTTTCAGTTAACTTGTTTACAGGTCCTAATCTAGTTAGACATTTGAAGGTGACTTTTGTGAAGTATTCTTGTGCACTTAGTATTAAATATGGTCCACTATGATGCTTAAATGGTTTTTGTCTCGAATTATTATTGATTTGACTGATCTTGAGATGTTGTTAGGTGGTGTTATCACAATAGTAGAGAACCCTTGAAAGATGGACTTGATCCCCTTCAACAACACTCTAGAGGTTGTTGTACCCCATTCTAAGAGCAGTTCTAACCTTCATGATGCAATCTTTCCCCTCTAGGGATGAGTGTTGGGATATGAGATGATTCCACATGGTACTTGACCCCCATATGTACCCGCAAACACTGAAATGTTAAGCCAATGATGTTGGGTGTTGGACTACTTGATAATGTGCTCAAATGGGCCTAAGATGCCCCAACCTGGACTTGACATTGTTTAATGGATGTTGCTTGTTTTGGAGCCCAGATGATGGTTGGTTATCATTGATATGACTTTGGAGGGCTTGCACATCACCTTTGAAGTTTGGGCCCCAACACTTGCATATTATGAAGCCACATCACTCCTCTTAACCCTAGAAGAGTGACGTAGGGCATAATTTGGATGACATCATGGTTGAGAAGGCACTTTATGGAGACATAACCATGCACTTTGAGTTTTTCATGGAGTGAGGAGCACTCCTCATCTATTGTCACTTGCTTAAGGCACCTTGAGCACCTTAGGGACGATGATGTCTTGGTGGAGATCATTATTTTCCACAGGTGTGGGCTATTTTTGGCATTTATGTTTCATTTTAGCATCATCATTCACTCATCACACTCTTCTCTCTTTTGGAGTGAGCATTAGTCCTTGTGTCTCTATTTGGCCAAAATGTGATCTTTTGTGGTGAAAATTGCTCTTGGAGGTGGAATTTTGCTTGAGGATGGTTTCTTAGGATTGACTGAAGTAATTCTCGTAGAAAATTTTATATGTTTACCACATTTTCTATATTTTTTATTTTGTATTTGTGTAGTAGGGTTTCTGATATGCCATGATATAAATTGTTGAATTTATCTAGAAATATTGCTTCTCTATGATATGTGAAATTGTTTTCCTAGAATCCTTTAAGAGAACTCTGAGTGTGCATCCCTTGAATTTAAAATATCCCCTCAAAAGGAAGCTGCTAGGGTTTATAAGTGGGATGTGCCCTAGTCATCCCATCCGCTTCAACAAAACCGTTCTCATTTGATTTGCCCTAGAAGACTCCATTTTCCCATTTAGAGCAAGGCACTAGTCATAATGGTGTTGATCAAAATTTATTCCTTAATAAATTTCTCCTTCTCTCTTAAACTCTAGATATTTAGGATTAGGGTTAGCTTTTTATGTGAAATATTGCTAAAAAGTAACTTATATTTGATGCATGATTGCTCTTAAAGTAGGAAGTGCATTAAATAATTATCTAAGAAAACTCTAACATTTGTTTCATATTAAACCCTATCTTTAAGGCTGGTGTCATCATCCTTTTGCTGTTTTATGCATGTTTCAACCATAGAAATGTTGAAGTTTCTACAATAATGAAGAGTAGAAACTGATTTTCTGATCTGATAATTATTTCTTAATGATTTCCAATCAAGTTATCTTATACCACTTATATCATTGAGCAATTACACACAAACAATCTCAACAATAATGCAATGAAAACAGTAGGATCATAAAGAAACAGCCAAACTCAATAGAGACAACAAATTTACTTGAGAATACCCAACCTTGATAAAAATCCAAGAACTTTTCTTAGGGGAAATTTGTTATTTAGTAATAATTACAATTCCAATAACATTCTAGAAATTTGTGCCAAAATCCAAGTCTATTCACTAGTCAAACCTAGTCAAAATCCCAGCTTAGTCAATGCTGGTCAAGCCTTCAAAATGGTCAATTCTGGTCAACATGTTCCCTGCGGTCAATTTCAGACCTGTGGTTGACCCCTGCAGTCAACTCAGACCTGCAGTTGACTTCATACGATTAGACCTACAATTAACCTGCGGTCAAACAGTCTTTCTCTGCGGTCAATTTCAGCCTTCTTCTGCGGTCAAACTTGGATGGAATCTTGGTCAAAGTCAGCCTGATTCTCGGTCAAAATCAACAAGTCAAAACTCAGTCAAATGCAATCTTTTATGCTTCACTCAAACTTCACATCTCCTTCTCTTAACTTCGCAAGTGTGGATCAGAAATAGAAGAGATATGTGATTCTCCGAGTTGCTCAAGGTGGAGGGGTCACGTGCATTTATACTAGTCAAATGGGGTGGACTTTGACCACGTGTCACAACCATTCATTGGTGAGGCCGACTTGGGAGGCCTTTTCAGCATGTGGGAATACTTCCCGATGCTTCACAAAAATCAACAAGAAACTCCTTTGCAAACCATAGATCTTTAATATCTAATTGAAGGTCTTGTTCTGTTTTTGACTTATCATTAAGAGACCCTTTTTTTTTGCCATATGTCATCACTTGCCTTATCATTATAAATCTGCAAGACCCTATACCTTATAACAGCTCTATAATTGGTCTAGGGATAGAATACTTGAACTTTGGTAAGAATTACATAAGCCATTTAAGGTCTACTGGCACTTTATCCCAATCTTTAGACCTAATCCAATCACCTTGAGCCATTCTTATTGGATATCCCTTAGGTGATCCTTTTAGGGAAGCCTCCTTTGTGGTTAAATACCACTAAGAGGCAGGAGAAAGATTGATGAGGTGACAGTGTCAGTCGATCTCTTGTTGCCCTAAGGTTTGGAATCTGGATCCACCTAGTGAGGTTTTGCATTAGGCCTATTATATATTGTTTCAACGATTCCAATGCTGACTTCAATCTGAAACCAAGTTGCATTGTGATTGATAATTTTCCATGTAAAGCCCCTGGGTCTTCTGCCATTACATTGCTATTGTTATATTGTTGTTGCAATTAGTGGTAAGCTCATTATTTGCAATTGTACCCTTTGTCTCCCACACGCACACACACCAAGGATACATAATTTTAAGGATCATCAAGAGTTATTTGTAAACACAAGATGCAAAGGAGGTTGTCCCCTCAGTGACATTGTTATTCATTTTCTTTTTACCATTCTCAAGGTGTGGCATTACTTATTCTTCCTATTCTTATGCTATTTGGGTTAAATGGATCAGGAGATTGGTATCAGAGTGGATAATCCTTGGTTTGTGCTCTTTCAAGCAAGTCATTGTAGAATTTTATCTCCCATTGTTTGTTGAAATATTGGCTTGGTGGGGTTGGAAAGAATAAACATCAAAGTATCTCTAGTCAAAGTTCCATATTCTAGTTCAACATAATTTCTCCAATAGAGACTATAGAATTTAGGGTTTTTTCAATCCTGAAAGATTGCTTGAAGCATAGGCTCTACTAAAGAGCTCATATATGGAAATGGTAAGGTCCAATTGAAGTAATAGAGGAGCCATTGGAAAGAGCACAAATCATGGTATTACAAGTCCAAATTTCAGATCTTGAAGTGTTATAGCTGCAAAGTGGTAAGATATACAAGTAGCTCTCCTAAAATAGGAAAAATACAATGTCCTGGTAATTCCACCATATCTTTGTCTTGAAAGGTCCAAATTGCACAAGATTGATGGGAGCCTTAAAAGGGCATATCAAGGTACACCCTGAAAATATTCATCAACATTAGACTAGAATTGGCCAAGTTGTAACTGGTGCAAGGTTGGCCAATAGAGAAAACCCCCAATTGGGGCTTTACAAAATTACAAGGTGTCTCAACTTAAAATTATGACAACCTTTGATTGGAAGCTTAGTTTGTGGTGATTCAAATGGGGTTGGAAAGGTGAATCAAAGGATAATATAAGGTATCCACTCTAGCACCATTTGAGGATAAGATCTTAAAGAGGACCATTATCATGGGGAGAAACAAGGTTAACTTTGTATGAGCAATAAAATGAAAGAAAATGCCAAGAGCAATTATGAAATTTCTTATCAATTGCAAGAACTGGCCAATAGAAGATGCAATTTGGAAGAATGAGTTCTTTATAAGGTTCATTATTTGTAACTGTACGTTTTGTCTCCTACATATACCAAGGAGATCTAGTTTTACAAAACATCAAGAGTTATCTGTAAACATAATGTGTAAAGGAGATCGCCCCTTTGAGGTGGTATCGTTAATCATTCACCTTTTATCATTACCAAGGCATGAAATTACTTTTCCTTCTACTGTTATACTATTTGGGTTAATTGTTAAAATTGGCAACTAGGGCCAAACTCCATGTGGGTCATCTTATTTATGGCAGCTGATATTTTTCTTAGATCCCTCTCATCGAGAGGTGTAGGATTTATCTAAAGATCATCCGATTTCGATAAGTATTCATGGAGTTATGAATTTATTTGTGTTATAAGACCATTCATCAAGGTCGGCCAGCAACTAAATAACCCCCAAATGTGCTCAACATTTTAGTATAAAAGGAAATGACTTGAGAGTCATTTCACGCACACTTCACTCTTGATTTCTCTCCACTTGTTCTAGGTATTAGTGGAAGAGAAATCTAGGAGGATGCCCTAGCCGCAGTCCTAAAGGATGCCCTAGCCACAGTCCTAAAGGATGCCCTAGCCGCAGTCCTAAAGTGGATGATCTAGCCGCAGTCCAAGGGAGGAGACCCCTGATTCTATACACTTCCAAACCTGACCTCTACACTGCCTAAAGGAGAGACATAGCACAGTGGAGAAGACCTATTCACATTGCCCAAATACGCAGGGCTATCCTGCCCTAGCCGCAGAAAGGAAGACATAACAGCGTGGGTTTTTGGAGGTTGTTTCAGGGTCATATGTGAAGGCCGAGTTGCTGTTAGGAGGGCCGAGATATCTTCCTAGAGGGCCAAGGCAGAGGAGGGTTGTTTGGATTTGATGTGTGGACCATAAGCTACAGCAAAGATACATGGGACAACGAGGGCTGTTTTGGGGTCATGTTATACCCTCATCTCCAGCATGGAGGGAGAGGGTTCACACTAGGGTAGGCCGCATTTCATAAGGGCAATTCTGGGCCAGATTTGAGGACGGTTAAGGACTATTGTGTGCCCTAACCAGTCCCAAAAGTTACAGCAGTAATGAAGTGACAAACAGCGGTGTTTGTATGGTGTGTTGACAACAAGATAAATGGGACAGCAAAGTCACATGATGCAGCAAAGGAAGATGGGACAGCAAGGTCACATGGTGCAGCAAAGGCAGATGGGACAGCAAGGACATGGTGCTTGCATGGGGCAGCAAGCAATCATGGTGCAACAGTATGAGTAGTGACAGCATTGTGATAAGGGGCAGCATGATGTGAAATGCTACAACATAATGATGGGCATCATGACAAAGTAAAGTGTCGCATGTTGTGTGCAGCACTTGCTAGTATAGTACAGTGATATTAAATGCTACAATGAGATGCAGTACACTGATGGGTACAGTCATGATTGGTGAAACATGATGAGATGCAGCATAGTAATGATGGGTGCGGCATGGTGCAACACGGTGAGGTGCGGCATGATGATGAGCAGCACAATGATAGGTGCAGCAAGGCGATGGAATCACCTTGGAGAATCAGTTGAAGCAACATGTCTTCAACTGAGTTCAGCTACGTTATGTATCATCTTCTTAGAGATGATCTATGCTCTTATTTAGATAAGTCAAAGTGTTGACTTCTGTGGTAAATGTATTATCTCTCTCTCTCTCTCTCTCTCTCTCTCTCTCTCTGTTGAACTATTGAAGAACATATAAGAAGAATTGATCAAGGGTTTCCCCACATTGGGGTTTGTCCCTGGTTAGCGCCACATCTTTTGTCCTCTTGTCTTGACTTGTCTTCTGCGATCTATGTTTATGTTCTATCTGCAATTTACTTTAATGTTGATGTTATTGCTAATATGGAAAAGATATTGAGCTAACTATGAAAATTGAAATAAATTGCTCTAAGCATAGAACATACCTAAAATTAACATTAATAGAATTAAAATGTTTGAAATGTAAGTAGAATAATGGCTTTTTTGAAAAAGATGTTGATAAGGTGATTGGCTAAAGTACATCTCTTGTGATTAGGATGCAAATAAGGTGTCCTTGTAACTTGATTTTTCTTCATGTTAGTTTTAGGGTTCTTGTGATTTACTTTTGGTTTTATGTCTTCATCATATACTAGTGTCATTGTGCCAATCGTGGACATTTTAATAGTAGTGACACTTTGATTTGCTAAAACTGTGTCCAAAGTTTGAATTCAGCTTCTAAAACTATTCATGATTCAATTGGGTCAATTGATGTCTCTTTGTTAACAACAAATTTCTTTATCTTTCTCCGTCATTATTTTTAAATCTTCCAAATTTTTTCTTTAGCTTGTTTGTTCTACTGAGATTTTATATTGTGTTGAGCAACCACATCTGGTATTTCTACATCTCTTCATGAAGAGATTCCAACACAGAAATTCATCATAAGGTCATACAACGTTATCTTCTTTTGATGATGAAAAAATATCAACTATTTCCTCTTCAAGTTTCAAGTGAAGATACCCATTGCTTCCATCAAAGGTGAGAGTCTAGAATCATGTCAACATCTTTTTACCCATAGACATTTGTTGAACTAGGTTATGAAAATATAGTTAATTTACCATGTCAACATCAATGTGTTTTTTCTTGTCATTTAGACAGATAATAATGCAAATATATTTTCCTTAAATAGTCCCCTTAATTTTTAATGAGTGCTAGCAGTTTTTTATAACCAAGACAAAATCTTCCCTATTACTTGCCACTAAGATCCACTTTTCAATTTTTTAATCAACAAGGCCCTCTTTCACTACACAAAATAGTTAGTTCGTATTTGCTTATATGGTGGTTGTCCCTTGTATATACTAAATGGCATCACTTTCACTAATTTATAATGAAATACTACCTTTTCACTTTAAAATTATATACTTACATTTTGTGTGTGTATTGAAATATTACTTGTTCACTTTAATAGTATATACTATATACTTACTATTTGTGTCTACATTCTAATAGAAGTACTGAGAGGGTACCTTGTCCCACAAAAGGGGTCTCATGCATTAAATTTAGTATCTGGCTAGGTCATGACCTTAAAATTACATTATTATTATTATATAGTTTGTTCAATATAATAGAAGTAAAATTGATATATGATATATATAACTTACACACACACAGAGTTCAATTATTCAATGGAGGACAGAACTGGATGCTCAAGGGTTCAACTCTTGTTGCCACCAATATATCCCTACCAAGCCTCAATCCAGTTGGCACCATGAGGTGACAGATGCACCATACAGGATTCGAAATGGTGTCTCCCAGTGTCAAGCACTCAGCTAATACCTTATGTCTGGTTGCTCCACCCTTATGTTCATTACATTACTCAGCTTCAAACGGGTGCTAAGAATGTGAATATGATGGGTAACCCCACATTTCTAGGTCTGGTCAACTTAACTAGTCATTCAGGACTTTAGTTATGTTTCAAGCTGAATGCTCAAGTAAGCACCATTCCCAGGTTCACATTACAGCCTCTTGGCAAGAAACAAATTCATGATTATCTTAGGTAAAAATATTAAGCCCTAAGAGATTTTGAGATTCTAAAAGCAGAGTACATTTCCTCTCTTTCTTCCAGAAATCTAATGAAAATAGTGACCATTACTTTTTTATATACATAACACAACAAATATAAATGCATGAACATAAGGATTCTTTACCATTCCACTCTGCATTGAGTGCTTTAAGGCTTCAATTTCAGCCTCCTTTTGCTGATCACGCTCCCTCCTTAGTTCTAGCCTGTTTGACAACCAAGCCAACATAAGAATACTAGTAAATCAAGCACAATTCAAGTTGCTACTAGCCAAATTATCATATAGAAATTCAAGTTCTATTCCTCAATTTGAATTGTTAGATTTGCGATTCTTTCACAAATTAAGTATGTAAGTGCCCTAATTGTTGCATGGGTTTTTGCTATAATACTACTGCATCCCACCAACAGATATTAGATACATAAGAAACAAAGCACCATACTTATGACAATGCAATTCTTTTGATGGTAAACAGGTCTGCAAGATGATTGCAAAAAATTTCCCATTTTCCAGGACAAGTGCCATGACCTTAGGATGCACTACCAACAGTGTAATTATACTTTCCTTTTAGAATATATCACACCATTTTTCTTTGGCATGTTGTGTTTTTCCTTGCTTCTAATGAGAACAGCCACATTGTATTTTATCAGGTGTCAGTTCTTTATTTGAGAAATTTCCATAGTGCCTAATGGTTTCCTAGGAATAGCAATAGTGACATTACTAAGAGTCAAATTCATAAAGCTTCATCTGTCATTAATTGCACACAACTTATTTTCAATGAAGCCATACAATGCCCTTGTCTTGAATCTTGATTCCCTCTGTCATTGATAGAAAGCTTGAAGATTTCCTTTCCAACATAGCTTGAACAAGAATCCACTAGCTAACTATTATGCTGAATATCCAGCCTTCATGTCAGGGATGGTTTTTCATTTGATATTGATGATAACATGTACAATGAGCACAAAGACAAGACGTAATCACAGCAACATTCCATAATTCAGGTTGCCAGCTTCACACATTCGTCATTCTTAGAACGTCCTCTCCCATACCATGTACTATCTCTGAACACAAAGCAATAAAATCTGGGAGCAATGTATTATGTTAAATGGTTAGTAATTTGAATGATTGATGTCATAAACTCAGTCATAACTTAGCTAACATACTGATTGATCTCATATATTTTACAAACAAAGGATGAATGCTTTCACAAAAACCTGAACCACGTTCATCCATCCCCTGAGCACTTCCTGTTTGATGTATATCATCCTTGACCAGGTTGACAGCAATGATAACAATTATCTTTGTTCATCATACACTTGACTGAAATATCCTCCCACTGCTTATTGATTGGTTTACTGTAACCAGAGATACTAACAATAACATGATTATTTGTCCATATATTTCTGATAATTAATAGGTGATTATTGAACAAATTCCAGAATGAGGAAATATACCCACCTGAATTTATCATTAAGAGATATTTAGTAGAGAAAGAAGGAAACATTGCAGGATTAAGCAATCAGACTATCGAAGAATGCTCAACAATAGCTTCACAAGAACACAACTTCCTTTAAATAAAAATGTGCAAATATACGAGTCTTGTTTGAATTCAGTTTCTTCCCATTATTTTCATGCCAGGCAACCTAGATCATTAAATAAATTAAGATAGAGAATTTTTCATGTCTTGGCATAACAAGTTCCAATCTGTCACCTCACACTCACAGATTCAAGGACTATCATGTCAATGTACTGCTTTAACATATTAGCAATATAGCAGGGGTGTATTAAATTGTGATTTTAACTTCTGAGCTTTAGTTGACAATCAAAATCCATTATTTGATGAACATGACAAACAATAGCTTCAAGGACTGCTAAAAAGGACATCATTAATTGGTGAATTAAGAAACCATTAGCTTAGACATTATTTTATCTATTTATGGTAGATATATGGACCAGAAATGGGGGTTTGGGGTTTATGATGGTAAACATGGCATTATTTTTAAAGTTGCATTGATGAGTTATATATCCATTTTATTAAACACCGTTTAGAAAAAAGGTAGTCATGAGGAGCAAATAGAGACATAAGTGTCATTTAGCCCAGGAGTTATGTGGTTTATGGAAGCTCTGGGGATGGATAGCATGCGGTGGCTGATGGTACTTTCATTTGTGATTTGTGGTGGTCATGACCATTGAATATTATTATATTTCCTAATTGGCCTTTTCACCCTAAAATCCATTTATGTTTTCATGTATTTCATTATTTTTTCAAAAGCATTTCATCACTTGCATTTTGTCCTCCAAGTCACTATAAAATGAATAGATAGAAGACAAATGATAGAAGCACAAGGTATGCTAAAGCTCTACTGATTTTTGTTCACTTAGGTTCTTTTGCATTCTTGAGGGTCTAATGGTGCTAGATGACAGCAGGAGTACTTTCCAGAGGTTCAAAGTTCAAACACAGTATCGCTGAAATCTCTCTCTTCTGACAGAGGTATATTGATTTCCAGTTGCCGCAATTAGTTTTCTTTACTCTAAATCTGTTCATATCTAATTGCTTAGATGACTCGCAGATATAATATGCTGGTGCAAGGGTTTCATATTTTCTATGAATGCAAGACTACTTTCCAGTTTCATTTCTTCTGCAGGTTTGAGTTTATAGTTTGTCCTTAATTGATCTTGGAAACATCAGGGCAAGCCTAAGTACTACAGCCTCGACTTTTGTAGAAGCAGCTAGCCTTATCATATCTTCTTAATAAAATCTTAGGATTATCTTTCTTAAAAAAAAACAAAATAAAATCTGGAGTCTTTGGGTCATATTGTTCTTATATTTTTTATTGTTCATGGTTCTGCTAGTTTTATAATATTTAACTTGTTGTTAGGTTACAGTTTTATACTATAATAACAAGAACACTATAATAATCAAGTAAAAGAGAAACTAACTACAAAGGACTTCAAGTTAAGGAAAAGAACATCACAAGTAGTTATCAAAGTAAGATAAATCACCCTACTCTTGCTGCCCTTGATTTCTCAACAGTTTCTTTGTGTCACTGCTCTTGTTTAGATTTATCTTTATAGATCATTGGTTATTCTTCCTGCATGAGTATTTGAATGATTCTTTCACTAACTTCTTGATGAGGATGCGATCAAGAAAAACAGATCCTGGAGATCATCACGGTGCAGAATAGTGCAGGAAGAGTAAACTCCAAAAGGAAGCTGGTGCAATGATATTGGAGACTCTCACATCTAGAAAAGAAAGAAAGACCTGCCTCATCACCAGGTATACTTTCATTATGTTTATTTACTTTTCTACTATTGCCCTTGTTCTTGTGCAGGTACATTTGATGAATGTGAGAACCAAGTCCTTTGTATCGAGAATGAGGAAGATGCCGAGCCATCCCATGACTTGAGTGGACATGAAGTGAGTGCAGGAAGAGTAAACTCCAAAAGGAAGCTGGTGCAATGATATTGGAGACTCTCAAATCTAGAAAAGAAAGAAAGACCTGCCTCATCACCAGGTATACTTTCATTATGTTTATTTACTTTGCTACTATTGCTCTTGTTCTTGTTCAGGTACATTTGATGAATGTGAGAACCAAGTCCTTTGTCTCGAGAATGAGGAAGATGTTGAGCCATCCCATGACTTGAGTGGACATGAAGTGGACAAGAGCTCAAGACTTCTGCAAGGAATTTGGAATCAAGAAAGAGACCACCATTCCATATAACCCTGAAAAAAATGGTGTGGGTAAGAGAACTAATAGAAGTTAGAACTATCATGGAAGCAGTCAAAGCTATGTTGCATGATCAGAAATTGCCAAAGTTTCTATGGGAGAAGCTGCGAACACAATTGTCTATTTTCAAAATAGATCTTTGCACCGTGCTCTAAACAACAAGACTCCTGAAGAAGTATTATCTAGTGAAAATCCCGAGGGCGAGCAATTGAAGATCTTTGGATTCCCTGTCTACTTTCACGTGCCAAAAGAAAAGAGGAACAAGTTGAAGCTTCAAGTAAGAAAGGAATTTTTTTCGGTTATTGTGAAAATTCTAAAGCTTACAGAATATATGTACCTAGACAAAGAAATATAGAGTTTAGTAGGGATGTAACAGTTGATGAAGATGCAACTTTTGGAAAGGCATGAGACACTCCTCTTTCTCCTACAAATGTTGATAGTCAAGATGATGCATTTGAGATACAAGAAAATCTTGAGCCTAAAATTGATCCTGTTGATGAACCCATGGATCCTCCTCCATGTGATCCTCCAGCTAAAAGGAGACCTTTATGTCTTCGTGACACCATTCAAGATGTTGATAAACATATTGCTCCCAGAGGAACCTTCAAAGAAAGCAAGAAATCATGTCAGTTCCAAGGATATGTTGTAGCCATAAGCAACATTATTCAAGCTGAACCACGCACTTTTGAAGAAGTTGTGAAGGCTCAAGTGTGGAAAGATGCAATGGCTGAAGAATATGAGTCCATCATTCATAATGATGTATGGAAAGTGGTTCCAAGACCCCAAGGTAAATATGTTGTGTCTTCTAAATGGTTGTATAAAATAAATCATGGTTCTGATGGCAGTATTGAAAAATATAAAGCTGGATATGTGGCCAAAGGGTTCTCTCAGAAAGAGGGAATAGACCATGATGAAATCATTGGACCTATTACCCATTATACAACCATTCGATATATTGTGGCTCTAGCTGCTAGCCAAGGAAGGTCCCTTCACCAAATGAATGTGAAGACTACTTTTCTTCATGTCTTCCTCAAGGAAGAAGTATTTTTGGAGCAACCACAAGGCTTTTAGTACATAACCGAAAAACTCAAGTGTGTAGACTGAAGAAAGCCCTCTATGGTTTGAAGCAAACTCCAAGAGCTTGGTATGCCCGCATTGATAGCTTCTTGATGAAGCTTGGTTTTGCTAGAAGTAATGTTGATCAAAATATTTACTTCAAGATAGTCCAAGGTATGCCTTTGATTTTGGCATTATATGTTGATGCTTTATTTCTGATAGGTGGTGAACCTGTTATCCTCTAGTGTAAGAGGGATTTAGCTTCTGAATTTGAAATGAAAGATCTTCATTTGATGCACTACTTTCTAGGTCTTGAAGTGTGGCAGAAACCTGGTCAGATTTTTCCTTTCTCAAGGAAAATATGTTATCAAGCTGCTATAAAGATTTAGTATGACAAAATGTAAATCCATGAATACTCCAATGAAGATGAATTCAAGAAGATGTGTGGTGAAGTTGCAGGTCCTAATTTGGCAAATACTTCTGAGAATCGACAACTAATTGGGGCATTGATGTTCTTAATGAACACTAGACCGGACATATGTTTTATGGTTAATACTTTGAGCCAATATACAATTAATCCACCATATGAACAATGGATTGCTGCAAAGCATGCGTTGAGATACCTGCATGGGGCCATCAATCTTGGATTGAAATACACTGCCAAAGATGTAAGACTGCTTGGGTACCCTGATGCTGATTGGGCTGGTAACTCTACTGACAGAAAAAGCACATCTAGGTGTTGCGTCAGCTTAGGATCTTCCATGATATCTTGGATGAGCAAGAAGAAAAAGTCTGTAGCCCTCAGCACGGCTGAAGTTGAGTACATTACTGCTAGCATGGCTGATTGTGAGGCTGTATGGTTGAGGAAACTCTTTGGAGAGTTGTTTGAGCATTGTTCTGGACACAATAATAATTTACTGTGACAATAAGAGTGGGATTCAACTTGCATAAAATCTCATGTTCCATAACAAGTCTAAGCATATTGAGATCAAATATCACTATATCTAGGATATGGGGCATACAGGAGCAGTAAGACTTCATCATATAGCGACTGATGACTAGATCGACGACATTCTTACCAAGCCTTTGCAGAAAAGAAAGTTCTTGGTTTTCAAAGAGCAACTTGGGTTGACAGATGTGACCCTTCCTAGAGAGGGCAGTCATGGATGATGAGCCTTGGATGTGCGAGATCCTTGTCATGTGTTGACAAGTTGATCCCCCCATGCAATGATGAGCCTTGGATGTGCGAGAACCTTGTCATGTGTTGGCAAGTGGATTCCCCCAAGCAGTGATGAGCCTTGGATGTGTGAGATCCTTGTCATGTGTTGACAAGTGGATCCCCCCAAGCAGTGATGAGCCTTGGATGTGTGAGATCCTTGTCATGTGTTGACAAGTCGATCCCCCTGAGCAGAGATGAGACTTGGTTGTGTGAGATCCTTGTCATGTGTTGACAAGTGGATCCCCCCAAGCAAAGATGAGACTTGGTTGTGTGAGATCCTTGTCAAGTGGGTTACCCCCCCATTGAGAAATATAGGGCATCAATAGTTAGGTGATTTCTCTACTTATGATAATTAATTGTGATAGGCTTTTGCTTCTTGATTATGATCTTCTCTTTCTTGTAGTTATTATTGTGTTTTTTCATCCAGACAATTACCATATTATGCACAATAAATAGACAAGAGACACAATATATAGGCTTGTCAGCCAAGGCCAAAACCTTTCACTCTTTGAGAGGAAAACCCAAACAAAATTCTTCTTATAGATCTTCAATTGACAAACACCAAGACCATGACAAAGACCCTTGACACTAGAGTCCTCCCAACACCAAATCACTAGCCTCCTCTCCCCTCTTCTCCTTCTCGGATTCCCTTAGAATCTCGTTTTCTTCTTGTAGGTCTACAACCCTACAACAGAAACCCTAGGTTACTTTCACTTCCTTGACTAGTCTCCTTAAGGGAGAGACTTATTGCACTTCTACTCGGCTCCTTCTAGCGAGGTCTTCTACCCAAACAAGATCACCTCAATGTAGTTGCAAACCTTTGACCTTCTCTTCATGCCTTTGGATTTGCCGCCTTCACACATGGGAGGGTAAACTAGCCAAAATCAGACCTCCAAAGATGTTCCTTCCCTTCGCTATCCTTCCTTCATCCTTCACTGCTCTTTTGAGTCCTTCTTAGATGATTTGCATACTTATGATAGTAGGCTTTCTTCACCGAATTGCTTGCCTCCAAATAAGGTCAAGCACTATTATATATACTT
Organism: Pinus tabuliformis; assembly: GCA_031772625.1. Taxonomy (NCBI): domain Eukaryota; kingdom Viridiplantae; phylum Streptophyta; class Pinopsida; order Pinales; family Pinaceae; genus Pinus; species Pinus tabuliformis. Next base: position 791,957,037 of record CM062819.1, on the reverse strand, counting down.
GTTTGCTCATGTCCTTTTAGGCTGACATGATCTCAGGAGTAGGCCAACTTTCCCTTGGAGAAAGGACAACTCCATCTTCTCAATTCTTCCTTCGTTGTAGGCCGACTTGAAGAGGGCTAGTGACAAGGTCTTGGAGGATGACTTTACATAGACAAGTATGACTCTTTACAATGTGTAACATGTCTTCATTACATGAACATGGCTCTTTAGACTTTCATGACTAGATGACAAAATTCCTAAGGGCTCTCAATGGGAGCATATATTTAAAATAAAATCTCTTGCTCATGAAACACATGATGCAAGCATTACAATAATTTTATTTTTCTTCTTTACATTTCTTACATAAAATCACAATTACATGGTTGTACGATATCCTTGACAAGTGGGTTATCCCCTCAAGAAGAAATGTGACTTGGTTGTGTGAGACCCTAAACAAAGTGGGTTATCCCCCCAAGCAGAGATGTGACTTGGTTGTGCGAGATCCTTGACAAGTGGGTTATCCCCCCAAGCAAAGATCAAACTTGGTTGTGCGAGATCATTGTCATATGTTGGCAAGTGGCAATCCCCCCAAGTGAATATATCGTGATAGATTAATCTTCCCTATTATTCGTGGATATAGGATGGTAGTCAAAGTTCCACTATGATGATTCTTCTTCATTAGAGTGAAACATCATTCTTCCAGATGATACAGAGCGGAGATGAATAGAGACAAGCAGAGATCTTTTGTTGTAGAAAGAAATTCCTCCCTAGCTGAGGGGGAGAGTTGAAAATTTGGCAACTCAGGGATGAATTTCTAAAAATAGAAAGTCTAACAATATAAAGTCTCAAGTATCAGTTTCCAAAAATAATAAATCACCTTGCATCAATTGGTAATCAAGTATTGTTGATGGAAAATCCTTTCTGATCATCAATCAATCCTAATAATTCAATTTCGACTTAATCATCAATATTATCATTAATATTATTATTATTATTCTTATGATACTATTATATTATTATTAAAAAGAAATTCAAGTCACTCAATCATGGCTCTCAATAATGTTCTCTTACACTCTCATTATTGGCATGGCATATTCCTCTTACACTCTCATTAATGCTCTTACACTCTCTTACACTTAATAAAAGCATGTCATAAAAGATTCCTCTTACACACTCTTTAATGCATATGTTACACTCTCTCTTAAAAGCATAAGTTACAAAGACATGTGTACCTCTTTAATGGCATGAGTTACATTTCCTAAATGGGCATGAGTTACACTCCTCTTGGCATGTGAGTTATCCCTTTATGGCATGGATTCATTGCTCTTCTTATATATATATGCCTCATTATTTCTCTGAAACATCAAAACTAATAGCTTGTTGACTTAAATGTAAAAATACACGAGGTATTTTCAATAATAATTTATTATATATATAAATTATATATATAAAATGTACAAGTGATGATCAAATGTTACAATGAGGACCCGCGTATATACTTACGCAAGTATCCTTTCGTGACTCAGCATGTCATTTAAACATGCCTTTTCACTTAACTTAATGACTATTTAACATAATCAATATTTGGTTATTTAATATTTATATTTATTTTATTTATTTACTTGATATGAATTATATTCATAATATAGCTCCTTCCTTCAGAAGCTTTGTCCTCAAACTTTAATGTTGTCGATTTTCTTCACTTAGTGTCTGTCAACTCGATGTATATAATCTGGCAAGCATCTCGTCATGTAGAATCTGTAATATCCCCTTTTTTTTTAAACAATTTTTTTTCTCAAATTTTTTTTAACGAAGATATATATATATATATATATATATATATATATATATATAATCATAATTTTTTTTAATATACTTTTTATAAATTTTCACCCTTTTTTTCTTATATACTTGTTTTTTTGTTACGAATACACTTCTCAAATGTCTTTGAAATATATATATATATATATATATATATATATATATATCTCTCTTTTTAAATAAATTTAATGTTAAATACTTCTTATGCGCCTTTTTCTTTTAAATACCTTCTAGCCTTAATAGTGATTCTTTAATACTTTAAGACCCTTTTCTCAATAACTTTATTATCTTATTATAATAATAGTATCACTTCACTCTTTTTAACTTTATATATATATATATATATATATCTTTTTGGTAAGAACTTTTATAAATGCCACTAAAATATCTTATACCTTATACCTTAACTTTTATAATGTCATTAAGATAGTTTATAGCTTTGGTATCTCACTCCAATCAATATAAGAGTCACGATTTTTCATATGTTTCACTTAATATATTTTCCCACTTAACTAATGGCTTTTTTTTTAATATACCATGGCAATTTACCTTAATAATTAATGGTCACAACTTAAATAACGAGTGGCGACGGTTAATGGGTTTCTACAAAAATGTTTTGTTTAATGGATTTTTACAGGAATGACGACAATAGATGTAGCGAAAAATAGGGAAAAGGTAGGCGGTGGTACAACATTGATAGGCTACCAAGGCAAATCAATAGCTTGGAAAAATGGTGACACAAGGATTTGTTTGCCAAGTTTTGGAACAAAACACAAAACTGGAAAAAAAAAATTTGAATAAATTCGTAGGTCAGCAACGAAAGGGTTCAACGTGGGGACAGACAAAGGTGAGAGTGCAGTTGGTCGTGCAAGCAATGGTGGAAGTTGTTTTCTTTATGGCAACGAAAATGGCATTAAAGCAATTTGTGGTTGCGTGCAATGGCTCTGACGAACTTGACGGGTTGAGGAATTTCTCTCGTGATGGAATGATTGGGATAGGAAGGTAGCATGGAAGAAACGCAATACTTCATACAAAAAATTATTTACAGATTCATTGTCTCGAACTGCATCTTGTCCTTTGCATGCAATCTTGAAATGTTTGATGCCCCTGTTTGACCAATTTGAAGAATGATAGTCGCGTGAAGTCTTTGTCAGATCAATTATCAAACCCAATTCTCTCATCAAAACCCATTGTTGGTGCAACACTTGCTTGAAAGAATATCTTCTTCCAGGAGGAATACAATCATTAAAGGCCTCCCCAAGAGGCACTTTGGAAGGAATTAAGTTTGTAAGAGGTTGACTAAGCTTCAGAACACTTTTCTTGAGATTCTCTTTGTCTTCTTCAGATTTAGTGTTGTATTCATGATTGAATTGAAGTTCCTTTCATGTTCTTTTAAAAATTTCAAAAATTTAGGATCCTTCTATTTAAGTATCTCTAACTGTTTCTTGTGCTCATCAATCTTTAACTGCAGTGTCTTATTTTGGCCTTGCAAAGCATTACTAGCATCATCTTCTTCTTCTAAATTATATTCTGCAAATTCACTTCATATATCTAAGAAGTCATTCTCTTCCTCCAAGGGTAGACCATCACTTTCTGAGACTGTGTCCTCAATGGGAGTATCATCTTCAGTGCCTTGCTCTTCCATCTTGACTTTTGCCATAGCTACAGCATCTTCGACCTTACCTTCTAAAATTTCAGCTCGAGAATCTTCTGCAACACTCTCATCCATATCAAGATTAGCTTCATCAGAATCATTATCTTGATTATTTTCTGCAACACCTTCATCTTCAACATTATCAACATTTTGATCAAAATCTTCTTTTACTGCTTCACCTAGTTTCGTTTATTCATTGTTGCTATTATCTTCCTTATTATCGATTTCCTTTCGACATGCTTTAACTTCTGCACATGACTTTTCTAATCATTGAAATACTTCTTGAATTCTATTAAACTGCTCAACGCAATCAGGACGTGAACATAATGGCACATTGTGCGGTGAACAATGTTCTAAGACCTGCATGATTATATTGTGCACCATGGCTCTATTACCACTGAAACATCAAAAATAATAGCTTGTTGACCTAAACGTAAAAATACACAAGTATTTTCAATAATAATTTATTATATATATAAAATGTACAAGTGATGATCAAATGTTACAATAAGGACCCACATATATACTTAAGCAGGTGTCCTTTTGTGACTGGGCATGTCTTTTAGACATGCCTTTTCACTTAACTTAATGACTATTTAACATAATCAATATTTGATTATTTAATATTTACATTTATTTTATTTATTTACTTGTTATGAATTATATTCATAACATTCTCCCTTCACTACTTATGCATTGCGAAAGAAGAAGTTCGAAGAATTCGAACTTGAGAAAGAGTTGGAGAGAGTTGAAGAAGATTGTGAGAGAGAGAGAGACTTGGAGAGTAAGAGCATAGCTTGGTGAGCCAAGGTTGATTCAGTGCTTTAGTGTTTTAGTGTTGATTCAGTTGAACAGAAGGTTGATTCAGTGTGTGCATATGTTGTTGCTACCAATGAGCTTCATGTCATGCTACAGCTTGTTCAAATTTGGGTGAACTTGCTCATTCTCTTGATCTCTCATTGTATTTTGTCTCTGCAAAACAATTGATTTCTAATAGAAGAAGAATCTGGTTGGGTTTTCCCCTTGTTGGTTTTTTCCTGGTTATTGGACGTAAATTCTTTGTGTCTCATTATATTGTTGGTTGTCTTCTATTATGCATTTGATTTATGTTCTATCTACAATTGTTTATCTAATATTGCAACATAAATAAGTTTTGTAATAAGTGATTGTTACAACATAGAACATCATAATTTCAACATCAACAAGCCCCAAAATTCATGGGTTCTATAGATGATAGATGACCCACATGGTGAGGTGCTTGATTGAATTACTCCCTACTCCAATAGATGTTGCAGTTGTTCTTCACTTCATCTACTTCGAAGATGGATTGTTTATACAATAGAATGTTTAACAATTGGGAGTCGAGTAGAACATGTATCTCATGCTCCACTTCCCCCATAGGTGGCAACCCTTTACACTCCTGGAACACTTCTTTGAAAACCTGTAAAAGCTATTGTAAGTTATGTTTCTATGTTTTAATACATCCCTCTAGAGATGCCTTTACTTTTATCAATTCAAATCTTAACCAATTCTCTCTTAGTAAGAGTAATAAAAAAAACTTCCTACTAGAATTGATCAATTCTTGGCTTTCTTAGCACTTATAAGAGAAATCTTGGTTTTACCTTTGTGTGCATTGACTAGTTTGCTATCCTCGTGAAGAGAGCATCCCCCATGTAAATATAAGGGATTCCAAACATGACACCACACACATCAAGTGGTGTTATGTCTAGCTTCACTTCATCGATATAATTTGCACTTATTGCAAATTTGATCTTACAGTACTAAGTAACCCTGAGCTTTGCATCCTTATTTACCCATCCCAATGGATATGGGTGAGGGCAGCCATGAACTTCCCATCCAATCATGTCGACTAGATCGTTTGCTAAAAGGCTGGCTTGTGAACTGAAATCAAATAGAGGATCCACCTCTATCTTCTTGACCTAGATTCTAATATGCAAAAGTTTAGTCATCTCCTTCTCTTCCTTGAAACGGAGTATACTTAGATTCACATCTTCCCACATAGTGGTGCAGATAATCTTTTCATCTAAGTTGCAGGAAATGTTGGAGAAGGGTTCGTTTCCGGCCGGAAACGAAGAAACCCATACAGTACGGCCTAGAAACGCGTTTCCAGTCGTACTGGCCCGTTTCTCGAGGAGGAAACGTGGCCAGTACAGCTGGAAACGCGTTTCCAGACCGTACGACGGAGTTTCCTCTTCTAATTTGACTTTTTCTTGTATTTTTTTTAATTTTTTTGCTTCTAATTTTTTATTGGGCAACTAAAAATGCCTCTCAAGTTACAAAAAAGAGGATTTTTAACATTACCATGAAATGACTCAAGATGTTTGAGAGTGGTTTCGCCCTGATTGGATTTCATATGGAGAAAGTAGAATTTTAGATCTCACTCAAAATCCAGCAGACTTATCTGTTTTTCAAGATTTCAGGATTGGGGGGATTGCAATGTTTCCATTGGATTTTGTCATGTACTAGGGTATGGAACTTGTATTTAATCAAGAGAACCAAGCCCTCTATGCAAGGGAGACTCCCAATAATCAAGAGCACGTAGGATACTAGGGTATGGAACTTGTATTTAATCAAGAGAACTAAGGTCATTCAAATATGTAGGAGGAGACTCCCAATCAAGAACGAGATAAGAAATTCGAAATTTCTCGTGGCTGATTTTGGATATTGCTATTTTTATTATGTGATCATTCATGAGTAAATGTGATGTAAATTTAGAGACTTATAGTTTATGCATTGACAATTGACAATTTAATCATAATGTAATAAATTAGAATGTATCATATATGCTTTATGATTGCACATATTTCTTAAATGTCTTAATATATATATATATATATATATATATATATGTGTTTCCCCGTTTCCAAAATTTGGGGGGGTCACGTTTCGTACCCGTGTTTCGGAAACTCGTACCCATTTCCCCATTTTGTAAAACTTAGCTTTTCATCCACCACTGACTTGTTTCCTACCTGATTACTTGAATCCATGGTTAGCATATTCTTCTTTTTGGTATTACTTGTGTTCTTTGGATTCAACTCTATATGTAGCTCCTAAAACTTATCTTTAATGTGAGTGTCAATATTACAATGGTTACAATGATTGCTTGGATGCTTGCACTAACGTACAATTGTTGTTATCTTTTTTTCCTTTCCTTCCCACTTCTTTCCTGCTTTGAAAGCATCTTGATGGTATCTCTGCTCAAAACCACTTGGTTGTCCTTTATTCTTGTCCATATTTTCTAGATATTGTGCTTACACACAAGCCTTATCAACTATCCTAGGTTTAAAGGGCATCACCTGCCATTGTGTAAACCACCCAAATAGTTAATGGGTACATCTTGATTCTTAAGAGATATACCCAAAATAATGACCATTTCTCTAAACTCAATGGTGTACTCTTGCACACTCCCCCCTTTCTTTTGTTGAAAGTAATGCCAATGGATCCATTGGTCCACTTCATACCTGATAGGTAGAACTAGGACTTGGTCTCTCTTTCTCTAACCCCTTTTTTGACTCCTTTTTCAAGTCTTCATTACCACTAGTTTTCTTGTCAATTTCAACATCTAAGTTAGAGCAAGAAAACTCCTCGAAAAGGTCCAAACTTGTTCTCTAGAGCCACCATGAAAATGACTATGTTGCGAGAGATGTTAGTGACTCATGCTTCCAACTTTGAAAATCTCTCTTCTAACTCATCCCATGGATTACTATTGGACTCACCTACCATGGCTAGTGTTTTAAGAATTTGTGCCAATTCCTAGATTCTAGAACTTCCCACAAAACCCCAAAGAAAACTACTCTGATATCATTATGATTTGTAAACTACCACAAATATTCCCCCCTCGAACAATTTATCAAAACAGCCTTATAATATTCTACAACCTTTTACAACAAATTGTTTTCTTTTAGATTGCAAAATTTTAATATTCCTAGTTTAACACAAAAATTACCCAAATAAAGACGAAATTAAAACAGAAGAGACAAAAAAAAAAGACACGCCATCCACACAATAAACACAAGATTTACCTTGGAAAAATCCAATACTAGAAAAACCCATCCAGAGGCAGAAGGTGAGGCCTATGCTCTACTCTTATCTTCTTAGTTATGAAATGCAAATACAAAGGAAGGAGTGTCATGGACATTGTGGCCAATATAATTGCTACAAGATCTTCTACTTTCTATTTTGCTTCAATATCCCACTTCAATGCTCTACCCTCATATGGAACACTACTCAATAAGAATGGAACCCCCTTCCTTTCTTCGTGACCTAATGTTTGACATAGCCTAATAGTTGTTTTGGGTTAAGATTAAGGTTTTTGATGCCTCAACTCTATGGAACACTAATCAATACAATAACAATGGAACCCCCTTCCTTTCTTAGTGACCTAATGTTTGACATAGCCTAATATTTGTCTCAGGTTAGGATTAAGGTTTTTGATGCCTCAACCCCCAATCAATGCTAGGGGTTTGGAATCTCTAGAATAATCTTAAAAGATCACCTGTGAATAGCTCCACATGTGTGAGTAAAGGGGAGCTGGCATGGTATCCTAAGCCACATGGTTCATGTTTGAGTTCGTGTTTGACAATGATTAGGTTCAGTTCAAGTTCAAAAATAATTATGAGCTCAAAATAGGTTCACCATTATGTTCGTCTATATACATTTTATAAAGATATATATAAACTTTAAAATGAAATATAACATAAAAAATGTTATAATGGACTTGAAAACTACAAAGACGGATTACAAGCTTGATCTGTAAAAAGAGGCTATGAGCTTGAGCTATGGATCTGGTCAATGGTCATGAGGTTCATCGAACCTCAAAAAAAAAATTAGGTTTGTCGAATATTGAATTTCAAGGTTGAAGTTCAGCGAACCTTGTGACATACGTGGCATTTACCCGATACCATGGTGATCAACAAGATAAGCCAACTTGTGGAAAGAATAATTTCTGCACACAAATTCCAATTGAGGTGATCTTTGCATCATTGGAAAGCTCTTGCAGTGCAGAATAGTGTTGAGAGGCTGCAAATTATGCTCAAAAGTTGACCCAAAAAACAGCCACCTAAGGCCTCAAACGAACTTTGGAAGGTTCTGGAACCCAAATCTCCAAAGTAGTACTTGTCTCTAAAATGGGCCCTGCAAGCCAATAGCTCCAATTATGGATCAATGAAACAGCAATGCTTTCACACCCTTAGCTGAATTCAACCATAATATTTTTACACATGATTTAAGGCTTCATTCAACAAGATTAGCACCCATTACACCATAATAATTGAATCTGCTGTTAGACTCAATCAGCAACTTAAAAAGTGCTCGTTGATATCAACACACAATATCAGAGTACAATGGTGTACTCTTTTAAGTTTTAACCAATGTTGGGAAAAGCGCGAGCGGGATTAAATCGGCGTGGGGAATAAAGCGGAAAAAATCGGAAAAAGCGGGAAAAAAGTGGAAAAAAAAAAAGCATTTGGCACAAAAATATTCATTTTTTTTCAATTTTTTTAATATCTAAACCATCTACAAAATAAAATAAATACATTGACACATAAATATGATAAAAAAACTAATATATAAGATGTTTAATATCATTTCTAGCGCTAAAATCACACATAACATTGAATCATGTCCTGAATAGTAAGTCCTGACTCCTGAGGACTTGAGTCCCAACTCAGCCTCAAAATATCAACAAAAAATATGATAATGTATCTCATCATGTCATAATGTCATATACAATAAAATGAAAGTCTAATCCTATTGATTTCCTCTGCCCCTCTTGCGAGAAAATGTCACAGCTTTCCCTTTCCCTCTAGATGTAGATGCTGGTGCCTGTGCTGGTGGAAATGGCAGTGGAGTCTGACGTGCTCTAGAAGCTGAAGAACTAGAAGTAGCAGCTACAGGAGGTAGACGGAGACCACGTCCTCTACTGGTGGTAGTGGTATCCCGGGTAGGCGGTGTCACCTCCTCCTCCTGCTCCTCCTCCTCCTCCTCCTCCTCCTCCTCCTCCTCCTCCCCCCTCCTCCTCCCCCTCATCCTGCACTAACCAATCATCAGTGGAATCCATGAGAGGCCTCTCGGCCTCAACCCTCCATTCAGCAGTGGTGTCAATCCCATCCAATGAGATGGCATCCATATCAGGTGTCCTCTCAAGTTGCCTCACCCACAATCGAAGATTGTAGTAGACATAGACCATGTCATTAAGTCTCTGGGACTCCAACCTGTACAAAGTTCATGAAATAATAATTAATAATTAATATTATAAAAAAATATTGTTTAATGAATTCAAAAATTTATTTGGAAATTTGCAATATTTTAAATGTTTAAGTGTTAACCTATTGCGCTTCTTGTTGTGTATTTTTTCAAATACACTCCAATTGCGCTCACATCCTGAGGAGCTGCATGTTTGGCTGAGGATGCGTACGGCAAGCTTTTGCAAAAGCGGTACTTTGCCACCATACATCTTCCACCATGCGTCTATAACAAAATTACAAATAAAATTTTAAATAAACATAAGAAAAAAATGGAATTTGAAGAGACAATGAAATTTGAAACAAAGTTACAAAGTACAAACTAAAAAATACCTGGCATTTTAATCGTCCTATCAATGACAGCCATCTCAAAGCCAAATGTGCCACCTGCCATCTTATATGTCTCAATTTGTTTAGAGATCTCTATACGTTGTTCTGGAGATCGCACCATCTTCTGGACACAGGATAAGAATCCATCCATGATCTCAGCATCAAAATCAAACCCACATGCATAAGAAAATGCAGGGTTCAGGAAAAGCCCAGCAGCATGTATGGGACGATGGAGTGTGTTGTTCCATCGCTCATCAATCACTTCCCATAGAAGGAGTTGTTTCTGAAACCCATCATCTCCCTTATCATCATAGTAGGCCCGAATGGCTTCTTTGGCCCTGTCCATGGCTTCATACAAATAGCCCATTGCGGGCTTCTCACCATCAACCAACCGAAGAACCTTTACCAAAGGTTCAGTAACGGCGCACACCTCTTGCACTCCCGCCTAGAAGTCTTCCTGGTATGAAACTAGTCTGCATACGGCCTCTCCTTCTGGTTTGCGGCTCATTGACGAAGCACGCCACTCCTCTGAAAGAAACATTCTCTTCAAATCCCACATAGAATTCAAGAGGGATTGAAGAGATATGAAACTCGTCACAAACCGTGTAATGGCGGGGCGCACCAACTCTTTGTTGTTGGTGCATTTTCTCATCAAGCTAAGCACAGATGTATGATTGTAAATAAATTTTGTGATGCTTTTTGATGAGTCAACAATATCTTTGACAAAGGGAATTTTCCCTATGTCCTCTAACATCAAATCAATACAATGGGCAGCACAAGGTGTCCAAAATAAAGTAGGATGCCTGTCCATAAGCATTCTACCAGCAGCAACATAATTTGCAGCATTGTCCGTTATGACTTGGACAACATTTTCTGCACCCACCTCCAAAATAAACACATCCAGCAAATCACATAAAGTTCTTGCATCTTTGATTTGATGAGTTGCATCAATAGATTTGATAAACATAGTCCCCTTGGGACAACTAACCAAGAAGTTTATAAGGGTTCTCCCCTTTTGGTCAGTCCAACCATCTGACATAATAGTGCATCCTGTTTGTGCCCATGATGCCCTAAAATCCTCCAATCTTTGGGTGCAGTCACGCTTTTCATCTTGAAGAATCCGGCCTCTGAAATCATGATAAGAAGGGATTTTGTACCCCGGGCCAACACTGGCAATAGCATCAACAGCAGGTTGGAAAAATGGATTATTCCTTACAATGCTGAAAGGAATATCACTCCAGAGGAGAAATTTTGCCATCAACCTGTCAGCTTGTTCTTTTTCAGTTCTTTTTAGCATTGAACCAATAGTTGGTTGTGAACCAGGTGTGGTTCGAGGAACAAAAAATGATGATGCAGCTACCGGATTGACTGACGCTGCAGTAGAACCAGTGCCACTTGGCCCACTTCCTTCAGCTGACCTTTTTAGTTGCCTTTTGAGTTCTTCTTTGGCCTCTCTAGCGTGCTCTAATTCTCCCAATGCTCTCATGGCTCTCTGGATAAGTTCAGGATTTGTATTTATACAGGGCCCCACATCATGTCCAGGGATTTGTGCAAAGTGATACTTCAACCTGTACACCCCCCCGCATATCTCCTTTCCACACAACTTGCAATTCAAGTTTTGTCTATCATTCGGAGCTATAGGTTCACCATATTCCCAGAAAGGATCCAATTTCCTTGGCATGTTTGTTTTTGAATTTTGAATTTGCAAACCTATGGAAAAATAAGGATTAGGAAATAGGAATTTAGGATTACAAATTACAATTTAGCATTTACAAAATTATAAGTTACAAATTTCCAGAATCCAAAGTTCCAAACCCAAGTTACCCAACCAAATGGCAAATGCCAAAAAACAATGAAAAAACATAAACAATGTTTAAAAAAAATGAAAAAAAAATAAAAAATTGGTTCCCATAGTCATACCAAGTTACCCATCCCAAATCAATGAAAAAATACAAAAAATTCTTTAAAAACAATGAAAACAAAAGGAAAATGGTGCCCATATGAAGTTTCCCAACCAAAAACAATGAAAAACAAAGTTTTTAAACGAGGAAAACAAAAAAAAATTAATCTACATACCGTTTTTATGGAGAAATTGGTGATCTCCTCTTGAATTTCTCCTACAAGCACTTGGATTTGCTCCCAAACCCTTCAGCTCCTCTCTCCAACAGCTTCTCCTCCTCCTATGCGCGCCCACAGTCAGAAATGAACAAATAAAAAACCAAAATCGTGTTTATAAACCCGCTGCCGCCGCCCTCCACGCTTTTTTCCCAAAAAATCGCGCTTTTTTCGGAAAAAAGAGGTATATAAAAGGTGCCGCTTTTTACCCATAAAAAGCGCGTTTAAAACGGCAGAGGTAAAAAAGCGCGCTTTTTTCAAAAAAAGCGCGATTAAATCGCGCTTTTAACAACACTGGTTTTAACTAATTCATGATGCCCAATAACAACAGATATAAATTGAATACAAGATCACACACAGTTCTACAATTATTAGTAAGTACTACAGCAAATCCAACACCTAAACCCCCAAAAATCTGCTCTGGGAATCCACCTCAGATCACGCTTATTGATATATACACAATTTTCAAACTGCCCACACTATGCAAAAGAAACATGCATAGCTAAATTAGTAAATATAATTTCCCTGATCTTTTTCTTCTATAAGAAAACATGTGATTTCCTACTCACTCTAGGTAAACCCCAACTGTTTTATTTTTTACTAGTGTTTGCCCTTTCTTACTGACTAATTAAATTTTCAATTGTTTTTCCTTGGTTGTTGTCCTATTATCTTGATCACCTAGATATTAATAAAATTACCTCACCTTATCTAGATCAAAAAGCAACCAAATTACCCAAACAAACAAATATTTGGTGTACATATTTCACTTTCAATTACAGGTTTAAAATAGGTGTGGCACTTGCAACAATAAGTTTCTTTGGTTGAATTAGCAAATGTTCAAAAACCAACAAAGATAACCTTTTGTAGCAAAGTAAAAAAAGCTCACCGGCGTTGTTCTTCATCATTAAATACTGTACGCTCTGCTTGAATTGCCTTTCGTGTACCCTTTTCAATTTCTTTCATCATTTTGCGCCGGTGGTATAAATCTAGGTCATAGTACCTACAAATTAATCATATCCACATTAATTTGACTAATAAAAATATTATAAGTGCAGCATTCATTGATAGTAGTTCATTGGCCATCTGTCATATATTTCAAACTCACAATACTGTCCTGATGACAATATCATTAATGTTTTCAATTGAATATCTCAGAAGTACATGCAACATTGAACATTCTCACAGAAAACTGATTACTTACATAATCTCACCAACCATGTTGAAAATGTCCATATAAATGCCACAATATATCATATTTCATCACAATCTGAATTTCCCATCCTTACACAGTAACGCTATCCATTACCAGTGGCTAATGTCCTTTGGCAATTTTATTTCGTACAAAAGAATATTTTCATCATTGAGAGCAGTTAATGATTAATGAAAAAATCAACACTAGCAAAAAGTTGCTGTGGATCTGGACATGGAGACAACAGAAACATTGGCGCAAAAATCAGCAAACCAGAGTAAGCATTAAACAATACCCTTTTTTTCATTGTTTAGATATAAACTAACAACATCAAATAGGCATGTCGGCACATAAATGAAGAAACACATATAAATGTAGTGGATGCCAAATGATACATCAAACATAATTGTGGTTACTAAATCCCTGTAGGCTTCCGTTCAAGATTCAAAAGTCAAAGCTAAATATAAAATCACATCAAGTATATAATAAATGTATATCATCATCATATATTTTTCGTGGGTGTGTGAAAAATAAAGTGGGGAAGGGAAGCACTATGGAATCTGCATTGATTAGATTTCTACTTATTGAATTTCCGTCACAGAAAACATGTAACATGTCTTCAGATTGATATAAAAAAGTAGAATATTTCCAAGAAAATCAGTATGGTAGTTTTAAATAGTTATGACATGCCATGTTTGCTGAGCTATGATATATAAGTAGATCCCCTTTGAAAATCTGCCCATTTATTTCCAAAGATCCTTATAAATGAAACATTTCTTTGATGTTATTCTCCACTAATTTGTTCAAAATTCAGACCATCCTCATTGATCCTTTTGATCGAATGTGAGATGGAAACCTTTGTGGACCTTGACTTCTTTCATTGAAGCTCCACTGAAGATAGGAACTCCACTCTCATCAATTCTGTTGTGCTTGTGAAGAATGTTGAAACTTCGATGTTATTCTCCACCATTTCATCAACAAAGTACAAACTGAATAAAGAATACACATATAGCTATATAGCTGCTAAGTTCTTACAGCTTCCTCCTTCCCCTTCCTATGTATCGTTGATGAGCGGTTTTGTCTTTCTTCTTCTTATCCTTTCATAACAGATTGGCAGGAAGCTTGCATGACTTCCAGGTTTCAATTGGGACAAATATCAACTTCATGCCCTAGGATTCTAGCAAAGTGTTCCTTGAAGAGGCTGAGGCTAACCCCTTAGAACCTTCAAGTCACTTTCTGTCAATTTGTCCCATCGGGTGGTTTGACATATTGCCAAAATGGACCCAAATCCTTTAACATGTCAGCAACGCGATGTTCAAACTCAACATTTCAAACCTTGGGAAAAGAAGAACAAAAGAAATAAATCAGACCTATAAAATCATTGTACGACACATGAAGAATCAAAAATAGGAGGCAAGTGGTATGCACTTTGAAAACCCTTGTATAAATCTCAAAAAAAAACTAGTTATAAGGTGGAGTTTTAACAAATACCTAGGAAAATGAAAAACCGTACATGGAAATCAATCCCCACTCCAAGAAAAATTCTTTGCTGATGATTAATAAAGTTGTTTGGTCCTCTTAATATGAGTGGATGATGATGATAAACTCCTAACTCAATTCCCAAGAGCCACAAAGACAAATAACACCAAAAAATCAGTTTCCTCACATATAAGCACATTCCCCCCTGAATAATGATTTTTCTTGAAATCTCCCAAATTTTCTAAAAATCAAGATGTCACAAGACAAATTTTCGCTGTTTTTCCTAAAACCACAATTTTTTCATGGTCTTTCACATTATGATTTATCAAGATGTAGTACATCAAATCAGAATCTTTCACATGATAAAACATGAAGCTTTCAACTACAACTAAAACTTGTCTAGAAATCAAATAAAATTATATTAATGTCCATGAATGATGAAAATATATTAGTGGGAGTAGGGAGAACAACATTTGGAAACAACGATAAGGAGTTTCTAGAGTTATTCTAAAATCTTAGTTTAAAGAGAGAAAGAAATAAAGAAAGAGAAGACAATCAAATAGAAAAAGTTGGAAACCTAAAACAATAATCCTAGAAAGTGAAATAAATAATAATCTAGAGCCATAAAGCATCCTAGTGAAGATAATGTCCATGTTGGTCCTCCAGAAAGTAGTAAAGTCTATGAAGGCCAAGGAAAAGCAACATCTTGGACAGCATTTGAATCAGAGAGGAATCATCATCATACACCACAACAAGTTTGCTAAACCTAAGCCTGAAAATGTCCCATGGAGAATGCTCAGGACTCAGAACTAAGAGGGCCTGGCTGTACCATTGTACTACCTTAGAGGGGAAGAAGATGGGCACACCCTGCTATGCCTCTCCTAACATCCAAGGTTTACATATGTCTTTAAGATGTAAGAAATCTAGCAATGGGCATTTTTCTGCAAGCTCTATGCTAGGAACGAGGAAAGGTGGAAGTCTCTCTATGTTGAGTACCAATAAGATAAGATAAGTTAATTTTATGACCAAAAAATGAGCAGTAAGTTGGATCAAGGGGATTACAAAGTAAAACCACTAAATATCAATTTTTAGGAGTGCACTAGGCTACTCAAAGGCATAAAAGCGAGATAAAATAAGAAAGAACAGAAAATACGTGAATGAAATATTACATCAAAGAAGGAGAAAGAAGAAAAAGTGCCAGATATCAACTTGCCATCCGTAACATAGAATGAGGGGGTGAGCATTAGTTGGAAGAAGTATCTACTATCTACCATGAGTCAATCATTGAAAAGGATCCAATGCATTGTCTAATGATGTCATTTCGAGAGTTTCTAAGGTTGAGAGAGCTTGGATGGATGATCTAAGGAAGAATATGGGAGCCAATACTAGACCTTCTCCATGCACTTGAGGTTGAAGAAGATACTTGTGATATGGCTTTCGCCCAAATTGCATTAACAATCTGATCTATGCATAGAATGAGTACCCCTCGCCCTTGTGGTAAAGACTCAACCAACCCTGGAGCAAGACATAGTTACTGGTACATGGTCTCATTGAACTAGTGTTTGATAAGCCACTCACCAGAACATTTGCCTGTCACAGAACACCACCAATGCTAAAGTCGACTCAAAAGGAGGTAATGTCTCTAATGAGGTGAGGTCCAAAAGACACCTACAAAGTTTGGTGCTTGAGAATCACGATCTCACACATGTAAAGCATTACACACATCTAGTATGGATATTGAACTAAGGTGGATACAAATAACCCCAAATCATGAAAGGTGGTCCTACCTCCCCTTGATCTAGTAGTATATGGGGCATTTGAAAGTGAAATATTCATCAAATTCCACCACATGTAAATGGCATTGCGGACATACCCTCTCTTGTGGGATGCAATGCCCATACTCAATCCAAGGATGATGAGGACCTACCTTGAACTATCTGAGTGAGAACCTAAGCCAATGAGACTAATGACATTGAGTACACTAAAGATGTATAATAGACCATCCCTAGGGCCTAAACCACCTAAAATGCTCCAAATAGAAGGTTGTCTTAGGAACAAGAGCACGTGAAGAGGAAATCCATATAACCTATATATATTATTGGTAAATGTCATCTTGGATAGCCTTATTGATCCCCTAATGGAGATGAACAAGATGACCATGAGCATCAAAAGAATGACTGAATGGGGGGAGATGCCCCATGGATATGCCAATGGATTAAAGCAACATATATGTTACAAAGAGCCAAACTCATCATTATCCTTAGAGGGTGGAGGAAACCTCCATTGAAGAGCAAAGAGTCAAGAAAGGGTATCTATCACGCTCTAATGTTGTATTAGTGATGGTTTGTGCTCTATGAAGAAAGGAGACCAATCTATAAACCTAAGCCTCAAAATGTCCCATGGAGAATGGTCAAGACTCAGAACTAAGAGGGCCTAGCTGTAACATTGTACTACCTTAGAGGGGAAGAAGATGGGCACCCCCTACTATACCTCTCCTAACATCCAAGGTTTACATATGTCTTTAAGATGTAAGAAATCTGGCAATGGGCATTTGTCTGCAAGCTCTATGATAGGAACGAGGAAAGGTGGAAGTCTCTCTATGTTGAGTGCCAATAAGATAAGTTAATTTTACGACCAAAAAATGAGCAGTAAGTTGGATCAAGGGGATTACAAAGTAAAACCACTAGATATCAATTTTTAGGAGTGCACTAGGCTACCCAAAGGCATAAAAGCGAGATAAAATAAGAAAGAACAGAAAATACGTGAATGAAATATTACATCAAAGAAAGAGAAAGAAGAAAAAGTGCCAAATATCAACTTGCCATCCGTAACATAGAATGAGGGGGTGAACGTTAGTTGAAAGAAGTATCTACTATCTACCATGAGTCAATCATTGAAAAGGATCCAATGCATTGTCTAATGATGTCATTTCGAGAGTTTCTAAGGTTGAGAGGGCTTGGATGGATGATCTAAGGAAGAATATGGGAGCCAATACTAGACTTTCTCCATGTACTTGAGGTTGAAGAAGATACTTGTGATATGGCTTTCGCCCAAATTGCATTAACAAGCCGGTCAATGCATAGAATGAGTACCCCTCGCCCTTGTGGTAAAGACTCAACCAGCCCTGGAGCAAGACATAGTTACTGGTACATGGTCTCATTGAACTAGTGTTTGATAAGCCACTCACCAGAACATCTGCCTGTCACAGAACACCAACAATGCTAAAGTCGACTCAAAAGGAGGTAATGTCTCTAATGAGGTGAGGTCTGAAAGACACCTACAAAGTTTGGTGCTTGAGAATCACAACCTCACACATGTAAAGCATTACACATATCTAGTATGGATATTGAACTAAGGTGGATACAGATAACCTCAAATCATGAAAGGTGGTCCTACCTCCCCTTGATCTAGTAGTATATGGGGCATTTGAAAGTGAAACATTCCTCAAATTCTGCCACATGTAAATGGCATTGCGGACATACCCTCTCTTGTGGGATGCAATGCCCATACTCAACCCAAGGATGATGAGGACCTACCTTGAACTATCTGAGTGAGAACCTAAGCAAATGAGACTAATGACATTGAGTACACTAAAGATGTATAATAGACCATCCCTAGGGCCTAAACCACCTAAAATGCTCCAAATAGAAGGCTGTCTTAGGACCACGAGAACGTGAAGAGGAAATCCATATAACCTATATATATTAATGGTAAATGTCATCTTGGATAGCTTTATTGATCCCCTAATGAAGATGAACAAGATGACCATGAGCATCAAAAGAATGATTGAATGGGGGGAGATGCCCATGGATATGCCAATGGATTAAAGCAACATATAGGTTACAAAGAGCCAAACTCATCATTATCCTTAGAGGGTGGAGGAAACCTCCATTGAAGAGCAAAGAGTTAAGAAAGTGTACCTATCAAGCTCTAATGTTGAATCAGTGATGGTTTGTGCTCTATGAAGAAAGGAGACCAATCTATAAATACTCTCAAGGTGCAAGGGATAGGTAGCAAGCTCGACCTATAAAATGGCATGTGGGACTATCTGTCTGCATTAAATCATCATTTCAACGAGAGATTGTACTCACTCAAAGCTAGCCCAATCAACATGTAATAAGATAGGGTCCAAGCAGTGTGTGGGGAGGCACTAACACTTAAGCATGGATAGATGTATTGTGAAAATTCTATCACTGCAACAACTGATTTATTTTACCTACTTATTTTTAATAAGTTATTTACAAAAGCCCTTCAGTAAACATTAAAATAAATCCTGTTGCAGAAATCACACCATAATACAGAAACAAATACGTGCACAAGAATCAAACATATCGACACAGATATTTTGGACAATTGTCCCCAGAAAAACCAAATGCGGGAAAACCAGTGCAGCAGAGGAGGGATTTATTAATCGGCTATTCTTGAGTACAACCGGGTGCCAAACTAGCTTACCCAACAGAGATAAATTCTCCAGCACCCTCCCCTAGACTCGGTGTCAGACCTGCTGGCCTCTGCGCAGCTCCCAGACCCTCTATGTCAACTCTTGCCTCTCTGCGTCAACACTGGGCCTCTCTGTGTCACCCACGCAAGCCCTCTAGTGACTACGCAATCTTGTTGCCTCTGCGTCTGCCTGAGAGGCTTTGCGTCTGCCTCTCTAATCTATGTGCTGATATTTTGGTGTTGTTCATGCCTCTCTGTTATGTACTCGTTACCTCTTGCTGCAATCCAGACCACTAGTTCGAATTTCTCAACAAACCCCGCTCCAGAAATCAAACTGACTGGTTTCCCTCAGTGAGTTCTCCAACTAACCCTCCAGCCTCTTCTTATACTTTTCCTGATGTTCCTTGAATGGTCGAGATTACATCTCTAATCAATGGCTAAGATTAGATTTGGCTTGATCCATGTGTTTTGGAACCTTCTAACCTAGTTTTATATTAATACCCATTAATATTTTATTTTTCCTAAGTTTAGACTTAGGAACCCTGTTAAAAATATTAATTATTTTAATATCTCCTAAACCAAGTAGAATCTGCCCAAACCATTTCTGGGACTTAAAAATCTCATGTGCTTTAGCATCTCCACCAATTTTCATGGCTAGAGCACATCCAATGCTACCCCTATTCAACACTCTCTTTTAGCGAGGACTGGCTCTAGTAATACTCCACACTGGGCATCACTCTGATTATACGGCACTTGTACCTGTGTTGATGTTAAGCCTCCCTACCTAACATCCTCTGCATTGTTGCTTCCAATACTTCTACCCATGGCTCTGCCACTACCACTATTGCATCTATACAGCAGCTCCCTCTACATCTGTGTTGTTGCTGATCCTTTCTCCCAACACTGCATCTACACTACGACTCCCTCTGCATCTGTCTTGCTACTGGTCCTTCTTCCCAAGACTGCATCTGCACTGCAACCTCTTCTCATCATGCTCCATCGTGCTACTGCTAACTACTACTACACTGCAACATCATACCCATTTTTGTTATTGAAATGGATTCTTTATCATCCCCATCTTCTCCCTAAAATAATCAAACTTTGTTCTTCCAAGGGCCTTGGTAAGGATGTCTGCCACCTGTTCTCCTGTAGGAGTGTAGCTCAACTGCACAACTCCTCGTTGGACACAGTGTCTGACAAAGTGACATCGAATATCAATATGCTTTGACCGATCGTGAAATACTGGATTCTCAGAGAGCTTGATGCAACTCTGATTATCACAAATGATCCTGGTCGCCTCCATCTTTCTTCTGAATAGGTTTACCAGCAGTTTTCTAAGCCATATGGCCTCACACGAAGTTGTGCTTGCAACCATATATTCTACCTCAGTTGAGCTCAGAGCTACGAATTTCTGTTTCCTACTGCACTAGGAGGTCATTCCCGATCCAATGTTGAAACAATACCTAGAGGTACTTTTCCGATCCACTGAACTTCCAGCCCAACCTGCATCACTAAATCCACTCAATCTAATATCCTTACTCCCGGTGTACAAGAGCATGAACAGACTGAGGGTGTTGACAGCGTAACAAATGTCTGGCCTGGTATTAACCAGATACATCAAGGACCCTATGAGCTGCCTATATAAGGTGGGATCAACATCCTTGTCTTCTGATGCATCAATTTTCTTCTAGTTGGTGATCATTGAAGTAGCCATGGGTCTACAATCCAGCATCCTGAATCTCTTCAGAATTTCTGTAGCATATCTCCCTTGTCCAAGGAAGATCTCCCCCTTTTGCTACCAAACTTCCAACCCCAAGAAATAATGCATCTGTCCCAAATCCTTCATGTCAAATTTTGTGGCTAGATTCTTCTTGCAATCCCCGATGAGCGTGGATGATCCTGTCAGGAATCCACATATAATACTAGGATTAGAGGCTCATTCCTACAACCAGATAGTAGATATTTGGATCTGTGTCACTCTTAACAAATCCCATCTTCTGCAAGTAGCCATCAATTCGACCATACCATGCTCTAGGTGCATGTTTCAGCCCATACAAGGCTTTCTTCAATTTGCATACATGAGACTTCTTCTCGTGTGTCTCAAAGCCTTCTGGTTGTTCAATGTATACCTCCTCTTCTATCACCCCATTCAGGAATGTCGTTTTGACATCCATATGATGAATCTCCCATCCCATCTGTGCTACAAGAGATATCACGGTTCTAATAGATGTATACCTGGCTACTGGGGCGAAGGTCTGTTATGAATATAAATTACATAAAATAAAGTGAATATAAATAATGTAAATAATCAAATATTCATTATGTTAAATAGTCATTAAGTTAAGTGAAAAGGCATGTCTACAAAGACATGACCAATCATGAAAAGACACCTGCCTAGTATATATGCAGGTCCTCATTTTTATATATAATAAATTATTATTATTAAATACCTCTTGTGTATTTTTACATTCAAGCCAACAAGCTATCAATTTTGATGCTTCAGTGGTATCAGAGCCATGGCGACAATATAATCATGTGATTATTTGAACGTTGTTCACCACACAATATGTGTTAAATTGGCAACTAGGGCCAAACTCCATGTGGATCACCTTATTTATGGCTTCTAATACTTTTCCTAGATTCCTCTCATCGAGAGGTGTAGGATTGATCTAAAGATCATCTGATTCCGATAAGTATTTATGGAGATATGAATTTATTTTGATTATGGACAAATTGTCAAGGTCAGCCAGCAAACTTATGTAGGCTCAGAAGCCCAACAGTCATGTCTATTCAACCTCAATGTTTGCATATAAATACAAGGAGCATTCTCCTCATTTGGACAATTCAATTCACTCATCTTCTCTCTCTCTCTCTCCTACGCATAAAAGAAGCCTCTCTCTCTCTCACACATGTGGCTGAAAGGAAGACGTCCTAAGGCAACGAAGACGTTCTAGGGCAAGGAAAACGCAGAAAGAAGGACGCTAGGGCAGCAGGTCATCTCTTTGACCAGCGTTGACCTTCCAGAAGTGCGGATTGGGTGTGGTTGCCTCTCCTAGGTAGGCCGCAATTTTTGGCACGAAAATCAAGGTGATCTGACCTCTGGTTTGACCGGTATTGACTTCCCTAGTTTAGGGCTGCAGTTGACTTCAGAAATCTGCAAATTGATTGAACTTTTGGGGCTGTTCAAGGGTTGTTTCTTCAGGTTGTTCAAGGACAAGTTGACCGGAAATTGACCAAGCATTTTAGAGGTCAATTTCAGCTAGTTTGACCAAGTTTGACTTTGCTGATCTAGGGTTTGCTGCCACTGATATAAAATTATAGAATTCAGATTTGTACTATTTCTCTCTGCTGAATTATTGAAGATAAAGGAAGATTTGATCAAAGGGTTTCCCCGCATTGGGGTTTGTCCCTGGCTAGCCGCCACATCTTGTGTCTCTTGTCTTGGCTTGTTTTCTGTTGATCATTTAATGTTCTATCTGCACTTTACTTAATGTATATGTGATTGCTAATCTGTGGCTAATAAGAAGAAAAATAAGTAAACTGCTCTAAGCATAGAACATACCATAATTTAACATGGTATCAGAGTTGAGGTGAAGACAAAGCCCAAGCAAGAGCAAGAGCAATCACCAAAGAGAAGGTTGGCAAGGCTATCTGAAATAAATCATGGGATCCTCAACACACTTCCCTGCTGAACACGAACTCCGTGAAGTCTGACTATCACGGATGGAAGATGTCTCTTGATCTAACATTAGAAGAACAAGAAGTGTTAGACCATGTGAGAGGCGGAATTGTTAAGCCTCCATCAAATGCATCCACTGCTGCTAGGAACAAATGGACCAAGGGAGAAGTCAAAGAAAGGAAGATCATACGGGACTCTATCGACAAGTTCTTGGTGGCCTATCTTTCCGAGCTGAACACCTCCAAGGAAATCTACGATAGACTGGTGAGTTTATTTAAAGTTAATGATGCAAATCAAGTCTTGTTTCTTAGAAATAAGCTGAAGGAAATCAAGAAGGGCAAAGATGAGAGTATGCAAGCATATTTCTTAAGGATCATCGAGATCAAGAACGATCTCCTATTTATTGGGGAAGTAATTCCTAACACGGAAATGACACTCACAACTCTTGGAGGACTACCATTTGAATGGTATATATTCAGGACTACTTTACTCAACAATAACGTAATTCCTAGATTTGAGGAATTAATGGCCAGATGCATTCAAGAAGAAACAAGGATGGAAGAGCAAGAAATGCCCATACTTAAATGTCACCCCTCTATCTTTTCTTCTCATACTAAGAGAAGAAACAATTCCGGGGCTAAATTCAAAGGAAAGGCTAGACCTAAGGGTGGAAAAAAAGGACGATGTTACAATTGCAATAAAATAGGTCACTATGCAAGGGAGTGCCCTGATAAAAGGGACTCACACCGGGACGATGATCAAAATCCCTCTCAAGGCAATTAAAGGAATAGCATGTCAAATGGCAGAGGTAAAAGAAGTGCCAAAAATCAAGGAAGAGGACAACCATTCAAGAAGGCAAGAAATTCCAGGTATGAATCTAACACTATTAACAATAAGCAAGATGACTATTATCTACCAGTTGCTCTATCTACTACTGCTCCCCCGGACTCGCTAGGAATTGGCTTATTGATATTGGTGCCTCAAGGCACTTCACTGGTTACAAAGAAGCTCTCTATAATTTGATAAAGGAAACCAACCTGGAAATTGTTCTTGGAGATAATTCAAAATATCCCGTGAAAGGCGTAGGAAATGTCACTCTTCAATTGAATCAGGGTAATACCATTCACTTACAAGATGTATTATATGTACCTGATCTCAATAAGAACCTGGTGTCCATTTTGGCAATGGAAGACAAAGGCTACAAGGTGGCTTTTAGCGATGGCAAGGTACGTGTATGGAAAAATAACTTTAAAGATGCTTTTACTCTTTGGTTTCAAGTTGATTCAATATATCAGGTTGAAGGAAGTCCGTTGGGTGTCATGTCTTGTGACACATCTCTTCAGTCTGAACTATGGTACCGGACGTTTGCTCACCTTCATTATAAAGCTCTACCCGATGTAAGAAAAATGGTGACCGGGATGCCCGAGTTTAGATTAGAGCAAGAAGGTGTATGTCCAGGATGTGTCGAAGGAAAGCTCAAAAGGGGACCATTCCCCTCAAGCCAAAGCAAGACCTCCGATATATTGCAGTTGGTTCACTTAGACATATCAGGTATGATGCATGTGAACTCCTTGGGAGGATATTTATATTACCTCACTTTTCCAGATGATTATTCTCGCAAGACTTGGATATACTTCTTGAAAAAGAAGGATGAAGTGTTCTCCTGGTTTCGACACTTCAAAGCCTTGATTGAGAATCAAAATGAAAAGAAGATCAAGACCTTAAGGATTGATAATGGGACTGAATATGAATCCAATGAGTTTCATGACTTTTGTAAAGAGGCTGGCATTAAGAGGGAGACTACTACACCATATACTCCTGAGCAAAATGGTGTGGCGGAAAGGAAGAATCGTACAATTGTGGAAGTTGTCCGTGCTATGCTCCATGATCAAAGATTTCCAAAGTTTCTATGGGCCGAAGCTGCAAATACCGTTGTATATGTACAAAATCGATGCCCTCATCAAGCATTGGGTTCCAAGACTCCCGAAGAAATGTTCACTGGTAAGAAACCTGACGTGCCGAAAGAGAAAAGGAATAAATTGGGTGCATCTGGAAAGAAAGGAATCTTCGTGGGCTATAGCGAAAATACTAAGGGCTATAGAATCTATATATTTGGTCAAAGGGGAGTCAAGATTAGTCATGATGTCACCTTTGACGAAGATATGGCTCTTAGCAAAGTAGACATTCTTCCTACTTTAAGGGGATCTAAAGAAGCTAACACCGGGGAACTGAAGGAAAAGGAAGATGAGACGATGCCCGATGTGGAAGAACCTATGGATACTATTGATCCTCCTCCGCAAGAGCCTCCCTCTTCTAGGAAGAGGCCTTCGTGGCTTAGGGGGACACTTGATGATGCTAAAGGACACATTGCACCCCGAGGAACCTTCCGTGAAAGTAAGAAGTCGAACAGGTATCAGGGATACCTGACCATCATGAGCACGATCATCCAAAATGAGCCTTCGTCATTCACAGATGCCATCAAGCATCAAGTATCGAGGATGCTATGACCGAGGAATATGAGTCCATTATGAAAAACGATGTTTGGGATGTGGTCCCCAGACCCCAGGACAAAGCAATTATCACTTCAAAATGGCTTTACAAGATAAAGCATGCAATTGATGGAAGTGCGGAAAAATATAACGCTCGTTTTGTCGCTTGTGGCTTCTCTCAGAAGGAAGGTATAGACTATGATAAGATATTTGCACCTGTTGCCCGATATACCACCATCTGCTCGATCATAGCCCTTGCTGCTTCGCAAGGATGGAACCTACATCAGATGGATGTCAAGACTGCGTTCTTACATGGTTCGATCAAAGAGGAGGTCTATGTGGAGCAACCCGAAGGATTTGAGATTTATGATCGAGAATCTCATGTGTGCAGGTTGAAGAAGGCCCTCTATGGGCTAAAGCACACACCCCGAGCATGGTATGAGAGCATCGATAGCCCCTTGATGAAGTTGGGATTCACTAGGAGTGAAGCCGACCCTGACCTTTACTTTAAGGTTATAGATGACAAGCCTCTCACACTGGTGCGATATGTTGACGACCTCTTTCTAACAGATGCAGACCCTCTCATTCATGAATGTAAGAGGGAGCTGGCTTCTGAGTTCGAGATGAAAGACCTAGGACTTATGCACTATTTCCTAGGATTGGAAGTCTGGCAGAAACCAGGGGAGATTTTCCTATCTCAAGGAAAATATGTGGTGAAGATATTGGAGAGATTCGGCATGGTGGACTGCAAGCCCGTAACTACCCCGATAGAGCTTGACTTCAAGAAGTTATGCGGTAGTGTTGCCGGACTTGTTTTACGAAATGTTATCGAGTATTGTCAACTTGTCGAAGCATTAATGTTCTTGGTGAACTCCCATCTGGACATATGCTTTGCAGTCAACACATTGAGTCAAGATATGGTTGAGCCTCACCACTCACATTGGATTGGTGCCAAGAATCTGTTGAGATATCTTTGTGGCACAATCACTCATGGGTTGAGATACACTGCCGGAGATGTGAGACTACTTGGGTATACTGATGCTGATTGGGCAAGCAGTGTGGTGGACCAAAAAAGCACTTTCAGGTGTTGTTTCTCTTTGGGATTTGCCTCGATATCCTGGATGAGCAGGAAGCAGAAGTCAGTGGCTTTGAGCACTGCCGAGGCAGAGTACATTGCTGCTAGCATGGCCTCCTGTGAGGCAGCCTGGTTGCGAAAATTCTTCAGTGAGTTGTTTGGATTTACATTGGATACCACCGTGATCCTATGTGATAACCAGAGCGGGATTCGTTTATCAGAGAATGTCGTATTTCATAATTGCTCCAAGCATATCGATATCAGCTACCACTATATTCGAAATATGGTGCAGTGAGGAGCAATAAGGCTCCAACATATCAGTACAAATGAACAAGTCACCAACATCTTGACAAAGCCCCTAGGAAAGGTCAAATTCCTGACTTTCCGAGAACGACTTAGTGTCATTCAGAGACCCTCTTATGAGGGTCGTATGTGATGAATTAGGGGTGGCGCGGGGTACTTCTTAGAGCGACATGTGACCACAAGGCGACTCACCATCCCCTGGTGGTGCACTATGTACAGGGTAAAGGTTCAACCTTCCCCTGTGACAGCCCATGGCGACTATGGAACAGGATGATTAGTTCTCCTGTGGGCCAGGATGATTCGTTCTTTGTGGCGACTGTGGAATAGGATGATTAGTTCTCTTGTAGGCCAGGATGATTAGTTCTCTGTGGCATCCACTGGACATGATGATTCGTTCTCCTGTGGATAGGATGATTAGTTCTCCTGTCGAGGCATCCTACCCATGCAGTCTGGGACTCATGGGAAGTACCTCTCATCTGATCAATGAGCAGGGAAATGAGGATAGGGACCATAGTAGTACTACCGATGGACGAATCGTTTTATCTACCGTACTCCCTATGCTAGGATGACCTCCATTGATCTGGGATCAGTGGTACTGATCTGGGATCAGTGATACTAATATGGGATCAGTGAGAGTGGTTCACACTCTAAGACTGACTTCGGGTCAGTGGAGGATGGTATGATACATCCTCGGTCATTTCTTCTTCATAGTTCGAGCAGAGCAAAGCGGAGCGGAGTAGAGTGGGGTCAAGTTGTACAGGGCAGTGCATTTGATGGATGGATAGCAGCGATGGTCTGACGGATTGCAGATGAAGTTCTCCCTAGTTGAGAGGGAGTGTCAAAATTGGCAACTAGGGCCAAACTCCATGTGGATCACCTTATTTAGGGCTTCTGGTATTTTTCCTAGATTCCTCTCATCGAGAGGTGTAGGATTGATCTAAAGATCATCCGATTCCGATAAGTATTTATGGAGATATGAATTTATTTTGATTATGGAAAAATTGTCAAGGTCGGCCAGCAAACTTATGTAGGCTCAAAAGTCCAATAGTCATGTCTATTCAACCTCAACGTTTGCATATAAATACAAGGAGCATTCTCTTCATTTGGACAATTCAATTCACTCATCTTCTCTCTCTCTCTCCTACACATAAAAGGAGCCTCTCTCTCTCTCACGCGTGTAGCTGAAAGGAAGATGTCCTAGGGCAAGGAAGACGCAAAAAGAAGGATGCTAGGGCAGCAGGTCATCTCTTTGACCAGTGTTGACCAAGCATTGACCTTCCAGAAGTGCAGATTGGGTGTGGTTGCCTCTCCTAGGCAGGCCGCAATTTTTGGCACAAAAATCGAGGTGATCTGACCTCTGGTTTGATCGGTATTGACTGCCCTAATTTAGGGCTGCAGTTGACTTCAGAAATCTGCAAATTGATTGAACTTTTGGGGCTGTTCAAGGATTGTTTCTTCAAGCTGTTCGAGGACAAGTTGACCAAAAATTGACCAAGCATTTTAGAGGTCAATTTCAGCTAGTTTGACCAAGTTTGATTTTGTTGATTTAGGGTTTGTTGCTTCTGATATAAAATTATAGAATTCAGCTTTTGTACTATATCTCTCTGCTGAACTATTGAAGATAAAAGAAGATTTGATCAAAGGGTTTCCCCGCATTGGGCTTTGTGTCTGGCTAGCCGCCACATCTTGTGTCTCTTGTTTTGGCTTGTTTTCTGTTGATCATTTAATGTTCTATCTGCACTTTACTTAAAGTATATGTGATTGCTAATCTATGGCTAATAAGAAGAAAAATAAGTAAACTACTCTAAGCATAGAACATACCATAATTTAACAATATGCCATTACGCTCACATCCTGAATTCATGGAGGATTTTAGTAAACTTCAAGAAGCATTTCGACGTTTAGAAAAATCATATGCAAAAGTTAAATCATGTCGAAAGGAAATCGATAATAAGGAAGATGATAGCGATGGTGAAACAAAACTAGATGAAGCATTAGATGATTATAATGTTGAAGATGAAGATGTCGCAGAAAATGATCTAGATGATGATCCTGATAAAGCTTCAAGGTCTCTTCATAGTCAGTTCCTTCCTTTTGAGCATAACCCTTAGCCACAAACCTAGCTTTGTATTTTTCCACACTGCCGTCTACAGCATATTTAATCTTGTAGATCCATCTCGAACCTATCACTAATTTGTCTTGAGGCCTCAGCACTACCTCCCAGACATCGTTCACCATTATGGAATTGTATTCCTCTACCATCGCATCCAACCAAACCTAATGTTCAGCAGCCTCCTGAAAACTAGCAGGTTCCCCATCCTGAGCTACTAATGCTTGATATCTATCTAGTTGTTTTTGCTCCCTTTTATTGTTTCTTGGTGCACCGATGAAATCCTCTGTGTCTCGCAGAATCTGACGAAGTTCCCTGTTCATTCTTCCTCTGGTAGCAGGTGCTTCTGTTAGCTCTTCCTCCTATGATTCTTCCTGATCCGAGGGAGAATTCTTTACTTTCATTGGTTGAAGTTGTTTAACCAACGGCTCATCTTTTGATTGCTCCTCAGAAGGCATTTCTCGAGATTTTCTAAAGGCCCTATCCTCCATGAACTTCACATCTTGTCGAACTACTACCTTCCTGTTCCCTAGAAGATAGATTTTGTATGCCTTAGCGTTTTCGCTATATCCCACTAGATATCCTTTATCTGCAGTTTGATTCAGCTTCTTCCTCTTTTCCTCGGGTATGCGGCAATATGCTAAGCTCCCAAATATCCTGAAATGACTGACTTCGGGTGTCTTCCCTGTGAAGACTTTCTCTAGAGTAATCTTGCCCAATGCCCGATAAGGAGTTCTATTCTGAACATAGATTGTCGTGTTGCATGCTTCTGCCCACAAGAATTTTGGCATATCTTGATCATACATCATGGCCCTAGCCACTTCCACGATAGTCCTGTTCTTTCTTTCTGCTCCTCCATTCTTCTCTTAATTGTAAGGAGTTGTCTGCTCTCTTCTAATGCCCTCCTTAGCACAAAAATCAATGAAGTCCTTATCAACATACTCTCCACCATTATCTGAGCGCAAAACTTTTATTTTCTTCCCTATCAAGTTCTCCACCAGAGCCTTGAACTCTTTTAATTGACAGAAAACCTCACCCTTGGTTTTCAGAAAATAAATCCAAGTTTTCCTTGAGTGGTCATCAATGAAAGTGACGAAGCACTCGACACCACTAAGAGCTTTAGTGGACATAGGTCTGCAGATATCTGTGTATCAATCCTAGTACACTCTTAGCGTTGTTTTTACTTATAGGAAATGCCGCTTTGGCATACTTTCCTAGAGCACATCCTCTGTATGCATCATCTCGTTCTGTACTAAGATCTGAAACTCCTGTTACAATTTTCCTGAGAATTCCTAGAGCCCCATGGTGCAAATGTCCCATTCATCTGTGCCATAGTTCGTTCAAATCCTTGTCTCCATGACTGCCTATCAGTGCCATTGGTCATTCTAGTTGTAATTTGTACAACCTGTTACTTCTGATCTCGATCTGCACTTTCTTTTTCCAACTTGGGTGTTTGACGTATACTTTCTCCTTGATGAATAAAATGTCATAGCCCTTGCCTTGAAGTTGAGATACGAAAAGTAAGTTCATCCCCAGTCCTAGTACATGTAGCATGTTCGTAGCACGGAACCGCTCTCCCGTTTCTGTTTGAAAAACTATGGTACCCTTCCCTACTAGGGTACACTTTGCCTTATTCCCCATGGTGATCTGACAATTCATCCTTTCCTCATGATAATATAAGAAACATTGCTAGATTTCCGTCATATGCCAGGAGGCTCCACTATCCATATACCATACATCTGATGATGCGGAGCTTGTCACACAAGCAACCTCTTCTTCCAATCTGGAAGCCAACATAGAGAAATCGAAATCACTGTCTCTTGTGCAAATTTCTGAAAATATATGTGAGTCTCCTGACGTAGATGCCTCTGCATCATGGTCTCGAACCATAATTGATTTTCCCTTCCTGTCTCTGATTACTTGCTTTGATACCATGTGAAAATTATATCACTACAACAACTGATTTATTTTACCTACTTATTTTCTACTTAAGTTATTTATGAAAACCCTTTAGTAAACATTAAAATAAATTATGCTGCAGACATCACACCATAATAGAGAAACAAATACATGCACTAGAATCAAACATATCGACACAGATATTTTGGACAAGTGTCCCCGGAAAAACCCAATGTGGGAAAATCGATGCAACAGAGGAGGATTTTATTAATCAACTATTCTTGAGTACAACTGGGTGCCAAACTGGCTTACCCAACAGAGATAAATTCTCCAACACCCTCTCCCAGACTCAACGTCAGACTTGCTGGCCTCTGCACAGCTCCCAAACCCTCTGTGTCAACTCCTGCCTCTCTGCATCAGCATTGGGCCTCTCTGCATCACCCACGAAAACCCTCCAGTGACTGCGCAGTCCTACTGCCTATGCGTCTGCCTAAGAGGCTTTGCGTCTGCCTCTCTAATCTCTGTGTTGATCTTCTGGTGTTGTTCCTGCCTCTCTGTTCCGTACTCACTACCTCTTGCTGCAATCCAGACCACTAGTTCGACTTTCTCAGCAAACCCCGCTCCAGAAATCGGATGGACTGGTCTCCATCAGTGTGTTCTCCAACTGACCCTCAAGCCTCTACTTATACTTTTCATGTTGGTCCAACAACGGCCAAGATTACATCTCTAATCAACGGCTAAGATTAGATTTGGTTTGATCCATGTCTTTTGGAACCTTCTAACCCAATTTTATATTAATACCCAGTAATATTTTATTTTTCCTAAGTTTAGACTTAGGAACTCCATTAAAAATATTAATTATTTTAATATCTCCTAAACCGGGTAGAATCTGCCCAAACCATTCTTAGGTCTTGGAGATCTCTTGTGCTTTAGCCTCTCCACCAATTTTCATGGCTAGAATACATCCAATGCTACCCCAAATCAACATGTATACCCCTTGCAAACACAAGGTTGGGCCCCATATCTTAGCCTTGTAGAGAATAGATAGCTTGATGAACGTTTAGAAAAGATAAGTCTTAGCTTTAGTCTAAGAAGTGTGTGTGGAAACACCAAAGCATAAGCATGGATAAAGATGCATACACCTTGCTAAGATAGGGTTGGGCACTATTACCACTCAATTTGTGATCCTGAAAGTGTAAAATTCCAAAGCACAAAGATGATAATCCGAGATAACTAGGTGGTCAGCCATTGTCACCTCACCAACTCCCCTTGCTCTTTAAGCCAGCTCAAGGGAGGATTCTCTAAGTAGGATTATTGGAATTCTAGGGCAATGGAATGCAAAGGTGGTTTTGAGAATAAATTTAGTCAAACAAATTTAAAAGCTGAAAGGAAAAGGAGAGGATGGTGGGTTAGAGATTAGTGCCTAGTCTATTGGGTGAAAGGAGTCACAGCAAAGGCACAAATGGGGGGCTGTTCTAAAGATGAAAAAAAAGTAACATGGCTGAGATGTGCAAGCCGATAATAAGCTTTCTTGCCACCCTATATTGCAGAAATAAACCTAGGGTTTGCATCTGTAGAAAACATCCAATCCTAAAGGAATCACAGTTACCAGGAGTTATGTATGTGTACATTCAATCCACTGGTAGAAACAGAAATACAGTCCACAAAACTACAATGATAACTCAATAGATAGAAAAAGCATCAATTTCCTGATCCCAAAAAACATGTCTAGATTACTACAGCAAAACAGAAATAGCATTAAAAATGTGCAATACAGTCTCATCCATAACATATTTGCAGAGCCCCTAAGCAAATCCAAGAGATCTGTCATTAAGCTCCAAGGAAGACAAGTCTTCCAAATCCAACCATGCCAAAAGAAGAGAGGGAGCTGCTCTTTACATAGAGCCTCTAACTCAACTTCTTACAATAAAAAAACAATATTCCCATTACTCTAGAAAGTGCCAGAAGTATGCCACTCCACCATGTGATCAACTGGCTTTGATAGGTGAACTTTCATCAAGGTTCCATGTGTCACCAATACAATATATACAACACTCTTTCGACATTTACCTTGGGTGCATGTTCATGTATGAAAGTCAAGGTACCATTGCTGGAATCTTCACATTTAAGAAAATGACTAAAAGAAGAGAGATACGACCCCGGCCAATGATCAATTTATGCAAACAGCGCCATACCCAAATTCCAGATCATATTGAATTGGCAGCTTCATTTAAAAAAAAGGGCTCAAATAAAAATGGCTCGTAAAACAAGGCATCGGTTTAAAAAGAGGATGGTCCCATAGTCTGTCAATTCAGCCAATACAAAGTGGCCCCCTCCACATCACATGAGTTCCATCCATGTCTAGTGTGTTAATTTTTGAAATGGAGACACAGCTCAGTTAATATAATACGTAATTAATGGTATAGCATGGTTGCATGGCAAATGGAATAAGTGAAAACAGCCCCATTCAAAAACCCATGTGGATGGATCCCCTCTTCATACGCCATCAACCCATGGTTGATATATGTCCAAGGCCATGAGTGAATAATGGGGCAGGAACCATATAATCGAATAATGAGGGTGACTCCAAGTTGAGTGAAAACCATCTTGAGAAAACCCCACCCCCGACAATAATATTATAATGTATCTTCAAATCGTGGGCTATCTTTGAAAATGTGGACGACTGCATGGGAAATTTGACTTATAAGTTATGTCCCTCCATATACCGTATGCTTTGGCACTTTATGTAAAAGCCCCCTTTTATTATTATAATATAATTTTTTATGACCATATGTGTCTCCTTTTTGGCACATGGGGAAAATAGAGTATGGGTCTTTAAAAAGAAAAGGCATCACATGGCATTCGTATGGCATGGTGTGAGGATGCTTAGGAAAATAACCTTTTAATTGGCATGTTATAAAGTGAGGGTTCTTAGGATAAGTGATTCTCTAATTGGCATGGTATAAACTAAGTTTATAAATGGGAATCTACATGAGCTATCAAGGAATATCTCATAAGATTTTTGTACCATGGTGATAAAGGTGGTAGCTCTTTTGCAAAACACAAGCCAAAGTCATAATGAAAAGGAGACAAAGACCAACCCTAAAGAACAAAATCATCTACCAATAACACCAAGGAGTGCCTCACAACCATAAACCAATGTATTAAATAAAACCACAAACTCTAACCCCAAAGCTACATAAACTAAGATATGGCACCATAAAGAAGAACTCAGCCATGATAAACTTGAATACTTCTTCAGCCTCTTGCTTTCCCTGAACGTCCCACGAGGTGCAGCGTGTCCTTCAGCTTCATTCAAAGTTCTTTCAAGCAAGGCAGCTTTCTAGTCTTAGGTACAATGACTCTTCGTGAGTCAACAAATTCGTGTGGATCATTAGACTCTTCATGAGGATCTTGCTCCATAGGTTCAGGTTCTTTAGATTTTGATTCCACATTCTTTGGAGCCACCTGCATCTCATCATCAGCGTCCAAGTGTGATCCTTTGGAC
Organism: Pinus tabuliformis; assembly: GCA_031772625.1. Taxonomy (NCBI): domain Eukaryota; kingdom Viridiplantae; phylum Streptophyta; class Pinopsida; order Pinales; family Pinaceae; genus Pinus; species Pinus tabuliformis. The sequence goes on along the minus strand of CM062819.1, from coordinate 791,922,704 downwards.
TTCCAGAAAGCAGCATCTTCATCAAAAATAACATTCCTACAAGTTTCAATAGAAGGTGGTCCTAGTACATAGACCCCAAAGGCCTTTGAAATTTCACTATAGTCAACAAAAGTTCCCAACTTTCCAGAAAGTTCCAACTTCGTCCTTTTCTCCTTGGGCACATGGACATAAACAGGACAACCAAAGATTCACAAATGCTCAACATTAGGTCTCTCACCTATGAAGACTTCTTCAAGAATCTTGTAGTCCAAGATTCGGTGCGATATCTATTTTGAAGATAAGTAGTTGTCTTTGAGGCTTCTCCCCATAGAAACATGGGAAACTCTTAATCATGGAGCATGGCCTTGGCAGCGTCCATAATACCTCTATTCTTCTTTTCAGCAATTCCAATTTGTTGAGGATAGTAGGGAAATATCAACTCCTTAATTCCAGCATCCCTACAGAAAGAAATCAATTCCTTGCATACATACTCTCCTCCATTGTCAGACCTTAAAGTCTTGATCCTTCTTCTTGTAGCATTTTCAACTTGTGCCTTGAATTCCCGAAACTTCTCAAATACTTCATCCTTGTATTTCAAGAAATAAATCCATGTTTTACGAGAGTAATCATCAATGAAAGTAACATAGTATAGATGACCACCCAAGGACTTGTCAGACATAGGCCCACAAACATCAAAATGCACAAGATCCAATATTCCTTTGGATCTGCTATCACTATAAGTACAACACCCTTTGACATTTTTCCTAAGAGCACATCCTTTGCAAACTCCATCATGCTCAATCTTGATTTTAGGTACACCTTTAACAAAATATTTCATTCTAGACAAGGCTTTATAATGAACATGAGCGTACCTTCAATGCCATAGCTCACAAAGATCAATGGTGTTGTGTAACAAAGCTTGAATTGAGCATCCAAGAAGACGATATAGGTCTCCAATTCGCACACCAATGACCTTGGCAGATTCAAAGGAGGAGTCCTTCTTCCATACTAGAACTTGTCCATCAACGAAAGCAATTCTATATCCTTTGTCTTCAAGAGATGAAATGGACAACAAATTCTTCTTCAAACCAGGAACATATAAAATATTGTTAATAGATACATTACCTCCTGATTCCAATTGGAAGGACGATGAGCCAATGCCTTTGACTTCGTATTTTCCATTATCTCCAAGCTCAACCCTTTGAGATATCTTCTTTTCAACCAATTTAGAGAGATGTTCATGGCTTCCAGTCATGCTCCTAGAGGCACCACTATCCACCAACCATATCTCACCATGACCTACAATGGAAACTGTAAAATCAGAATAAAATGAGTATTCATCATCAAAATCTCCCTTTCTAGGTCTTCTCTTATGTGTGTTAGAAAATGTAATGTAGCAGCGTATTAAACTTATTTTCTTTGACCTTGATACTTTCTTATGAATCTTAGTTATCTTCTTTATGTTCCTTTGGTTAGATTTGTTCATCAAACAATATCAAGAAGCAAAAACAACAAAAGAGGACACAGATGTAGGTTCTCAACCAGGGAAAAACCCCTCCAAGGGGAAAACCCAAAAACTCTTTTCTTCTTAGAATTTCTTTCAAATGAGATACAATGACCCAATCTCTATACCAAGTCCTTCTCCCTGTACCAAGTCAGCACTTCCTCAAGAACCAAGACTTCTTGAATCTGCACCAAACTGCTACACACTGCAACTTTGATCTACTAGCTACAGCACTGCTACTGGACCTGCAACTTCAGCCCTACAACTCCTGAAGAAAACCTAATTTGGACTCCTTTTGGGACCTTCCAAGAGCAAGACAGCTTTTCCTAAGGTCAGCGAGGTCTAGATAGAGTTTCCTTCCTTCCGGCTACCAATTCCTGCACTTCATCCTACTACAACTCGTCCCTGCAACTTCGGCCTCTTCTTGCAACCCAAAAACCCTAGAATTCCACACGTGTGAGAGAGATAAAGCCCACAAACCAAGAAATTTCATCTTTCTTCCTTCTTCTTGACATTCGCTCTCCTTGCAGCTACCCAGCTATAGATCGAACTATTTCTTGTAGATAGAACATGTGAGTGAGTGTGTCTCCAAAGGAAGTCGAACTGCTCTTTATATAGCCTTCTCAAGGGGTTGAGTTCCCTCCTTTAGGCTTACTTGAGGATCTCAAGGCCGACTTGTACTTTTGGAGATTCCAGGGCTTTCTAGACTCAAAAATAATTCTTATATTACAAATTGCCCAGAAGGGTCTTATAAACATGATGTTGACTCCATTGTCTCATGACAATAAATCCTAAGACCTCACAAACCCTAGAAGCATGAAGAACATGCTTTTACCTAGAAGACCATCAATAATGAGCATGAAACCCGTGCATTAATAATAATAATAATTCTTTTCTTTTTCTTGTTTATTACATAGGATACATATTGAAATGAGTACAACAATTATGAAGACCGAAACTAGTTACATTTCTCAACACTCCCACATAACTAGGGAGGTATTCATAATTGTACAACCAATACAACATCATATCTCAAACTGAAGAGTTCTCAAGAAGAGTTGGATAGATAAGCCATACTGTAAGCATCATCAGTATAACCAACACTATACCCAAGGCCTAACTGGACAAGCTCTCTTTTATTCAGGAGCATTATGCTAGGAGGCTTTATGTGTGATACCGCACTACCTCTCTAAGGTACATACCCCATCCAGATGTCCACAAAGTATGTCCTTTTAGGACTATTCTTATCTTGGATCTCCATGCCTAAGTCCTTAAAGAATATTGATCCTCTTCAACCACTCCTCTTGGATTCCTGTCCCATACTCAAAGAGTGTCGGTCCTTTCCTTTTCATGGATGTTATATCATTAAGGAAACCACATATGCTTATCCAATCCTCCATCATTCTCTCCTCAACACCCAAAGAGGAGGATGCTCATGTGATGTTCATCATCACTCCCTCTCAACCATAGAGTACATCCCTATTCTTCCTTAATCTTGAGAATAGAACCTAGCTCCTTATTCACAGAGACTCCTTTTGCTCCCTCTCACACTAGAGGAGATTCCTTCCTTCCAATAATGGAATCAAGCATCAAAAGCCTCATTGCTTGTCGTCATGAGAGTATCAGCTACTTGATCTGTACAGCTACATGGCTCCCTCTTTCTTTTGCATCACTTGTTTTCTTTCGAGGTATCATGGAGCCATTTCAAATCTTTCGTACTTATGATAGATCTAGGTCATCTTACTTTCTCATCACTTTCTTCTCCAATCATGAAGGAAATGCATTGAGTCTTCCCGACCTTCAATCTGATCATGAAAGTGATCTTCCTTGACCTTCAGGTTATCTTCTTGTACAACTACTCTTTCAATCCCAAGATGGACTCATCTTGACTTTATAGTTTCCAAGTACCAAACATTCTCAACATTCTCTGTTCATACAATTGAATTTGCCCCAACTATCATCATGTATTCCTACGACATTCTTTTCCCATTAGCAAAAAATAATATGTTAGCCAGATAACTAAACCATAAATGAAATAGACTTAGGTCACCATGGTGACCTTCTCATACCATCAACATGCACATTGACCATCTCCACTGGATATTTCCTTCATGCATCAGAGTGCCCAAGGGTCAAACTCGAACACCAAGTTACAACTTTTCTTCTGAAGATTATATTAGATGTTAATCGATATCAAATACATATTCTAGAGAAAGTCCCAATCTTCTATACATTCTTAAGTAAGTCACATTCTATTCTTTTCCAACATCATTAGTACTTAAGCATATCTTTATAACCAACTTTATTTCATAAGATTCTTGCATATATGAATCTTATCTAAAGTTTACTTTTCAACATACATTCCTATGCTTTCATCTAATCATCTTGATATCCATATATCTCACAAAAAGTTTGTATCTTGACCCATTACAGCCTTTCATCCATTTTTACAATACGTTTGCACATTATATAGAATACATATTACTCATGTCATGATGCTTTTAACAAGGACTTTCCAAGATGATGGTCCTTCATGTATCATAATGATCCATTTAAGCAAGATGGCAATCTCTAACATAATTTGAATGAACATTATGCAAAATGGTGTAACATTATATTGTAGATGACTTCTACTAAGAAACATAATAAATTCCAGACATGCTACTATCATATGCTTCTATTCCATGATGCTTATGCAAAACATATCATCTCAAGAGAAATTAGTGCTCATAAAGAACCTAGAAGTCAGTGAACCTTCTTTCAGTAGTAAAGATCCTTCACTTCTTCTTTCTTTGCCTTCTTCTCAGGTTCTCCCATTGCTTTGGCTACATCAGCTTCACTTCTATCCATTCTCTTACTGTTTTGTTGATCTGGATAGTCCCTCTTGAATTGTCCAAACTCATTGCACTTGAAGCATTTCACCTTGGACATATCTTTCTTCTTGGACTGCCAAACTTTCCTCTCTTCATCTTCTTGACTCAGACTAGAAAGGCTTGAACTGCGCATCTAATCCAATGTCATCCTTGACCTTGATCCTTGATTCTTCTAGTATGCATTGTGCCCACAACTCATCAAAGGGATTTGAATCCTTCTTGGTGTAAAAACTTGTTGCAAAGTTGCTCCATTCTAGTGGCAATTCATTTAGAACATATACAGTCACCTCAGAATCAGTGGTTGGTTCCCCGACTCCTTGCAAATGGTCTCTTAGCTGAGAGACTCTAATGAGGAAGGATGCCATATCCTCATCCTTCGATTTCTTCATTCTATATAGTTTGTTTTGTAATGACATATTTTGACATGTTGTACTTATAGAGTACAAATTCACTAGCTTGTCATACGTTGCCTTGGAAGTCTTCAAGTTGGCCACAAATGGAACAAGAAAATCCTTCAATGATTCAATTATGATCCTTTGAGCTCTTACTTCCCCTTTCTTGTACTTTGCTAGTTCCCGTGTCTTATCTTTCTCAGGTTCAGTAACTTCTCCAGTAGCATATCCCATTACCTCTTGTTCTGTTAGTATCAAGTCAATCCTTTTCTTCCATGCTAGATAGTTTGAAGCCCCAATGAGCTTATTGCTCTCCTTGCAGAAAGAACCTACATGACTTGAAGATTTAGTCATTATGATATAGTGTGATACTTACTTGAACAATACCTCCAACCTTCTTGATGTCTTTAAGACCTTCCATAGAGTTCTTGATGATACCCTTGAAAGATGTTCCCTAGGATTCCTCCACTAACAGCATCCAAGATTGATGCCTTGCAAATAGACTTTCCTTTTTGCGAGATCAATACCCTCCTTGCGATATGGATGTAGTTTTGATCTTCTTCAATGTAGAAACCCTAGATTAGAAGGGTCTTCTACCAACAAGCCTTTGACCAGATCCCTTCAAGAGACAATCTTCTTCTTTCAGGGCTTGAGAGATTCTTGTCCCTTGATCAACAATTCTTTCTCGTGTATTTCTGGTTGCCTTCCTTGCTCACCTTAGTTCTAAAACCATGTTAGAAAATGTAAAGTGGAAGCTTATTAAACTTATTTTCTTTCACCTAGATACTTCCTTGTGAATCTTAGTTATCTTCTTTATGTTCCTTTACATAGATATGTCCATCAAACAATATCAAGAAGCAAAAACAACAAAAGAGGACATAGATGTAGGCTCTGAACCAGGGAAAAACCTCTCCAAGGGGAAAACCCAAAAACTCTTCTCTTCTTGGAATCTGCTTCAAATGAGATACAAAGACCCAATCTCTAGACCAAGTCATTCTCACAGTATCAAGTCAACCCTTCCTCAAGACTTCTTGAATCTGCACCAAACTGCTACACACTACAACTTCGATCTGCTAGCTACAACACTGCTACTTGACCTGAAACATCGACTTGCAACTTCAGCCCTACAGCTCCTGAAGAAACCCTAATTCGACCTCCTTTTGGGACCTTCCAAGCGCAAGACCACTCTTCCCAAGGTTAGCGAGGTCTAAACAGAGTTTCCTTCCTTCCATCTACCAGTTCTTGCACTTCGTCATATTGCAACTCGACCCTGCAACTTTTGCCTCTTCCTGTAACCCAGAAACTCCAGAATTTTGCACATGTGAGAGATATAAAGCCCCAAAACCAAGAAATTTTGTACTTCTTCCTTCTTCTTAACCTTCGCTCTCCTTCTTGCAGCTACTCAGCTATAGATCGAACTCTTTCTTGTAGATTGAACTTGTGAGTGAGTGTATCTCTAAAGGAAGTCGAACTGCTCTTTATATATCCTTCTCAAGGGGTTGAATTCCCTCCTTTAGGCTGACTTGTACTCTTAGATATTCCAAGACTTTCTAGACTCAAAAATAATTCTTTTTACAATTACAAATTGACCGGAAGGGTCTTGTAAACATGATGTTCACTCAATTGACTCGTGACAATAGATCTTATGACCTAACAAACCCTAGAAGCACAAAGAACATGCTTTTACCTAGAAGACCATCAATAATGAGCATGAAACCCATGCTTTAATAATAATAATTGTTCTTTTCTGTTTCTTGTTTGTAACATAGGATACATATTGAAATGAGTACAACAATTATGAAGACCGAAACTAGTTACATTTGTCAACAACATTAGGATTCCTCGAGGTTAGCTGTAGAAGCATGGTGCTTCCCTCTCCTCTTTTGATCATCATTCCTATGATAATCATTCCTTCGATAATCATCCCTTTGATAATCATTCCTTTGAGGACACATGTTTTGATAATGACTATATGCTTAGCAACGAAAGCATTGTACATTTGTCATGTCTCTTCTATCTTGAGGAGAAGGCCTTCTTTCTTGAGCAAGTCCCCTTCTTGGAGTAGGTCTCGAATTACGTCTTCTACCTGAACTTTTTTAAAATCTTCCAAAATATCTTCTACCTTTGCTACACTTTGAGTGGGTTGCAAAAGCTTGAGAAGCTTCACTAGGTTTTGAAATCTTTCCTCTAGATAGGAGCCTAGACTCTTCTTAAGTTCAAGTAGCTCATAGCTTTTATAAAGGAGTAGTTTCTCTTCCACTAATGCTTGTTACAAAAGGATCCCAGGATCCAAGCAAACCATCCATTGCCATAGCTACCAATTCTTTGTCAGATACTTATTCATCAATGGCTTTGATTTGATCTCTTATTTGAGATATTCTTACAAAGTATGATGCTACAATATCATTCTTTGTCATCTTGATCTCACAAAGTTGACCCCTTAGACTTATAGATTGATTGATGTTGTTTATGACGTATAATCCAATGAGGGCATCATACATCTCCTTGGAAGATTTGTAATCAGCAATATAGGGAATTAGATGATCCCTAACAAATTCCACAATGATGCTTCTACCCAATATGTCATCTTCCTGAAACTTGTCTTTTCCTACTTGGTCAGTTGGTTCAGTAACTTTTCCCAATACAATACCCAAGACCTTATGCCTTGCAAGCACTAGGTCAATTCTAGCCTTCCATGCCCTAAAATTTGTAGCTCCTTCAAGCTTCTTCTCTGTCTTCATGAAGGAATTCATGATGAAGATGATCAATCAAAATAAAAGATGTAGAATCCCAACGCCCTTAAAAAATTCTCTCAATGCTCTTCAAGGTGATCCCAATTCTCTTTTTCCTTCACCAAAACTCTGATAACATGATGATTTTCTAGTGCAATCAAGACTAGTACAGTTTTTCAAACTGATAACTACTTCCAATGATACAATTAGTCATCTTATAGCATTCCAATCATTAAGCAGTTATACATGAAAAATTTCAACCATTCACTTTCTTCAATAGAGAAATAAAGATCACAGTAAACATTGAAACAAGAGACAAGAGACACCAAAACTAGCCAGAGAAAAAACCCACAAGGGGAAAACGCAACAAATCTTTCCTTATGAGAGAATTCAATTCATCAAATGTACATCAGAATATTCCAAACAAGATTCCAATTTTCTAACCTCAATATTTGCCAAGTCAAACTAGTCAAAGGCGTGAGAAAACAATCAACGCTAGTCAAAGTCAAGCCTGCAAAAGAGGGGCCGAATTTTTGCCTGAGGTAGCTAAATAGAAGGGCCGAAATTCAATCAAAACCTCAGTTAACGAATCCATTCGGAGAGCAGATGTTGACCTGCAGTCAACCCTCCATCAATGAGTCAAGCACAAGCACAGAATTCGATCAAACAGAATCAACGAACCTCTAAGATTTTTGACCTTCAAAAAAAGCCAAAGTCTTGGTCAAATAGAAGAAATAGATCCCTATGTCACAGGGTTCGAGTTCGACAAGGTTTAAGTTCGATTCATATTTGAATTTTCCAATGAAATTCGAATTAGGTTTGTGACTATATATATATAATTTTTATATAAATTAATTTATAAAAATTTTAATTCAAATATTTTTTTACTCTATAAAATTTCTTATATATTAATTGAGGATATATAACTTTTTATATAAAATTATTTTCTAAATTTTCTAATTCAAATATTTTATTGTTGTGTAAAATTTATTTTATGGAAAAATTTATATTTATAAAACAATATTTAAACTCATATTACGTAATAAACATTTATATAATATATGTTATATATTTAATTAATTATGCAGCAAAAGAAGTTAGTGTATTAAATTAATAGTTTAGTGCATCTGTATCATAAAACATGAAACTGCTACGTCATTCCTCCACTAAAGGGCATACCTATTAACACTTCGACCACAATATATGCTACGTCATTCCTCCACCGAAGGGTATACATGTTACCACTTAGACTACAATAATTGAAAAGAAAGGCCCTATACCATGCCACCATTAGTGGATTATTCAACAGCCATATATGCACATATAGGGCACCAACAGTGCGGCACATTCACCATATGAAAATGGAAGGGCTTCTAACAATGTGACTAGAAACAAACCATTCAAGCTACTATCGCTTTTACACATTCCTCAATGTCTCCTTTCGTAGCGATTGAAACACAGATTGAAAGCCAATTTTAAATCGCAGCTAGGTTGATTAGCGGATTTACTAGTTGCAATTTTCCAAATTTACGTGGCTCCTAAGTGAATGTGCGCGTCATTTCGAACTCCAGGAGTGAAATTTAGAAAAGTGGCAGTTTAGTCTATCAAACCTAAACGAACCACAACAATTTTGAACAACTTTTTTTGAAGTTCAAATCCTCAACTTTTGAATTCGGTGAACCCTATGACATGGATAGATCCCAAGCCAATGCTAGTCAAACAAAATATAAGAAGGTTGGTCAAAGTAAAATTGTTCTTCCTCTTTTCTCCTTCGCACGTGTGTACAAATATTTGTTGGACATTGGATAAACCAACACTCTCTGCGTGTTTTGCAACATGGACTAACCACCTCTAGTGGATCATTATCTCTGGCGATGTGATCGTTGATTAACACCTGCAGGTTTTGGTCCAATGACAATCCTGATTCCCAACAAGTGGCATCAAAGCATAGGTCACGAGTTCGATACACACTCGACTCGCGTCGGGGGGAGATTGTTGGACATTGGATACACCAATGCTCTCCGTGTGTTTCGCGACATGGACTAACCGCCTCTAGTGGATCCTTATCTCTGGCGATGCAATCGTTGACTAATACCTGTGGGTTTTGGTCTAACGGTAATCGTGATTCCCAACAATCTCTTGTTGAGAAATGTAACTAGTTTCAATCTTCAAAATTGTTGCACTCATTTCAATATCTATCCCATGTAACAAACAAGAAAAAGAAAAGAAAATTTTATTATCATCAAAGAATGGGTTTCATGCTCGTTATTGATGGTCTTTTAGGTAAAAGCTTGTTCTTCGTGTTTACAGCGTTTGTTATGTCTTAGGATTTATTGTCATGAGTCAAAAGAGTCAACATCATGTTTATAAGACCCTTTCGGGCATTTTGTAATTGTAAAAAGAATTATTTGGGTCTAAAAAGTCCTAGAATCTCCAAGAGTACAAGTCAGCCTAAGGGAGGGAATTGAGAAGGCTATAAAAGAAAGTTGTTCGACCTCATTTGGACACACACACTCACAAGTTCGATCGACAAGAAAGAGTTCGATCTAAAGTTGGGTCGCTGCAAGGAGGAGAGTGAAGAAGGAAGAAGGATGAATTTCTTGGTTTTTGGGCTCTATCTCTCTCACATGTGCGAAACTTAGGGTTTTTGGGTTGCAGGAAGAAGTCAAATTGCAGTAGGACGAAGTGCAGCATCTTGTAGCTGGAGGGAAGGAAACTTTGTCTATACCTCGTTGCCCTTAGGAAGAGTTGTCTTGCTCTTGGAAGGTTTCAGAAGGAGGTCAAGTTAGGGTTTCTTCAAGAGCTACAAGACTGAAATTGTACGTTCAAAGTTGCAGGTCGAGTAACGGTATTGTAGTTGGCAAGTTGAAGTTGCAATGTGTAGCAGTTTCATGCAGATTCAAGGAAGGACTTGAGGCAGGGTTGACTTCGTCCTAAGAGAAGGACTTGGTCTAGGAATTGGGTCACTGTATCTCATTTGAAGTAGATTCTAAGAGGAGAATAGTTTTCGGGTTTTCCCCTTGGAGGGGTTTCAAATAGCTGAGAACCTATATCTGTGTTCTCTTTTGTTGTTGTTATTTCTTGATATTGTTTGATGAAGAGATCTAACTAAAGAACATAAAGAAGATAATTAAGATTCACAAGCAAGTATCAATGGTAAAGAAAATAAGATATAATAAGTTGTCACTTTACATTTTCTAACATGGGATCAGAGCTAAGGTGAACAAGAGAAGGCAGCTAGAAGGACACCAAAAGGATTCAATTGTCAAGGGGAAGGGAAAAAGGAAACTCTCAAAGCCTGAAGAAGGTGACTACAAGGAAGATTATCTCTTAAAGGAATCTAGTTAAAGAATTGTTAGTAGAAGACCTTTTGATCTAGGGTTTCTACATTAAAGAAGATCAAAGACTACATCAATCTCGCAAGAAGGGTCTTGATCTTGCAAGAAGAAGTCTATTCGGAAGGCATCAATCTTGGAAGTTGTCAATGGAAAAATCCTAGTGAACATCTTTCAAGGAAGTCTCCTCAGATCTTGAAGGTATCAATAAGGTTGGAGACATCATCAAAAGGAATCTTGGTCATCAAGTAAGTATCATACTATTACATTATGGCTGAATCTTCAAGTCATGTGAGTTCCTTCTGCAAATAGAGCAACAAGCTCATTGGGGCATCGAAATATTTAGCATGGAAGAAATGAATTGATTTAATACTCACAAAACAAGAAGTAATGGAATATGTTACTAGTGAAATCATTGAACCAAACAAAGACAAGACACAAGAACTAGCAAAGTACAAGAAAGGGGAAGTAAGGGCACAAAGGATCATAGTTGAATCAATTAAGGATTCTCTTGTTCCATTTGTTGCAAACTTGAAGACTTCCAAGGCAATGTACAGCAAGCTAGTGAATTTGTACTCTGTAAGTACAACAAGGCAGAAGATGTCTTTGTCGAATAAGCTATATAGAATGAAGAAATCAAAGGATGAGGATATGGAATCCTTTCTCATGAGAGACTCTGAGTTAAGAGACCATTTGCAAGGACTTGGGGAACAAATTACTGATTCAGAAGTGACCATATGTTTTCTAAATGCATTGCCACCAGAATGGAGCAACTTTGTAACAAGTATCTACTCCAAGAAGGATTCAACTCCCTTTGATGAGTTGTGGGCCCAATGCATACTGGTTGAATCAAGGATCAGGGTCAAGGATGATATTGGATCAGATGAGAAATCTCAAGCCTTTCTAGCCCAAGTAAAAAAGATGAAGAAAGGAAAGTTTGACAAGTCCAAGAAGAAAGATATGTCCAAGGTTCAATGCTTCAAGTGTAATGAGTTTGGACACTACAAGAGGGATTGTCCAAATCAACGGAACAATAAGAGAAAGGATAGGAGTGAAGCTCATGTGGCCAAAGCAGTGGGAGAACCTGAAAAGAAGGTAAAGAAAGAAGAAGTTAAGGATCTTTACTACTAAAGAAGGTTCACTAACTTCTAGGTTATTTATGAATGTTAACTTTCTTTCAAATGATATGTTTTGCATAAGCATCATAGGATAGAAGCATCTGATGACAGTATGTCTACATGATTAAGTAGCTTAGTAGAGATCATCTAAGATAGAATGTTAGACCATTTTGCATAATATCCATCCAAGGATAGTATCTAACATTATGTTAGAGGTTGTCATCTTGCTTAAAAGGATCATCATGATGCGGGAAGGACCATTATTTTGGAAGTTCCTTGGGAAAAGGCACCATGGCAAGGTTAGTAGACATTCTAGGTAATGTGGAATCTATACTGGCAAAGGGATGAAGGAATTCAATTGGTCATGTTGAAGAGTCACTTCAGGGTCATAAAGCTAGATGATAGGATGAAAGCATAGGAATGCATGTTAGTAAACTTTGAATAAGATTTATATGTATTAGAATCTTGTGGAAGGAAGTTAGTTATGAAAATATGCTTAGGCATTTATGATGTTGGAAGAGAAATAGAATTTGACTTACTTTAAGATGGATAAAAATTAGGACTTTCTCTATTATATATATATATATGATAAAATTAACATCTAGTATAATCTTTGGAAGAAAATTTGTAACTTGGTAGTCAAGTTCGATCCTTGATCACTCTGATGCAAGAAGGAAATTTCAAGTGGAGATGGTCAATGAGGATGTTGATGTTGAAGAATGTAACTAGTGTTAGTGTTCATAATTGTACTTGAGTCATGATGTAATATATTTATCAAAAAGAAATTTGTATTGACTTATTAAAGCATGGGTTTCATGCTTGGGTCAATGGTCGATAGGTCATAGCACCCATTGTGTGGTCTAGGAGTTTTGGTTAAGTCATTATTGTAAGGGACCTTTCTTGGGCTCCCTTAGATCAAGAAAGAAAATTTACTTTTGTATCTATCCTCCACCAAGTCAATGTCTTCTTAAGTCAGCATCAAAACTCATCATGTCAGCCACCTTCAACTATGTACAAATTGGCCTCTTCATCAATTGACAAGTCGGCTTATTATTGGATGCTCCAACTACTATATAAAGTAATGAATTCAAGCTTTTTAAGGGATAGTTAAAAATACAATTATCTGCAATTCTACTTCGAAAAGAAGGATGTGAAAATCTAAAGAAGGAAAGTCTGGGCAAGCGAAGTCTATCATGGGAAACCGAATTTGTGATGCTACTCATATGGTCTTGAGACTACATAAAGGGAGCCGAAGTGAAGAAGAATAAGTGCAGGAATTGCATAAAGAAGAAGACAAATAACTACATGTGCTGAGGGTTGAGTTGGTGGAAGGAGTAAGTCTATCTCAAAGGCCAGGTATGTCTCATCTTGAATTGAATCTACATAGGAAGAGTTTGTGACTGAGTTTTTCCCTGGCTGAGTGCCTATATCTTGTGTTCTTTGTGTTTTTGGCAATTATCTTGATGATAATAATAACAATAAATAAGTAGAAGAAATAATCAATCATGGAAATTGTCAAGTAATAGAGAAATCAAATTAAAAAAGGAACCCTAACATGTTTCCCTGGATTTTTCAACATGGTATTAGAGCTTAGTTTGATGACATAAGGGCAGCTAGAAGATATAATTTGTAGTAAAAGGCCTGAAAACATCAAAGAAATCTTACATCCCTAGGACCAAGCTCCTAGAAGTATAAGATCAGAATTATGGGCATGATAACTAGCCCTAGTTGCAATGTCAAAACTCTCAAGTATGTTCAAGAAGTCCGAAAAGGTTAGAGCCTTTGTTCTCTAGGTTTGAAGGGCTAATCTTCAAACTAAAAGGAGGTTGTATCCATCAAGATACAGATCGAAGTCCTAGAAACATTCTTTAAGGTCTGAAATCTTTATTAAGAAATCTTTGTGTCACCTCAAATCTGAATTCTTTCTGGGTATATAGTTTTGGCAAAGGTTAGGTTCACATATATGAGGGAAGAAAGTAGGTCTCTTGGAATTCAAATCTAGCAAGGATAAACAACCATCTAGATCGAACTCCTAAAGAGAAGACATTCCAAGTTCAAAACACATTAAATTATGTCAGGCCAGGGTAACTCCAGCAATTGAACGAGAGAAAACACTAATTGATCTTTATTCATTAGCTAGTACTTTATTTATACAAATACAAAACGGATCAGTTCATCTTCTAGATGACTGTCCGGCTTCACCTCATCCGTTTCGGATTAGGTGTCAACATTCCCCCCCTTAATCTGAAGGGATGTTGGTGAGTCCAAGCATCATTCTGAATCTTTCAAGCTTTTCTCTTCCAAGCGCTTTGGTGAAGATGTCTGCAATTTGCTCGTTTGTGGAACAATGACGAAGATGGATTGTTTTGGCCTCAACATGATGTCGGATCAGATGATATTTAGTATTGATGTGCTTAGTACGATCATGGAACTTTGGGTTCTTGGCCAACTTTATTGCAGATGTGTTATCAATCATGAGTGGAGTTGATTGTATTTGTTTTACCTGCAAATCTTCAAGAATTTTCCTGAGCCACACAATTTCTTTCGTTGCTTCAGCTGCTGCCACGTATTATGCTTCTGTTGTGGAATCTGCTGGTACTGATTGTTTGCGTGATCTCCAGGAGACAGCTCCTGATCCAAGACTCATAGCATATCCTGAAGTAGATACCCCAGTTTCTTTGTCTCCATCGAAGTCTGAATCAGAGTATCCAATCAAGTTGAAGTCGTCCACCTGTGTATACTTGATTCCAAGGTCTTGAGTTCCCTTCAAGTACCTTAGGACTCTTTTTGCAGCAGACCAATGTCCCTCACAAGGCCTTTGCATAAACCTGGAGAGGATTCCAACAGCAAATGAAATGTCTGGTCTGGTAGTAGTGAGGTAGATGAGACTTCCTACAAGTTGTCTATACTTAGTTGCATCCTCAAATTCCTTTCCTTCAGTAGATGTGAGCTTCAAGTTTTGTTCCATTGGAGTAGAAAGGGGATTGCACTCTGTCATGCCAAATCTGTATAACAAATCTCCAATGTATTTCTTTTGAGAAAGAAATATGGACTTTGGGTGTTGGGTTACTTCAATGCCAAGATAGTAATGAACATAGCCCAAATCAGTCATTTCAAAAAAATTTCCTAATTCTTTCTTTATGGATGCAATATAGCTTTCATTGTTCCCTGTCATTAAAAGATCATCTACATATACCACAAGATATACAACTGTTTTGCCAACTTTCTTGACAAATAAAGTTGCATCATCAAGATCAAAATGATTGAAGTTGAGTTTCAGAAGATGCTCAGTTAGTTTTTCATACCAGGCTCGTGGTGCTTGTTTGAGGCCATACAAGGACTTCACAAGTTTGCATACTTTGTGTTCATGTCCTTTCACAGCAAATCCTTCAGGCTGGGACATAAAAACATTCTCTTTTAGATCTCCATTCAAGAATGCAGTTTTTACATCCATTTGATGGACTTTCCAACCGTTCTGAGCAGCTAGTGCAAAGAGTGTCCGGATGGTGGCCCATTTTGTTGTGGGAGCAAAAGTTTCCTCATAATCGACCCCTTCCTTCTGTGCAAAACCTTTTGCCACAAGCCTAGCTTTGTGCTTGTCAAGTGAGCCATCAGCTTTGTACTTGTTCTTGTAGACCCACTTGCAGCCAATTGGTTTGGTTCCAAATGGAGGATCAACCAGCTTCCAAGTGCCATTCTTTATGAGGGCATCATACTCCTTCTTCATCGCTTCTTTCCATTCATCATGAGAAGCAGCTTCTTTGAAGGAAGTTGGTTCAAAATCTGTAGACAAGTTCAATTCACAATCATAAGTAACATCCATATCAACAGGTGAATTAGAGTTATCTACATCACCTCCATCTTGTCGGTTTGAATTTCGGGTTCCTGTTTTTCCAATTTCATCAGGATGAACACTTTCAAGTGTCTTTGTCAGCCACTTTGGGGGACCTTTCTGAGATGGTCCAGGCTGTTCTGTTGATTGAGTTGGGTCTGAATCAAGATTGAGTCTCCCAATTCTATCAATTACATCACTTAAAGCATCATCCGTTGTTGGAGTGTCATGCAGGGGAGGTTGTTCTTCAGAAGAAGATTCCACATGTTGATCTAGTATAGGAATCCCCCCTTCAAGATGTGGAATCTGATTATCAAACTCTTGAAATGATTTCGGTTTTGTGAATCTATCCAAGCGATCAAGTTGCCGCTCAACAACACTGTCAGATTTGGATGATTCAAGAAAAATGACATCTCTAGATAAAACAAACTTTTTATTTACTTCATCATAAAGGCGGTATGCTTTAGATGTGTTTGAATACCCCAGGAAGATACACTTATGACTTCTAGCACCAAGTTTGTTTCTATGTACCTTTGGTATTAAAGCATAACAGGTGGAACCAAATATCCTGAGATGTTTTACCGAAGGAACATGTCCATACCACAATTCATAAGGAGTCTTGTTTCTTATAGCACTAGATGGACATCTATTCTTTATATATGCAGCACATAGAACAGCATCAGCCCAAAACATTGTCTTTACATTTTTGAAGAAAAGCATGGATCGTACCATATTCAAAATTGTTCTGTTCATTCTTTCAGCTACACCATTCTGTTGAGGATTATAAGGCACAGTTGTTTGATGTTTAATCCCATGTTGGCGAAGATAGTGTTCAAATTCATTTGATGTATATTCTTTTCCATTATCAGTGCGAATAGACCCAATATGAGATTGTGCATCATTTTCAATCCATTTATGAAAATTCTTGAATGTTTGAAAAGCATCAGATTTGTTCTTCAATAAGTAAACCCAACACATTCTGGTGTAATCATCAATAAATGTCATGATATATTTATTTCCATTTGCAGAAGAAACAGGCATTGGACCACATAAATCTGAATGAATAAGTTCAAGCTTCCTATGTGCTCTTGAATGTGAATCATGAAAAGACTGTTTGTTGTGCTTTCCTAGAATGCAAGCATCACATTGTTTATGTTTTCTAGGAATTGTAGGCAAACCAGCAACACCATTTTTCTTCAACAAGCGGAGACTATCATAGTTTAAATGTCCAAATCTAGCATGCCATAATAAACTTGATGGAAGTGCACCTTCTTCATGATGAGAAATATATGAGAAATGTTGTGCATGAGCAGAGGTTCCTTGCAGTTTAAGGAGTCTTTCTTCTTCTATACCCCTCATGACAAGTGAGTGGTCAGATGCCTTTCTTACCTCAAGCTTGCCATCAAACATGTGAATGGAGTGACCTTGCTGGCGGATGTGGACCAGGGACAGCAAGTTTCTCTTCAGCTGTGGGAGATATAGAACATGATCCAGAAGAAAGTCTGGAAGACCAGGCAGTTTAAGCCTGATTGTGCCAAGCCCTGATGGCTTGATTTTTGACTGATCTGCAAAGTATACTGCTCCATCAACATTGTCAGTGAAATCTTCAAAAAATTCTTTTCTATAAGTCATATGACAGGTTGCTCCTGAATCAAGCAACCAGTCATTTTTCGAAGAAGCAAGTGAAGCATTAAACAAGTCTTCATTTACTCCAATGTTACATTGTGCCTCAATATAGTGAGCGGATTCAGGTGCTTTACCTTTGTCTGTGTCATCAGTTTTACCTTTCTGCTGGTTTCTTCTCTGCTCAACTTTGTCCCATGGTAGCTTGCATGTAGAAGCATCATGTGATCCATTTCGTTTGCAGCGAATGCAATGCAGATCTGCCTTTTCTGCTTGAGGATGTCTGCCCCCCCTGCCTCTGAAGTATCTTCCTCTTCCTCTTCGTCCACCTCTTCCTCTTGTAGAATCTTGAGCAGGATGCTTTTCTTTATGAGCAAGGCAAACAGTCTCTTCAGAAGATTCAGGGACTGTTTTCTTTCCAAAGGCTTTCTCTCTTTCAGCAAACTTTTTCACAAGAGTGTCAAAGGTTATATCTTTAAGATTTCCATTTGCTTGTAAAGACTCAAGATAGTTAGAGTAGGTAGGATAGAGTGCTTTGAGAAAGGCAATAAGAGAGATATCCAGCTCAACCTTAGTGGATTTAATATCATGCACTATAGACTTTATTTCAGAAGCAAGAGTAAGAGGATCATTATTTTTCAGTTCAAGGGTGAAGAGTTTAATCATGAGTTGAACAACTTCAAGTGCAGAATGTGTATCATAGAGTTCTTTCAGCTTTTGTAAAGCTTCAAAGGCAGTGGAATAGGATGAAATATGACGACTTACTTCCTCATTTACAGATGCTGCGATCAATGCAAAGGCTTTGCTGTTCTTGTTTTCCCAAATGGCGAGTTCTTTGTCTGATGTGGGCTGCACAGGGTCTCTGTCTTCTTCTCCGACACACACACCTTTCCACAGCTCATTGTAGATGAGGGTGTGTTTCACCATCCGAGACCATTCAGGATAGTTCTCCTTGCCAGTGAGAACTATTCCGACCATTGAAATGATTGAATGCATTCTGTAAAAAAAAATTATCTCTGCCAAAAACACTTCTGTTGAGAGAAAAAAAAATCCTTATATGATTGCCTTATGCAACTTTATTTTTCTTCTAACATTCCAACAGTATATATATATCACTGCTCACATATATATATCATTGTTCAACAAAACAAGGGCGCTCAATACACTGTTCACTGCTCACATATATCACTGTTCAAAAATCAAAGGGCGCTCAAATAGTGTTCACTGCTCAAATACTGCTCACATATATCACTATATTACTGTTTAACAAAAAAATGAGGGCGCTCACTGCTTTTCCATATATCAATATATATCACTGTTTAACAAAAAATGAGGGCGCTCACTGCTTTTCCATATATCAATATATATCACTGTTTAACAAAAAAATGAGGGCGCTCACTGCTTTTCCATATATCAATATATATCACTGTTTAACAAAAAATGAGGGCGCTCACTGCTTTTCCATATATCAATATATATCACTGTTTAACAAAAAATGAGGGCGCTCACTGCTTTTCCATATATCAATATATATCACTGTTTAATCAAAAAAAAATGAGGGCGCTCAATATATCACAGTGCATGCAGTCACCAATATATATTCACCATATACCATTGCATATATTCAAGGCTAATGTCAAATTCTGCAGCCATTTTGGTTTATATTGCAAATTACAACGCATTGTGGCATCTATTGGTATGAATGCACAAATGTATTTGTGGTTCTCAATCAACAATTGAAGTGTCACAATTCCATCGAACGCTCACTTCATTGAACGCTCGCCTCACTTCATACAATCAATAGCACCGTTAGAATACCAAAAACGTTGTAAGAATGCGTTGTAAGTTGATACCAAAAATGTTAAATGTTTTCCAGAATAACGCTCCGATACGCACCAACACAGTGAACATTCAATATATATATCACATGAAAAAACGTTGTCACCATACTTGCAGTCACATTTCCTTAAGACCGTGCTCAAAAAAAGACGCAGTCTCAGCTTGCATCAATACAACCATTAAAAACGCAGTCTTCTTGCATCATAAAAAACGCAGTATATACCCACAGCTCTTTTTTTTTTTTTAAAAACGCAGTCTCAGCTTGCATCAATACACCATTAACGCAGTCATGAAGGCACCAGCGATTACCTGGAAACGCATACCATTTCGTTTGAATGGAATGAGGTAGGTTTGAGCAGAAACGCATCAACGGGCGCAGTCTTCATGTCAGAACAGAGGGCGCAGTCTCATGAGAGGGCAGTGTCAGTCTCAGAGGCGTTCAGGACAGAACAGACCAGGAGTTACAACCAATTTGGGACCTGTGCTCTGATACCATGTCAGGCCAGGGTAACTCCAGCAATTGAACGAGAGAAAACACTAATTGATCTTTATTCATTAGCTAGTACTTTATTTATACAAATACAAAACGGATCAGTTCATCTTCTAGATGACTGTCCGGCTTCACCTCATCCGTTTCGGATTAGGTGTCAACAAATTAGCCTTAATCACAATAATAATTCTACAGTCCTATACATGAAAAAGCAAGGGTCTTTGGAGAAGAATTAAATCTTTGTTTTGGAGGACCGAAAGGCTAAACATATAGCTTTGTCGATGTCGAGTCTATTACAAAATAAAGCGAAGACCTAAGTATAAAATCAAAGGTCTGAATCTATCTCCCTAAGATCTGAAATTATACCATAAGTCAAATAAATTTGAAGCTTGACATTTATTGACTCCAATTCTTATCCTGAAGTTCCAAGCATAAATCTTATCAGAAGACCTAGAAGAACATTATTTAAGGATACATCTAGACCTATACAATTCACCTAGTATGAAGAATAGAAAAGTACAATCCTATCTTGGAAGGTACAATTCAAGCTTATCTTGGAATAGGCTTCTAGAAGTAGACACATGATCTATCAATTGAAGAAAGGAATAGTTCGTTGAGCAAGCCCTATATTTTTATAGAAGCATATTACTCAACACCAAAGTCAAGTATGTATCTTTGTTCTTCCCGCTTTAATCATCTAACCATGTGTTCTTAGTTTGCAAAAGGAAGTCAAATGAAATATCAATCATTCAAGGCTAAGGTAAGTAATTATGAATGGCATAAAACAATCTAATATGAATTGTCTTAGGGTTTATGTGAATCTAGAATTTGTAATTTCATTATATTATAGATTGATATCTAGAATTGTTATGAGAAAAAAACCCTAGTCATCTAGAAACTCTAAAATTCCCTCACTATTCTTGACTTCTAGGACTTGTAAGAAATCTAGAATGTAATATAATCCCTAGTATTGATTAAAGGAAAGATGATTTCATTTTTTTGCTAAATTCTAGTATTTGTAAACCCTAGGATTCCATCCTCCATTGTTGCATAGAAACTCTTAATTTCCTTGAGGATATAACATCCAAGAAATGAAAGATATCAACACTCTTTGAGAATGGGACAAGAATCCAATAGAAGAGTGGTTGAAGAGGGACGATATTCTTTGAGGACTCTAGTATGGAGATTAAAGATAAGAATAGTCCTAAAAGGACATACCTTGTGGACATCCGGATGGGGTATTGTACCTAAGAGAGGTAGTGCAGTATCACACATAAAGCCTCCTAGCAAATGCTCTTGAATAAAGAAGAGCTTGTCTAGTTAGGCCTCAGGTACAGTGTTAATCATAATGATGATGCTTACAGTATGGCTTATGAATTTGACTCTTCTTGAGAACTCTTAAGTTTGACATATGATATTGTACTAGTTGTACAATTATAAATACCTTCCTAGTTAAGAGGAAGTGTTGAGAAATGTAACTAGTTTCGGTCTTCATAATTGTTGTACCCATTTCAATATGTATCCAATGTAACAAACAAGGAAAAAAAAAAGATTTTTTTCTTAATATCAAAGCATGGGTTTCATGCTCGTTATGGATGGTCTTTTAGGTAAAAGCATGTTCTTCGTGCTTATAGGGTTTGTTATGTCTTAGGATTTATTGTCATGAGTCAAAAGAGTCAACATCATGTTTATAAGACCCTTTCGGGAAATTTGTAATTATAAAAAGAATTATTTTTTAGCCTAGAAAGTCCTGGAATCTCCAAGAGTACAAGTCAGCACTAGGAACATCAAGTCAGCCTAAAGGAGGTAATTTGACCCCTTGACAAGGCTATAAAAGAAAGTAGTTCATCCTCATTTGGACACACACACGCTCACAAGTTCGATCTACAAGAAAGAGTTCAATCTATCGCTGGGTAGTTGCAAGAAGGAGAGCGAAGAAGCAAGAAGGATGAATTTCTTGGTTTTTGGGCTCTATCTCTCTCACACATGTGAAACGCTAGGGTTTTTGGGTTGCAGGAAGGAGTCGAATCGCAGTAGGACAAAGTGCAACATCTTGTAGCTAGAGGGAAGGAAACACTATATATACCTCATTGGCCTTAGGAAGAGTTGTCTTGCTCTTGGAAGGTCCCAGAAGGAGGTCGAGTTAGGGTTTCTTCAGGAGCTACAAGACTAAAATTGTAGGGTCGACATTGCAAGTCGAGTAACAATACTGTAGTTGGCATGTCGAAGTTGCAGTGTGTAGCAGTTTCGTGCAGATTCAAGGAAGGACTTGAGGAAGGGCTGACTTGGTATTGGGAGAAGGACTTGGCCTAAGGATTGGGTCGTTGTATCTCACTTGAAGCAGAGTCTAAGAAGAGAAGAGTTTTTGGGTTTTCTCCTTGGAGGGGTTTTTCCCTAACTGACAGCGTATATCTGTGTTCTCTTTTGTTGTTGTTTCTTGATATTGTTTGATGAAGAGATCTAACTAAAGAAGATAATTAAGATTCACAAGCAAGTATCAAGATTAAAGAAAATAAGATATAATAAGATGCCACTTTACATTTTCTAACATCTCTTTGTTTCAGATTGAATGATATGATGAGATGAGATGCCAAATGAGGGTCAACAAACTCCTATTTATATGTGTTCTTGGAGGAGGGTTTTGACCTCGGGGTCAAACCGATTCATTGAGTGGAGTCGACTTGTGCATTTAAGGCCGACTTGGTCAACATGCAAAATATGTAATTTCTCCTTTGATTTGCCAATGAAAATACCAACCATAGCTACTAATTTTTCAACATTAACCTCTCTTGATCAAGGATGGAGATCTAATCTCACATTGACCCCCCCAAGTCCCTCTTCTCATTAATTGACCCTCACAGTCACTTTAATAACAATAAAGTGCACCATGTACTTTATGACACATGAAGTAACTTTTCTCGTAAAGTCACTTTAATAATAAAAGGTACAATGTGCTTTCATAATCTCATAAAGTAACCAATGAAAAACCACGATCTTAAAAAACTCATAAAGTCACTTTTTCTTCAAGGGGTTCACTTTACCAAGTTTCCTAGGCTAGGTACAAAGCACAAGGAAATACCTCCTTGGTACCATTTCTGGACACATAAAACATAAACAAGCTTGGTAAGAGATCAAGGGCGAACTTGTTGGTGTTGATGTTAGCTTGTTGTGGAACCTTTGGTGTGGCTAGATAGCTTGGTGTGATACATTGTTGAACCCTTTGTTTATTGGTTAGGGCCTGCTACTAATGGTGGATGCCATGGCTAGGATTTGGATGCATTGGAGCCTAGCTTGAGGTAAGCATAAAGGACTGTCTTGTACCAGATTGTGATAAGCTGTTGGTATGTAATTTTAACTTAATTGTTATGCATAAAGTGTAATTTGCTGTCCAAACTGTGTACTTGCAGATCCATTTTTCAACTTATATTATCATGGTAATTTTATCCCAACAACATCCTGATTTTATCACAAAATCGTGGTTTTTTGACCTAGCTGATGTCTGCCGATTTTTAACGATATTTTCCCGATTTTTATGATTTTTTGGTTTTCCTAACCCTTGCCGATTTTATCCTGGTGCCGATGTTTGAAACAATGGTTCCTATGGCTGTGTGGTACTGAACAGTTAGCAGATTTTGTTGAGTGATTTGACAACTATACAGATGCTAAGAGGGCATATTTGTGGCTGTAACAAATCTATTGATTATATGTTATTTTCAGATTTGTGATATGTTGGGGATTGTACCCTACGATATGGAAACATAGTTCCATGGAAGTACAATTGTCTGGTGTTACTTTTCTTGCTATGACTTGAAAATGAACTTCTAGGTCAGACCCCAAAAATGAGGTGGGCAACTTGATCAATCAATAAACAGCATGTTATAAGAAAAACATGATATTCAAGTTTGACTCCACTTGAATCCCTTTGCCCATTGAGTCAATTCACATATGACATGATTTAAATAGTCCTGTCTAACCTTGGCTCAACCAACTAGTACCAACTAATATGGGAGAACTTGTCGTCAAGATATGAATTTAGAAACTTGCTATCATCCTAAAGCCATGTATATGGACAGTAAAATCTCAACACAGCAACACTTGTTATTGCTTCAAAAAGACATGACTAATAATTAAATGTTCAACTATTACATCAATAACAATCAGGACCACAACTCTTGAATACAAAGTGTGCTTTTGGAATTTGAAACAAGATACACAACTTACTTCTTGGAAGGAAAGGTAGCAGTGTTGTAATCCTCCATGTATCTAAAAAATGTCAAAAGAGTGAAAACAATAATGTTAAACTTAGAAAGGGCAAACAATAACTACAGTAAGATAGCCAAAGGACTAAAACTTCCACTAAAGAGATATGACATACTCCTTGAACATTTGTTTTTCTTCCCATGCCGGTAGTGTTTCCATGTTCACCTACAATTTCAGTGTGGATAGGCAAATGGTGACCAAAAATGAGTGCAATCTTTGAGATTGATCAATTCAACCAACATTTATATTCTCAAAACATTCTTCGTGAATTGATAATTTAAACAGCATTTATATTCTCAAAGAGTCAACCAAAAAATAAAAGTTTAAAAACAACTTACTTGTTATGCATATAACTGAAAATATGCCATATAACCAGTTTTGCCAATTAAGTAAATAAAGCATGGAAGTAACACGAGGCTAAATAAAATATGGTAGCATGTAAATCAAAAAACTTCCAACCTGATGTGATCTATTTTGTTTGTCTACATATTTTTCAAGAGACAAACCACAATGCTGTTAAATTTCCAACTTTAGAACTTGAAAATTTATTCCCTTGTGATTTCCTTACTACTGAAATTTAATACAGCTCATAGAATAAAATGCACACACTAGGATTTTTAACTGGTAAAAAGGATTTTTAACTGGTAAAATAAAATTTACAGCGGAAGCAAATGAAACCAAATGCACATATGCACACAAAACGTTTCTGCCTTTCAAATCTGATATTCATCAAAATAATATCCAAGCATACAAAGGCTCCCTTAATAGGAAAATGGCCCACAGAAAATAAAGCAGGCTATAGCAAAAATTCTGATTTTTATAGGCAGCTGTACGGCCTGTATGGCTCACCAGAATTTCCTGGATCAACCCTCCAGACTTGCTGCCCTCTCATCCTACTGTACAAACCCTACGCAGCACCTATATGGATGTACAATCATGTTGTACTGCTACACGAACCATGCACAGCACCTATGCAGCTATGCTCTCAGCCTGCACTATATTGCCTTGTACATCCTGCTGGGTGGCTAAATCATTTTGCTGCAGATTTCTCCTGCCTACACTCTCCTCCTTTGTACTTGATTTCTGGACGAAACTGCTTTATCACCCTTGCTGAGATCTCCTTGAATCACCATCTTTCATGACTCAATCACTTAATTATTCTTGTGTCTTTCTCCTTCACCTAGTCTTGCTTCTACAATTTTGACTTATGACCAAATCCATTAACCCTAATATCCATAGTCATTGACAACAGTTGAGATGAGATCCCACCTCATTTGATATCAAGAGTTTAAATTTAGCTAATTCAATAATTTAAAAGCCTTTACATTTCATTAGAATAACTCACTTTTTATAAAAAGCAATTCAATTTAACAATTCCTTTAATTAAAGTGAATTACTAAAGCAAATACTTTGGACGACTTCCACACATCTAGACACTTGAACCTACGCAGAATTTTTTGTTTGATGCTACAAACATCAACACTCCTTCCTAGTGAGGAAGAAACTTCTTGAAGAGCCACCTAGAATTGGCTTTCCCTTCAGTCTTGGCACAATGTCCCACACATCATCCTCTACCATGGCATCCTGCCAAACTTGCTAGTCAACTGCCTCTCCAATGATACCACTCATTAGTGCCATATAGTTTGGAAACTTTGTTGAAGGCCTGCTCTTCTTGAATGTGCTCATAAGAGCCTCAACATGCTCTTGAGTATCCTTCAATGTCTGTGTAAACCACCCAAGTCTTCTAACAGAGCTGGAAGGAACTACAGATCACTCCTCTACACCTGAAGCCTGACTCCCTGAACTAGAAGTTGTTGAACATTTTTATCCTCCGTAGCCTCTTGCTTTGTGTCCTCTATCACTATTAGTGGGTCATGTGACTTCATAGATGCCATGTTCTCCTCAAACTTCACATCTCTACTCGTAACTATCTTCCTCTATGCTCGAATAAAGATCATTTAATTCTTTGAAGTTTCATTGTACACTACAAATATTCCCTTCTCTCCTAAAGGCTCCTGGTTCATCCTCTTCTCCACAGGAAAATGGATTTGTATTGGACAACCAAAGATCCAAAAATGTAATATCTTTGGCTTCACCCCAGTGAATGCTTCCTGTGGAATCTTGTTCCCCAACATATCGGGAGGACTCTTGTTATGAATATATATTGTCATATTACATGCCTTTTCCCACATAAACATAGCTAGATCCTAGTCATGAACCATAGGCTTGGCCGCTATGATGATGACCCAATTCCTTCTCTCCGCAATCCCATTTTGCTATGGGTTGTATGAGATTGCCAGCGCCCTCTTGATCCCTGCCTCCTTGAAAAAATCCTTGAACTCGTTGCAAGTGTACTCACCACCAATTGCCTAACCTCAAAACCTTGATCTTGCTCGTTGTTTAGTCCTCCATGAGAGCCTAAAAATCCCAAAATCCACTGAAAACATCATCCTTGGTGTTCATGATGTAAATCAATATCTTCCAGGAGTAATCATTAATGTATGTCACATAGTGCGATGCTCCTTGTACTAATGTGATTTTCATTGGTCAAGACACATATGAATGAATGAGATCCAAGACACCCTTGGACCTACTCTTGCTACTTGAAAAGAAAACCTTAGAATTCTTGCCAAGTGCACACTTTTTTCACATGCCTTACTACTCAATACTAAAATCTAGGAGACCAATGACAATCTCCCTTTGAATCGGCAACACGTTGTACTACAAGTGTCCCATCCTCCTATGTCATATCTCACACGAGTTGTCACTATCATGTACAAAGGCCTAAATAGGCTTTCCCTAAAAGTGGTATAAATTTCCCTCTCTAACCCAAATGACCATTGATGTGCCAAGGCTCGACCCCTCTAAACGAATGAGTACTTGACCTTTCTTAAACATGACGACTAAACCCCTGTCCTCCATAACTGACACTGAGTAGATTCTTCGTCAGTGCTAGTACATATAGCATGGCCTGAGCCTCCAACAAACCACCTGACTCAAGTTGGAATAAGGTAGTTCCTTCTCCCCTCACTACATACTTGGCATCATCACGAAGATACATATGAACTCTTGGGTCTTTCACCATCAAAGTACTAAATAACTCCCATGCTTTTGTCACGTGACATGATGCAAATCTTGAGTCTCTTTTTTTCAAACTACTAAATAGCTCTTGTGCTTTTGTCATGTGACATGAAGCACACTATCCAAGTACCACGTACTCTTAGTGATTGTATCAGTGATAAGTCACGAAACTAGTGAGAAGTCCTTTTAATACTTTGTAGCAAACTCATCTAACTAATTTTCTGTCGATGCTACTACCTGCTACGATTTATTTTACCCTTCTTCTTCTTTGGACACTGAGATGCATAATGTTCATTCTCGTGGCATATCAAACACTTGATCTTGCTCAAGTGCTTATTCCTTGATTGTGACATTGACTCCTCACCTTTACCCTTTTCACTGACACTGTTAATTTTAGTTAACAATGGTATGTTTTATGCTTAGCACAATTACTTCAATGTTCCTTTAGCAACTCAATGACAATTTCCAATTTAGTTTTCAATAGCAATCACATTGATAGTAAAAGTAGATAGAACATAAAACAAAATAAAGAAGACAAGCCAAGACAAGAGGACCCCAGATTTGGCAGATGCCAGGGAAAAACTCCAATGTGGGGAAAACCCTTTGATCAATTCTTCTTATTATTATATCAAATGTTCAGAGAGAGAGAGTACAAAGTGAAAATTTGAATTGCCAAATCACAGTCAAAACATCCCTGTCAAATCTACAGTCAACTGTAGACAAATTCAACCCTAACCAAAAAGTCAAAGATGGTTAACGAAGCAGCAAATCTTCCTTTTTGGAGCTCAGTCATACACAGTCAAACTCGACCTAATAAGGTGGTCAAAGTCAGCCCAAAACAGTCCTGAAAATTGCGGTCAAACTTGGTCAACCCTGCAGTCAAAGTGCCCAGAAATTCTCAGTTCCTGTGCCAAACCGTATGGCCTGCCAAAAACGAAATTTCCCCACAAAAATCGCAGTCAAAGGACAATTCAAAGTGCTCAGTTAATGCTGGTCAAACTCATGCAACAATCCTGAAATTTGGCCCTGCAATTTACCCAGAAAATTCATCCTTCTGCCACACATGTGAGAGAGAGAAGATCTACCCAATGGTCGTACAAACCAATGAGAGAAGAGAGAAGAAATGTGTGTGATGATGATGCCAAATGAGGTGGGAGGGCACTTGTATTTATACAAGTCATTAAGGGTAAAGAGTCACATCCATTGGGCTTCATGAGCCTACATGATGATGTGGTCGACCTGAACAATTTGCACATGTGTGGGCATAAATTCAAAAACACACTTCTACTTGTGCAAATTGGATGATCTTTATATCAATTTTGGTCCTCTCGAAAAGAGGAATTTAATGCAATCATCATCTCCATCAAATGAACCAAGGTGGAATTTAGCCCTAGTTGCCAATTTTAACACTCCCTCTCAACTAGGGAGAATTCCACCTGCCAATCCATCCATCATCATCGATCATCATGCCATCCTGTCGTCATGTACCATCTTTGTATCTCATCCCATCTCTACTTTGTTATACATTGATATGAATAATGAATAAGAATCGATTAAGAGTGAGTCACAAGACCTTACCACTCTCCACTGACAAAAGTCAATCCAGACGTAGAACCTCAATCAGACTTGATCCCAGATCAAGTTGTTGAACACCATGCATCCTAGACATAGGGAGTACGGTAGTACACGATGCATCCATCAATAGTGCTATGGTCCCTATCCACTTTTCCCAACTCATTGGCCAGATGAGAGGTACTTCCCATGAGTCTCAAACTACATGGGTAGGATGTATGCTGGGGCATCAGCAGGAGAAGGTGAACCACTCATCCTATGCATATGTCAATTGTAGGGGAAGGTGAACCACTTACCCTACACACATGTATTATAGGGGAAGTTGAACCACTCACCCTACACACATGTCAATCATCATGGGATATCACAAGGAAAGGTGAACCACTCACCCTGTACACAGCGCACCAATAGGGAAAGGTAAACCAATCACCCTATGGCCGCTAATAGCTCCAAGAAGTACCCCAAGCCACTAGGAGCTCCCCGAGCTCAATGTCCAACTCAAGCGGGACCCTCATGGGACAGTCTTTCCACGACTTCAAGTCTCCCTTGGAAGTCTAAGAATTTGACCTTCCCTAAAGGTTTCGTGAGGATGTCTGCGACCTGCTCATCATTCCTAATGTGTTAGAGCCTTATTGCTCCCCGTTGTACCACATCCCGAATAAAGTGGTACCTAATATTAATGTGCTTGGAGCAGTTGAGGAACACGGGATTCTCCGAAAGGCGAATCCCACTCTAGTTGTCCCAATAGATCACGGTGGTACCCAACACATGCTCAATAGTTCACTAAAGAGCTTCATCAACCAAACAGCTTCACAACAGGCCATACTAGCATCAATGTATTCGGCCTCGACAATGCTTAGAGCAACCGATTTCTGCTTCCTGCTCATCCAAGAAATTCACACAGACCCTAATGAGAAGCAAAATCCATAGGTGCTCTTATGATCCACATAACTGCAAGCCCAATTAGCATCAGTATATACATATACCCTCAAATTCTCAACAGTGTATCTCAATCCATAGTTGATTGTGCCACAAAGATATCTCGAGAGATTCTTTGTAGCAATCCAATGTATGTGATGAGGCTCAACCATAAATTGACTCAATGTATTTACAGCGAAGCATATGTCTAGATGAGAGTTTACCAAGAACATCAGGGCCCCCACAAATTGTCGATACTCGAAAGAGTTTGCCAATTCGAGCCTAGCAGCACTTACACATAGCTTCTTAAAGTTGAGTTCCATCGAAATAGACACAAACTTGCAATCCACCATCCCACATCTCTCGAGCAACTTCACAATGTATTTTCCTTGATAAAGGAAAATCTCACCTGGATTTTGCCAGACCTTTAAGCCTAGGAAGTAATGCATCAGACCTAGGTCCTTCATCTCGAATTCGGAAGCCAACTCCCTCTTGCATTGATAAATGAGAGGGTTTGCACCTGTCAGAAAGAGATCATCTACATAAAGGACCAAAATAGGAGGCATGTCCTTTTCAACCTTTAAGTATAGGTTAGGATCAGCATCACTCCTTGTAAATCCCAGCTTCATAAGATAGTTATCAATCATTTCATACCAAGCCCTAGGGGCTTGCATCAACCCATAGAGGGTTTTCTTCAACCTACATGCATGTCTCCTTTGATCTTGTACTTTGAACCCCGGAGGTTGTTCCAAGCAGACTTCCTCCTTAAGCGAGTCATGAAAGAAAGCGGTCTTAACGTCCATTTGATGAAGGCTCTATCCTTGAGAGGCAATGAGAGCAATAATCGATCAGATAATGGTTTATAGGGCGACTGGTGCAAATATCTCGTCATAGTCCACTCCTTCCTTTTGAGAGAAGCCTCAAGCAACAAACTTGGCCTTATATTTTTCAGCACTCCCATCAGCTCCATGTTTAATTTTGTATAGCCATTTTGAGGTGACTACGGACTTGTCCTTCGGTCTAGGCACCACATCCCAGACATCATTTTTCATGATAGATTCATATTCCTCATTCATCGCATCCTTCTAGACTTGGTGCTTTACGGCTTCTTCGAATGTACATGGCTTAGATTGAACAATAATACTCATAGCAACTAAGTACCCTTGATACTTGTTCGGCTTCTTGCTTTCACAGAATGTCCCTCTTGGAGCAATATGTCTTTCAGCATCTTCGAGAGTATCTTTGAGCCACAAAGGTCTTTTTCTTGAGGTAGAGGGATCACCAAGAGGTAGATCAATGGGATCCATCGGGCCTTCAACATCGAGCATAGGTTCATTTGTCAGAGGTTCATCCTGCTTTTCTGCAGCATCATCATTATCCTTCCTTGGAATGGGGAGTTCTCTAGCCTTCCCAAGGGCAGTGTCTTCATCGAAGGTGACATCGTGGCTAATTTCCACCCCTCTTTGTCCAAGCATATAGATTCTATATGCCTTTGAATTTTCATTGTAGCCCTCAAATATACCTTTCTTCCCAAATGCTTCTAACTTGCTTCTTTTCTCTTTAGGCACATAAAAATACACAAGACAACCAAATATTCTGAAATGAGAAACATCAAGTTTCTTAACAGTGAAAACTTCTACGGGTGCCTTGAAATCTAGTGCTTAATGCGGGCTCCTATTTGAACATATATGGCAGTTTTTGCAGCTTCTCCCCATAAGAACTTCAGTAAACCTTGATCATGGAGCATGGCATGAATGGATTCCATGATTGTTCGATTCTTTCGTTCAACAACTCCATTTTGCTCAAGAGTGTATGGAACAGTTGTCTCCCTCTTAATGCCAACCTCTCTGCGAAAGTCATTGAATTCATTTGATTCATATTTGGTTCCACTGTTGGTCCTCAATATTTTGATCTTCTTCCCTGTTTGATTTTCCACCAAGGCTTTGAAAAAACAGAACCATTTGAACACTTCATCCTTCTTCTTCAAGAAATAGATCCATTTTTTGCGAGAGAAGTCATCCACAAAAATCGCATAGTATAAATATCCTCCCAATGATGTTATAGGCACATACCAAATAGGTCAGAATGGACCAATTGAATAATATCAGTAGTTTGGCTTTCACTGGAAGGGAATGGTCCCCTTGTAAGTTTCCCAGTTGCACAACCCTAACAAACTCCTTCATGATTCATGTTGAACTCGGGCATACCTGTGACCATCTTCCTTACCCTAGGTAAGGCTTTGTAATGAAGGTGAGAAAATATCTGGTGCCATAATTCAGATTGAAGAGAAGTATCGCAAGTCAAGGCTCCCAAAGGACTTCCTCCAACTTGATAGAGACCTTCAACCCTAAATCCAAGTGTAAATGCATCTTTAGGGTTTCTTTGCCAAATACGTACCTTTCCATCAATGAATGCTACCTTGAAGCCTTTATCTTCCATCGCAGAAATAGACACCAGGTTCTTCTTCAAATCGGGTACATACAATACTTCTTGTAGATGAATGGTTTGACCTTGATTTAAGTGAAGAGTGACAGTACCTATCCCTTTCACAGGGTAGGTGGCATTGTCTCCAAGTATGATCTCCAAATTAGTCTTCTTTTCAACCAAATTTGAGAAGGTCTCCTTGTACCCAGTGAAGTGCCTTGAGGCTCCACTATCAATCAACCAATGATCCAAAGTATCCGGAGGAGAGGCAATAGATAGAGCGAAAATAAAATAAAATTCATTTTGTTTTTCTACAACATTACTTTCCTCATACCTGGAATTTCTCGTCCTTTTGGGAGGTCGACCATTTCCATATCGAGCAGCAGGAGCATTCCTCTTTCTTTTAATGTTGAACTTGTTGTTCCTTTGATTTTCATTACCTTTGAAATTGTTGTGGTTGTTATCATCATCCCTTGGAGAATTCTTCTTGTGAGGACACTCTCTAGCATAGTGGTCGAACTTGTTACAATTGTAGCATCTTCCTTTTCTTCCTTACTTGAATCCTTGCTTTGACCCTGTCTCTTAGGACCAACATTATTATTCCTCTTAGCATGAGCGGAGAAAACAATAGGTTCATTTCCATTTGAAAGCTTGTCTCTCTCCATCATCCTCATCTCTTCTTGAGTGCATCTAGCCAATAATTCATCGAAACTAGGAATCTTGTCATTGTTGAGAATGGCAGTGTTAAACTGTTAAATTTGGCAACTAGGGCCAAACTTCACCTTGGACAGCTCATATGAGGCAGCTGATATTTTTATTGGATTCCTCTCTCCGAAAAGTGTAGGATTTATCTAAAGATCATCTCATTCTGACATGTACAAATGGAATTATGAATTTATTTTGTTTATGGACAAATTGTCAAGGTCGACCAGCAAACCAATATAGGCTTAAAAGCCCAACAGTGATGTCTATTCATCCTCAACATTTGCATACAAATACAAGGAGCCTCCTCCTCCTTTTGTCACTTCACTCACTCACATATTTCTCTCTCCTTCGTTGATTGAGTACGGATCTCTAAGGCAGCTCTCCACATGTGCGAAGAAGATCATCTCTTTTGTCTCTGCGTTGACCAACATTCACCGAAGTTGCAGAGGGTTTTTTACCAGCATTGGCCAGCGGCGTTAACCTGTTTTGACTGTGTTTTGTGAGGGATATCTCTATTTGAGTAGGCCGCATTTCTGGGCACAGAAAACGAGCATGTTGGACCAACGTTGACTACAAAAGGGTTTGTTGCAGCGTTGACTTTCGTTGACCAGGTTTGACTGGATATTTTCGAACTGTTTTTGGGCTGATTTGATTTGCTGTTAGAGGTCGAGTTAACCGAGTTTGAGCACGCTGTTTTGGAGGTCAAAATCTGCCCAGTTGACCAGCGTTGAATTTCTGGTTAGGGCTTTCTATTACTGTTGTTTGACTGGTCAGATTTCACTTTGATTAGGCAAGTGAATATTGCATATTGTACTCTCTCTCTGCTGAACTTTTGAAGAATAATAAGAAGAATTGATCAAAGGGTTCCCCACATTGGGGACTGTTCCTGGTTGGCGCCATATCTTATGTCCTCTTGTCTTGGCTTGTCTTCTACTGTTATTGTTTATGTTCTATCTGCATTTCGTTGTCATGTTGATGTGATTGCTAGTCTGGATATTGATATTGGGCTAATAAGAAAATTGAAGTAAAATTGCTCTCAAGCATAGAACATACCATTGTTATCTAAAATTAACATAAACACATCCCATGCTCTTGAAAGACCTTCAAGTGCAACGAGAGTGAGCTCCTTGTCAGCAATAATTTTTCCTGGATAGAAGGTCATTCTTGATTTGTGTGATCCTCATGAAATAAGATTGGATACTCCCCTTTATCCACCTTGATGTCCTTCAACTTGTTCTTGAGAAAGAGGATTTGATTTGCATTGTTTACTTTGAACATCCCAATCAGCTTATCACACATCTCCTTAGATGTTCCCAAATCAGAAATATAGGCAACCAAATGCTTTTGAATGGAGTCTATGATAATTCTTTTAGCTTTGACCTCACCTTTCTTGTACTTTTCCTTTGCAGCAGCAGGTGCATTTGAAGGAGGCTCTACCACTCTTCCCTGCACATAAACCATGGCATCATGCTCTTCTAAAATCAAATCCAAAGTCATCTTCCATGCATGATAGTATGATTTGTCCTTGAGCTTATCCTCATATTTGAAGTAAGATGTAGTAGCCATTGAAACTAGTCCAATAATCTTGTCTAACAGCTCTCCCTTGGTGATTGTTTTTTTCTCTCTTGCTTGGGCTTTGTCTTCACCTGAGCTCGGATACCATGTTAATTTTAGTTAACAATGGTATGTTCAATGCTTAGCACAATTACTTCAATGTTCCTTTAGCAGCACACTGACAATTTCCAATTTAATTTTCAATAGCAATCACATTAATCACGTTGATAGTAAAAGTAGATAGAACATGAAACAAAATGCAGAATACAAGCCAAGACAACAGGGCAACAGATTTGGCGGATGCCAAGGGAAAACCCTATGATCAATTCTTCTTATTATTATATCAAATGTTCAACAGAGAGAGAGAAAGTATAAAAGTGAAAATTTGACTTGCCAAATAACAATGAAAACAACACTGTCAAATCTGCAGTCAAATTCAGCGCTAACCAAAACTTCAATGATGGTCAATGCAACAACAAATCTTCCTTTTTGGAGCTCATTCATACCCAGTCTAGCTCGGCCTGATAAGGTGGTAAAAGTCAGCCCAAAACAATCTTGAAAACTGCAGTCAACTATGCGGTCAAGTCTACGATCAACCTTGCGATCAAAGTGCCTAGAAATTCTCGATTCTTGTGCCAAACTGTATAGCCGACCAAAAACGAAATTTTCCCACAAAAACCGCAATCAAAGGATGAGTCAAAGTGTTCGGTCAACATTGGTCAAACTCTTGCAACAGTCCTAAAATTCGGCCCTGCATTTTGCCTAGAAAATTAGTCCTTCTGCCACACATGTGAGAGAGAGAAGATCTGCCCAATAGCTATAGGAACCAATGAGAGAAGGAGAGAGAAAAAATGTGTGTGATGATGATGCCAAATGAGGTGAGAGCACTTGTATTTATACAAGTCGTTGAGCATGAAGAGTCACATCCATTGGGCTTCATGAGCCTACATGATGATGTGGCCGACCTGAACAATTTGCACACATGTGGGCATAAATTCAAAAACACACTTTTGCTTGTCCAAATTGGATGATCTTTATATCAATTTTGGTCCTCTTGAAAAAAGGAATTTGATGCAATCATCATCTCCATCAAATAAGTTATCCCGAGGTGGAATTTGGCCCTAGTTTCCAATTTTAACAGGGACCCTATCTTTTGCCCTTTCTTTCTTAAGTGACAAGGGCTAGGTTCTCTTCTCGACCTCCTTCCCAGTTGGTTTTGGACTCCTCTTGAGCCTCTTCCTAGATGCAGAGTCTCGAGACTCTTCCTAGATGCAGTGATCCCAAAGCCTCTCAAAATTTGGAAGTTTCACCCAAGCATAGATACCCTTGACAAATGGTTCCCGAGACTTTGAGAATTCATTCAGTGCCACATTAACTAGTTTTGTATCATCCACCTTCTCCCCAATCACTGCAAGTTGATCATGTACTTGAGTGATCCTCATGAGGTAGCAAGTAATTGTTAATTTTGCAGCTCAGGGGCAATTTCCCTCCTTTGGACAGCATTCCTCATCAAGAAAGACCCCTCCTTGCCCTTGGAAGAATATAATTTGGTCAAGAAAAATTTACATTTTTTAAGTGAAACCCAAAAGTACACAAAAGTACAAGTCAGCCTGGGCAATCTAATTCAACCACCTAAGAAGCCTATAAATACACATGTCACATCACTTTGGAGCATCATCACATCAACACATCTTCTCTCTCTTCTTGTGATTGGTCCGTACAGGTGTGCAATTGGAGGTTCGAGTTCACACGTGCGAAGGGAAGAAGGCTAGTTCTGATTTTTTGGGTTGACATTTTGTTTGGACCACCATTGAATAAGTTTGACTTGACATTTTGACTTGCTTTGACTTGGAAAAATCTGATTTTTAGAGGCTGAATTGACTGGTGAAGGAACTGAAATTTTCTGGGCACTTTAACTTGGGTTGACCGTAGGTCTGTTGACTGAAGTTTGACCACAGAATTCTGAAGTTTGACCACAGTTTTCTCTCTCCTTTGACCAAGTCTTTTTGGGACAGTTTTGACCATCTTTGACTGAGCTAAAGAGGCCGAATCTTCTGCTGCCAAGATCTAACTTTTTGGAGGCACTTTGACTGCTGAACATTGACTGGTTAAAGCATCATTTGCTGTTGTTGACTTTGACCAGAATTGCAGATTTGACTTGTTGACCAGATTTGACTTTTGGGCTCATCTTTTGAATATTGGTAAGTGGACTGTTGGATAAGTCAAAGATTTGACTTTGACTCTGGTACCAATGAAACGAACAAGCTTTGAGGACAAAGCTTTTTGAAAGGGTAGGCAATGTTATGAACATAATTTATGTAAAAACAATAAATATAGATAATAAATAATAATCATAATAATATGTAATTAAATAATAATTAGTTAAACAAAGAGGCATGTCTCTACAGACATGACTCTTCGTGAAAGGGTACTTCCTGGCTATATATACAGGACCCTCACTCTCAATTGTATCATCATTCTTCATGTATTTTATAAATAATAATATTCAAAAGATGAGCCCAAAAGTCAAATCTAGTCAACAAGTCAAATCTGCAATTCTGGTCAAAGTCAACAACAGCAAATGATGCTCTAACCAGTCAACATTCAGCAATGAAAGTTACAACCCTATTGAATAGTGGCTATTCACCTCTTTGGAGTATAATATAAAATATATGTCCATTTATGTGCCTTTGACTGGTTACTTTTCTCTAAGTAAAACTTACCATTCACATAAAGAGATTTTGTATTCATTTTGTTTTTCTTTTACCTTTAAAATACCATGGGTTTCTGAAACCACGAACTTGTAAACCACTTAATGAAGAATCAAGACAATATTATCTACTCTTTCTTTTCTTATGTATAGTTTTAAAGATATTTGGAAAGATTCCCTTTTTACTTTGTCATGCACTTTTTATCAATAATGTAAAATCTGTATATATATATAAATGTTCTCCTTCAAAATTTACCTCAGTCTATTTTTTTTTTACTAGAATAATTGAAATGTGAATAGCAAAAGGCCTTTTTTTATTTTTCTAATTAACTAATTCTTTTTTTTTAACTTTTTTTCTTGTGTGAAGAATGATGATACAATTGAGAGTGAGGGCCCTGTACATATAGCCAGGAAGTACCTTTCACAAAGAGTCATCTCTGTAGAGACATGCCTCTTTGTTTAACTAATTATTATTCAATTACATATTATTATGATTATTATTTATTATCTATATTTATTATTTTTACATAAATTATGTTCATAACAACCAAATCTAGTGTCTCTTGTTATTGCGCTTGGTTGTCTTCTATTGTGTATTGGATTTACTATTCTATCTACAATTGCTCATTGCCATTGGAAGATTAAATTTA
This sequence comes from Pinus tabuliformis, assembly GCA_031772625.1. NCBI lineage: Eukaryota > Viridiplantae > Streptophyta > Pinopsida > Pinales > Pinaceae > Pinus > Pinus tabuliformis. The sequence continues at coordinate 791,885,113 of CM062819.1, read as the reverse complement.
TTTAAAGAGATTGCTAATTGAAGAAAGAATTGGGCTACGTGATTGTGCTAGCATAGAACAGTGGAAAATTAACAGTAACATTGTCAAATCTTTGACATCTGCACAGATCTGAGCTTCTTCCTCAAGATCATCATCTTGTTTGTGTTAGTCTAGAACAAATCCACTAGAGCCTTGAACATTTCTCTGGCCAACTGCTTCTCAGACAAGTGAGGGATCAAATGATCCTTCACTGCATCCATGATTACCAGTTGTGCTCTGATGTCTTTCTCATGAGTCGCTAAATCCACTGGCTCTATCGGTGAAAAAATTGTCTTGTCCACAATCTCCCAAATGTCATTTTCTTTCAATAGGAAGGTGACTCTTGCCTTCTAGTACAAGAAGTTTGAACTTTGATTTTCCATTTAATATTATCTTCAAACCATAGACTTGCTACTACCATTTCTAAACCTGAACAGAAATATTTCCAAGTGCTTATTCCTTCAAGCACCCAACAAATTTTAACTAATTTATAGATCTTCTGAGATCTTTCTGGAAATCTAATAGATTTGATGCAAACTATTGTGGATCTATGTTTGGTTCTTTTAACACCCACAAAATTTTAGTACTCCAATCTCTAATTGGTACAGCCACACATGATCTATTATATGGCTCACTCAAGTGTTGTACAACCTCTGCCAATCTCGCTGACCGTTGAAAGCCACTCCTGTGTAACCTTGAAATTGGCCTCCCTCCTAAAAGTGTAACCTTTGATACCAAGTCAAACTTTTGTAATCCTGGAACTTGTCAAATTATTTCTTTGTGATTTCTTTGCTGCTGAAATTTAATAAAGCTCACAGAATAAAATGCATGCACAGATATTTTTAACTCGTAAAATAAAAATTACAACAGAAGCAAATGAAAACAATTTCACACATGCACACAAAATATTTTTTCCCCTCAAATTTGTTGTTCATTAAAATAATATCCAAGCATACAAGGGCTCCCTTATTGGGAAAATGGCCCACAAAAAATAAATGTTAGCTACAGAAAAAATTCTAATTTTTAGAGGGGACCTATATGGCCTATACGGCCCATTAGAATTCCCTATATCAACCCTTCAGACTTGTTTCCCTCTCAGCTTGCTGCACAAACCCTACGCAGCACCTCTATGACTGTATGGTCATGCTACACTGCTGCATGTGTTGATGTTATTAGGTCGGAAAAGTGCTTTTCATAGGCTTGCCATCTAGCATGCAGAAGATGTTAGAATGCCTTTTTAGGTGCTTGCTTTAGAGAAGTGACTATTATAATTTTTTTCCTAAGTTTAACTAAGGAAAAGTACTTTAATTATTTAATTAATTAATGTTAACCATTAAGCCAAATTTCTATGGATAAATAATTAAATTATTATGTGACTTAGATCTAATCTCTATGGTTAAGAGATTAGATCTTATTATTTAATTAATTAATGTGAACCATTAAGCCAAGTTTCTAAGTATAAATAATTAAATTACTATGTGACTTAGATCTAATCTCTATCGCTGATCTCAAGTGTGTTTAGAATCCAATCCTAGCCATTGATCACTTTAGAGATTAGGGTCAGGGATTCACCTTAATGAAATTAGAAAATAAGCTGAAGGCTGAGGTAACAGACACATTGTGATTGAAAAAGTGATTTTATCAAGGAGTGAGAGACTCAAGGACTAAAGAGAAGGGGAAAAGTGTTGAAGACAGAACGCCAATAGCAGTGGTAATTTTGTGTCGCTTTTGTGTGAAAGTATAATAAGTAATTTGTATTATTGAAAAACTAAATGGTGATTACAATCCTTCGTGGCAGTGTACCTATATAGGCATTGACTGGCCCCGAAAGTGAGTCGTCACGCCTTTTGACCTTTGCCCTTTCATAATTAATGGGCAATTAATTAATTTAATTATTTAATTATTATTGATTTTATTGTTTTAATATTATTTATTAATTGATAATTTTTATAAATATTTTATTCAAAACATTGCCACCCCCTTTAGAGATGCTTTGCCCTCAAAGCATAACAAAGGGTTTTCTCTAGTTGAACACGTTACTATGGAATGACATCTTTACTTTGACTTTGTTTGTGCCCGATGAAGTCTTCATGTGTATTTGTACCTTCCTTGAAGTTGGAACCATTAACACCATATAATTTATAATGTTGCCCTTGCCAGTGAAACTCCATGAATTGTTCTTCAAGGTTTGTAGTATAGCTTCCTAGGTGTAGTAACCATCTGCACCTAGAACTATATCCATTTCTTTGAGTGGTAGGGCTAAAAGATCTGTTTGCAGTTCTAGTTCTTGTATCTGGATTGAAACCTTGTGACATTCTCCTATCTCTTCGAACTTTTTCCTAGTAGCGATAGTCGTGCTCGGGCCCTTGATTGGGCATATACAAAGAGCAAGTTATTCAGCAAGATCAATGTTTATACAATTGTGAGTACTGCCAGAATCTACAAGTATATTGACATTTTTGCCTCTTATGAGCCCTTTAAGCTTTAGGGTTTTAGGGCGTAATCTCCTCATGTTTGTAGGTGGTGTAGTAAGGTTAATGTTCTTTCTTCTTGGAGACTGGTTTCTCTTCTTTCAAAAATGTGGTGGAACGTATTTTGCAGTTGCTCAAGATGACGGTTCCTCAAGATAAAAATCTTCTTTGTGTGTGACAATGATTTCTTCATCAGGTTCTTGTACTTCAACTTGCCTTCCATCTACTATTTTATAGTAGCGTAAGGATGTGTCTTCACATTTATGTCCTAGCGTCCAGTTTTCTCCACACTTGCAACAATTATTTTTCTTTTTTATCTTTTTTTTACTCATTACTAGAAGTGTTTGATTCCTTCTCAACTTCATAAGTATACAATTTCTTGTTAAGGCATTTGTGTCATGATGTCCATTTGTCTCCACAATACCTGCATTTGTTTGTATCGTTTTTACCCGAGTATTGTTCATGGTCTTCGTCTTCCCTGAATGATGACACTTTGAACTTATGTTTTTGTTCAATAAGCCTTGTCGCATGTCTAGCTTCTTCAATAGTTTTAGGTTTGCACAATTTCAATTATGCATAGGATATACTCCTTAAGTCCACATTTATACATTTTAAGTAATTGTTCATCAATAAATCCTCTGTCTTGTAGCTAATACTTCCCATCTATGGATGTATTCACTTACACACCCTTTTTGCTTAAGATGAAAAAAATTTTTGTAGACATCATCTTCTTCTTTGTCATAAAGCCTTTTTAGCAAAGCATCTACAAAAATTTTCCATAGAAAGGAAGAAGCTTCACATTTGTCGGACCACCATAGGAACCAATCATATGCCTCAGCTTCCAAATTGTTGGATGCGGACATGATTTTCTTGTGTTCACCTATTGGCGGGTTTGACTCAAAAATGGCTTCCATTTTATTAACCCACACAATAGCACCTTTATGGTCTTTTCCATCGTATTTTGGGAGCTCCTTTTTAATACGTACATAGTCTCGTTCTAGGAATTTAATGTAACGTTGGCTACCTGAAAAGCATATCTCTAGCAGATTAGTAGGTTCATGCACAATCCTACCTTATGAGTTGGTTTCTGGTCCTTGAATAGTTTGGATTGTTAGCATGTCCACCTTCTCCATTAATTGATTAAGTCGTTCGTTATGATCGTCAAGTCTTTTGGTGGTTTCCTCAAACTTGTTGTCTCTTTGTAATATCTTTTCCATCAGTAATGTTAACTTCTTTTGGAACTCATTAAATTATGTCTACGCTTTTTCTAAATTGACAAGGTGATACTGCACGCCATTGATGTCATCTCTGAAGCAACTAATGTTAGCTTGTAAATTCTTCATTATTCACCATTTTGCCTTTTTTTTGGCGAAACCAATATATTTTTTTAATTAAGTAATATTTTTTTAAATTAATTAATTAACTATATAATTAATTGTATAATTTTAAATATAATATATATATATATATATATATATAATTTTTATTTTTTTAGAGTTATATATATCTATATATATATATATATATATACACACACCTTTTGTGATTTTAAAATGTTGTAACACAAAGGTCACAACTTAATGAAGAGGCAACTAGAAAAGTACGGTTGTAGGAGATAAGGTGATCGGCGGCTCCAATAGGATCGGCCGACAGGGGAATGGTCAGTGACAGCAAGACAAAGCAGGCTGGAGGGTTGTCAAGCACGCTGGACAGGGGACAGTTGAGCAATGGAAATGAGGGATGAGCAACCTTGTGGTTGACCAAATGAATGATCACAGCGGTCGCGGCAGGGAAAGGCACGCGGGGGTAGCAACGACAGACTTCGAACAGACCAACAGTGGCTCGTTTGGGAGTTTGGTCGGAGAACTGAAGAGTGAAACAGCGGAGGGTTGTGTTGGAGTATACGACAGACACTGATGAAGTTAAGTGCACACACAGGATTTGGAAAGAAGGACGTCAGAAGTGGTACACGGGTGTAGCGGAGTGTATCGGATGCAGCGGTGTCAGTAACAGGCGGAAGGGCGTATGAACACAAGGGTAGGACACTGTCAAGCATGGGAAGGACAGTGGAATAATCGGCTCAAGGAAATAATGCATAGGGATGAACAGTGAAGGGGATGTTGAGGTTGCACAAAGAAAAATAGAGTTGGGTTGAGACAGACGGAAGTAGTGCAGACAAAGGGGTTTGCAGTAGATGAATGAACAGAGTGTGCAACAGATTGGTCTAAGGACCGAAAAGGCTCTGATACCACTGTTTAAGACAGAACGCCAATTGCAATTGTCATTATGTGTACATTTTGAGTGTAAGTATAATAAGTTATTTTTGTATTATTGAAAAACTAAATGGTGATTACAATCCTTCGTGGTGGTGTGCCTATATAGGCATTGACTAGCCACGAAGGTGAGTGGTCATACCTTTTGACCTTTGCCCTTTCATAATTAATGGGTAATTAATTAATTTAATTATTTAATTTATTATTTTAATATTATTTATTAATAGATATTTTTATGAATATTTTATTCATAACAAAAAATGTGCAACAAGAAATTTTTGGGAGTGAAATTCGGGGAGGTCAATCTTGGGGAAGAGGTTGAGATTTTGGAGAGAGAAGTTGGGTGTTTGGAGTAGGTTGAAACCAGTGAAGAGAAGTCGAGCTTTTCCAGCCAAGTTTGCATCGAGGAGGGAGGCTTAGTTTCCTAGTGCGCAAGGTCAATTTTGTAGGTGGAGCTATGATTTCTATGGCTGATTTTTCTAGTCGGCTGAAATTCAAGTTTCAATTGTGATGTAATTTTTGTGTATTCTCTATGGGTCAAGGACCTAATTTCCAGATTTTATTAAAGTGAAGAAGAATTTATTTGGGTAGAATTTTTTGTTGTTCTTGTGGTTGATTTTCCTATTTTAATTTTGCTTCACTTTTATTTCTTAAGTTAAAAATACCAATGTATTTATTTTCCAACAATTTTCAAAATTTATTGAACAAAATTTTTTTCTGGGTATAAATTAATTATTGAGGAAAAATAAATCAAACCCAGTATTAAAAGTTAACAAGGTATTAGAGCACTAGAAACTCTCAGGGAAGATCAAACTATCATAAAACTTTACAACAACAAACTATTTCTTTTCCAGTAGAATATATTCTAGGGTTTTGAGTATTTGATTTGGAGGTTTGCAAGGATGGTTGCAACAAGGTTAAGGTATAAAGATTGGTTTGAGGGGACATCTAACTACAATCCCTAGAAAGAGAGGATAGCATTAGTGTTGATGGAGAATGGGATTTGGGAGTTTGTGAGTAACACTCTCCTCCTATTAATGTTTGTGAGTAGATTTAACCAAAAAGATTTGAAGGCCAAGAGAATTATCCTTGGATGGAGTGAAGGATCATGTGATCCCTCAGCTTTCCATGAAGAAATCGACCAGGGAAATGTGGGATGCTTTGACCAAGCTATATTAGAGTAACAATGCAAACAAATAATGGTGTTGAAGAAGCTGAGAAACACCACGATGTCCAAGTCAGATACAGTTGCTACATATCTAACTAGGATCACACAGGTCTGAGATGAGTTAGCTGCAATTGGGGACAAAGTGTTAGATCAGGAGATGGTGAGGACAACCCTAAATGGCTTTTCCAAGCCATGAGCATTCTTCATCAAGGGGATAATAGCACGTGAGAATCTACCTAATGGGGAGAGGTTATGGGATGACTTAATATAGGAGGAGATTTGAGAAGAGTCTCTTCATTGGAGCCAATCTAAGGGTGATAATGAGAACCTTAAGGGAAGAAGAGCATGGGAGGAAAGAATGCCTCAAGAGGTAGAGCAAAGAAGCACATGATCAAAGTCAAGTGCTTTGCATCTCACAAATTTGGCCACTATGCAAGTCAATGTCCAAAGAAGAAGGGCAAGGCAAAAACTCATGTAGTAGCTTCAGCAAATATAAAGGTGAGTGAATTTGCCAACAAATTCAAGAAGGAATTCCAAAATACCTTGTCTTTATGGCACAATAGCAAAGGGTGTGTGATTCTTGATCAGTGATGATATTATGATTTAGTTCCTAAGGTTAACTTAGGAAAAATATAGTAATTAATTTAATTAAATTATTGTGGACTATTAGGCCAAAGTTATAAGCATAAATAACAAATTATTGAAGTGACTTAGATATAATCTCAACCATTGATCTCAAGTTAGGATTTAATCCTAGCCATTGATCACTTTGGAGATTAGGGTTAGGGATTTTGGCTTAATAAAATTATAAAATAAGCCTAAGGGAGAGGTGAAGACACAGTTGTAGACAAAGAAACTTTCTCTAGAGCGAGAGGCTCAACTAGGCTGAAGCAAAGTTAGGAGAAGTGCAGCAGCGAATTTCGGGGGAAATTCAAGGAGGTTGAGTTCAAGAAAGAGGGAGGTCGATTTGCTGAAGAAGACGGTTGAATTCTTGAGGAGGCCAAATTATACAGGAGGCTGATTTTTCTAGTATGAAAGAGTCATATGCGATAGGGAGAAAGGGAGGTCGACTTGCTGGTGAGACAGATTAATTCTCTAAGGTTGATTTGCTTCAAGTGGTTTAATTTCCAAAGGCCAAATTCTTGGAGGTCGATTTTCCCAGCGAGGTTGAGTTTCTAGGTGCCCAACAATTGTATTTTTCTATGTATTCTTTGTAGGTCTAACCTAGAATTTTCTTGAGAAATTTAGTGAAGAAAGATTGCGTTGGGTGTAAATTTGCTATTGTGGTGTGATTGATCTATTCATTTTATTTCCACAACATTTTTTAAGTTAATATACCAAAGTATTTATTTTTCGGAAAATTTAGAAATATTCGAGATAAATATTTTCTAGAGTTCTAATAAATTGTTGAGGTAAAATAAATTAGACCTAGCGTGAGAAAAATTAACATGGTATCAAAGCCATAGAAACTCTGTGGGAGAGATCAAATATCGCAAGGGTTTTACAATAGTAGATTTTGTCATTGAAGTTGATCTGCTAATATGGCATCATCAAGTCTAAGATATGAACACAGGTTGGAGGGGGTTGTAAACTTCAGTCAATGGAAGGAATTAATCACCTTTGTCTTAGTTTTAGATGGTTTGTGGGAAATTGCAAGCCAAGCGATTCAGGTTCCTCAAGATGCTACCCAAGAGGCTAAACACAAGTTGAAAGATACAAGAGCTAGAAGCATCTTTTTGGATGGTGTGAAGGATCACATAATGAAGAAAGATTCAGCCTATCAGATGTGATCATCCTTGACTATGTTGTACCAGAGTGACAACTAGAATAGAAATATGGTGCTAAGGGAGATGCTAAATAGCATCAATATGAACAGATCTAAGACTATGGCCGCATACTTCACAAGGATTCAACAAGTTTGGGATGAACTTTCAGCTATTGGGAAAGAGGTGGTTGAGGTGGATCTTGTCAAAGTAGGCACTGAAAGGGTGTACGGTGTACCAAGCTATGGGTTGCATTTGTGACAAGTATCCTAGCCAGAGATGAGCTTCCTAATTGGGCGAGATTGTGGGATGATTTCACCCAAAAGGAGAATTGGGAGAAATCCATAACTGTTAGATAGCGCAAAGGTGGAGATGAGGAGAATCTTGCTCTTTGTTGGCAAGCAAAGAAAGGAAAGGGTAAATCCAAGAAAAAGAAGAGTGGAGGAGCATCATCACAAGGGAGTAAAGGCATGAGCAAAGTCAAGTGCTTTGCACATTACAATTTTGGTCATTATGTTGAATAGTGTCCAAACATGAACGACAAGCGGAAGACAACAACAACTTACATCCATAGATGGATGAGTTGGTTGACAAATTTGAGAAGGAATTTGCTCTAGTTTTATCTTTCTAGCACCATTATAAGAGGGGTGTGGTTTTGGGATAGTGAAGCATCTCGTCACATGACGGGATCCCATGATATCTTCACCAGTATGGCCAAGGAGAACACAAATCTACATGTGTGTAATGTCTTAGGGTAATTTTCACCTTAGGGTTTTTTGTTTTGGTTAGAACTTTTCAATAAAACATTACAGTAATACACATTCTATTTTGGCTAGAGTTTTCTTCAACAAAACATGACCATCAATATACATAAACAATAGGATCCTTTTCTGTAAATGAATTTAAGATTCAATAGCAATATAGTTCTTCAATAAATCATATTGACCAAGAGTCGACTGCCCAATCTAACAGAGATTGTATCCAACCAATAATTTAACCAATATTGTTTGCAATGTCACGGTTTAGTAAGAACAATATGTAACTGGAAATACATTACATCAAATCCAAAGAGTCCTATACTAATTTAGTGTCTACTAAGCATAACCTAATTTTACAACCTCAAGGGAAGAGTTCCCTTTTTGTGGGAAGTCACATGGACAGAGTTTGTTAGCTGCAATATCACTCTTGCCTTAGGGATCGAACCTCCCTTCTATGGGAAACCGCAGAGACAGAGTTTCCTATTTAGTTGTAGGATCACTTGCCTCAAGAACTTGTCAGGCTAGAAATTGAAGAGTTTTTGCTATCACATTGTCCCTTTTTGTTCCCTTTCTACCTCCCATAAACTCCCTATTGACCACACTTTGTCAACAATCCAAGGAAACAGAGTACAAAGAAGTGGAGAAAAATTTTCAGAAGATCAAAGTCATCAACCAACATGATTGTGTCATTGTAAACCCAGTTTCTACAAGTTGTATTATAATTATGTAACAACACCCAGGTAAGCCTCTGATTTTGGCAAAGCATTTCATCCTAGGAAGTTTCTTAACGTCATCGAATTATGTGTGTTTGTAAACATGGACAATTCGCAGAGTTTTTCTTTTAACTTAAACCCCAAAGCTAGGGTGGAATTCATTGACAAGGTCTTAGGTGAGTCCTAGTGTTATATCAACTCTATTGTAAAAGTGTTGTTTGGTAATAATTTTAGCACATTGGCTAAATTATTTTATTACAAACACATTTGGTTTCAAACTAGATCATATTGTGTCGCAGAATTGGGTAAGTTATTAAGGGTGTAAATCTAAATGTGTATTTCCCCTTCTAAGGGTTGAATTTGTAATTATTTGAACTAAAAATATTTTAGTGCATGATCCCTTGCAATCATAAACCATGGCTAAAATATTCGAGGGTGGAAAAATCAGTAAATCCCCTCTAGTGTCAATTAGTTAATTTTATTGGCTAAATTGAATAAAAATCCTAAGCCAGAAAATTAATTAATTTGGAGTCAAAAAAATAATTATAGAGAAATTAATTTCGCTCCAAATGGAAAATAATCAAAATTCGTGGGTCAAAACGAAGTCAAATTTTGGAGGTCCTCCACCAAGGGAAAAATGGGTATTTTCAGAAAATTTGAGCCCCTAGACCTTGGTGGTTAAGTCAAACCCAAACTTTTGAGGAAATTAATCCAAAATATTAATTTTTGGATTAATTAAAAGTGGGTTTTAAAAAAAATTCGAAGTTTTCCTCAAAATAAAAATTTTGATGGTGGAGATTAAAAGATAACCAAGTTATTTTCAATGTTGAGATTACTTGGACAAGCCTCAAGCCATCTATAGCCATTATTTTCCACTTGGAGGGGTTTCTCTATATAAATAAGTTATTGAGCTTCTATTGGATATCTTTGGATGAGGTTATTTTTTGTACTTGGCTACACCTCTGCCGAGAACATTTTTTATCATAATAAAAAGACTTTGGGGTTCAATTCATGGTATTCTTTTGTCTATTGATCTGTGGTGTGTGTTAGCTATGTGTGATCCTACATTCCGCTGAATAAATATTTTATGAATGGTTATTTCATTTGTTGGTGATAAGAACATTCTATTGATATATGTTATCTTAGGTGATCTGATTCACCATATGATCTAACAATTTTTATTTTGAGAAAAATATAGGGATTTACAAGTACGCTAGCCCTTGGGTCCCAAGTTTTCAAACTATGGGGAATCGTTGACTATGTTTGGGCTTTCAAATTTCATTTTGGTAAATTATTTTGCAGGAGGGTTTTGGCGTGGTTATCTTACAAAACTATTCATCACAGTGTTGCACGAAACGTCCCCCTTCCCCCCACCCCCCCCCCCCCCCCCCGCGCCGCCTCTCCACCAATTTTCATGGCTAGAGCACATCCGATGCTACCCCAAATCAACAATCTCCTCATGGTACTTCTGCAAACTCTGGAAGTAGAAGAACAATAGGGGATTTCCTGAATATTGTTGAGAGGGATGATGTGGATGGAAAGATAGTCTGATTTCTTTGTGCTTGCAGTGTACCATTCAATGTGCTTCGCTCTCCCTATTGGCATGAAATGGTAAAGGCTATCAATGAAGCCCCAAAAGGATACAAGTCCCCCAACTATGAGAAAGCTAGAATAGTGTTATTAGACAGAGAAAAAGCAAAGGTTCAAAGAGCTTTGACACGTTTTACAAATGAGTGGGTAGATTGTGGGGTATCCATTGTATCAGATGGGTGGACAAATATTAGAAACCAACATTTGATATATTTTCTTGGTGTTTCTGCTAGTGGTGCAGTATTTATTACATGTCATGACTCCTCCTCCATCAGTGCTTCTTCCCAAAACATTGCAGATCTCCTATTGCAATCAATCAAAGATGTGGTGCGAATAATGTGGTTCAAGTGATCACAGATAATGCAGCAAATTGTAAGGCAGTAGGAAAAGTTATTGAGCGTACTCATCCACACATCTTTTGGTCTGGGTGCCTGGTTCACACATTGAACCTTATGATGCATGATATTGTCAAGCATAAAGAACGTGGGTGGATTAATGAGCTTTACAAGAGAGGGAAGCAACTCATTAAATTCATCACAGGGCATACAAGAGTAAACTACTTCTATGGCACTTACTCCAAGTTGCAGCTGCTTAAACTTGCAAAAACAAGATTTGCCAGTTATTGCTAATGTAGCCAAGGACACTATTCTTGACATGTACTTTTGGTCCCAAGTTAAATATGTTTTGCAATTCACCAAACCATTTTATTACATGATCAAGCTTGGAGATTCAGATCGGCCAATAATTGGGGAGGTGTATGAGCAAATGGATAGCATGCTGGGGAAAATTAAAGACATTGTTGAGCCTAGAGATATCACCTTGTACAATTATATTCATGCAGAGGTGGAAAACCGATGGGAAATGCTAAATGTTCCATTGCATGCATTAGCATATGTTTTGACACCTAAATACTATCATCCATCATGGATTTCAACACCAGCAACTAGGGGGGCAGCAGTGGAAAACCACACCAATATCAAGAGGTTCACAAAAAATATATGACTGCATTGAGTAAATTAGTCCCTGATGAGGAGGAGGCTACCACGGTACGGAGACAGTTGAGCAACTATACGCTTAGCACTGGTAATTTGGGAGCATGCATGCAGTTAAAGATCGAGAGACTTTTTTTTCTCGAGTGGTGGAACATGCATGGAGGTGCTACTCCACTTCTACAGACTTTGGCATTGCGGGTGCTATCACAGGTGGTAAACACTTCTTCAGCAGAGAGGTGTTGGAGCTCTTATTTTTTCATCCACGGTGTTAAAAGGAACAGGTTGAGTTTAGACCGGGCAGAGAGCTTGGTTTATGCTCATTACAACTTGCGATTGTTGTCCCATTACTGTGATGATACAAAGACTAATAAAGACCTTAAGATTTGGGACAGGAATCCAGAGGAGCCCAATTTGGAGGATGGAGTGTTGCGATTAGAGCAATTAAAGGATGCTCTTATCCAGGTATGTCCATTATGGTATGAATTTTTTTTATAAAGCATTTCCCTAATTCTTGTTTTTATTTTTTTTATTAACTAGTTGTTTTTTTTTGTATGAACTTTTTGAGCGATTCCAAGATGATGATGATCAAGTTGAGATGCCACCCCCATCTGGTCCCTTGGTTCCCAGGTTCCATCGTTCAACACCAACAACAGGGGGTTTGTCTTCATCAGTTTCAGTGCCACAACTTCCACAAGCACCATCTTCTTCATTGCCACCACGTGGAGGCCCGCTCCCACGTTCTCTTCGTAGTGGAAGAAGGAGACATTAATAGATATATTCACAATTTACTACTTTTGTCATAGATTAATCATTAGAGTTGTAGGCTTGTGAATTTGAACCTTTTTGTCTTGGCAGTGACCAAGTGACCTATTTTGTAAACATTATTATTTGAATTTTGGACATGACAAATGTTGACAGTTGCTCACTTGCTAGATAAATCATAATATGCTCTATGTTTCATGTTTTATAATATGCTTAAATGTTTTATGTTTTATAGTATGCTTAAAAATTTGATGTATGTTTGTAATTGCTAGAATATAGATGGTTGTTGCTCGAAAAATTAATCATTGATGTACATACTACAATGGAATCATGGATGCCATATCTATCTTGATTTATGTAAAAGTATGCATGTTTTCATGTCTTCTACAACTAATTTGGTATTTGGGATGTTTGTTTTGAATATAGATGCAAATATATATATATATATATATATATATATATATATATATATATATATATAATAGACGCTTTCGAGACGCTTCGCTTCCTAGATTTTTGGAAAATGACGCTTTCGCGTCCCCACTTCGTGCAACATTGATTCATCCATAAATTTTATCTCAAAATTTCTCAAAAAAAATATTTGATTTTGGGCTAAAAGAATTTATATGCTAACAAGAGCTTGTAATTTGATTTTGTAAATATTGTATATTTGCAAATATTTTGTATATTATTTTTTCTAACCCTTGTTATTTTGCAGCACTTGGTATTTGGGATTTTATATTTTGCATATATATTTGGGGTTTTGAATTCTATTATTCAATTGTGCAAGTAGATTTTCAAATACTCAAGAGAATTTGATAGGGCATTAAGGCACATCTAGGCCTAGATCTAGCCCTTAATCACCCTCTAAGCTGAGCGTCCAGCTCAACAAAGGAAGTCATCCAGCAATTTGGCAGTGACCTTTTAGTATTTTGGTAATTGCAAGTTTCTGGAAACTTTTTGAGGCCCTTAGGCCTAGCCGTCCTCCTTCTCCAACCTAGCTGTGAACCTTCTAGGCCTTTTCAGGCGCTTGACCCCCTTCCTTGGCTTGGTCGTAGCCCTTTTAGGGTTTGTCTTGGCCTCTTAAGGCCCTTAGCCCCCTTCATTTGCCTAGCCACAGGCCTCAGCCCCCCTTTTTTGCCCTTGTTATGGACTTGGGGAACCTCCTTTGGCCCTCGGCCCCCCTCCAAGCCCTAGTCGCAGCCCCTGAAGGGCTTATCCCTTAGCCACAAGCCCTAAAAGGGTCTTTCCTTGCCCTACGTCAGCCCGAAAGGGCTCCTCCCTCTTGGTCGCAGGCCTATTAAGCCTTTTTCCTGCCATCATTACCCTTTTCCAAGCCTCCAGCCTCATTTTTGTTGGAATTTCTAAGTCTGACACATTAGAAACCTCCATGTACTTTCTGATTTATTCATTCCTACTTGTTCTGATTAATTGACAAGTTATTTACCATGTAAATACTGAAAATAAACACAAGTACATGCTCAACACATTACAGATCATCAACTGAAGGAAAACGGAAACAAGCACACAAAATGACACCGTTATTTTTGGACCAATGTCCCCAGAAAAACCCAATGCGGGAAAACCAGTGCAGCTATCTGAGGGTTTTCTTATTAAGCAATTTCAAAGTACAATCTGGGTGCCAAATCCGACTTACCCAATAGAGAATGCCCTTGGCAGTAGTACCTCTCAGTCTGAGACAGATGTCCCGATTGAAACCCTGAATAAACCCTCCGGCAATACCTCAGCTCCAATCTGCACTAGAAACCCCAGTGTCAGCCTCTCTAGACTGTGTCAGCCTCTCTCTACCCAGTGCTAGCCCTGTGTCACCCTGAATAGGCTTGTGTTAGCCTCAGGAGGCCCTGCATCATCCTTCTGGCCCTCTATGTCAGCTACATTGGCCTCTCTGAAGCACTGCGCAGCTCCTGGCTGCCTCTGCGTGGCCCTGCGTGAGCCCTGGCTGCTACTGCGTCACTCTCTCTGGCTCCTGCGCTGATCTCCCGGCACTATCTCTGCCTCTCTGTCTCTCTGTACTCACTGCCCCTCAGCTGCAACTTCGATCACTGATTCTATCTCTCTTAGCAAACCCCGCTCTAGAGAATAGAATGACTTATCATCGGGTGTGTTCTCCGAGTGACCCTCAAGCCCCCTCTTATACTTTTCTCATTGACATATCAACGGTCGAGATTAAGTCCCTAATCAACGGCTAAGATTAGATCTGGCTTGATCCATGTCTTTTGGACCATTCTAACACAGTTTTATATTAATCCACATTAATATTTTAATTTCCTTAAGTTTGGACTTGGGAACTCCATTAAAAATATTAATTATTTTAATATCTCTCAAACTGTTTAGAATCTGCCCAAACCCTTTTTGGGTATTGGAGATCTCATGTGCCCAACCTCTCCGCCAAATTTCGTGGCTAGAGCACATCTGATGCTACCACAAATCAACAATTTTTGGCCTTCTAGCCCTAGCCTATTTTCCTAGACCTAATTTGGCCAATTTTCAGTCATTGATTCAGTCATTCATCTCTAACATTTGGTTTTGCAGCAATTTTAGAGCTAACTTGGTGGTTGCAGATAACCAAGTTCATTAGGAACCTATCTAGCCATCTACATGGCCACTAGGCCTCTTGGTTTGCTCTCTAACCCTTCAATTTCATCATTGTCCTTATTTTGATTTCTGAAGTATTTTATGGCAGCAGAATATTCAGGGCCTAAAACACATTTTAAATAAGCCTAAATTCACTAATAATTCACCTAATGCATTAAGAGTTAATTTTAAGTCATTTTGAGTGCATACAAGTGAATTTCTCGTGGACTGTTGGGTTAATTTCAGATCTGATATGTTTGCTACAGCCACATCAAAACACTTACAACAGTGATAAAATCATATAACATTGGCATAATAACTCATTGGTAGTCATATTTCATCATTATATTGTCATTTCAATTTGCACTCATTGGGATCACATCTCTTGGTATATTTTATCATTTCTTGAAGGTTGTAATAATAATTTAAGGTCTAATATATACTGCATAAAGGTCTAAAAAGTGTTGGAGATCATATAATTTCCTTGACATTTGTTCCTTGCATCTTGTGCATCTTGGATAATTATTTTCCAGTGGAATTGGTTGCTTTTCCTATTGTTGCAATCATTTGTCTCGTTGCCCCATCTTGCATCCATTGCATTTTTGCATCATTAGCATCCATTTGCACTCTTGCATAAGCATATTGCATTAACAAAATGCAAGTGCTCTAATTGGATTAGTAATTGTTTGATGAGATTGGCTCTAAGTAACATTGTGGATTAATGCTCTTGTTTCTCATTACTATCATCGGATAAGTTGATACATTGTTTTTCATTTGAATAAATAGTTCTTGTGGATTTACAATCTAAGTCACTCTTAAAGGACTTAATCAAGTTTAATCATAATTGTGATAAGCGATCTAAATATAACCATAAGAATTTATTTTTTGTATCTAATTAGCATATTGGTTTTCCATTGTTATAATGAATAATCTTGAAAAATTGCTAATTGTATCTAATTGTTAGATCATTGATCTTGTTTATCTCATAAGCAATTGTCTATTTGACAACATTTTTTGGCACCGTACTTCATTATCCCAAATTTGTAACTCATCTTTTAAGTACTTAAGAAGCTTAACAATCTCACCCTAAGAGTATTCACTCATATTTTGCACTTGCATCTTAGGCCTAGTTTTGCATTAATTAATTTACTTCCAAGCATAAGCTTGGTCAATAGAGAGATAGGACCACCTTTCTCACCCAGCTTGTGAAGCCTAGACCCTCTTTAGTGGTTAACACGGTGACCTTGCAGTCGTCAGAGCCACAGTGTCTGCAGTGCCGGAGGCATCGGGTGGTTAGAACTCAAGGGGAGGGATTGTTAATCAAGCCATAGCTTGCTTCCCCTTGGTTTCTCTCTCACAACCTACTCTAGAGACTAGCTTCAAAACAGTTGAGAGGAAGGATTCACCTAGGTAGGCATATAATTTAAAATAAACCAAGATTTTGCATCTCACTTAGATCTTAGGAGTTGCATCTCATTTAGGATAGTGAAGCATCCAAAAGCAACAATTGTTCATCTAGTTACTTGGTATAATTAGCATAAAGCAAGTATTTGACTCCATCAAGGCACTAGTCTCTCACGATAATCTAATCTAATCTTTAAACTTGCTAATTCAACCAAGTTGCTAGGCCATTCAGTTATGTCTCCCGGACTTGTTGGTTGCCAACGCATCTCTCATCTTCACATTTCATAGGGACTACTCCCCATAGCATGTTGTAGGGAGACAGCTATAATGGAGAGGGCAGGGATCAAAGTGACAGCCCCCGCCCCTAGCATTGTCACATATTGCCTATACAATTTGAGCGACAACACTCTCTATTTCGCATCTATACAAACTATCTATACATAACAATGGGTGAACATGTTATAGACTACTTTTATTGAAGTTACAAGGTATATTCTAAATTGATGCAAAGATTCCTTAGTTCAAGCACAATGTTAAAGCGTTATTTCTTTTTAAAAGTGTTGCTAATGAAAAGCATGTAGGTCCTACACCCTCTTCAAGTACCTGGAATAAAAGGAGGCGAGCATGTATTTGAAAATTACCACATGGGCCCTGTTACTACTCAAACCAACAGGGGGGCTAAAAGGAACTCCTAAAGGGACATCTGCTAGGTCAAGGGCAACAATGGAGACTTAGCCCACTGTCACCTCAGCTAAGACTCCCTACTCTTTACGGACTTTCACCAATGGGACGAGACCCGGTATATGGAAAGTCACTTATGAAGGATGAATCAACAAATGGATGTGAAGTGACCTTAATGAACCTTTTCCTAAAAGGAGGTTAAGAATGGAGCGTGCTTGCTCTTCAAGCAAGGTACTAAGCTTTCTAGGAGGAGGAGGTGAGGATTCAGGGGTTAGGTTTAAGGAATATGCCTTGTAAAAGAGTTTCCCAATCCCTAAAATCCTTATTGAACTTGGTTTCCCAAGTGGTTCTTAAAGAATTATCTTTTCAAAGGTATGGGACCACACGGGACCAAGTGGATCCAGCCTAGGTTAAGGGGAGGGAGTTTAGCAACCAATGATGATCTTAACCCAAACAAAGAAGGGGAAAGGATCAAAACAAGAGTTTTCACTTAGAAATGTCAAATTGGTCCTATGAAGTACTAGCCTAGGGAACACTAGGGCAAAGTTTGATCTCAGAGCTAGGGCTTGGGATATCTCACAATCTCACCATTGGAATTTCTTCAAGTTTGGAGGAGACCTTGAGGGCACACCAACGCAATAGAGGCTAGGAGATCGAACATTTTATATGGCTACTTTGTCGGGAAAGTGATGCCAGGTGACCTAGCATGGCTAGACCTAGAATGAAGAGGGGAAGGTGCAAAAAAATGGTTTTTTGGTGACCACCTTATGGTGGATCAATGCCTAATTCCTTTTGGGATATGGAGTCAGGAAGAATTATGAAAAAGGATCTCGTTTCTAGCTCAAGGAAGCTCTAAAGATAACTTCGTCCAATGTTAGGGCAAAAAAGAAAGTGACCTTAAATCGTTTATACTTCGCTTGCAAATGAATATGGCTTATCAAGATAACTTTGATCTCTAGGACAATTCGTTCAACAAACATGGCCCATACATAGAGATATGTTATATAGAAACATAATTCCACAATGAAGCAGTAAATGCATGCAACAATTAGCCCTAAAATAGCGAAAATCCCATGATCAATGTATGTGACAAAGTAGAAGAAAATAGCATCAATATCACACTTACATGTAAGAGTATATCCAACCATCAATACATTTGCCAATAAAGAATCTCCAAGATAAGAAAATCCAATCCAAACATCAAAATTCATCCATGCTCCAATTTCGTCCACCAAGAAGGAAATGTGAAATTCTCAAGAGAGAAAAAGATCCAATCCAAGTGATGATACAAAATGAATTCATGTCTCTCCTATTTATACACTCATTAGGAGTTCAAATTACCTAGTTTGAGCCTACATTAGCCCATCAACTAAAAATAACGTGCAAATAACTATCTATTGGTGATAATCCCACCAAACTAGCTCATAAACAAAATAACAAACCTCCCATGAGGTCGAATGATCAATAGTACATGTTGTTGGGCCTTCTAAGAAGCCTGAAGAAGTCCATAAGTGCCACAATGATCAATAGGACTCCCAAAAGTAGTGGATAAGGGGTTGGCCCCTTGCTCTCCAAATAATAAACATGTGGTGCTCCCAATGGGTGTGAGGGCACACAGGTAACCTCATGGGTCTCCAAGTAGATCGAAGATGTCTGTAGACCATTCGTAAGGGCTCAGATGATGGTGTAAGTGATGCCACATCAGCATACAAGTCCTGGGTCATCTGCCAAGTGCATGGTACAACTGTGGGGTCGTCTAGGCATGGTGAACCAGGTGAATCTTCCTCATCCAATAGGTGAATATTGAGCAATCTCTGAACATATCTAGGGATATATGGAGTGTTGTCTATTGCTGTGGAGGCCCATGGCTCTCTACACACACTATACATGTGCTAGTGTAGCCCAGTGTTTTACAAAACGGACTCGGATTCGGACTCGGCCGAGGATCGACTCGGACTCGGACTCGGAAACGGCAATGACTCGGCCGGCTCGATTTCAATGACTCGGTCGTTGTAAAAAATACATTAAATATTTATTTTTTTTATAAAAAAACATAATTTTAAATATTTTAAACATAATTTTAAAGATTTTCATTCAAGTTTCCAAACACACAACATTATAATATACATGGAAGACAACATATGATCAAAGTAGGCTCATGAACCAATCCATTATATCAAAATGGTACGGTGTACCCAATGGCAATAGTAAATACATAGTCAACTGTAGTCTGTCATACATGATCAAAGACTCAAGAGTCAAAACAAAATACAAATAACCAAGGAGGCTAGTAGCTACTGGCTACTGCCAGAGGAGCCAAGATCATCTCGACCAATCTCTGGATCATCATCATCAGAGTCAGACAAGGGGCCCCATGGCTCCTCCTCATCATCATCGTCTCCAACTGCAACTGTAGAAGTGGTGCCAGTACCAGTACCACTAGGCTGTGCAGCAGATGCAAGCTGAGATAGAGTACAAATGCGGCTGCGCTTCTGTCGTGGCTGAGCAGAGGAAGGCGAAGCACCTACAACTGGAGTCCTACTAGCTGGCTGTGAGACTGAGGCTGGTGGATTGGGATCTGCATTCAACTGAACACGCTGCAGTGGATCTCCAACATCAATTTCATCAAGATCCTCATCAGGATCAAACTCTGGTAGACGACTCTCCACTACCCAATCTGATGTTGGATCAATGTCTTCCAACACAATGGGATCTGAATCAGGTCTTTTGTTCAGCAATTGGTTCCGTCTGAGCCGAAGGTTGTATTGGACAAAAACTAGATCATTCAACCGTTTTTGCTCCAAACGGTTTCTCTTCTTTGTGTGAATCCTCTCAAAGACAGACCAATTGCGCTCACACCCAGATGCACTGCAAGTTTGACTCAAAATACGAATTGCAAACCTTTGCAATTCAGGGCACTGGCCACCAAAGGCCTCCCACCATTGTGCTGCAAAAAACATAGGAGTGTAATGAATTATGAGTTAGATGAAGGCTGAAGCTCAACAAAATTACAAATTATATCTAACTTTCAAATTATAAATGATTTAACAAACTTTAATAAAAATAGTAAAACCATTAAGAAATTGAAAATTGAAATTTTTGTTTACCTGGCTCATCTGCTTCTCTTGCAATCTTTGCTAGGTTCTTCCCAAAGGTACCTGTTGCATTGCTGAAGGATGTGACCTGCTGATGTATCAGTAGCTGATCAGACTCCGATGGGACCATGCGCTCAATGCAATCAACCAGTCCATCTCTGACCTCCCCCCTCAAAGCTCCTGACTCCTTAGCTTTATAATGATACCGTGGGTTCAAAAAATACCCAGCTGCATGTATAGGGCGATGGAGTTGATTGTTCCATCTTTCATCAATGATTGCCCAAATGGGCCCATACTTTGCCACTCTATCCTTGTATGCTGCCTTTATTTGCTCCTTTGCTTGATCCATAGCCTCATAAATGAAGCCCATAGCCAACCTTTCCCCATCCACCAACCGCAACACCTTAACTAGTGGCTCAGCAACCTTCACAATCTCTGTTGCCTTTCTCCAAAAAGTTTCATCATGGACTTTCCTTCTCAATTCTCTACCTTCTGGTTTGTTAGACCAACTGCTTTTATTCCAATCATCACTGGAAAACATCTTTTGCAAGTTTCTATGTTGGGAAAGCATAGATTGCAATGTCAAAAAATGTGTAGCAAATCTAGTGATGGCAGGCCTAATAATATCCTTGCCTCCAGTGTGTTTCCTCATGAGACTCAAAACCAGTGTATGATTGTAGATAAATTTTGTTATGCTTTTGGCATTATCTACAGTGTTTCTGACCCAATCTAATTTCCCAATATCCTCAAGCATGAGGTCTATGCAATGTGCAGCGCATGGGGTCCAAAAGATGGTCTTGTGTTTTTCCTCTAATAGTCTACTAGCAAGAACATAGTTAGAGGCATTGTCTGTGATGATTTGAACAACATTAGCCACCCCCACACCCTGAATAACCTCATCCAATAGCTGAAACAACAAGTGGCCATCTTTTACCTTATCAGATGCATCAACTGATTTTAAAAACATGGTTCCCTGTGGGCAGAAGACAAGAAAGTTTATGATGGTACGGTTTCTTTGATCAGTCCATCCATCTGACATGATGGTACACCCTGTTCTTGCCCATGATTCCTTGAAATCTTGCAAATACTCATTAATTGATGTAATTTCTTTCTGCAAACGAAACCCCCTTAGCTCTTGCATAGTAGGGCCTTTGAAGCCTTTTCCAGCAGCATGTATGGCCTCAAACATAGGCTCATAATATGGTGAACGAGCAGCATTAAAGGGGATATCAGCATCATACCATCATCTAGCTATGTAGTCACAAGCAGTCTCCCTCAATTCTTTCTTCCAATGGTCATCTAAAGTGGGCTGAGAAAGACCTTTACTAACTTCAGGACCATGTGCATCTGATGGAGAGGAGCCTGAGTGAGTGAAAAAACTTTTGATAGTCCCATCACCCTTCATTCTACCCTTTCCCTTATCTTGAACAGAAGCAAAAGAGGGAGGAACATAACGGAAAGCGTTTGATGCATCAGTTTGAGGGATAGAGGAAGAACCCTCAAACTCATAGTGGGGGTTGGCAGCCATCATTCTTTGTATCTCCCTCTTCCTCCCAATTTCAGCCTGTATCTCTTTTTGCCTAGTCTTTTCTTCTTGAAATTTTTCAAAGCTTTCCAACAAAGTCTTTCTAATCTCCCCAATTTCCTCAGATTTACATGCAGTAATATTGCCTTTAATCCCTGCCAAGTGTTGTTTCAGCCTATGAATCCCCCCAGGACCTGACTTAATTTTCCTATGGCAAAACTTGCAACACATCTCATCATCAACCATTTCAACATATGCCCAAGCAGCATCTTTTGCTCTAGGTGCCATTTTTTGACTAGGAAAACAATCTGAAAATGAAAAATAAAAATAAAAATTGATTCAATGTTCATTTATTTGACTAAAAACACTCTCTAAGCTATCTTGATATGCACCTAAAATTTAATAAGTAAAAACAGATTTATAGAGGTGGAAAAAAATACCTCCAGGCACAAACTGCCTCCTCAAACTTGCTCCAAAAATCAGCTCCTCAATGCTGCTCCAAATGGCTGCCCAAGAAGCTCCTCACTCCAGCTACAATGCTCCTCCAAGACTCCTCACTGCTGCTCCAAAACAAGCTCAAGAACTGCTCACTAACTCTCAAAGAAGACTCTCACTCAAATGCATAAGACTGCTGTGAGTGAAATGAGAGCATTTGGCTGTCTTAAATAGAGTTTGGGAGGGGGAAATGGACCCCAAATGCATTTAACAAATCACAATAACCTTTTCATGTCCACAAACCCTAACTAACTCAGCCAAAAATCAGCAAAAAAGTGTTTAATTTTTGGTTAATACGCTGCCCAGCCGGTCTTGAACGAAACGGCCGTTTTTTGACGGGACCCGGCCGGGTTGACCGGGTCAGCTATGACCCGGCCGAGTCATTGGCTGACTCGGCCGAGTCATAGCTGACTCGGCCAGCCGAGCCGGGTCAAAGGCCGGGTCAGAAATTTTTTTAATGAAACGGAACGAAACGGCCGTTTCCGTTTCGGTACGGCCGTTTCGTAAAACACTGGTGTAGCCCTCTTGATGGTTAGGACCCCGTATAGAGAAACCAAACCCAAAATGGAGACCATCTGGAGTGTTGCCTATTGTTGTGGAGGCCCATGGCTCTCTACACACACTGCACATGTGCTAGTGTAGCCCTCTTGATGGTTAGGACCCCGTATAGAGAAACCAAACCCAAAATGGAGACCATCTGCAATCTTGCATAAGATCCAATGCATCCCCTAGCCTTCCAATACAACAAATCATTTAAGAAAATCAAGTTAAAGAGCTTACAAACCATGGACAACAGGTGGGAATTTCATAATGGCATGCCCTTCCATAGTGGGCTTTGGCACGTGCTAATGTCTCCAAGCTCCAAATGGGGTTAACCAAGTACCCTATCAGATGGTTTCTACCTTTAGAGGGGATAGTATGTCCAAGGTACATCCTTCAAATGGTGGTGGCATGTGAAAAAGTGATGAATGGAATAGGGAATGAAAGGGGCAATCCTGGGCCACACGTCGAGGTACAAGGGAAGCCCACACTTGGGTATATATTGTATAGGAAGAAGCAATCCTGGTGCATGAGGTGCCCCAACCTTGATTTTTCCACCCTTCTTTATATGCCTTTTGCCTATTATGATTTTTCTTTGATTAATTGCTTGGGGCTCAAAGGATAAAAGCATGATGTGTAAGGTATAGAAGTGGATACCCCTTTTAAGGTAGGGCGGTTCATTGCCCACCAGGGATTGGGACAACCATGGGTTCCTGAATGATAAAAGAAGTTCATCTAGGACCTCTAGGAACCAGGGTGATGGCCATGGGGATGGGGTAGAGCTCATGCATTGGATTTTGCTCATGTGCTAAATGTGTTTGTCCCGGCCATCTTTTGCATTTTGTGGTACATTTTCGTGTTGAATGTGGCCAATTATGCTTTTACTTTTCTTTTCAGTAGCATCAACCTTCAGGGCATCATTTCAGGCCCGACCAACGTGTGGGCAAGGGGAAGGGGAGGCTCACCATATGTGGACGGACTGGAGGGTTGTGGACCCAGGAGGGAGAAATGATAAATGGGGTTGTAATGAATCGAAAACGACTAATGTATGTGGATGAGGGAGCGGGACCACGCAACCAATATCGGGGTTTCCCACATAGTACCACCCTAAAACCCGAAGGTCAATAAAGGAGATCCCACGGGACTAAGATTCAAAGGTAACATCCAAAAGAGGTCTAGAGGACAGACGCACGGACCTAGCCCACTCTTTCTGTCAAATCCCCCCAATTAATCCATGCCCAGAAGTGTCCACGATAAGCAAACTACAATAAACAATTACCAAATGACAAGGCATACCTTTAGGTTCAGGAGGCCCACCTTCAAACATACGATCCTGACAGATGGGTGAGAGACCACATGGTTGGCTCAGGTCGTGAAGAAGTGGCACAACGAGCTAGTTGGTGGCTGCAGGAGTTGTTCGCTGTCCGCTGAGGACCATCTTGGAGAAAAATTTCCTCCTAGGGTGGGTCACAAGCCCATAAAGATCGAACATCTCTACACTCTATCAAAATCTACCAATGCAAGTTAGGTCAAAGGGCACGTTGTTTTACATTCAATTTAGATATTCAATCGACATCTGAGGATTTCTCTCCAAGTTTCCCTACAGGAGATCTTCAGTTCATTCTAGCTTTAGAAAACAGGTGCTACTAAATTGATCTACACAATGGACCATTTCAATTTGTACCTAATTAGTTTCATAACTACTATGACTAGTTTTAACTCATCTCTGTATTGTAAACATTATAAAGATCTAGCTATGGCTCTGAGCCAAGCAAGTGGTTCTACTGTAGTGCTATGTTGTCATTTTGAATCTTTGAATCGCTCCCAAAGCCACTGGGTTATGATAAATTTTTGTAATCATGTATTAAGACTCGGATCTCTAATATCAAGATGATGCCAGGTTTATTCCTATATTGTTTTCAATTTCTTTGCTGAGTTCATGATTTAACCTTCTTAGAGACAACGAGCTAGTTGGCCTGGGCCCACCAACTCAGCTCGTTGTCCTCTATTTCCTCATTCCTTTTATGTTCTAACTTCTGATACACAGGTCTGTATGCTTGTGGTTTGGTTTAAGGGTATAGTTGTGGATTGTTTAATATTCTTCAAATTTGAAGCTCGTCTGTGTTAAATTTTGCAAGGATCTATTGTGGCATCTTATTTGCAGTACTATCTTTTGGAATGAATGTACAGCAGTGCAAATATGAAGCATATGAAGGATTGAGATTGCGTTAATGTGATATATTTTCTTGTAAAGTCTTCAGGTCAAGAACATCTAAGTGTGATCGATATCGCTTCTGATATTTCTTGTTATGCAGTGAAACTCTATTTTGTATAAGCAAGACTTTGGCAACCTTTCATATATTGGCTTATGAATGCATGATTTGAGTTTCAATGTTGTGATTCAGGGGTCAATTTGAATTGATCTATTGTGGATCTTTTAGATCTAACTTGAAACATTTAATAGGTATTGATTTCACCTTGTTTTACATACCTTCTGGATGAATGAGCAAAAGTGTAAAGGTCTGAAATATAAATCATGATGTGTTTGGGCTATTGAAGGAGTTGTTCCCTTGTAATAAGAATAATAATTTCTCTTGAATGCAGGAATATTAGATAAAGTATTTGAGGTACTGTTCAATTAAAGAACATAAGAAATCCTTCGACCTTAGATCTGCATCATAAGATTGCATCTAATCGAGTTTGGTTTGCAAGGTGTTCGACTTGGCTACAGGTTACAACAAACATTAATAGGCTCAGATACCTCACTAAAAGAGACCATTATATTTACATTTATTCCGTTGTTGAGGTATTGATGTTTGTCTTTATACATATATGGTTTATTGATTGTTGATGATAAAAGGCAAAAGCCTTTGTGCTAAGGATGATACTGAAACAGTTTTTATTAATGCTATGTTACCCTTTGAATCTGGGTACTAGTTTTCTGTGTTGCCACACTTACCTTATATACTCTGTTTTGTTTATGTGTAAGTAATATCAGCATTGACATCAAGCAGAGAGTGTACGGTTTGACCGTAGTAAATCTTGGCACTGATAATTACAAGTTGCATTCATTTTTCTTTCCAGAGCATGTTTCTTTTTGCAATAAAAGACAACTGTAGCGAAATAACTTAGAGAATTTAGGACAAATTTATGACTAAGATTGAGTAATGTTGTTTACAGAGTGAACTGAGCCTGAATTCTTTCGTGTTTTAAGCTTGTAAGGAGATCTTTGAAGACCTTTTGTCCTCTGGAAAACTGAACAGAACACTGGGTCTGTCAGCCCAGAAGGAATCAAGTCAAGGAAACTCCATTACTTTCTACTTTCAAAAGTGTGTGAGCTACAAGCATTCTTAATCCCTTTTGTCCTCTGGACCACTGAGTTGAGCCTTTAGTTCCTCGGCCCATAAGGAGTTAGGGCTAGAAATTTTGTTTTCTTTTTGAAGGTGTGCAAACTATAGGGTTTCTTGATCTCTTTTGTCCTCTGGATAACTGAGTTGGACTTCAGGTTCCTCAATCCAGAAGGATACAGAATCAGAAGACCATAGTGGCTATTAGCCAGGGTTTTGTTTTATGAAAAATGCCATTAGGATTGCATAGTTGAACTGAATTCAAGAGACTGATTTGTTTTGTGGAAGTTGAAGGTGTTGATTGAGCAGATAGGAATTGGTTTACAGGATATTACAGCCTTGTTCTGGCATAAACTCTGTTGTGCCTCAAAGTTCACATAACCCTAGATTGACATATTAACCTAATATATACTGCACTCAACAAAACCAATCCTCCCTCTTGTGGATAGCCGCAAAGACGTAGTCTTTGATTTAGCGGCAGGATCACTTGTCTGAGGCACCGAACCTCCCTCCTGTGGGTAGTCGCAGAGACAGAGCCTTTATTTCAACCGCATCACCTTGATTTCAGAGACCAAGACCCCCCTCCTGTGGGTAGTGTTGAAGAATGTAACTAGCTTCGGTCTTCATAATTGTACTTGTCAAAAGAAAATGACTTATTAAACTTTTAAAGCATGGGTTTCATGCTTGGGTCAAAGCCTCCATTGAAGGATTCTAGGTTTTGTCATGAGTCATTAGAGTCATTGTCATTTTTATTAGACCCTTATTGGGCTTTTGTATCATGTAAAAAGAATTATTTTTGAATCAAAAAGGTAATTTGTCACCTCCACACCAGGTCAGCCATATCCCCAAGAAGTCGACCTACATGAGGGCAATTCAACCCAGCAGAAAGGCTATAAAAGAAGAGGTGATTCGACCTATTTCACTCACTCAACAAGTTCGATCTACAAGAAAGAGAAGAAAAAAAGGAGAGCAAAGAAGCTGGAGAAGGATGAAGTTTGCTGGGAAGAGCTAAATCAAGTTTTGGGCTATCTATCTCTCACACATGCGAAGGTTTCTAGGCAGTTGTTGGGGCCGAAAATTTGTGTCTATTGCAGGTCTGAAATTCTGAAACTGGGGGTCGAAGTTCTGCAGCTGGGGGACTAAAATTCTAAACTGAAGTTGTTGCTGGGAAGTTGACACTTGGAGCATTTCGTCAAGATCATCTATTGCAGGGAAGGGCTGACTTGGTGGCTAGAGGAAGTCTTTGTCTAGGTCTAAGAAGTCTGGAAAGTGTCTCATCTTGATTTGAATCTACTGAAGGAAGAGCTTGTGACTAGGTTTTCCCCTTATAGGGGTTTTGCCCTAGCTGAGCGCCTACATCTTGTGTCTCTTGTTATTGTGATCGTCATACACATATAATTTGGTAATTGCTTGATAAAAGATAAACTAATCAAGAAGTAAAAGAAACCAACATAATTCACAATTAATTATCAAGAAAGAGCAATCAAACCCTAAATTCTACTAGCATTGATTTCTCACAAGGTATCAAAGTAAGGTTGAAGAAGGTTGGAGATCACTTTGTTGGCTTGGAAGAAAAAGTTACTCCCTCTATGGCAACTTACTTAAAGATGGGATTCAATATCACAAGAATTGCAGGAAGTTGGATCTGAAGGATCATCTACAACCTATCTAGGAAAGTCAAAAGTGAGGATTTCTTGGTTGCACTTACAGGCAATGTTCCACCAAGGTTCCGGGACGAGGGGGCGAGGGGGCGCAGGAGCAGCCTATGTGAAAGCTCCCTACCATTTTTTAGGAAACGTGGGGGAGCGTCAGGGTCTTAAAAATTTATAAATATAATTTATTAATTGAGTCCACTATGACAATTTGGTTTGAATTGAAAAGCTGCAAAGCATGATCATTGATATGAATATCATTTGACATTATCCAAATTTATAATATCATATAAAATAATAAATTTAAAATTCTAATTCAACTTGGTCAAATTCTAATTTAGATTTTGGTCAGACAGAGGGAGAGCTTCAGATTGATAAGGTAGCCACTGAATTCTGTGAAAAGGTAAATGAACAGATCAGGAACACTGCATTGGCAGTAGAAGGGGCAACTACAATGGGTTGACCAGCTGTATTGGATCCAACAGCTAGAAAGTTTGTTATATTATATATAATATAGACAGTACACCATATGCTGAAAGAAGAGTTTTAGTTCCAGGAGAGATGAGAAGATCACATGAAAGAGTTTCTGACAGTTTACTATCAAATGACATTGACTGCAGGATGACCATCTGCGAACCAACTTGGGTGACCAACGATGGCATGGATAATTTGTCTACCTTATTAGAGCAATGCCATGCAGTTCAAACTTCAAACTAGCAGTGTATTTCAGGGGTGAAAATAATTTTCAGACCTGAGAATTCAAGCTAAGCCACTGTGCTCTGTGTAAATTTTGTAACTATATAAATTCATATATAACGACAGTTCCTGAGATTTCTTGTTGCCCATGTTAGTCTATAGTCCACCCAATTATTTCCAACATGACATAGGTGTTTCTTCCATAGTTTGTATGTCAAATGTCATGCAAATTAAAAACACAAACTGAATGTCTCATATTCTTTGCCTGTCACTCCAGTTATCTCCCCACTGTAATCCAGCCATCACTTGAGAAAAAAAGGAGAAGTTTTAAAAGGGAAAATTCATGTACGTGCTATATCGTCCAACAAATTTCCATGATACTGACCCTCTAAAATAACGCTTGTTGAAACCGAAAGACAGCACAAGACGTTATCCCCATACAGAACATGAGTAGCTTTGTACCACTTTAGGTCTATTAAATCATAAACTATAAGCAAGGCCATTTTTTGGAGCATGGGGAAACGTCCCCTCAGGGAAGGGAAACGTTTCCCTGGCACGTCCCCCCGAGTTTCCTCCATTTTGGGAGCGTGGGCAAATGTCCCCTACTTGTCCCCAAGTCCCCGGAGCGCGAGGGAGCAAGGAAACTAGACCCCTAGGGGTGGGGGCGAGTCCCCGTGGAACACTGCTTACAGGTACTCTTGATGACGCAATGCATAGGTCATTGATAGTGGAGCATCACGACATATGACGGGAGAAAGTGGACAACTTCATACTCTATCAAAGAAACCATCATCTCATGCTATGAGCTAGGAGACAAAAACAGTTATGCAATCAAGGGCCTTGGATCTACATATTTGAAGCTGGAAAATGGAGCAAAGCTACACCTCAAAAATATACTCTAAGTTCCACATTTGAAAAAAAAAATTACTTTCAATTTCTTGTTTAGAAGATAAAGGAGATAGGGTTGCCTTTGTAGATGGTAACTTTTGGTGTGGGGAAAAGATTCAAGCATTGATAAGGCAAAATTTATTGGAGTTCGTGAAGGAAGGTTATATAGAGTTATAACACCATCTCCTCAAGCCCTAGTTCACATGGAGATCAATCCTATCGAATTATCATATAAAAGATATGGGCATATTTGTTAGAAAATAATACCCTCTCTTAGCCTAATGGTAAATGGCATCCCCAACATCAAGGAAGACTGTGAAGGAGTATGTAAGGGATGTGCTTTGGGAAAGAATACAAGGAAACCTTTTACAAGTAGTGACACAAGGTCTAAAGAAATATTAGACCTCATTCATTCTGATGTGTGTGGGCCAATGTCTAATAAATCTCTTGGAAGCCATCTTTATTATGTGACATCCATTGATGATCATTCTAGAAAGACATGGCTCTACCTTCTCAAGACAAAGGACGAAGTATTTGAAAAGTTTAAGGAGTTTAGATCTGAAGTGGAGACCTTAACCGAAAGAAAGATAAAAACTTTGAGATCCGACAATGGTGGAGAATACACTTCAAAAGAATTAATTGCATATTGTAAAGAAGCAGGTATTAAGAGGGAGCTCATTGTTCCCTACAATCCCGAGTAGAATGGAGTTGCAGAAAGGAAAAATAGAACACTTGAAGAATGTATACGAACTATGATATTTGATCAAGATCTATCGAAGTTTCTATGGGGAGAAGCAGCAATGACAACAGTATATATACAAAATAGAAGTCCTCATAGAATCCTTGAAAATATGACACCAAAAGAAGCATTCACAGGGAAGAAGCCATGTGTGGACCATCTCTGAATCTTTGGGTGTCCTGCATACATCCATGTTCCAAAGGACAAGCGAAAGAAGTTAGATTCTACAAGCATTAAAGGGATCTTCGTTGGCTACAGTCTTTCTTCAAAAGCATATAGAATCTACATCAAGGAAGGAAGACAAATTGAAGTAAGCAGGGATGTTATATTCGATGAAAATCATGCCTACAAAAGATCCAAGGATATTCCAATCGATTCTGATGATGAATACATACCACTATTTGAAGAAAAAGAGCATCATGATAAGACAACTACAAACCAAGAAGAAGAAGAAGAAGAAGGACCAAGTGAGCCTATTCAACCTGTAATTATTCCCGAAACAAGGAAGAGGCCAAATTGGTTAAAAGCTACACTTGAAGATGTCGAAGGACATGGAGCTACTAAAGGAACTTTTAGAGAAAGCAAAAGACCAAAGAGATATTCAGGCTATGCTGCATATATGAAAAAATTGACAGAAGTTGAACCTACTACATTTGAAGAAGCTGCTCATCAAGAAGAATAGAAGAAATCGATGCAAGAAGAATATCAATCCATCATGAAGAATGGGGTTTGGGAAATCGTTCCTAGACCAAGCGACAAATCAGTTGTCACCTCAAAATGGATTACAAAATCAAGCATGCTATTGATGGAAGCATAGACAAATACAAAGCTAGATTCATTGCAAGGATTTTCTCACAAAAGGAAGGTATAAACTATGAAGAAACCTTTACTCTTACTGCCAGGTATACTACTATAAGATCTTTGGTTTCGCTAGCTGTTACTATGGGATGGAATATCCATCATATTGATGTCAAAGCAGCGTTTTTAAATAAAAACATTGATGAAGAAGTATACATTGAACAACCGGAAGGTTTCGAAATAAATAGTAGAGATACACATGTTTGTGGTGGGCTCCAGTATTGCAGCAATAATGCTACAACTCCTGGGACTCCCTTCTTTACTTTTATCAACCTGGTAGTTCGTAACAAACTTGGAAGCGACGGTGCTATATGCACAAGTACTAGCTCTTGCCGCAGGTTGTCACTTGATCAGTTAGCACCAGTGTTTTACAAAACGGACTCGGATTCGGACTCGGCCGAGGATCGACTCGGACTCGGACTCGGAAACGGCAATGACTCGGCCGGCTCGATTTCAATGACTCGGTCGTTGTAAAAAATACATTAAATATTTATTTTTTTTATAAAAAAACATAATTTTAAATATTTTAAACATAATTTTAAAGATTTTCATTCAAGTTTCCAAACACACAACATTATAATATACATGGAAGACAACATATGATCAAAGTAGGCTCATGAACCAATCCATTATATCAAAATGGTACGGTGTACCCAATGGCAATAGTAAATACATAGTCAACTGTAGTTTGTCATACATGATCAAAGACTCAAGAGTCAAAACAAAATACAAATAACCAAGGAGGCTAGTAGCTACTGGCTACTGCCAGAGGAGCCAAGATCATCTCGACCAATCTCTGGATCATCATCATCAGAGTCAGACAAGGGGCCCCATGGCTCCTCCTCATCATCATCGTCTCCAACTGCAACTGTAGAAGTGGTGCCAGTACCAGTACCACTAGGCTGTGCAGCAGATGCAAGCTGAGATAGAGTACAAATGCGGCTGCGCTTCTGTCGTGGCTGAGCAGAGGAAGGCGAAGCACCTACAACTGGAGTCCTACTAGCTGGCTGTGAGACTGAGGCTGGTGGATTGGGATCTGCATTCAACTGAACACGCTGCAGTGGATCTCCAACATCAATTTCATCAAGATCCTCATCAGGATCAAACTCTGGTAGACGACTCTCCACTACCCAATCTGATGTTGGATCAATGTCTTCCAACACAATGGGATCTGAATCAGGTCTTTTGTTCAGCAATTGGTTCCGTCTGAGCCGAAGGTTGTATTGGACAAAAACTAGATCATTCAACCGTTTTTGCTCCAAACGGTTTCTCTTCTTTGTGTGAATCCTCTCAAAGACAGACCAATTGCGCTCACACCCAGATGCACTGCAAGTTTGACTCAAAATACGAATTGCAAACCTTTGCAATTCAGGGCACTGGCCACCAAAGGCCTCCCACCATTGTGCTGCAAAAAACATAGGAGTGTAATGAATTATGAGTTAGATGAAGGCTGAAGCTCAACAAAATTACAAATTATATCTAACTTTCAAATTATAAATGATTTAACAAACTTTAATAAAAATAGTAAAACCATTAAGAAATTGAAAATTGAAATTTTTGTTTACCTGGCTCATCTGCTTCTCTTGCAATCTTTGCTAGGTTCTTCCCAAAGGTACCTGTTGCATTGCTGAAGGATGTGACCTGCTGATGTATCAGTAGCTGATCAGACTCCGATGGGACCATGCGCTCAATGCAATCAACCAGTCCATCTCTGACCTCCCCCCTCAAAGCTCCTGACTCCTTAGCTTTATAATGATACCGTGGGTTCAAAAAATACCCAGCTGCATGTATAGGGCGATGGAGTTGATTGTTCCATCTTTCATCAATGATTGCCCAAATGGGCCCATACTTTGCCACTCTATCCTTGTATGCTGCCTTTATTTGCTCCTTTGCTTGATCCATAGCCTCATAAATGAAGCCCATAGCCAACCTTTCCCCATCCACCAACCGCAACACCTTAACTAGTGGCTCAGCAACCTTCACAATCTCTGTTGCCTTTCTCCAAAAAGTTTCATCATGGACTTTCCTTCTCAATTCTCTACCTTCTGGTTTGTTAGACCAACTGCTTTTATTCCAATCATCACTGGAAAACATCTTTTGCAAGTTTCTATGTTGGGAAAGCATAGATTGCAATGTCAAAAAATGTGTAGCAAATCTAGTGATGGCAGGCCTAATAATATCCTTGCCTCCAGTGTGTTTCCTCATGAGACTCAAAACCAGTGTATGATTGTAGATAAATTTTGTTATGCTTTTGGCATTATCTACAGTGTTTCTAACCCAATCTAATTTCCCAATATCCTCAAGCATGAGGTCTATGCAATGTGCAGCGCATGGGGTCCAAAAGATGGTCTTGTGTTTTTCCTCTAACAGTCTACCAGCAAGAACATAGTTAGAGGCATTGTCTGTGATGATTTGAACAACATTAGCCACCCCCACACCCTGAATAACCTCATCCAATAGCTGAAACAACAAGTGGCCATCTTTTACCTTATCAGATGCATCAACTGATTTTAAAAACATGGTTCCCTGTGGGCAGAAGACAAGAAAGTTTATGATGGTACGGTTTCTTTGATCAGTCCATCCATCTGACATGATGGTACACCCTGTTCTTGCCCATGATTCCTTGAAATCTTGCAAATACTCATTAATTGATGTAATTTCTTTCTGCAAACGAAACCCCCTTAGCTCTTGCATAGTAGGGCCTTTGAAGCCTTTTCCAGCAGCATGTATGGCCTCAAACATAGGCTCATAATATGGTGAACGAGCAGCATTAAAGGGGATATCAGCATCATACCACCATCTAGCTATGTAGTCACAAGCAGTCTCCCTCAATTCTTTCTTCCAATGGTCATCTAAAGTGGGCTGAGAAAGACCTTTACTAACTTCAGGACCATGTGCATCTGATGGAGAGGAGCCTGAGTGAGTGAAAAAACTTTTGATAGTCCCATCACCCTTCATTCTACCCTTTCCCTTATCTTGAACAGAAGCAAAAGAGGGAGGAACATAACGGAAAGGGTTTGATGCATCAGTTTGAGGGATAGAGGAAGAACCCTCAAACTCATAGTGGGGGTTGGCAGCCATCATTCTTTGTATCTCCCTCTTCCTCCCAATTTCAGCCTGTATCTCTTTTTGCCTAGTCTTTTCTTCTTGAAATTTTTCAAAGCTTTCCAACAAAGTCTTTCTAATCTCCCCAATTTCCTCAGATTTACATGCAGTAATATTGCCTTTAATCCCTGCCAAGTGTTGTTTCAGCCTATGAATCCCCCCAGGACCTGACTTAATTTTCCTATGGCAAAACTTGCAACACATCTCATCATCAACCATTTCAACATATGCCCAAGCAGCATCTTTTGCTCTAGGTGCCATTTTTTGACTAGGAAAACAATCTGAAAATGAAAAATAAAAATAAAAATTGATTCAATGTTCATTTATTTGACTAAAAACACTCTCTAAGCTATCTTGATATGCACCTAAAATTTAATAAGTAAAAACAGATTTATAGAGGTGGAAAAAAATACCTCCAGGCACAAACTGCCTCCTCAAACTTGCTCCAAAAATCAGCTCCTCAATGCTGCTCCAAATGGCTGCCCAAGAAGCTCCTCACTCCAGCTACAATGCTCCTCCAAGACTCCTCACTGCTGCTCCAAAACAAGCTCAAGAACTGCTCACTAACTCTCAAAGAAGACTCTCACTCAAATGCATAAGACTGCTGTGAGTGAAATGAGAGCATTTGGCTGTCTTAAATAGAGTTTGGGAGGGGGAAATGGACCCCAAATGCATTTAACAAATCACAATAACCTTTTCATGTCCACAAACCCTAACTAACTCAGCCAAAAATCAGCAAAAAAGTGTTTAATTTTTGGTTAATACGCTGCCCAGCCGGTCTTGAACGAAACGGCCGTTTTTTGACGGGACCCGGCCGGGTTGACCGGGTCAGCTATGACCCGGCCGAGTCATTGGCTGACTCGGCCGAGTCATAGCTGACTCGGCCAGCCGAGCCGGGTCAAAGGCCGGGTCAGAAATTTTTTTAATGAAACGGAACGAAACGGCCGTTTCCGTTTCGGTACGGCCGTTTCGTAAAACACTGGTTAGCACAAGTCCGCTAGGAGCTTAAGCCAACTTCTATGAGCTCTTAGAAGAAGCTTTTAACTGTGATGGACGAAAACTAACTCAACCAGAGGCTAATCTACTTGCAGAAAGAAGTTGAAAGCTAGAAAGGAACGCAAACCCTAACAAACCCTAGTTTTACCGACTAACCCTACTGGTGCAAGTAAAAGGATGAAAGCTACAGAAATGGATGCCATTGACTTCTAAAAAAGTAAAATGCATGTGACTAAGCTACTTCTGAAGAGAAATATGAAGAAAACATCTTTTTGTATTTTCGAATAATATTTGTGGAATCACTTTGCAGGTGTTTTGACTATTTTGACTGTGCAGAGGTTGATTGGCGAAAGGAAATGGAGTGGACGCTTGCAGGAGGTTGGGAAGGTGTTAGGCCCCTATACTACTAGTGTAACCCTTATTGTTATTAGTACAACCCACTTATTATAATGATGTACCCATGTAGTGCCCATATTGTTACTATTGTGCCCCATAGAAGTTCACTATTGTTATTATTGTGCCCTTACATTATTATTGTTATGTCGGCTCTGATTATGTTATGACCCCTTAGACTCCTATATATAGAAAGGAGGTCTTTTCATTAGTATCATCCAAGAATTGTTCATTTGTGTAATGTAAAGAAGGTTGCCCCCTCGAAGAGGCTGAATTTTAAGGCGTTGATCTATCTTTTCTATCTTTTTCTTGAGCTGGTTTCATAACATTTGGTATCAGAGCTTTGGATTCTAGGGTTTTGCTGCTCCAAATAGGTCATCGTGGCATTTTCGCTATAACCTTTTTTCTGCGACGTTTCAGACTCTAAAAAAAAACCCATTTGAGAAGACATCGCATTGAATCTCGGGTCCGAATTTCAAAGCTTCTCGCAATATATTTGCGGAGATATGATCTGAGGAAGTAGGTCTTTCTGCAGACTCCTGAATTACATTCCAAACAGGTGAGCTGGGGAAAATCGTCATAACTTTCTCTCTGAGCATCGGATTGAAATTTCGTAAGAAGTTACAAAAAGAGGACGGGTTGTAGTTTCTTGTAGATATTTTTCAAAGCCAAAGGTCGAAACAGTGACTCGTGGCACGTCGTACAAGTTCGCTCTACTGAACTAGTCTATAATCAAGTCACTGTGGGAGATTTCGCATAACTCTTCCTTGGATAATCCAATTTGGGTCAAACTGGTGGCATTGGAAAGAGGACATAGAGGGATACTACAAATCACAATTTCAGAACTTAAAGATCCGAAAGTACAGAGTTACAGTCGTTTCAAGATCGAGCTCCTAAAATCAAGAAAAAGCAAGATAAGGAAGTTTGATGGCAAGGATCCGGTAAATTGGATACTTCAGATGGAGCAATATTTTGATCTACATGGTGTACCATTGTTACAAAAGGTATGTATTGCATCTTCATATTTAGAACCGGATCAATTTTTATCGTATGAAGGGCTTTGTTCTCATAAATAACTTGTTACATGGTCAATTTTCACGGAGGAAATGATAGCACATTATGAGGAAACAAAGAGCAACACCTTCTTTGGAGCAACACCACAACAATTGGAAAGAGTAAAAGGGCATTGTGACATAGTGGAAAGCAAAATTATGGAAACCAGGAAGCACACCCCTCACAACTATAAAGATAGAAGTGTTGTTTCTCCTAGCCTTCCACAACCTACAAGGGTTACACCACAACAATTGGAAGAAAAAAGAGAAAAAGGGCTTTGTTACAATTGTGATAGCAAATGCACTAAAGGTCATAAGTGTGCTAAGAAGAAATTATTTTACATAGAATATGAAAAGGAGGAAGAAAAGGATCAAGAAACATCAAAAGAAGAAGATATACGCCAGGACCCCACCCCAGAGAAAGAAAAAATGAATTAGACGATATCTTGTAAAGCATTGGCAAGAATTACCACTCCTCAAACTCTCAAGATAGAAGGACATATCAAGAAGAAAAAGGTGCAAGAAGTGAAAGATCACATCGAGAAAGAAGAAATGAATCCAACCATATCTTGTAATTCATTGGTAGAAATTACCACTCCTCAAACTATCAAGATAGAAGGACATATCAAGAAGTGAAAGATCACATCCAGCATCAAGAAATGAACCCGACCATATCTTGTAAAGGATTGGAAGAAATTACCACTCCTCAAACTCTAGAGATAGAAGGACATATCGAGAAGAAAAAGGTTCAAGCAGTGAAAGATCATATCGAGCATCAACAACAAGTTCTCCAACTTTTAAAGGATAACGCCACTTCGGTGAAAAATCAAGCGAAACAACAGGTAGATCAACATTGTAGTGAAAAATGTTTTGATGTAGGTGATTGGGTAATTTTACTGCTACATCTCAAGCAAGCTATTTATGAGAAGGAAATGTTGGCAATACTACATGCACTTAAAAAAATGGCGACCTTACCGAATGGGAAGACTCTTCAAGGATGAGGATGTGGAAGCATTGTTTTGTGCTATTTCTATTATCCAACCAGATTGGATAAACGAAGCAAGGGATGAATGGAAGAAGGACGAAGAAGTATGGCCACTTATTCAAAAGTTGCAAAAGATCCCAATTCAAACAATATTGCCAAAAATTGAAGAGGAAGGAAAAATCATATTCAAATCTGGAGCAGTCACAGAAACAAGAATCCGACAGCTACAAAATCGATCAATTTCAGAGTATCTCATCAAGTGGAAGAACGTACCTGCTGAGGATTCCACATGGGAGGACAAGAATTTTATACAGAAGCATCAAGAACTACTCAAGCGTTGAGGACAAGGCTTTTTGAAGGAGAGGGGCATGTTAGGCCCCTATACCACTAGTGTAACCCCTTATTGTTATTAGTACAACCCACTTATTATATTGATGTACCCATGTAGTGCCCATATTGTTACTATTGTGCCCCATAGAAGCTCACTATTGTTATTATTGTGCCCTTATATTATTATTGTTATGTTGGCTCTGATTATGTTATGACCCCTTAGACTCCTATATATAGAAAGGAGGTCTTTTCATTTGTATCATCCAAGAATTGTTCATTTATGTAATGTAAAGGAGGTTGCCCCCTCGAAGAGGCTGAATTTTAAGGCATTGATCTATCTTTTCTATCTTTTTCTTGAGCTGGTTTCATAACAGAAGGTGAGAAGAGGGCCTAAGGGGGTCTCTACCACCCTTCCAGAGAGGTTCACAGTGATCGGATCTCAAGAAACCGCTTTCGTGAGCTTCTACAAGAAGTCTGCAGGGGTTCTACAGGATGTTCTGTGGCTTTTATAGGATGTTTCTACAGGATGTTCCAAAAGGGGATTTTGGAGGGTTGATGGTGGAAGAAAGGTGAAGAAGTGGGTACGAAGGTTGGATGATGATGTGGAGGGGTCCAGGACCTGGCAAACGAAGTGGGTGAGTGATAAGGATGGTTGGATTTGTTCAAGGAGGGGTAGAGCAATGTTGCACAAAAATACGGAAATTAGGTCAAAGTGAGGGAACGTAGCAGATGTGAGGCAAGAATCAGAGTTAAAGGACGGAGAAGGCGGTGTTGATGGAGTAGGGGTAGGCAAAGAGGTATCACAGGTGCTCTGCAAGTTATTTTCCAAACTATTCAAACAAAGACTCGGAAAACCAAAGACCTAGCTACTTTAACCTAATCTGACCTAAATATCAGCAAAGAAAATGAACAGAAGTTTATTGGCAACAAAATCATGTGAAATAGCTATGCAAACTAAGCAATCATGGACCTGAGCATGTAACCACAACTGGTATCAACTTCCACAAATGAGAATCTAACACTAACAATTGCATGACGAAGCAAAGACAGTGTTTTTGGTGGCGGCAAGGACGCCTTGGTCCCAGCTCATGGTCCCATGGAGGGAGAGGTGAGATCAGGGGTGCTTGATAGCCTTTTTCTGAAGATCTTCTTTGTTATCAACCTATCAAACCAATCTGAACATGAAAAGCCTTTTTAATCATCAACAATGACCTAGGTAACCAAGCAAGACTTTAATCTACTTAACAGAAATTATTTGATAAAGACATCAACAACACATAACAGTACACAAAGGAAGCCTTGGCACTTGGGTTGGGCCCAACCCCAAGAGCTGCAGGCTCCTAAGAAGAAGCTCAGAACTGGTGCCAAATGAAACTGCCTTCCGTTACTCAAAAATAACCATGTCACAAAAAAAGCTATACAGCAGACGCTACAAAATGAGCTGAGAAACTAGCAGCACTATAGTGCAGAATACAATTGTTCAAAAAGTAACCTACGAAGGCTGGAAGCCTTCCTATTTATGCACCACGAGGACCTCCAACAGTCCTCCTTGATTCGAGGGGCTTGGCTGCCCAAACTGCTAGTACTCAATCACTTCATAAAAGTTGCTCGGCTGCCCTTGGGAATCAACGTTGGTGGGTTGCTGAACTCCGAGCTGATGGTGGAGAACTCGAGGAAGAGGCCATTTAGTGCAGGAGGCACCCTCCCTACGAATCCTCAGCCTTGTCCCCTTGCATTCGGCTATCAAATGGCTCATAAATGCTTGACCTTGGTCCAAAAGCTGTCCAAAAATCTGCAATAAACACGTAGTAGTCTTCATGGTCAAGTGACTATCCTCATTCGTTCAATCAACATAAACATACTCAAAAGCATGCATAAACTATGAAGAATGGTGGATTAATGGAGAACAATAAGCAAAATGAGCCCAATAAGTTACCCATTTTTGGGGCTCATCAGTTTGCAGACTCAAGAAAGCCCTATGCGGCTTAAAGCAAGCTCCTAGGGCATGGTATGCAAGAATGTATGCATATCTCTTAAGAACTGGATTCGTCCAAAGCGTTGCAAATCCAAATCTTTACATCAAGGTGGTGAAGAATGAACTAGTCATTATACTACTATATGTGGATGATTTTCTTATTACGAGTGTATAGCGCAGAATACAAAAATGCAAGAACATGTTATCAGCTGAATTCAAAATGAAAGATCTAGGACTTATGCACTATTAATTGGGTTTGGAAGTCTGGCGGAAACCCGAAGAGATATATCTCGGTCAAGGTAAATACATAATCGAGATATTGCAAAAGTTCGGTATGATGGATTCCAAGCCTATGACTACTCCCATGATCACTAATCTCAAGAAGTTAAGAAGCTTCGACTCTAGTCTCGTCGATCCTACTAGCTATCGTAAGTTGGTGGGCTCTCTGATGTACTTGGTAAATACAAGACCTAATATATGTTTTGTTGTAAATGTTCTTAGTCAATTTCAGTTGGAGCCTCGTCATGACCATTGGATAGTTGCTAAGCATATTTTGAGATATCTATGTGGCACTATACATCACTGCCTGAAGTATGATGGAAAGGAAGTTAAGTTGACAGGTTTTACAGAGTCCGATTCGGGTGGCAATGAGATCGATGGAAGAAACACTATCGGTGGATGTTTCAGTTTGGGATCTGCAATGGTTTCATGGATGAGTAGAAAACAAGCTTTTGTTGCATCAAGTAGTGTTGAAGAAGAACATTTTGATGCATGTGCAGTAGGAAAGGAGGTTGTTTGGTTAAGAAAAATTTTGTCAGATTTATTTGGAAATCCTTTGGATCCTACAGTGATAATTTGCAATAATCAAAGCAGCATCAAGATGTCTGAAGACCCTGTATTCCATGCAAGGACGAAGCATATCAACAACAAGTACCATTACATTAGGAGCTTGGTACAAGATGGGGTCGTGAAGCTACAGTATATTCTGATAAATGAACAAGTAGCTGATGTGTTGACGAAGTCTCTTCCGAATAAGAAGTTTGAATATTTTAGAAGCATGCTTGGGTTGGTTGATATTACAGATCTAGTTGATAGAGAGAGATGAAGCATCTAATGGCGGATGCTTGGGAGGGCATTTGGCCAACCTATGTGTTGATTTCTAGATCCCGAAGAGGGAGGGTAGCGTTGGTCATGGAGCTCTGACCTTGGATACATACGTAGATCCCTAGGTTGATGGTTAGCAAGCATGCCTGATGGTACCTAGAGTGGCTGAAAGCTTGAATTCATCTTAGTCCCACCCAGATAGATTACCATGGTCAGGTATCTAGTCTATAGCATTGAGTGTGTTAGAACTCTTCGTAGTTCATTTCATTTCGAAATCTTCCCTGTACACTCTTATGTAATTATGAATACCTCCCTAGTTAAGAGGGAGTATTGAAGAATGTAACTAGTGTCGGTCTTCATAATTGTACTTTATCAAAAGAAAATTTATTATTAAAGAAAATGACTTACTAAAGCATGGGTTTCATGCTTGGGTCAAAGTTTTCTAGGTCAAAGCCTCCATTGAAGGCTTCTAGGTTTTGTCTTGAGTCATTAGAGTCATTATCAATTTTATTAGACCCTTCCCTTCTTGGGCTTTTGTATCATGTAAAAAGAATTACTTGAGTCAAAAAGGTAATTTGTCCCCCCCACACTAAGTCGGCCCAATCCCCAAGAAGTCGGCCTACATGAGGGCAATTTGACCCAATAGAAAGGTTATATAAGGAGAGGCAATTCAGCCTATTTCATTCACTCACTCAACAAGGTTGATCTACAAGAAAGAGAAGCATAAAAGGAAAGCGAAGAAGCTAGATAAGGACGAAGTTTTTTGGGAAGATCTAAATCAAGATTTGGGCTATCTTTCTCTCACACGTGCAAAGGTTTCTAGGCAGTTGCTGGGGCCAAAAATCTGTGTCTATTGCAGGTCCAAAATTCTAAAGCTGGGGGTCGAAATTTTGCTATTGGTGGGCCGAAATTTTGAACTAAAGTTGCTACTGGGAAGCTGTCACTTGGAGTATTTCGTCAAGATCATCTGTTGTAGGGAAGGGCTGACTTGGTGGTTGGAGGAGGTCTTTGTCTAGGTCTAAGAAGTCTGGATTGTGTCTCATCTTGATTTGAATCTACAGAAGGAAGAGTTTGTGACTAGGTTTTCCCCTTATAAGGGTTTTTCCCTAGCTGATCACCTACATCTTGTGTCTCTTGTTCTTGTGGTCTTCATACACATATAATTTGGTAATTGCTTGATGAAAGATAAACTAATTAAGTAAAAGAAGCCAACATAATTCACAAGTAATTATCAAGAAATAGGAATCAAACCCTAAATTCTACTAGCATTGATTTCTCAGCAGGTAGCTAAAGCAATAGACTTTTATTCAACTACAGAAGTACTTTGCGTCAGGAAAGTTGCGGTAGGGTTCTATTGTATGAACAATTTCCTAAAAAGAACTTGCTTCCTACTCCAATGGTTTGGGGCCCTAATTAGGGTACAGGAATAGCCCATGTGGATTCTTGGTTTAGTACCTTGTATACTTACTGCCTCTGGAACAATTTCGGACTTTGGTTGAGATGGTAAATTCCCTAATCCAGAGTGTATCTATCTGACTGGTCAAAGCCAATTTTATTTACTCCAATAGAATAACCTGTGCCAAAACAAGAAAACGGTTTCTAGGTAGGGTGGGATCAACTCCACCAAAACTAGACAAAAATATTAGATAGGGTGGAATCACCTCCAACGAAGTTAATAAAAAAGAAGGGGTCTTAAAACCCTTAGAACCTCAACTAAAGAAAACAGAAATATCCAATCTGAATTGATGATCCAAAATAATTCCAACTCCCCATTATTTATAGATTTTCTCATGGGGTTCTCTCTAATGTGAGGGATTGCAAGTGCAACCCCCAATTTGGCATTTTTGCCCTAGCTGCCCCAAAATTTACACAATATTGCCCCAAACATTGGTGAATGGGGTTTACCCCCTTTATCAAGACTATATCCTACAGGGTTGGACAAGAAACTTTGTCAACTTGTAGGTAATTAATCCATAGGGGGCATTACAATGTGGAGCTTGGTGACAACAATAAGTATGCAGCGGAGGGCATTAATAGCATAGAGTTCCAGCTAGACTCAGGGAGTCTTATGAAGGTGAAAGAGGTGATATATGTACTTGAGTTGGAGAAGAATTTACACTCAATTTTGGCCATGGAGGACAAAGGACTTGAGGTCAGTTTCACGAGAAGTGAGGTAGTTGTCAAAATGAAAGGGGTTAATCCTAGTGTGAGGCGAGTCATAAGCAGGAGGGAGACTAACTTGTATCTATTGACAGGACATCCAATGAAATCCCTGCTACATAGTAGTGGCAGTGAGAGTGAGGTTTGGCACAGGAGGATGGGACATTTACACTACAGGGCTCTACCACTATTACAGGAGATAATC
Source organism: Pinus tabuliformis (assembly GCA_031772625.1). NCBI lineage: Eukaryota > Viridiplantae > Streptophyta > Pinopsida > Pinales > Pinaceae > Pinus > Pinus tabuliformis. The sequence goes on along the minus strand of CM062819.1, from coordinate 791,841,785 downwards.
AGTAGTTTTTTAGAGTTTATTATAGAGCATGATGATGCGTGAAAGTGATGTGTGCTTAACAAGCAAACCAAGGTAGCATTTCCTAGCAGTGAGACCAGGTCCAAAGGTGTGTTGGATTTGGTGCATTCTGACATCTATGGTACTATATCAATGGAGTCGATCTCGGGGAGTAGTTATTTTGTGACATTCGTAATTTGTGGTCCTAAGTCTGTGGAGTCTATCTCGAGAAGAAGTTATTTTGTGACATTCATAAATGATTGTTCCAGGAGGACATGGATTTACTTCCTAAAGACCAAGGATCAGGTCCTCAGTTGATTTCAAGAGTTCAAAGCTCTTGTGGAGAACCAAATTGAGAAGAAGATATGGGCCGAGCAGACCTTGAGGAATGAGGAGGAGCACATGGAGACTCCGAGCAATAATTTTAGGAAGAGTAGACCACTAACCAGATTTTCCAGTTATTTGACCTTGATAAGCAACATCAATGAATCCAAGCCTTCTACTTTAGAGGAGGCAACAGATCAGCAAGTTTAGAGGGACGCCATGATGGATGAGTATAGTTCCATCACGAGGAACAAAGTTTGGGACATAGTACTGAGGCCTAAGTAGAAGTCAGTAATCACTTCTCGATCGATCTATAAGATCATGCATGCAATCACTGTTGATAATATCGGCGATATATCGCCGATATTCGAAAATATCGCGATATTTTCGGCAAAACGATATATCGCCGAGAAAATATCGCGATATTTTCTGTTTTGATAATATCGCGATATTTTCAAAATATCGGAAAATATCGGCAAAATATCGCGATATTTTGAAAATATCGGCAAAATATCGGCTATATTTAAAAATTTGGAAAAAATATTTTTTATGCTTGCCGATATTTGCCGATATTTTGCCGATATTTTCGCCGATATTGCCGATAAGATATTTTCTGGACCCTCGCCGATATTTTCCCGATACCGATATTATCAACACTGCATGCAATTAATGGCAGTGTCAAGAAGTATAAGGCGAGCTTCGTGGCAAGAGAGTTCTTGTAGAAGGAAGGAGTAGACTACAAGGAGAAATTTGCACCTGTCACCAAATATGCATCTATCAAAGCAGTCATATCTATTGCTTCAGAGATGGGGTGGAAGATGATGGATGTGAAAACTACCTTCCTCAATGAAGTAATTAAGGAAGAGGTGTATATTGAGCAACCTCAAGGCTTTGAGGTGCATGGCAGGAAGTCCCATGTATGCAAATTGAATAAGGCCCTTTATCGACTTTGGCAAGCACATCGAGCATGGTATTCCAAGATTAATGGGTACCCAATTGGATTGGGCTTCACCAAGAGTGAGGCAAACTCGACTTGTATTATGTATTTGTTGAGGTTGAGGCACTCATCTTGGTACTCTATGTTGACAATCTCTTTCTGATGGGATCGAATAAGCTCATATGGATGTGCAAGTAGAACCTTCCTTCAGAGTTCGAGAAGGACATTAGATTGATGCAATATTTTTGGGATTAGAGGTGTGGCAATGGCCAAGAGAGATTTCTTGTGGGCAAGGCAAGTATACAGTTGAAATTTTGAGCAGATTCAAGATGAGGATTGCAAGCTAATGTCTACACCTATGATCACCAACTTGAGGAAGCTAAGTGCTATTCAGGGTGAGTTGGTGGATCCCACTTTGTACAGACAACTTATTGGGTCCTTGATGTATCTAGTCAACGTTACGCCAGATATTTGCTTTGCAGTGAACACACAGACAGTTTATGGTGGAGGCGAGGTAGGTTAATTGGGTGGAAGTGAAGCATGTGTTGAGGTATCTTCGAGGTATAGTGGACTTTGGAGTCTGGACTGAGATATGTCAAAGTTGGTGGAGTGGAGTTGCAGGGCTACACAGATTTTGATTGGTCAGGGAGTGTAGTGGACAAGAAATCTACTTTTGGATGTTGTTTCAGCATAGAATCAGTTAAGATCTCATGGTATAGCAAGAAGCAACACTTTGTGGCACTTAGCTTAGCAGAGGCAGAGTACATGCAGCGAGTCTGGCGAGTTGTGAGTTAATATGGCTTCGCAAGATGCTCACAAGATTATTTGGTCTTGAGATGGTGCCAATTGTGATTCATCGTGACAATCAGAGTTGCATTAAGCTCTCTGAAAATTCAATATTTCAGAGTACATGCAGCGAGTCTGGCGAGTTGTGAGTTAATATGGCTTCGCAAGATGCTCACAAGATTATTTGGTCTTGAGATGATGCCAATTGTGATTCATCGTGACAATCAGAGTTGCATTAAGCTCTCTGAAAATTCAATGTTTCATGATAGGTGCAAGCACATAGAGATCAAATACCACTCCATTAGAGACAAGGTCCAGAGAGGTGTTGTGAGATTGCAGTATATCTCCAGAAAGGAGCAGGACGCAAATATTCTCACCAAGCCTCTAGTGAAGGGGAAGATTGTGTTTTACATGGATAAGCTAGGGGTGGTAGAGAATCTCTTCAATGTTAGGAGGGAGTGTTTTTTGTACCTTCAAAAAGTCTTCTACATAGAATTAGTGTCTTAGAATGTAGAAGATATTGCATGGCCTCTTAAGGTGCTTGCTTGGTGGAGTAAGTGATATTATGATTTCTTCCCTAAGGTTAGCTTAGAAAAAGTACAATAAGTAATTTAGATAGTTATTGTGGATTAATAGGCCAAAGTTCTAAGAATAAATAATAAACTTATTTAAGTGACTTGGATATAATCTCAATCATTCATCTCAAGTGAGGCTTAAGATTAAATCCTGTCCATTGATCACTTAAGAAATTAAGATTAGCAACTTTGGCTTAATGAAATTATAAAATAAGCCTAAGGGAGAGGTGAACACACTGTTGTGGAGGAAGCGATTTTCTCTACAACGAGAGGCTCAACTTGACTAAGGAGAAGTGAGGAAAAGTGCAACAGGGAATTCTGGGAGAAATTCAAGGAGGTCGAGTCGTTGAATAAGGGGTCGGATAGTAGAGGAGGCCAAATTATCTAGGGAGGTCGACTTCTGTAGTGTAGAGGGGTTGCATGAGTGTTGACGGTGCTGGACCCGCCAACATTCAGGGGATCTCCCCGGTATGAAGCCCCAACTATACCTTACACCATTTGGTGTAGGAGTCCCATCCGGTATGATGGCACGGTTGCCATTATCTTAAAGATTTGCCTTAGCTATTGCTTGTCAACACATGAGAGTGGTTTACTTTGTCTTCGAACAGCAAGGTTCACGTGCCTAGTAAGTGCTTAGTGTCGCTTGTGTCAAAGTTCTTTCACTGCAAAGGGAGAGGGTGGAAGTGAGTCTCAGGTCGAAAGGGAATAGTCCCAACTCTGCTCTAGACACACAACGCATCAAGACATGCACAGCATCCAACAGAGTAATCCACACGGATGCGACAATCACAAACACAAGGTGACAAATAGCACATACAACACCCAGCGGAATAGTCGACACAAGTGTGACGGGCGTTATAACAAGTTTACAAGAATGAATCTATTGATTGTCCAGCGGGATAGCCCACACGGGCGAGACAGCGTTAGCAACTAATACAACACATTTCCAATAGCATATATACTAAAACAACCGAAATATTTCAACTGTCTTAATACAGCTTAAAGCAACATGCATTACAAGTGTCCAAAGAATAGTCTTACAGCTGAATACAATACATGTGTGAAAACGTGCTGGCCTACTAACAGGCTTCTAAATTAAGAAAAAGTTCCAAGACACATCCGTACACCATTACATCACTAACCCCAATAGCGAGGCGTTGGAGCCATTGCTCGCTCCTCAAAGAAAAGATTACAGACTCTCAAGGCTATGTGGGAGGAGCCAAGGTGAAAAGTCCTTTGCATGTACAAATGAGGGGTATATATAGCCAAGGGTGAAACTGACCCTTGTGACTGTTCGACTTCCCTCATGACTGTTTGACTTACATGACTCTTCAACTTTACATGAATCTCTAACTTTACATGTGGGTCTCTTGGACTTCCACGTTACATTACATTGATTACAACAGTATGGCCCATAGTAGTGATGTGGCCGAGATGACTCATGACATGACTCGACACGACAGTGCTAGTATGTCCATGTTGATGGTGGTGTCCATGTCGAGCTGCAGTGCTGCTAAGTGATGAGAGTGCTCTCAGTGCACTAAGTCTTCGATGGTCTTGGTGTTCGCTTGATAGTTCATGCATGTGCATGTGTCTCCTTCGCTTGCTACTTGGTACGCTTCATGTGTTCGTTCGTTCGTGAACAAGTCTCCTAGCATACACTCCTTGTTCATCCCGTTCGTCGTCGCGCCATGTCTCATCCATGTACCTGTATTTGCAATCACTCATGACAAGACAACATCAAATCCATAAATCTCCTAGTCTACCATGATGCATTGTATTTCGCTTTCGGATGTAGGTGACCGAGAGAGAAGACAAGCCTCTGAAACTACACAAGGCACATTTCAAGTCGAGATGCGAGCTCAAGGCACTGTCCATGAAAATTGCGCAGAGATCACTAGGAGGTTGAGATGGGCAATCTGGATTGGCAGTGACTGTCTGCGGGATCTGGCTTGGCTGGAGGGCAAATCTACACAATTTTTTCAGGGAGACAGTGTAGGAAGCAAGGGGAGACTGGCAGCAAAAACTGCGCAATTTCTCTAGGGAGCTGGTAGCGGGCTGTGACAGGCTACTCGCAAAACTGCGCAGAGCTGGGACACTGGCCTGCTGGACATCCCTGCGTAGTTTCTGAGCTGAGTAGGATGCTAGGCAACTGGAAGACTGCTCATGCAAACTGCGCAGTTTTCAGGAGGAGCAGGTTGGCTGATAGGGTGATTGGCTGGAAAAACTACGCAATCTTTTGAGGGCAGTGCAGTGACAGGCAACGGGTGTCTGTCCAGCATGTTTGCGCATTTTCTTCAGTCAGCGAAAGCGGGCATGCTTGGTAGCTTCTACACAATTTTTTGGAGTGAGGCCCAAGGTCATTGCCTGGTCAAACTCTCTAGTTGACCAGCTAGAGGCTTGATGGGTCTGCTTGCGAGCAGCGCAGTTTGGGTGACATGCTGAGCAACTTTTGCATTGTTCTGGGTGACAGTCAGTCTGGTCGATTCCAGGATTGCACAATGCAGACTGCCTAGGAGACAGCCTCAAGCTCTATGCAATTTTGGGCAGGAGTACATGATCACTGAGGGCTAAGACTTCGTAGTGCAACTCAGCAGAAGTCCGGCTGTTGGAGGGTGGTCAAGTCGACAGGGTTTCAATTTCTGGAGGCTGATTTTCCCAGTCGAGCCAAGTTTCCAAGTGCCCAACAACTGTATTCTCCTATGTATTCTCTGTGGGTCCAACCCATAATTTTCTCGAGAAATTTAATGAAGGAAGATCGTGTTGGGAGTAAATTTGTTGTTGTGGTCTGATTGATCTCTTCATTTTATTTTCGTTGCATTTTTTAAGTTAATATACCAGTGTATTTACTTTTTGGAAAATTTAAAAATGTGAGATAAATATTTTTCTCAGGTTTTAATAAATTGTTGAAGTAAAATCAATCAGATTTGGTAAGAGAAAAATTAACAGTGATGATGCCAAACATGAAGAAAAAGGCGTTGGAATATTGGTATTACAACTTGAGTCAAGAGGCAGGATGGAAGTGAAAGACATGTTATGGGTGCCAAAACTCAAGTGGAGTTTGCTCTCAATCTCTATGACGGATATGGGGTTTTGTGTAGCATTCTAGGATGGGAAGGCACTAACAAAACCCAGGGGATCTAGTTCTGATGAGGAACATGTCATTTTAATATCAGCCCTTGATCTCAAGTGAGGCGAGATCTAATCTCAACCATCCATCACACTGGATATTAGGGTTATGGTTTTAGCTAAATGAAAATTTGTAAAAGCAATGCTAAGGAGAAAGAGAAGACACACCACACAACAGCACGAGACTGAGAGAGGCATCTTAGTGAGAAGTGTAATACTCTAGTGTGTTGGGTTCAAGGAATGGGGCAGCAAGGAGATCCATTTTAGCTAAGGAGAAATTAATCAATTGGATCAAATCCAATGTTGTACATGTATTTCTATGGTTGGGCCATTATCCTAAACAGGAGCCCATGTAGGTTCTAAATCAATTTAATGATGAACTAGTTTGACTGGGAAAAATCTATTGTGTCATTTTATTTTTGTGAGATTAGTTATGTTTTGTTTCCACTAATTAATGTTAATAACCTAGTTGTGCAATTCATTCAACAGATCTTTAATCTGCTAGTTTAATGGTTTGTCGAGTGCTAGGTTTGCAGGAAAACCAACACTAAATATCTAGATGCATGATATTTCCTAAAGTAGAACATTGGAGCAATAAAAGGTATTTTCAAAAATGTTAAAGGATTTTAAGAAAATGAGTGGTTTTCTATGTGCAAAGTTTTATTTATGAGGGCAAACTTATAGAAGTGTATGCCAATGCCAAGCTTAATACTTGAGTGCTCTTTCTAAAAGCCCCTTGACTAAGAAACTCTAAAATAATCTTTTAGGAAGCATGCCCTTGGTACTTGTGCCTTGTGGTCCACTTTGACTGAAATAAACATATATAATTGTGTTTTATGTTCACATTTAAACCTTCATCATGCATTAATTCGCCCTGGAAGAAAGAGAATGAATGTGCCCTTGAAGAATGTGCATTTACACCCACCTAGACCAAGTCAACCTTGATACTCTCACCCTAGAAGAGGTACCCTTGACACTTGTTCAAATGGATCTTCATTAATTTCATGTGATCTCCTCAAATATGTGTAAATGGGCATCCTTTGACCAAGTTAAAACTGTCACTAGTCACTTCACATGTGTGCAAGATACGAACAAGTCTATGCAGTAAGTGGATATATCCTCATAGTGGAGTGCACTACCTAGGGATGTGTATAAGGTGGTTGAGGTGGAGGGTCAAAAACATGGGCACATGATAGTCTTCATAGTTAACCCAAGGCTCAACTAACTCTAATCTCGTGCCAAAGGATAAGAACAAACATGAGTGCATGTGTGAACACGACTCAGACTAAGGTGAGGGTGAATTGGCTTTATGTTATGTGTTTTTCCTCAAAGTGCATGCCAAAAGAGGGAGATGCAAGTCTCATGTGTACCCATGGACTTGAGTTATAACCCCAAGTGATAAATTAGCAAAATAAAATTTAGACAGAAGGCCTCGATGAAGAATTAGAATAATAAAGTACTAATAGGCCAATATTAGCTATTCAACGTTTACAATTTTTGAATTTTAATTGAAAATATACAACAAATTAGGTGTATGTTTACATTGGAAAAAATGGAACTATGAGACTTTGTGGGTACTATGGTTTAGGACTTACAAAATTATAGACAAAATGTAATATGTCACTTCTAGGAGATGGAGTGAGGTGAAATGTAGGTGTAATTGAGCATTTTACCTAGGGAAAAGTTTAACACGTGATGTAATACACAAATCACCTTGGTAAAATGGTGAGAAGTGGTGAAAATGTATGTAAGAAATGACATGCATATGAATGGGACTAGGTAAACGCGTCATCATATTAGAGGTTAGCCCTACAACACTAAGTGAAAGTGACTAATGTGACCACTATGATGAAGACATGTGAAGAAAATGATACACCCCTATAGCAACCTCCACCAACATCCCAACCTCTTGAAGGCTAGAATGATCCCATCAATTGTACAAGATCATGTTCACCACTAATGTCAATATGAGGGATAACAATGCTAAATGTAGTCAAGACTCAAGAGAAACAACAAGGTCGCTCATCCCTATAAAAATGGTCAAAGTAGAAGGCTATCGTAGGACCAACAGGATAGGAGAAATCCAAGAAACCTAAATAAACAAAGGGAAGATTGCTAGAGGCATTCAAAAAGTATCTAAAGGGGGGAAGACACTCAATAGAGGCTGAAGAGAACAAAGTTCATTCTTCAAATCAAATATTCCAGAAGATTTGGAATATAAAGATATCCATTGAGGATACAAATATCATATATTAGGAAGTATGAAGAAGATGGTGATACAAATGAGAGTGAGAAGTCTGCTTATATATTAGGTAGGTTCCTCTTCATGGAGGGTCATGTCCCATTTAGACATGCCTCTTCATCCTAATTACTAATTAACTTATCATTATTACAATTATCCTCATTACTTATATTTATAATATTTATATATATTTTATTCGTAACATTTCCTTCCTCCTCAAAGAAGCTTTGTCCTCAAAGCTTGTTGATGAAAGGGCTTGATTTCTTTTCCTTCTATGAACATCTTCTCGTCTCGAGATAGTCATCTTTGTTGATACAAGTTGATGTGTTCCTTGGAGTGACATAAATTTGTCGCACGGAGAAGGGATCAGACCATCCTAGATCAATCTTCTGTGGAACCTTGCAGTGATTGAAAACTTGTGATGAATTGTTATCACTATTGAGTTGTACGCACTTCAGTGTTCTTGGGAACATAAGTTTGTTGTTTATGTTCCGAGTGACACGGATTCGTAGATTGATTGAGATGTCTATTCTTGTGATTTGGATGTAGATAAAGACTTCTTTTAGTTTCCCTTATCATGTGTATTGCGAGATTTTGAATTACTTCAGGTTCCGATGTCGTCGAGCTGGTTACAGAACCTTCACTTTGGATGTTCATCGTCTAAACTACAACATCTAAGTTTGTATTTTCTTCGACTTGCTTGTCTTCTTCTTGAGTTGTGACATCCACTGGATCAGTATCTGTTACTTTCTCTTCCACTTGGACTTCCACTTGGACTTCTATATTCGATGCTTCCTTCTCGATAAATTGTTGCACCTTATTTTCCAATGACTTCTTGTCCTTAGGCTTCTTAATTTGTGTCAATAACTTTTCACTATGGTCTTTAAGCCGAGAAACTTCTTCCTTTTTGTCAGTGATGAGTTTGTCAATTTCCCTTTGCATATTTTGTATTACTTTTTTACTTTCAAGGGAAATTACCTCTGCGATATCTTGCATATATTTTGGTGTTACGGAATTTGGCTTCACAGTAATATCCTGTAATGTCATCTTTTTCTTTTTGTATAAAAATGTCAAAAACTTCTTCTTCGTATTTAGGATGAAGCTCCCTAGTGTTTCCATCCAGGGTGAACCCAAAACAATGTCACTTTCATTAAAAAAAGGTTTTCACAATGAATTGCGAGATAAAAGTATAATCCCCAATATTTAGTTGTAAATTGATTATGTCGTATTGTTTGTCACTTGTGTCAACAAAATTCGTTTCAATTATATTCGATTCAAGAATCACTAATAGGTTAGCACATTTAGGACTAACATAATTACTTCTTTCAGTATGACTGATAGAGATTATTATATCTCTTCCTGCAAGTGATCCTTTGATTTTAAATAGTATATCAACACATTTACTAAAGGTTTTAGGAAATCTTTCGTCCTTCAGTTTTGTCTTGGAATCCATGTTGTATTCATTAATAATTTAGTCAAATTTTGACTATGAAACTTATGTATCCTTTATAACGACTAAGTATACGAAGTGTGATAGTCCCACTTTTTTAAATATCCTTCAGTCTTACTTGATAATGTTATGATAGCCTTCCTTGAAAAAATTCCCTTCTATACCACCTATGTACTTTGAGAGTATAAGAATATATTTTATCTTTTATATTTTATATTTTATATATATATATATATATATATAAGTTTATAACTCTACCAATTTATTTTATTAAGGTTGAACTTTCCCTCCAGTAAATATATTCAAATGGAATTTGGAGTTGAAATGGGGATGGTTTTTTAGTTTTGTTTTCTTTTTAAATATATATAATAGTTATATTAAATATAATATATAAGAAATATATATTATATCTAAATGTTTTTCTTTTTCTAAATTACTTTTTTATTTTTTATTTCGCATATATGTAGTCTTTATCACTAATATTCTTTGCTAAGAAACCCTTAAAATAACCTTGATTATTTACTTTCTTTTTTTTTGTTTGGACACGACTCTTGAACTTCAAAAATCGTGACCTGTTTGTTCCTGAATTTCAATTGGCAATTATCCCTTCATGTTCACGGATTTATTAAGGTATTGATTGGTCTAGCGCCAATTAATTAAAACATCAGGGTTTCACACAGATTGCGGAAGTACGGTGGCATCAAGGGTCAACAACAACTGTTGTATGCACAGGTGTGACGTGGGTGCAGCTCACTTGCAGTGGACGAGTCTTTGATGCACGGTGAATGCAAACGTGATAAAGGGAGCCGCGAGTAGGAGGACACGGTAGCAAAGACAGAAGAAGGGTTGGTGGTTGTGAGTGGTTCGAGCAGTGTGCAACAGTGAACTGTAGTGAGCGAAAGGTGGAGGCAGGTTCTAGGTTGCATCCAGAGGCTAAGCATGGAGTATAGTGCAATGGATGGAATCAACAACTGTAAACTTTTGCAGGGTCGTGACAAACATGAATGGCAAGTGTGGCGGTGGGCTTGTTTGGTGTCGTGGAAAAGAGAATTGACATCCGTCGATGTTGTGGTGGCTGTGTCGAACTTCGTCGACAGTGGTAGTGGAGTCGTGGTGAGCCGCTGCCCTTTTATATTTTTTTTATGCTTTCAATTATTTATATATATATATTTTTAATCCTTTGTTTTTTTTATATATATAAATTGTTTTTTTTCCTATTATATATATATATATATATATATATACTTTTTAACTTTGTTTAAAATATTTTTTTAATATATAATTTTATTTTTTTTGGCCAAAGGCCTCTGACAAATCAACGACGGAGAAACTCCAAACGTGTAGTGAAACGCTTCAATCTTGACGGCAACAACGTTGACGAAACCTTGATGGCCAAGGGCCTGGATCAGAGAGTGTGGCTCTGTGCAGCGGTTAAGCAGCCAAAGGATTGAACCGCTTTGATACCAAATGACGCGAACAAAGTTCGTTCTTCAAATCAAATACTCCAAAAGACTTGGAATCTAAGTTGCACGAAACGCTGAAACGTTTCAAAGTTTCCGAAACGGGTACGTTTAGAAACATCACCTCCCAAAAATGGAAACGTCGACCGAAACGTCATATACTATGTTGCATGAAACTTCAAAGAACCCGGCGTTTCGGGCCGTACCTGTACCCGAAACTCCAAAACTTGGCCGAAACTCGGCCGAAAATCGACCATCATGTAATCATACATTAGAGTTAATATAGACCTCTTTCTCCTTTCAAATTGTCATATATGGGTCTTATTCCCTTTTTTCTGGCAAGATAATGTGTTATTCACTTATTTCTTTATATATATATATTATATATATATATATATTTTTAGATATACATATATGACGTTTCCACTGATGTTTCAGTCGACGTTTCCATTTTTGGGAGGTGACGTTTCTAAACATAACCGTTTAGAAACTTCGCTAACGTTTCAGTCGACGTTTCCATTTTTTGGAGGTGACGTTTCTAAATGTACCCGTTCGGAAACTCCCAAATGTTTTGGCGTTTCGTGCAACTTAGGTCATATATGTATATCTAAAAATATATATATAAAGAAATAAGTGAATAACACATTATCTTGCCAGAAAAAAGGGAATAAGACCCATATCTGACAATTTAAAAGGAAAAAGAAGTCTATATTAACTCTAATATATGATTACATGATGGTTGAGTTTCAGAGTTTCGAGTACGAGTACGGCCCGAAACGCTGGGTTCTTTGAAGTTTCGTGCAACATAGCTTGGAATATAAAGATATCCATTGAGGATACAGAGATTATATATTACAAAGTATGAAAAAGATGGTGATACAAATGAGAGTGAGAAGTCCTCTTATATATTAGGCAGGTGCCTCTTTATGCAAAGTCATGTCCCATTTAGACATGCCTCTTCATCCTAATTACTAATTAGCTAATCATTATTACAATTATCCTCATTACTTCTATTTATATTATTTATATATATTTTATTCGTAACAGAGGCATCAATGGATTGAAGAGTGGAAGGAGACTATGAAGACTCACACCTTATTTTCCCCAAGAGATCCATGAAGACAATCTCTTCAAAGGAAAGAAGAACCAAGTAGGAATATCACTCCAATATTGCAACTAAATTGCCCAAAGTACAAATCTTATGAAGAAAGTAAGAAACATTGAATATGTTCTTAAAGCACAAGGGACAGACGCCAAACTTGGCCTAGATAGTGACCTAAGGAATTGTTTGTTTGCAATGGATCATCTACTAGAGCATGATGGATTAGACTATTTCTAACCACACCAAATCCAAACTAGGTCTCCAACCTTAAAACAATAAAGAATACTTGGTTTGATAATCATGTCTAATATGTTTCATCATCAAGGTTGTTGATTTTTCCACGGCACTTCAGAATCAGGTTTATGTCTAAGATTACGATCACAAACACACCAAAATACCACAACACTAACACTTTGCACAGCGGAAAACGTGCAGTAGTGAATCAATGTAGCACACAAGACAAATTTTATCCCAAAACTTGTTATATTACAAACTTTAATACAACAAACATGTTGATTTTGAGTAGCATCGGATGTTCTCTAGCCATGAAAATTGGTGGAGAGGCTAAAGCGCATGAGATCTCCAAGACCCAGAAATGGTTTGGGGAAATTCTACCAGGTGAAGGAGATATTAAAATAATTAATATCTTTAATGGGTTCCTAAGTCTAAACTAAGGAAAATAAAAATATTAATGGGTATTAATAAAACTTGGTTAGAAGGTTCTAAATGACATGGATCAAGCCAAATCTAATCTTAGCCATTGATTAAAGATGTAATCTCGGTCGTTGAAGACTCAATAGAAAAAGTATAAGACGAGGCTTGAGGGTCAGTTGGAGATACACCAGAGTGATCAGTCAGTTCGGTTTTCTAAAGCGGGGTTTGCTAAGAGAAATCAAACCAGTGATCAGAGTTGCAGTGAGAAGCAATGAGTGCATCACAGAGAGGCAGAGATAGTGCCGAAAGACCAGCGCAGAGGCAAACGTTGAGCCAGAAGGAGCCACACAAAGGCCCGCAGTGACTGCACAGAGGGCCAAAGGGCCTACGTGAGTGACGCAGAGGCTGTAGAAGTGACGCAAAGGGCCAGAGAGGCTATGCAAAGCCTCAAAGGGCTAACGTTGAGCCTCGAAAAGGTGCTGGAGAGAGTTTCATGGAGCAGACTTTCAAAATATCTGCTTCCGGAAGAGAGGTATTACTGCCAGATAGATTTCTCTATCGGGTGAGCCAGTTGTACTCAAGAAAATATGCTTAATAATAAAACCCTTAGAACTGTTGCACCGGTTTTCCCAAGTTGGGTTTTTCCAGCAACAATTGTCCAAAAATAATGGTCTCCCTTGTGTGTTTGTCTATTTCTTTCAGTTGATGATCTGTAGATGGTTGAGACTGCATTGTGTTTATTTCAGTATTTATATCGTTAAATAATGTGTTCAGTAATTAAACAAGTAGGTGAAATAAACCAGATAGTGCAAGAAAATTTCTAACAGGTTAGACTTAGAAATTTCAACATGGTATCAAAGCGTTGCAGATCACAGGAGAGTTGAAGGCACCAGCTGAATCAGAGAATTTGCAGCAGAAACAGCTGTCCCGAGTGACAGAAGTTGTTCCTAAGCAAAAAGCAGCAAAGAAGGGGTGACGCAGAGGGCTTGTGTCATCAGTTCAAGCCAGAGAAGGGGCTAGCGCAGAAGCAGTGAGAGGTAGAAGAGGCTCACAAAGAGCCACGTCATCCTGCTCAACCAAGTAGGAGTGACACAATTGGCTAGTGGAGCGATTCAGCCACTGCCGAGATTGCGCAAAGCCTAGAGGCTCAGTTCTTCAGTTGCTAGGGCATAGGAAGCTGTGGGCAGATTGTGGAGTGTGAAGTTGGTGGGGTGTTGTTGTTGTTGAGGCAAAACAGTACCTAACGAGACAGAACCAAGGTAGAAGGGAGTCGCTACCTAGGTGGATTTCTAGCCAAGAAATCCAGATCAGTGTTGTAGGAGCAAAGGGGATCGAAGAGGTGCGATTCAACTGTTGGCAAGAGGATTTCCAGGAGGGAAATCGAGACGAGGGATTCTAGCAGAGAACTTCCAGGAGGGAAGTAGAGACTCAGAGGAGTCAAAAAGAAGAGTAGAGATGGCCATGAACGGACTGAGGGATCAGGACAGGCTGGACGGGGCATCCAACTTTGTCATCTGGAAGGCCAGGATCCTGTCTGTTCTAGATAGACATCGCATCAAGGCCTTCGCCTTGAGAACCGTGGCTATCCCAATCGACCCAACTGATAACGAAAAGTATGAGGATGTGATTGCCAAGACAAAGTGCATAATCCTTGATGGGGTCAAGGATCCTGTAGTTCAGCATATTATCGAGAAGAATACGACAAAGGAGATGTGGGACACCTTCACGACATTGTATCAGGGCACTTTCGTGTAGAGGAAGGTGCTACTGGAGAATCAGCAGCGGTCGTATCATATGTAGAAGGGGAAGAAGATAGATCACTTCCTCAGCAAGTTGCAGGAGATTCGAGACCAATTGACTTCCATAGGGGCCAACGCCGGATCAGGAGTTAATGGTGAGGTCACTCTAAACACAGCCTCCGAGGAGTGGGAGACATTCATCCAAAGCATTTTGGGCAAAGCGAATCTTCCAGATTAGGAAGAACTGTGGGCAGCTCTTCGCGAAGAAGAGATCAGACGACTGACCAAAGCGGGAAGTAGTGGCAAAGGAGCCCGAGTCAAGAAAGAGGAGGAAGAGGATGCGGCTCTAGCATCTGCGAGGCAGAAAGGGAAGAGGAAGAAAAAGGACCTCTCCAAGATAAAATGCTTCAACTATGGGGAGTTGGGCCATTATGCAACTCAGTGTCCGAGGAAGAAGAATAAGGGAGAGGTCTCTGACTCGAAGGCAGTGCCAGCGAAGTTAGAAAAGGAGGAAGAGGATGATGACAATTGTGCCATGAGTGCTCATGTACCTCTAGAGAAGAGGTGGGGAGACATCGAGTTGTAGTCAGGAGGACTATAGGAGATGTGGGGCAAGATCCTTGAGATACCCAAACTCTTGGATCATATCCGGCTATAGGAGCCCCGAAGTGACAGTAGCAGGATGGCAGATTTCGGTAGAAGCGGCTGCGGATGGAACAACAGACAGTGCTAGAGTGCAGTAGTCCCATAGTTTTAAAAATCGGCCCAGCTAACTAGTTACCGATCTAATTGGCCAATTAGCAGGCCCACCGGTTCCAGTTTGATCCCCCTCTGTGGCGAAAAAAATGACCTAATCGGTCCTAACCGGGCGGTTCCATCCTAAACCAACCGGTTACCGGTCATGCCCACCGTGAGCCCACTCAGCGCATTTCTCAATGACTTTTAGGGGTTTTGGAGGGAAACTAAGGGTGCTTTACCTCCAAAAACACCCTCTCCAAGCCTTTAAGAGGCCACTCTCCCTCTCATTTGTCTCACACATCTGATTTGGAGTGTTTAAGAGTGTTTGTGAGTTTGTTTGTGAGCTTGGAGGGTGTTGAGTTTTTGCTGGAGTAATCATCTTGGAGTTGGAGTTGGAGCTATTTTGGCGATAGTTTGTAGCTGTGAGTGCAGTTGGCATCTTCAAGAGGAGGCTAAGGAAGCTAGTTTGCATTTCCAGGTAGGGATTTTCACTTGAAAATTCCTCATTTGACTGTTGTCCATGAATTAAATTTGTTTACGTGTTATAAATTTATAAACTTCTCACTTCTAACTTCTAAGTTCTATCATCTATGCTATCAAATCTCTAGCTCTATTCTATCAAATTTTGTAGCTTGCATATGCATTTGTTTTCCTAAATTTAGCTTTGGTTTTCCATGTTGCTTAGCTGCAATTTTTTTTTAAATGGCAGATTTCTTTGCAAATTGTTATTATTTCAAGCAAACATGGCTCCAAAAGGAAAGAACAGTGCATGGGCTCATTGTGATGTAATTGATGGAAAAATGATATGCAAATTATGCCATAAATCTATTGGAGGTGTGGGTATTCTTAGATTGAAACAACACTTGGCTGGGATAAGAGGCCAAGTAACGCCATGTGGTGCACCAAATGCATTGTTCGGTCCTATTAGGGCAGAATACATTTCCAAGCTTGAAAAGTTTTATGAAGATAAGGCTAGGGGGAATGCCATCCAAGATGACATTGCAAGGAAGAGGGAAGTATTAGAAGCCATGAAAGAGAGTGGGTATGATGATTATGAGATTCAAGACTCAACTTCTATCCCTTCCACCAATGACCCCTTTCACTATCTTCATCCTTCTTGTGGCCAACCATCAAAAGGAACAAAGAGAACAAACATCCAAAGTTTTTTCTCATCTTCTGCCAACATTGCCTCTTCTAATCCCACTTCCTCCCAGCCAAGTCATCAACCCACTTTGGATCAACATTGGAAAAAACAATGCAAAGAAACTTCTCATCAATACATTGCTAGATGGTGGTATGATTCAGATATCCCATTTAATGTTGCTCGCTCACCTTATTACCAAGCTATGTGGGACTCTGTTATAGCTGCAGGAAAAGGCTTCAAAGACCCTAGTATGCATGACTTGAGGGGAGCTCTTTTGCAAAAAGGGATATCTTTCATTGATGAGTATTTGGTTGAGTTTAAAAATTCATGGCTCAAAACAGGTTGTTCCATCATGTCAGATGGATGGACCGATGGAAAGAACCGCACTATCATTAATTTCCTTGTTTCTTGCCCTCAAGGAACCATGTTTTTGAAATCAGTTGATGCATCTGATAAGGTGAAGGATGTAGCCCTTCTATTTGAGCTTTTGGATAACATTATTCAGGAAGTTGGGGAGCAGCATGTTGTGCAGGTCATCACCGATAATGCCTCAAACTATGTTCTTGCTGGAAAGATGCTTGAGACCAAATATAAGACCATATTTTGGACTCCATGTGCTGCACATTGCATAGACCTCATGCTTGAGGATATAAGCAAAGTGGAGTGGGTAAAAAACACTGTAGAGCATGCCAAGTGCATTACAAAATACATTTACAACCACTCATGGGTATTGAGCCTAATGAGGAAAAACACTAGGGGAAAAGAGCTTGTTAGGCCTGCAATTACGAGATTTGCAACTCACTTCCTCACGTTGCAATGTCTCAATGGTCAACATAAAAACTTGCAAAAAATGTTTTCCTCTGAAGAATGGTCTGAATCTCGGTGGGCTCGTAGACCAGATGGAAAAGACACCAAAAAGAAAGTGTTAGACAGTTATTTTTGGAAAAGGTCTGTAGAGCTTGTGAAAATTACCGAGCCCCTTGTTAAGGTGCTAAGGATGGTGGATGGCGAAAAATTGGCCATGGGCTACATTTATGAGGCTATGGATCAGGCAAAGGAGCAGATACAGGCAGCTTACAAGGGCAGGTTAGCTAAATATGGTCGTATATGGGAGATCATTGATAACAGATGGAACAATCAACTCCATCGCCCTATACATGCAGTTGGGTATTTTTTGAACCCAAGTATCATTATAAAAATCAGCTAGGAGATCTGCATGATGGGGAGGTCAGAGCTGGATTGATTGATTGCTTGGAGCGCATGGTCCCTACCCATGCAAACCAGTTGGAAATACATAGACAACCTACTGTTTTCACTATGGCAGGTGGTACCTTTGGCAAAAACTTGGCAAAGATGGCAAGAGATGTGGACCAACCAAGTAAGCAATTCCAATTTCCAAATTGTTTTTCTTTTCAAGTTAAAATTGTTTCCATTCTTTACAATTCAAATTATAAACTAAGTTACTAATTAATGTCTTTTTCTTTGCAGCACATTGATGGGAGTCATTTGGCGGCCAGTGTCCTCAATTGCAAAGGTTTGCAATTAGAGTCCTCAGTCAAACTTGCAGTGCTTCAGGTTGTGAGCGCAATTGGTCTGTTTTTGAGCACATACACACGAAGAAGAGAAACCGTTTGGAACAAAAACGGTTAAATGATCTTATTTTCGTGCAATACAACCTTCGACTAAGGAGGAACCAAATGATGAGCAAAACACCTGATCTAGATCCCATTGTGTTGGACGATATTGATCCAACATCAAAATGGGTGGAGGAGACTGAAGAACCTGTGTTTAAGGCTACTTTTGATATCGACATGGCTTTAGCAGGGGATGAAGCAGATTATGTGGCGGCATCAGAACCAAGATCAGTAGCGGCATCAAGGAAAGGCAAAGAACCAATGGAAGGCACTAGTCGTGCAGGTCGACAAACTCGTGCTTCCATTAGGTCCACTTCTATTGTTATTGGTGGCATTGATACTGAGGTTGTAGACCAGGCTAGGGCATCCTCATACTCTGAACCAGATGATGTCTATGTATCTCCTGATGATGTTCTTGTGGCTAGTAGTGGTTATGAACTTGATGATAGATCATGTGTACACTATAGACTTGTAGTAGGCCAATGGCCTCATAGCTTGCAGCATTGTTTTTGGACTTTATAGGCCATTTAGAGCCTCATTGCTATGTATTTTGCTATTTTGTCGATGATATGTATTGCACTCAGTGCCATTTTGATATATTCACCTTTACATGGTATATAAATGAGCAAACTTTGCATATTTTGTCTCTATTGGCTTGGAATCATGGTTTTAAATCTTAAAAATAGTTTTGTTTCATTAAAAATTAATTATTTAATGTATTTTTCTAAAACCGGCTCGTTTAGACCAAACCAGTCCCGGTTAGACAGGTTCCGGTCGGTAAACCGGTTCATTAGGTGGACTAGTTCCGGTTTTAAAAACATTGAGTAGTCCCTGGCAGCGCAAAGAGGGTTGCAACAGTGCGAGAGGCACAGAGGAGGTTGCAACAGTGCAAGAAGGCACATTTCAAGTCGAGATGCGAGCTCAAGGCACTGTCCATGAAAATTGCGCAGAGATCACTAGGAGGTTGAGATGGGCAATCTGGATTGGCAGTGACTGTCTGCGGGATCTGGCTTGGCTGGAGGGCAAATCTACACAATTTTTTCAGGGAGACAGTGTAGGAAGCAAGGGGAGACTGGCAGCAAAAACTGCGCAATTTCTCTAGGGAGCTGGTAGCGGGCTGTGACAGGCTACTCGCAAAACTGCGCAGAGCTGGGACACTGGCCTGCTGGACATCCCTGCGTAGTTTCTGAGCTGAGTAGGATGCTAGGCAACTGGAAGACTGCTCATGCAAACTGCGCAGTTTTCAGGAGGAGCAGGTTGGCTGATAGGGTGATTGGCTGGAAAAACTACGCAATCTTTTGAGGGCAGTGCAGTGACAGGCAACGGGTGTCTGTCCAGCATGTTTGCGCATTTTCTTCAGTCAGCGAAAGCGGGCATGCTTGGTAGCTTCTACACAATTTTTTGGAGTGAGGCCCAAGGTCATTGCCTGGTCAAACTCTCTAGTTGACCAGCTAGAGGCTTGATGGGTCTGCTTGCGAGCAGCGCAGTTTGGGTGACATGCTGAGCAACTTTTGCATTGTTCTGGGTGACAGTCAGTCTGGTCGATTCCAGGATTGCACAATGCAGACTGCCTAGGAGACAGCCTCAAGCTCTATGCAATTTTGGGCAGGAGTACATGATCACTGAGGGCTAAGACTTCGTAGTGCAACTCAGCAGAAGTCCGGCTGTTGGAGGGTGGTCAAGTCGACAGGGTTTCAATTTCTGGAGGCTGATTTTCCCAGTCGAGCCAAGTTTCCAAGTGCCCAACAACTGTATTCTCCTATGTATTCTCTGTGGGTCCAACCCATAATTTTCTCGAGAAATTTAATGAAGGAAGATCGTGTTGGGAGTAAATTTGTTGTTGTGGTCTGATTGATCTCTTCATTTTATTTTCGTTGCATTTTTTAAGTTAATATACCAGTGTATTTACTTTTTGGAAAATTTAAAAATGTGAGATAAATATTTTTCTCAGGTTTTAATAAATTGTTGAAGTAAAATCAATCAGATTTGGTAAGAGAAAAATTAACAGTGATGATGCCAAACATGAAGAAAAAGGCGTTGGAATATTGGTATTACAACTTGAGTCAAGAGGCAGGATGGAAGTGAAAGACATGTTATGGGTGCCAAAACTCAAGTGGAGTTTGCTCTCAATCTCTATGACGGATATGGGGTTTTGTGTAGCATTCTAGGATGGGAAGGCACTAACAAAACCCAGGGGATCTAGTTCTGATGAGGAACATGTCATTTTAATATCAGCCCTTGATCTCAAGTGAGGCGAGATCTAATCTCAACCATCCATCACACTGGATATTAGGGTTATGGTTTTAGCTAAATGAAAATTTGTAAAAGCAATGCTAAGGAGAAAGAGAAGACACACCACACAACAGCACGAGACTGAGAGAGGCATCTTAGTGAGAAGTGTAATACTCTAGTGTGTTGGGTTCAAGGAATGGGGCAGCAAGGAGATCCATTTTAGCTAAGGAGAAATTAATCAATTGGATCAAATCCAATGTTGTACATGTATTTCTATGGTTGGGCCATTATCCTAAACAGGAGCCCATGTAGGTTCTAAATCAATTTAATGATGAACTAGTTTGACTGGGAAAAATCTATTGTGTCATTTTATTTTTGTGAGATTAGTTATGTTTTGTTTCCACTAATTAATGTTAATAACCTAGTTGTGCAATTCATTCAACAGATCTTTAATCTGCTAGTTTAATGGTTTGTCGAGTGCTAGGTTTGCAGGAAAACCAACACTAAATATCTAGATGCATGATATTTCCTAAAGTAGAACATTGGAGCAATAAAAGGTATTTTCAAAAATGTTAAAGGATTTTAAGAAAATGAGTGGTTTTCTATGTGCAAAGTTTTATTTATGAGGGCAAACTTATAGAAGTGTATGCCAATGCCAAGCTTAATACTTGAGTGCTCTTTCTAAAAGCCCCTTGACTAAGAAACTCTAAAATAATCTTTTAGGAAGCATGCCCTTGGTACTTGTGCCTTGTGGTCCACTTTGACTGAAATAAACATATATAATTGTGTTTTATGTTCACATTTAAACCTTCATCATGCATTAATTCGCCCTGGAAGAAAGAGAATGAATGTGCCCTTGAAGAATGTGCATTTACACCCACCTAGACCAAGTCAACCTTGATACTCTCACCCTAGAAGAGGTACCCTTGACACTTGTTCAAATGGATCTTCATTAATTTCATGTGATCTCCTCAAATATGTGTAAATGGGCATCCTTTGACCAAGTTAAAACTGTCACTAGTCACTTCACATGTGTGCAAGATACGAACAAGTCTATGCAGTAAGTGGATATATCCTCATAGTGGAGTGCACTACCTAGGGATGTGTATAAGGTGGTTGAGGTGGAGGGTCAAAAACATGGGCACATGATAGTCTTCATAGTTAA
Organism: Pinus tabuliformis; assembly: GCA_031772625.1. Taxonomy (NCBI): domain Eukaryota; kingdom Viridiplantae; phylum Streptophyta; class Pinopsida; order Pinales; family Pinaceae; genus Pinus; species Pinus tabuliformis. The sequence goes on along the minus strand of CM062819.1, from coordinate 791,820,477 downwards.
CCCAAGGCTCAACTAACTCTAATCTCGTGCCAAAGGATAAGAACAAACATGAGTGCATGTGTGAACACGACTCAGACTAAGGTGAGGGTGAATTGGCTTTATGTTATGTGTTTTTCCTCAAAGTGCATGCCAAAAGAGGGAGATGCAAGTCTCATGTGTACCCATGGACTTGAGTTATAACCCCAAGTGATAAATTAGCAAAATAAAATTTAGACAGAAGGCCTCGATGAAGAATTAGAATAATAAAGTACTAATAGGCCAATATTAGCTATTCAACGTTTACAATTTTTGAATTTTAATTGAAAATATACAACAAATTAGGTGTATGTTTACATTGGAAAAAATGGAACTATGAGACTTTGTGGGTACTATGGTTTAGGACTTACAAAATTATAGACAAAATGTAATATGTCACTTCTAGGAGATGGAGTGAGGTGAAATGTAGGTGTAATTGAGCATTTTACCTAGGGAAAAGTTTAACACGTGATGTAATACACAAATCACCTTGGTAAAATGGTGAGAAGTGGTGAAAATGTATGTAAGAAATGACATGCATATGAATGGGACTAGGTAAACGCGTCATCATATTAGAGGTTAGCCCTACAACACTAAGTGAAAGTGACTAATGTGACCACTATGATGAAGACATGTGAAGAAAATGATACACCCCTATAGCAACCTCCACCAACATCCCAACCTCTTGAAGGCTAGAATGATCCCATCAATTGTACAAGATCATGTTCACCACTAATGTCAATATGAGGGATAACAATGCTAAATGTAGTCAAGACTCAAGAGAAACAACAAGGTCGCTCATCCCTATAAAAATGGTCAAAGTAGAAGGCTATCGTAGGACCAACAGGATAGGAGAAATCCAAGAAACCTAAATAAACAAAGGGAAGATTGCTAGAGGCATTCAAAAAGTATCTAAAGGGGGGAAGACACTCAATAGAGGCTGAAGAGAACAAAGTTCATTCTTCAAATCAAATATTCCAGAAGATTTGGAATATAAAGATATCCATTGAGGATACAAATATCATATATTAGGAAGTATGAAGAAGATGGTGATACAAATGAGAGTGAGAAGTCTGCTTATATATTAGGTAGGTTCCTCTTCATGGAGGGTCATGTCCCATTTAGACATGCCTCTTCATCCTAATTACTAATTAACTTATCATTATTACAATTATCCTCATTACTTATATTTATAATATTTATATATATTTTATTCGTAACATTTCCTTCCTCCTCAAAGAAGCTTTGTCCTCAAAGCTTGTTGATGAAAGGGCTTGATTTCTTTTCCTTCTATGAACATCTTCTCGTCTCGAGATAGTCATCTTTGTTGATACAAGTTGATGTGTTCCTTGGAGTGACATAAATTTGTCGCACGGAGAAGGGATCAGACCATCCTAGATCAATCTTCTGTGGAACCTTGCAGTGATTGAAAACTTGTGATGAATTGTTATCACTATTGAGTTGTACGCACTTCAGTGTTCTTGGGAACATAAGTTTGTTGTTTATGTTCCGAGTGACACGGATTCGTAGATTGATTGAGATGTCTATTCTTGTGATTTGGATGTAGATAAAGACTTCTTTTAGTTTCCCTTATCATGTGTATTGCGAGATTTTGAATTACTTCAGGTTCCGATGTCGTCGAGCTGGTTACAGAACCTTCACTTTGGATGTTCATCGTCTAAACTACAACATCTAAGTTTGTATTTTCTTCGACTTGCTTGTCTTCTTCTTGAGTTGTGACATCCACTGGATCAGTATCTGTTACTTTCTCTTCCACTTGGACTTCCACTTGGACTTCTATATTCGATGCTTCCTTCTCGATAAATTGTTGCACCTTATTTTCCAATGACTTCTTGTCCTTAGGCTTCTTAATTTGTGTCAATAACTTTTCACTATGGTCTTTAAGCCGAGAAACTTCTTCCTTTTTGTCAGTGATGAGTTTGTCAATTTCCCTTTGCATATTTTGTATTACTTTTTTACTTTCAAGGGAAATTACCTCTGCGATATCTTGCATATATTTTGGTGTTACGGAATTTGGCTTCACAGTAATATCCTGTAATGTCATCTTTTTCTTTTTGTATAAAAATGTCAAAAACTTCTTCTTCGTATTTAGGATGAAGCTCCCTAGTGTTTCCATCCAGGGTGAACCCAAAACAATGTCACTTTCATTAAAAAAAGGTTTTCACAATGAATTGCGAGATAAAAGTATAATCCCCAATATTTAGTTGTAAATTGATTATGTCGTATTGTTTGTCACTTGTGTCAACAAAATTCGTTTCAATTATATTCGATTCAAGAATCACTAATAGGTTAGCACATTTAGGACTAACATAATTACTTCTTTCAGTATGACTGATAGAGATTATTATATCTCTTCCTGCAAGTGATCCTTTGATTTTAAATAGTATATCAACACATTTACTAAAGGTTTTAGGAAATCTTTCGTCCTTCAGTTTTGTCTTGGAATCCATGTTGTATTCATTAATAATTTAGTCAAATTTTGACTATGAAACTTATGTATCCTTTATAACGACTAAGTATACGAAGTGTGATAGTCCCACTTTTTTAAATATCCTTCAGTCTTACTTGATAATGTTATGATAGCCTTCCTTGAAAAAATTCCCTTCTATACCACCTATGTACTTTGAGAGTATAAGAATATATTTTATCTTTTATATTTTATATTTTATATATATATATATATATATATAAGTTTATAACTCTACCAATTTATTTTATTAAGGTTGAACTTTCCCTCCAGTAAATATATTCAAATGGAATTTGGAGTTGAAATGGGGATGGTTTTTTAGTTTTGTTTTCTTTTTAAATATATATAATAGTTATATTAAATATAATATATAAGAAATATATATTATATCTAAATGTTTTTCTTTTTCTAAATTACTTTTTTATTTTTTATTTCGCATATATGTAGTCTTTATCACTAATATTCTTTGCTAAGAAACCCTTAAAATAACCTTGATTATTTACTTTCTTTTTTTTTGTTTGGACACGACTCTTGAACTTCAAAAATCGTGACCTGTTTGTTCCTGAATTTCAATTGGCAATTATCCCTTCATGTTCACGGATTTATTAAGGTATTGATTGGTCTAGCGCCAATTAATTAAAACATCAGGGTTTCACACAGATTGCGGAAGTACGGTGGCATCAAGGGTCAACAACAACTGTTGTATGCACAGGTGTGACGTGGGTGCAGCTCACTTGCAGTGGACGAGTCTTTGATGCACGGTGAATGCAAACGTGATAAAGGGAGCCGCGAGTAGGAGGACACGGTAGCAAAGACAGAAGAAGGGTTGGTGGTTGTGAGTGGTTCGAGCAGTGTGCAACAGTGAACTGTAGTGAGCGAAAGGTGGAGGCAGGTTCTAGGTTGCATCCAGAGGCTAAGCATGGAGTATAGTGCAATGGATGGAATCAACAACTGTAAACTTTTGCAGGGTCGTGACAAACATGAATGGCAAGTGTGGCGGTGGGCTTGTTTGGTGTCGTGGAAAAGAGAATTGACATCCGTCGATGTTGTGGTGGCTGTGTCGAACTTCGTCGACAGTGGTAGTGGAGTCGTGGTGAGCCGCTGCCCTTTTATATTTTTTTTATGCTTTCAATTATTTATATATATATATTTTTAATCCTTTGTTTTTTTTATATATATAAATTGTTTTTTTTCCTATTATATATATATATATATATATATATACTTTTTAACTTTGTTTAAAATATTTTTTTAATATATAATTTTATTTTTTTTGGCCAAAGGCCTCTGACAAATCAACGACGGAGAAACTCCAAACGTGTAGTGAAACGCTTCAATCTTGACGGCAACAACGTTGACGAAACCTTGATGGCCAAGGGCCTGGATCAGAGAGTGTGGCTCTGTGCAGCGGTTAAGCAGCCAAAGGATTGAACCGCTTTGATACCAAATGACGCGAACAAAGTTCGTTCTTCAAATCAAATACTCCAAAAGACTTGGAATCTAAGTTGCACGAAACGCTGAAACGTTTCAAAGTTTCCGAAACGGGTACGTTTAGAAACATCACCTCCCAAAAATGGAAACGTCGACCGAAACGTCATATACTATGTTGCATGAAACTTCAAAGAACCCGGCGTTTCGGGCCGTACCTGTACCCGAAACTCCAAAACTTGGCCGAAACTCGGCCGAAAATCGACCATCATGTAATCATACATTAGAGTTAATATAGACCTCTTTCTCCTTTCAAATTGTCATATATGGGTCTTATTCCCTTTTTTCTGGCAAGATAATGTGTTATTCACTTATTTCTTTATATATATATATTATATATATATATATATTTTTAGATATACATATATGACGTTTCCACTGATGTTTCAGTCGACGTTTCCATTTTTGGGAGGTGACGTTTCTAAACATAACCGTTTAGAAACTTCGCTAACGTTTCAGTCGACGTTTCCATTTTTTGGAGGTGACGTTTCTAAATGTACCCGTTCGGAAACTCCCAAATGTTTTGGCGTTTCGTGCAACTTAGGTCATATATGTATATCTAAAAATATATATATAAAGAAATAAGTGAATAACACATTATCTTGCCAGAAAAAAGGGAATAAGACCCATATCTGACAATTTAAAAGGAAAAAGAAGTCTATATTAACTCTAATATATGATTACATGATGGTTGAGTTTCAGAGTTTCGAGTACGAGTACGGCCCGAAACGCTGGGTTCTTTGAAGTTTCGTGCAACATAGCTTGGAATATAAAGATATCCATTGAGGATACAGAGATTATATATTACAAAGTATGAAAAAGATGGTGATACAAATGAGAGTGAGAAGTCCTCTTATATATTAGGCAGGTGCCTCTTTATGCAAAGTCATGTCCCATTTAGACATGCCTCTTCATCCTAATTACTAATTAGCTAATCATTATTACAATTATCCTCATTACTTCTATTTATATTATTTATATATATTTTATTCGTAACAGAGGCATCAATGGATTGAAGAGTGGAAGGAGACTATGAAGACTCACACCTTATTTTCCCCAAGAGATCCATGAAGACAATCTCTTCAAAGGAAAGAAGAACCAAGTAGGAATATCACTCCAATATTGCAACTAAATTGCCCAAAGTACAAATCTTATGAAGAAAGTAAGAAACATTGAATATGTTCTTAAAGCACAAGGGACAGACGCCAAACTTGGCCTAGATAGTGACCTAAGGAATTGTTTGTTTGCAATGGATCATCTACTAGAGCATGATGGATTAGACTATTTCTAACCACACCAAATCCAAACTAGGTCTCCAACCTTAAAACAATAAAGAATACTTGGTTTGATAATCATGTCTAATATGTTTCATCATCAAGGTTGTTGATTTTTCCACGGCACTTCAGAATCAGGTTTATGTCTAAGATTACGATCACAAACACACCAAAATACCACAACACTAACACTTTGCACAGCGGAAAACGTGCAGTAGTGAATCAATGTAGCACACAAGACAAATTTTATCCCAAAACTTGTTATATTACAAACTTTAATACAACAAACATGTTGATTTTGAGTAGCATCGGATGTTCTCTAGCCATGAAAATTGGTGGAGAGGCTAAAGCGCATGAGATCTCCAAGACCCAGAAATGGTTTGGGGAAATTCTACCAGGTGAAGGAGATATTAAAATAATTAATATCTTTAATGGGTTCCTAAGTCTAAACTAAGGAAAATAAAAATATTAATGGGTATTAATAAAACTTGGTTAGAAGGTTCTAAATGACATGGATCAAGCCAAATCTAATCTTAGCCATTGATTAAAGATGTAATCTCGGTCGTTGAAGACTCAATAGAAAAAGTATAAGACGAGGCTTGAGGGTCAGTTGGAGATACACCAGAGTGATCAGTCAGTTCGGTTTTCTAAAGCGGGGTTTGCTAAGAGAAATCAAACCAGTGATCAGAGTTGCAGTGAGAAGCAATGAGTGCATCACAGAGAGGCAGAGATAGTGCCGAAAGACCAGCGCAGAGGCAAACGTTGAGCCAGAAGGAGCCACACAAAGGCCCGCAGTGACTGCACAGAGGGCCAAAGGGCCTACGTGAGTGACGCAGAGGCTGTAGAAGTGACGCAAAGGGCCAGAGAGGCTATGCAAAGCCTCAAAGGGCTAACGTTGAGCCTCGAAAAGGTGCTGGAGAGAGTTTCATGGAGCAGACTTTCAAAATATCTGCTTCCGGAAGAGAGGTATTACTGCCAGATAGATTTCTCTATCGAGTGAGCCAGTTGTACTCAAGAAAATATGCTTAATAATAAAACCCTTAGAACTGTTGCACCGGTTTTCCCAAGTTGGGTTTTTCCAGCAACAATTGTCCAAAAATAATGGTCTCCCTTGTGTGTTTGTCTATTTCTTTCAGTTGATGATCTGTAGATGGTTGAGACTGCATTGTGTTTATTTCAGTATTTATATCGTTAAATAATGTGTTCAGTAATTTAACAAGTAGGTGAAATAAACCAGATAGTGCAAGAAAATTTCTAACAAGTTAGACTTAGAAATTTCAACATGTTATCAAAGCGTTGCAGATCACAGGAGAGTTGAAGGCACCAGCTGAATCAGAGAATTTGCAGCAGAAACAGCTGTCCCGAGTGATAGAAGTTGTTCCTAAGCAAAAAGCAGCAAAGAAGGGGTGACGCAGAGGGCTTGTGTCATCAGTTCAAGCCAGAGAAGGGGCTAGCGCAGAAGCAGTGAGAGGTAGAAGAGGCTCACAAAGAGCCACGTCATCCTGCCCAACCAAGTAGGAGTGACACAATTGGCTAGTGGAGCGATTCAGCCACTGCCGAGATTGCGCAAAGCCTAGAGGCTCAGTTCTTCAGTTGCTAGGGCATAACAAGCTGTGGGCAGATTGTGGAGTGTGAAGTTGGTGGGGTGTTGTTGTTGTTGAGGCAAAACAGTACCTAACGAGACAGAACCAAGGTAGAAGGGAGTCGCTACCTAGGTGGATTTCTAGCCAAGGAATCCAGATAAGTGTTGTAGGAGCAAAGGGGATCGAAGAGGTGCGATTCAACTGTTGGCAAGGGGATTTCCAGGAGGGAAATCGAGACGAGGGATTCTAGCAGAGAACTTCCAGGTGGGAAGTAGAGACTCAGAGGAGTCAAAAAGAAGAGCAGAGATGGTCATGAACGGACTGAGGAATCAGGACAGGCTGGAAGGGGCATCCAACTTTGTCATCTGGAAGGCCTGGATCCTGTCTGTTCTAGATAGACATCGCATCAAGGCCTTCGCCTTGAGAACCGTGGCTATCCCAATCGACCCAACTGATAACGAAAAGTATGAGGATGTGATTGCCAAGACAAAGTGCATAATCCTTGATGGGGTCAAGGATCCTGTAGTTCAGCATATTATCGAGAAGAATACGACAAAGGAGATGTGGGACACCTTCACGACATTGTATCAGGGCACTTTCGTGTAGAGGAAGGTGCTACTGGAGAATCAGCAGCGGTCGTATCATATGTAGAAGGGGAAGAAGATAGATCACTTCCTCAGCAAGTTGCAGGAGATTCGAGACCAATTGACTTCCATAGGGGCCAACGCCGGATCAGGAGTTAATGGTGAGGTCACTCTAAACACAGCCTCCGAGGAGTGGGAGACATTCATCCAAAGCATTTTGGGCAAAGCGAATCTTCCAGATTAGGAAGAACTGTGGGCAGCTCTTCGCGAAGAAGAGATCAGACGACTGACCAAAGCGGGAAGTAGTGGCAAAGGAGCCCGAGTCAAGAAAGAGGAGGAAGAGGATGCGGCTCTAGCATCTGCGAGGCAGAAAGGGAAGAGGAAGAAAAAGGACCTCTCCAAGATAAAATGCTTCAACTATGGGGAGTTGGGCCATTATGCAACTCAGTGTCCGAGGAAGAAGAATAAGGGAGAGGTCTCTGACTCGAAGGCAATGCCAGCGAAGCTAGAAAAGGAGGAAGAGGATGATGACGATTGTGCCATGAGTGCTCATGTACCTCTAGAGAAGAGGTGGGGAGACATCGAGTTGTAGTCAGGAGGACTATAGGAGATGTGGGGCAAGATCCTTGAGATACCCAAACTCTTGGATCATATCCGGCTATAGGAGCCCCGAAGTGACAGTAGCAGGATGGCCGATTTCGGTAGAAGCGGCTGCGGATGGAACAACAGAGAGTGCTAGAGTGCAGTAGTCCCATAGTTTTAAAAATCGGCCCAGCTAACTAGTTACCGATCTAATTGGCCAATTAGCAGGCCCACCGGTTCCAGTTTGACCCCCCTCTGTGGCAAAAAAAATGACCTAATCGGTCCTAACCGGGCGGTTCCATCCTAAACCAACCGGTTACCAGTCATGCCCACCGTGAGCCCACTCAGCGCATTTCTCAATGACTTTTAGGGGTTTTGGAGGGAAACTAAGGGTGCTTTACCTCCAAAAACACCCTCTCCAAGCCTTTAAGAGGCCACTCTCCCTCTCATTTGTCTCACACATCTGATTTGGAGTGTTTATGAGTGTTTGTGAGTTTGTTTGTGAGCTTGGAGGGTGTTGAGTTTTTGCTGGAGTAATCATCTTGGAGTTGGAGTTGGAGCTATTTTGGCGATAGTTTGTAGCTGTCAGTGCAGTTGGCATCTTCAAGAGGAGGCTAAGGAAGCTAGTTTGCATTTCCAGGTAGGGATTTTCACTTGAAAATTCCTCATTTGACTGTTGTCCATGAATTAAATTTGTTTACGTGTTATAAATTTATAAACTTCTCACTTCTAACTTCTAAGTTCTATCATCTATGCTATCAAATCTCTAGCTCTATTCTATCAAATTTTGTAGCTTGCATATGCATTTGTTTTCCTAAATTTAGCTTTGGTTTTCCATGTTGCTTAGCTGCAATTTTTTTTTAAATGGCAGATTTCTTTGCAAATTGTTATTATTTCAAGCAAACATGGCTCCAAAAGGAAAGAACAGTGCATGGGCTCATTGTGATGTAATTGATGGAAAAATGATATGCAAATTATGCCATAAATCTATTGGAGGTGTGGGTATTCTTAGATTGAAACAACACTTGGCTGGGATAAGAGGCCAAGTAACGCCATGTGGTGCACCAAATGCATTGTTCGGTCCTATTAGGGCAGAATACATTTCCAAACTTGAAAAGTTTTATGAAGATAAGGCTAGGGAGAAGGCCATCCAAGATGACATTGCAAGGAAGAGGGAAGTATTAGAAGCCATGAAAGAGAGTGGGTATGATGATTATGAGATTCAAGACTCAACTTCTATCCCTTCCACCAATGACCCCTTTCACTATCTTCATGCTTCTTGTGGCCAACCATCAAAAGGAACAAAGAGAACAAACATCCAAAGTTTTTTCTCATCTTCTGCCATCATTGCCTCTTCTAATCCCACTTCCTCCCAGCCAAGTCATCAACCCACTTTGGATCAACATTGGAAAAAACAATGCAAAGAAACTTCTCATCAATACATTGCTAGATGGTGGTATGATTCAGATATCCCATTTAATGTTGCTCGCTCACCTTATTACCAAGCTATGTGGGACTCTGTTATAGCTGCAGGAAAAGGCTTCAAAGACCCTAGTATGCATGACTTGAGGGGAGCTCTTTTGCAAAAAGGGATATCTTTCATTGATGAGTATTTGGTTGAGTTTAAAAATTCATGGCTCAAAACGGGTTGTTCCATCATGTCAGATGGATGGACCGATGGAAAGAACCGCACTATCATTAATTTCCTTGTTTCTTGCCCTCAAGGAACCATGTTTTTGAAATCAGTTGATGCATCTGATAAGGTGAAGGATGTAGCCCTTCTATTTGAGCTTTTAGATAACATTATTCAGGAAGTTGGGGAGCAGCATGTTGTGCATGTCATCACCGATAATGCCTCAAACTATGTTCTTGCTGGAAAGATGCTTGAGACCAAATATAAGACCATATTTTGGACTCCATGTGCTGCACATTGCATAGACCTCATGCTTGAGGATATAAGCAAAGTGGAGTGGGTAAAAAACACTGTAGAGCATGCCAAGTGCATTACAAAATACATTTACAACCACTCATGGGTATTGAGCCTAATGAGGAAAAACACTAGGGGAAAAGAGCTTGTTAGGCCTGCAATTACGAGATTTGCAACTCACTTCCTCACGTTGCAATGTCTCAATGGTCAACATAAAAACTTGCAAAAAATGTTTTCCTCTGAAGAATGGTCTGAATCTCGGTGGGCTCGTAGACCAGATGGAAAAGACACCAAAAAGAAAGTGTTAGACAGTTATTTTTGGAAAAGGTCTGTAGAGCTTGTGAAAATTACCGAGCCCCTTGTTAAGGTGCTAAGGATGGTGGATGGCGAAAAATTGGCCATGGGCTACATTTATGAGGCTATGGATCAGGCAAAGGAGCAGATACAGGCAGCTTACAAGGGCAGGTTAGCTAAATATGGTCGTATATGGGAGATCATTGATAACAGATGGAACAATCAACTCCATCGCCCTATACATGCAGTTGGGTATTTTTTGAACCCAAGTATCATTATAAAAATCAGCTAGGAGATCTGCATGATGGGGAGATCAGAGCTGGATTGATTGATTGCTTGGAGTTGGAAATACATAGACAACCTACTGTTTTCACTATGGCAGGTGGTACCTTTGGCAAAAACTTGGCAAAGATGGCAAGAGATGTGGACCAACCAAGTAAGCAATTCCAATTTCCAAATTGTTTTTCTTTTCAAGTTAAAATTGTTTCCATTCTTTACAATTCAAATTATAAACTAAGTTACTAATTAATGTCTTTTTCTTTGCAGCACATTGATGGGAGTCATTTGGCGGCCAGTGTCCTCAATTGCAAAGGTTTGCAATTAGAGTCCTCAGTCAAACTTGCAGTGCTTCAGGTTGTGAGCGCAATTGGTCTGTTTTTGAGCGCATACACACGAAGAAGAGAAACCGTTTGGAACAAAAACGGTTAAATGATCTTATTTTCGTGCAATACAACCTTCGACTAAGGAGGAACCAAATGATGAGCAAAACACCTGATCTAGATCCCATTGTGTTGGACGATATTGATCCAACATCAAAATGGGTGGAGGAGACTGAAGAACCTGTGTTTGAGGCTAATTTTGATATCGACATGGCTTTAGCAGGGGATGAAGCAGATTATGTGGCGGCATCAGAACCAAGATCAGTAGCGGCATCAAGGAAAGGCAAAGAACCAATGGAAGGCACTAGTCGTGCAGGTCGACAAACTCGTGCTTCCATTAGGTCCACTTCTATTGTTATTGGTGGCATTGATACTGAGGTTGTAGATCAGGCTGGGGCATCCTCAGACTCTGAACCAGATGATGTCTATGTATCTCCTGATGATGATCTTGTGGCTAGTAGTGGTGATGAACTTGATGATTGATCATGTGTACACTATAGACTTGTAGTAGGCCAATGGCCTCATAGCTTGCAGCATTGTTTTTGGACTTTATAGGCCATTTAGAGCCTCATTGCTTATGTATTTTGCTATTTTGTCGATGATATGTATTGCACTCAGTGCCATTTTGATATATTCACCTTTACATGGTATATAAATGAGCAAACTTTGCATATTTTGTCTCTATTGGCTTGGAATCATGGTTTTAAATCTTAAAAATAGTTTTGTTTCATTAAAAATTAATTATTTAATGTATTTTTCTAAAACCGGCTCGTTTAGACCAAACCAGTCCCGGTTAGACAGGTTCCGGTCGGTAAACCGGTTCATTAGGTGGACTAGTTCCGGTTTTAAAAACATTGAGTAGTCCCTGGCAGCGCAAAGAGGGTTGCAACAGTGCGAGAGGCACAGAGGAGGTTGCAACAGTGCAAGAAGGCACAGAGGTATTTGAAGCACTGCGAGAGGCACAGAGGTGTTGCAGCAGCATAGAGGTAGCAGAGGGAGCACAAGATAGCAGCAGAGAGAGCTTCAGCATCAGGAGGGTTTCTAGCCTGACAAGGATGTCAGTAGTTGGGTAGATCAGTTACCATCGTCTCATTCATTGAGTTGCAGTGCAGCAATCGCAGTGGTAGTGCTATGCGCAGCACGATGCAGCATGATGAGAGAGGGTTGCAGTGCAGATGCAGTGTTGGGAGGAAGGACCAGCAGTAGCACGCATGCAGAAGGAGTTGTCATACAGATGTAACAGTGGCAGTGGTAGAGCCATGGGCAGCAGTAGAGGATGCAGCAGTGCAGAGGATGTTGGGCAAGAAGGCCAAACATCAGCACAGGTACTGGTGTCGGATAATCAGGGTGATGCTCAGTGGAGGAGTATTACTAGAGCACATTCCTCACTAAGAGGCAGCGTTGATTTGGGATAGCATCGGATGTGCTCTAGCCATGAAAATTGGTGGAGAGGCTAAAGCACATGAGATCTCCAAGACCTAAAAATGGTTTGGGGAAATTCTACCCGATGAAGAGATATTAAAATAATTAATATTTTTAATGGGTTCCTAAGTCTAGACTCTAAACTGAGGAAAATAAAAATATTAATGGGTATTAATATAAAATTGGGTTAGAAGGTTCTAAATGACATGGATCAAGCCAAATCTAATCTTAGCTGTTGATTAGAGATGTAATCTCGGCCGTTGAAGACTCAACAGAAAAAGTATAAGAGGAGGCTTGAGGGTCAGTTGGAGATACACCAGAGTGATCAGTCAGTTCGATTTTCTACAACGGGGTTTGTTAAGAGAAATTGAACCAGTGATCAGAGTTGCAGCGAGGGGCAGTGAGTGCATAGCAGAGAGGCAGAGATAGTGTCGGAAGAACAGCAATAAAGCAGAGAGGCAGACACAGAGCCAGAAGGAGCCACGCAGAGGCCAGCAGTGACTGCACAGATGGCCAGAGGGCCTGCATGAATGACGCAAAGGCTGCAAAAGTGACACAGAGGGCCAAAGAGGCTACGCAGAGCCTCAGAGGGCTGACACTAAGCCTCAGAGAGGTGTTGGAGAGAGTTTCGTGGAGCAGACTTTCAGAATATCTGCTTCCGAAAGAGAGGTATTACTACTAGATAGATTTCTCTATCGGGTGAGCCAGTTTGGCACCCAGTTGTACTCAAGAACATTTGCTTAATAATAAAACCCTCAAAACTGTTGCACTGGTTTACCCAAGTTGGGTTTTTTCGGGGACGATTGTCCAAAAATAACGGTGTCCCTTGTGTGTTTGTTTATTTCTTTCAGTTGATGATCTATAGATGGCTGAGACTGCATTGTGTTTATTTCAGTATTTATATGGTTAAATAACTTGTTCAGTGATTAAACAAGTAGGTGAAATAAACCAGATAGTGCAGGAAAATTTCTAACGGGTTAGACTTAGAAATTTCAACAAAACATAGGGCTCCCATACCAGGGATCATGGCCCTTATAATCAGCCTTGGCCCCTTAAACAAGAAACAACAAGGGCTTGGAGTAAACAACTTATGACGACCAATCTATCCCTGAACAAGATATACTTCACTTACATGTTGAAGGATCACTCAACTCAGCCCTTTCAATACACGTACCTTGAACACATATGGCAGGTCCTTTGCCACCTCTTTTGCTGCTCCCAAGACTTCTGCAACTTCAGAATGCTTGCATCTTTAGCTGACCAATATGCCACTATCAACCTTCTAGCTCCTCCTAGAATGATTGAACATAGGCTCACTGATCTGCCCTCTAGCAACCCTCTTGCTCCACCAAGACGGCCTGCTCTTAGGGACTTCACCAAACTGCCCTCTGGCATAGACAAGGTTGATCCGCTATCTTTGCTCTTAGGATCTTTAACTATGCCCACTTATCAACCTTCTAGCTACTTCTAGAATGTTGAACTTAGGGCTTCACACGTAGCCCTCTTGACTGACTTCTTTGTTGCTCCAAGATCAGTCCTTAGGGCTTCTTGTCAACTGCCCACATAACACTGAATATCCTCCTACATTCAATGTATTTTGGGCCTCCACCAATCTGCCCACTTATCAGTGATATGCTCACCTGCACACAGCAAACTAGGGCATCACTAACAGCGCACAGACAGTCCTCTTTGAAGGAACAGATCTAACGCTTACTGTACAGCCTACATAACAACATTTTGATTAGCCAAGCTCATTGCCCTTAGGTCTTACACAGGCTGCCCACACATCTGCAATTGTCTCCACAATTTATACATAACTTAGTGCTTCATTGTTCAGCCACTAGCAGTCCACAAAACATATTGTTCTTAGGTCGTCCTCTTCTCATCACCTTCAGCACACTTTTCTCCTTGATTCTGCCCACATCTCTTGACTTCATGACAACCATACAACCATCAACGTATCACAATCAACAGACCTGTACACACAACCTGAGGCACCACAGCCCTCAAAACAGGGATAATCTAGCTCCTTCAGGGTCTCGGCCCTCTCCACTTATACCCCAAAGAGGCCGCATTTAACGGGATCTTAGAACAGACTTTATGGCTGATATTTAGGTGATTGCTCATGCATAGAAACAGGCCTAACTAGGGCACGAAATTACAGAGAAAACAACCCCAAAACATGTGCAGAAACTGACCTCCTTGAGGGTCGAAGATCGCAGAAGCAGCGTCCTCTTTCCTGGGTTAAACTCGTCCTTCTAGCAGACCTGCGACAGATAATTAACCCTCCATCTTCGTCCTTCCTTAAGATCCTGCAACTCCCTGAGGTATTCACTCTCTTTGGACAGAGATGACATGAGAAAGTGCTAACTTGGATGTGTGTCAAATGGTTTAACCTCATCCCTACTTATATTACTCTTGGTGAAGTCGATTTTCCCTCAAGGATCACTACTTTAACAAAGCCGACTTGAGTTTGCGTGCTCAAACGTAAATAACATAAGAAATAAGATTTCTTACATTTGACTTTTGCCACATCATGGAAGCCCTAGTTGCCCCTTAGCCCTTCAAGGGTGCCCCTCATGCATCGATGAATAGAATAACATTTTCTCTACTGGGTCTTGCACCCACAACTTTGGGTACAAAAACCACGGCTTGGGTATACTGCCCACAAGCCACTTTTGTGGGTCAACTCTTCACAAACCCAGTACCCTAGGGGTTGTGTGTTAAGTTATGGTATGTTCTATGCTAGAGCAATTTATTTAAATTTTCACATTTAGCAATCACATTAGCATTAAGATAAACTGCAGATAGAACATAAATATAAATCGCAGAAGACATGCCAAGACAAGAGGACACAAGATGTGGCACTAGCCAGGGACAAACCCCACAATGTGTGGGGAAACCCTTGATCAATTCTTCTTTTATGTTCTTCAAAGTTCAGCAGAGAAAGAGAGAGAGAGTACATTTACAATAGAAGTCAATACTTTGACTTATGATATCTACAGAGATCAGTTGAAGACATATTGCTTCAACTGATTCTCTAAGGTGACTTCTTCACCTATCATAGTGCTGCACCTTGTCCATTTGTTGCACCTTACCGTGTAGCACCATCATGCTGCATCATACTATGCTGCCCATACATCATCGTCATTATGTTGCTGCTGCTAGTATGACTCATCGTCACCATGCTGCCTGTGTAGATGTTGCCCCTGCTAGTATGAATCATCGTCATCATGCTGCCTGTGCATATGCTGCCCCTGCTAGTATGAATCATCGTCATCATGCTGCCTGTGCATCATCATGATCGGAGACTGTTTATCATTCTCATTATGTTGAGACTGAGTCTTTTTACTGGTATACCAAGGATCTCAGACTATCATCGATCTGAGTTATGCTAGGACAATAACTTCTAACATAATCTTTATTATAGTTCTATCACTGTTGTTCATTGTGATAGGGCTGCTACAGGTATGCCACCAAGGATTTTCACCATCATGTAGACTCACTGAATTAGCGTAAATCCACATTACTGTTATGATGCTATCAACGTGATCTTTATTGAGTTTTGACAAACCGAGGATGATTCATACACTGTGTCCTTAACCGAAGTTATTTATGCCACATCTATCTGAGATAGTTGTGCCCAGATCACATACATCCTGCTTTCTTCATTCGAGGATATACACAGGTATGCTGAGTCTATGGCTCCTTCACGTATGATCTGCGGCTACCTCACTTTGATAGTGATTAGGGTATCACGTTGACTGCGTGTCTCTGCCCTGTGTATATTAATTGCGTGAAAGGATTCTCTAGTGATTAGGGCATCACGATGACTGCGTGTCTCATATCATATATGACTGCGTGAACTTATCTTCTATGACAGCGTATAACAGTGAATCACATCCATTATGAAGAGCGTATCACATCCAATTAGAACAGCGTATTACATCCACGAAATGCGTATTACAGTCTCCATGATCTGCGGCTGTATGTACCCCTTTTTGCATATGAATTGTCTCCCATAATAGCAGCTAGATGAATTCATTACAGCGTATGAATTTTCTCCTATTACAACATAATGTCTTCCATAATCTAACTGCGTGTAAGGATCTCTGCCCTGTGTATAATTAGGGCAAGTTCTATTTCCATTGCGGCATATATACAATTGATTTCATTTGTGACTGCGGCTAGGGCTTATTAGGCCAGCGTATATTATTCTATTACGTTGACTGCGTATCAATGTCCAGCATTACGTTGACTGTGTAGAGAGCGTAGCAATGTCACGTATATATCATGAACCATAAACAGCGTAATATGTCCAGCGTATAAACACCGTTTCACTTCCACACTTAACTGTGCGTATAGTTGCTGGATTAGGGCATCGTACTTGTAGCTAGGGCATCATACTCTTTAGTATCTCTTCTTCTCCAAAAACCCAAGACGTGGAGAGGAGATCACCTAAAGAGTGTGTCCTCTAATGACTCCAAATCCTCTCTTATTTATACTAAAAACGTAGAGGTTGAATAGACACGTCGGTTGGGCTTCTAGAGCCTACGTAAGAGCTGGTCGGCTTGATAATAATTATATAAACAAAATAAATTCATATCTCCATAAATACTTATCAGAATCGGATGATCTTTGGATCAATCGTACACCTCTCGACGAGAGGGATCCAATAAAAATATCAGCTGCCATAAATAAGTTGACCCACATGGAGATTGGCCCTAGTTGCCAATTTAACATTGTGGGAGTACATCCCGAGCTACACAAATCAACAAAGGGCGTGTCCTAAAAATGTAAACGTTAATGTTCAAGAACAAAAAGAGATGTGCATTGTTTACAAGCTAGTTTTGGTAACCGGGTCTCAAGATGGATCTAGGACTACAAAATTTGACCCCCTAGTAAGTGCATGTTGTAGTAATCTCCACCTCCACCCCTTGAAGGAGGTGTTAAAGATCATAACCTAGTCTTCATAAGGTTCTGTGCCAATTGTTAAATGTTTGTAGCTCAAGTTGTTGTGAGGAGTTGCTACCCTCCTTGCCCAAGTTTAAATCCCACCTTGTGACATGTTTGCTCCTACTGAGTCATTTGTTGATGAGCAATAAATGATCTATTCATGAGTTGTTGACCTGGCTTTATGCCCTTAAGAATCTAGGGTTTTCCATCCTTGAAATGAGCGAGAGTGCCTAGGAAGTCTCCCCTTAGATATATTACCTAGGAAAAAAAAGGCTCCCCACTAACTACTTGTGATCACAAAATTACATTGCCTTTGTAGACCTTTGTGGGAGGGATGCTAACAAGAGCACATTGTCTACAAACAAGAATAATGCAATCAAGACGTTATGCAACAGGGAAACCATCATCCACGTGTGTTCACCATAACGTGCTCTTATACCGCATTAATATAGCTCCCAAATAAAGTTTAAAGGAGGGAGCATCCCTATGTAATACCAATGGCACTCTTGACGAAGTCAGTGAATCCCTTGTACAAAACCAACCTACAACAATGAAGGGCTCAAAGATGCCAATATCACGAAATATTTGAAGCAAAAAGTGTCTCAACATAGAGTCAAAGGCCTTCTTAAAGTCCACAACACAACGTAAGACTTTTGAGGGTCCTTACCTCTTCAACAATAGCTCTAAGTGTAGAGGTATGAATAGCTTTAAGTTTACTTCCCTCCAAATGTTTAGAAAGTCATATGTTCAAACCCAAAACATGAAGCTTGGAAAAAATAAGCATAACCATAATAGTCTTCAAGGCTAGAAGACAAAAACCAATCTAAAGACTAAACCCATTAATTTATACCTCCACATGTATTAGTTGATAAGAAAGTAACAAGCACCACACCTTTAAAGCTCCAAGAGCCAAGTAGTGTTTCCCTTAAATATTTGCTCATTCCACGATATCTAATATATTCCCATCTTTCAAAAAACATGCCTTGCCTACAATCTGTTATTTTTTCTAACAATCATACTTCTAACACTATGTGCTCGTTCTCAGAGCAGTCAGAATAACTTGAATGATTGACAATTAATAAGGAAATGTCTACAGAGTACAGACATGGATATGAATAACATCCAAGAGATCCAGTAAAGCAGAAAAGGCAATTTGATTCAAAGCAGACAGCATCAACATAACAAAACTTTTAAAACACTATACCTTAAGGTTATACTAAATGTTAGTGAGTTACCTGCTTTACTTCTCCCAACCATGCACTAAATTCTGGTCGTTTAGTCCTGAAAAAAGAAAAAGAAAAATTGAGGAGAAAGACAGTGTGAGTTTGCCTAGGAAAAATAACTGTTTCATAGAAAACACCTAAAGCACAAATATGTAGAATATATGCACATATTTTACATGCTGGTTCACACATTTTCAGAATCCTCACATAACACTCCATTTCATATCACACATAATAGATGACAAATCCTTTTGAAATTCTATTTCTGAACATCACCAAGAGACTAGAGTTCACATTTACAGTTTTAGAAATAAGGCCGCAACTGCATTGGTGTTGTCCTACTTCAATCAGAAAATTAGAAACCAGACAAAAAGGCAAAAGTTCACTAGTTATAGAAAAGAAATTGGCATGGCTTGACTCACAGTAAGAGGAGGAATCAACCCACAAGGTTCAAGTTATGTTGAATATAATCTATAAACAGAAGAAGCAAAAGGGATTGAAAATGTAGAATTACAATAAGGTTCAGTTCAAAATGAAGAGGGCAAAAAGCTCATGTGATGTTAAAAGTGTCACAGAAGTAAATTTCACAAGAAGAAGAGCATTAGATTAAACCCAACAGAAGAAAATACTTAACATATTTGAAGGTTTATTAGCAGGAATTAGTAGGTAATGAAATCCAAGGTACCCTACAAACCTTCAAAAATGATCTGAAAGGATCTTCAGAGAAAGAATATGCTCAAGCCACCACAACACAATGAATAAAAGGAACAATATAGAAGATAATATATATACAATAAGCAAATCGCCAAAGCAAAAGAAGTTCATGTTATTTCCTCAAAGGAAATATGTTTATCTTATTGCAGGTTCAAATGCAAGGTCTATAAGCATGGCCTCAGTGTGATGATTCCCAAGCTGGAGACACAATTAGGATATAATCTTAAATTTAAATAAATGAACAGCATCAAAACACAAACCAAGGAAATAATGGCAGAAAAGTAGGGAAAGTTGAATTTGGCAGGTCTAATGAGAACCAAGTACAGTGCGATGGAAAGTTCGAGTGTGCTTGCCAATTAAAATTTAACACTAAACAAGGCAACACCAGGACATGAAGAAGAACTAATACCGAAAGTAAACCAAGAAAATGCTACAAGCATAGTAAGGGAAAGTCATTTTACAAAGGCACCTTATCGACATTCCAATCATAAGAGCAGGTATCCCAGTGAATGTATCGACATCATTAAGGACAAAACCAAGGTTACTTGGGAGCGGGAGCGAAAACAGGGAGTGGGAGCGACATTTTCAGAAGCTCCCGATTTGGGAGCGATTTTTTATATAATATATATATTTTTTTATATTTTTTATATTTTTTATATTTTGATGCATATATGTCAACAAAAGCATGTAGAATGATGAATTAGATATAAAAAGCATAAAAAACATAGATTGAACCATATAACAACAATCATCTAGAAGTTATAATCTTCATCAACCACGTCCACAAGTTAGTAACATACAACATATTGAGTCTCACAATTCGTCAATCTTAAAGTTTCAAGCGTTCAAAATTCAATATATAACATTTATCATAATTGATCACCAAAGTTGTACTTGTAAGCTCAGTGTAACCATTACAACAAAGAATATCTAACATGAAATGAAATGAAACAACCTTCAACTTTCACGAAGTATCATATTCATAATTCATTACCAATGAGTTATAATTGCCAACTTCAAACTTCAAACTTAACTTGTCATATATTGTTTACAAAAAATATCATAATAAATATGAAAGAGTCAACAGTTATTAAAACTACTAGAAACTAGAAAAGACAAGTAAATCTATTATCTACAACCTCCTCTTGCCGCCACGAGGAATGTCTAATTTATGAGTGGCCGGGGTGGTCTTCTAGGAGTCTTCTCCTGCACAGTCGCACGACGAGAACCAAAAGGCACATGCCCTCCACGTGAGGATCTAGATGGAGGCGGCAGCAGCAAAGGAACAATACTTGGAACTCGAGCACTGGCACTGCTACTGGATGATGGGGGTGCCATGGTTGTTGTTGCTTCATCATCATCTCTCATAAGTTCTGCTTCCAATTCTTCAAGATGTATAGTGCCATCCTCCAAATTATTGTCCTCTAGGTGGTTGTCCAAAATTTTATATGTTGGATTCTCATAAGCCCAATCACAATAATGACTCAACAACCTCAAGTTGTAGTGCACATAAACCAAGCTTTTTGCCCAATTTTCATTGAGTTTGTCTCTTCTCACATTATGCATGAAGTTGTAGGTGCTCCAGCGCCTCTTTGCAGAAGTATTTACAACCTGTGAAAGAACTTTTTTTGCCAATTTTGGCAAAATTCCCATGCCGCCATATGCTTCCCACCATGTGAGAGCATCAAATTCGTCTATATCTTCCATTGCATGCAAAGAACCAAACAAACCAATGCAACTGAAGTATCTGCCTAATTCAAGACGCAGATTAGCACACTCCTTGTCAAGTACCAACTTGTCTAATGCTTCCATATATCCTTTAGATACCTCTGGATCTGTATGGGGTTTGATCCTAACCCCACCCCCAGGTGCAGGTTGGCCCAACCAAGATGGAGAGTAGTATTTTGGCATAAGGATATATGCCAAGGCATGTAGTGGAACATTAAGTTTATTCCACCGTGTACACACACAATTGTGAATCATTGTATACAAGTTGGGATCATCTTCCTGAACAATATCTTTTATTTTCCCCAACATGGTATCCATCTGCTCATACACCTCCCCAATCACTGGTTTATCTGTATCTGCAAAACGAATCATGCTATAAATGGGCTTGGTGAATTGCAATACTTGCCTCACACGTGCCCAAAACAGACCATCAAGAGCGGTCTCCTCCACCTGTTCAAAACCTTGCTTGTCAACTGCATTTGTAGCCTTGTCTTTTAATACCTGCCAGTGTGGACTTGATACCATGCTAGCCAAGGACTCTCTTACCAAAGGCGACTGAAGGTGAGGTAATAGCTAGCAAATCTAGTCTTCGCAATCTTCAACAGCTCCAATCTTGAGTGACTACGGAAAAGCCCATGGGTATTGCAATGATTTGTAATTAATTTTATCATTTGTTTGCCTCTCTTATACAAATCACCAATCCATTTGTATTGTTGGTTTTTGTTCTTAATAATATCATGCATCAAAAGGATCATTGTATGAACCAAACACCAGACCAAAATATGTTGGGGCATTTATCCTCAATAATTGCTCCCGTTGCCTTACAATTAGGAGCATTATCAGTGATGACTTGGATGACATTATATGGCCCAATATGTTCAATTGTTTCAAGTAATGATACTGCAATGTTGATGTCGATCTTGAACTTCTCTGAGTAATTATATGTTGAAAGAAAGATGGCACCACTAACAAACACAACAAGAACACTTATCAATGCCTTGCCTTTTACATTTGTCCATCCATCAGATACAATGGACACCCCATGCTCAGTCCAAGAATTTTTCATTCTACTCAAAGAATGTGATATTTTTGCTTTTTCATGATCAAGTCCAACGGTTCTAGCCTTGTCATACCCAGGCTCTTGTATCCTTTAGGGGGGCATCATTTATGGCAGAAACTATTTCATGTCAATAAGGTGAGCAAAGAACATTGAATGGTATCCCACATGCATAGAGAAACCGGTAAAAAATTTAATCAACATCATTCCTACACCCTTCGTCAAGGAAATCTGATATGGTTCTACGCCTTAAAGAGATGTCTGTTCCTGTGCCTCCATATCCACTGCCATGGGAGGATGCTAAAGGAGTTATTTGTACATGTTGATGTGATTGTAAGCTATGTTAAAAGAAACCCTTTGATTTTTTAGATTTGTATTGGGCTTCCTCCTCTTCCCTTGTGTCTTTGGCTCTATCTGTTGATGACACACTTACACAAGTTTTGATTCCTATTGGTTTATCTTCATCCCATGGCCTTTTTCCACAGAGGTGCCTTTTGGCACAAGTGTATGAACCTGTGTAAGTTTTGTTACAATGGGGGCATGTAAATTTAGTGGTTCCACCCCCTTTCCCTCCTTCAAGCCTAGAAACATATTTCCACAAAGGGGTTTTATCTTGTTTAGTTTTTGGGGCCTCATCATGTTCACTCTCTTCTTCCTCACCAAGGTACTCCTCTCTAGGGTTTTCATCAAATCCACTATAACCCACTTCTTTATCCTCTTCTTCGTCATGATCAACCCTCCTACTCTCCAACACCATAATAACCAAAAAAGGAACCAAGAAGAAGAAAATGCCAAGCCATATAACCATGATGTTTGAAGTTTTGAGTCTGCAAAAAAATGGAGGAATGGGAATGGGAAATAGAGAATTTTTTATTATTTTTTAGCAATGAACATAAAAAAAAAATGCTAGATTAGAGTGTAGATCCTACCTCTTTGGCATTCAATCCCAAGCTCTAATCTCCCTTGCAAGTTCCTCCAAGTTCCTTACTTTTGCTCTCTCCAAGCTCCTCTCTCTAATCTCCAAACTCTCTCTTGCTCCTCTTGCTCTCTCCAATGGATGAAATTGTGAATAATGGGAGGGGAGAGGGTCTTTTTATCCTTTTCCCCCTCCCCTTTCCCTCCCTTTCCTCTCCCTCTCCGTCGTTGGTCGTCGCCCCTCTCTCAGTCGTGCGGCCTCCTTTTCCGACACCCTCCAGGCGCGATTTTTATGAGGGGGAGGGGTCGGGAGCGATCGCTCCCCGACCGCTCCCCCTCTTAAAAATTGCTCCCAGAGCGTAGGGGAGCAGTCAAGGAGCAATTGCTCCCCTAATCGCTCCCTAAAAACCAAGGAGCATTTTTTTTAAAGGGAGCGGGCTCCCGACTAGCTCCTGAGTGGACTGCAAATTGGGAGCGGGTTCATGCGGGGGGGGTGCTCCCGTACAGCCCTGGACAAAACAATTAACCTATCTTCCAAAAAATATCAATCCCAATATCATTAAGTCGCATAATAACAATTCATCTTGGAAATCCTATAAGCTCAACATTTCATAAAGGATTCTTTTATAGCTCAATAATTTTTCTCAGCATTGAAAGGTTCATATCATCTTGTATCATCAACTATGACAGTTCCAAGAATAGAGAATGATGTGAAGACATTACAAGCCAAGACAAAAGTCATCAAGATCTCCCATAAATATCCTTTGAGCATAAAGCATTTCTAAAGGGGAAAACAATATATATATATATATATATATATATATAGTGAATGGGCACATCCTAAGAAAGGACATGTCTCGACCTAAGGAAATGACTATTAATGAAAGAGCACTCTTGCTTAGATATTTATAAGGCGACTTCATTGTACTATCATCATATTTTTATCAATGTTTGGATGCGTCTCCCAGGGTGGCATGCATGCTCCCCACATTTCCCACGCACCCTGGACAGAGGAACAGCTGGTGAAACATTTCCCCACATCCCCCTTTTGGGTAAATTCAGGGGGACACAGGGGAAACGTTTCCCCAATGTGGGGGACATGTTTCCCCAAAAGGGGTGCTTGTCGACGTCAAACATCCCCCCTCAAAAAGGGTTGGGTGTTCACCCTTGAGTTTTGCTTGAAAATAGTAATTTATAAGTAGGCAAGCCTAATATTCAACCTAGGGCCCTACTAATTCTATGTAATTAATGGTAAAAGTGACATTTTCCTATATCTTTCATTTTCACCCTTTTACTTAAATTTTTAACATTACCATTAACTGGCCTAGGGTGTTTGAGAGTGTCGAAAATGTAACTATGTTCGGTCTTCATAATTGTCATTGTGATCATGTCATTATGTATATCTTATGTATTTATCAAAAGAAGAAAGAAAATTATTATTTTTCAAGCATGGGTTTCATGCTCCATTTAAGGGTCTTCTAGGTCAAGCATGCATTTCATGCTCCTAGGCTTTGTCAAGTCAATAAGAGATGTGTCATGAGTTGGGAGTCTTTGTCCTATGTATAAGACCCTATTGGGCAATTTGTAACAAGCAAGAAGAATTATTTTGAGTCAAAATTGTCAATATTGACCTCCAAGACCAAGTCAGCCCTCCCAGTACAATTCAGCCTAGCAGAGGTTATTCGTGTTAGTTTTTATAGCATCGGATGGTGTTCTAGTCTCGACAGTTGTCAGAGAGGCTAAGAAACACTAGGGCTCTAGAACCTAGAAAAGGTTTCAGGAAAATCCACTTAGAAATGTCTTAATTAAGTTAATTAATCAGTAATTAAATTTTTCCTAAGTCTAACTTTGGGAAAATGATTAATTAACAGCAATTAATTGAGAAATGTGAGATTTCTCTAGAAACTCACACAAATCGACTAAGAAATGATCTCAACCATTGATTAAGTTTTAATCTTCGTCGTTGGAGTCCCCTGCGAGCATCACCCAATGCAATGAGTGCTAAGTGGACTATTCAAAAATCATGAGAAATAAGTCAGTTACAACTACCTCTCATGGAAATGGTCATAGATGAATGACTTTCTTAACACAGTTGAATCCCAAAAAATGATATCTAATATAATGCACCGCGAAAGACCCTCAATACTTAAATTATAAGAAGAAGTCGATGGGTAGATGGAGAAACACACTTGAGATTGATTTCCTTGGGTAGTTTGATTTTTCCAGAGAGCAACAACATTATGTCGAAAGAGTTCAAGCCAAAGAGGGGTAGAGACAGTGAGTCCGAAGGAAGTCCTCCAGTTCCGGAGAATATCTTGGAGAGACGCAGAGATAGCCACTTAGAGGCTGACGCAAGGGTTGCGCAGTAGCGTCTAGAGGGCAATTCGATCTTGCTGGAGAGAAGCTTGTTTTTAGTTCCAAAGGCCAGGAATTTTTCCGTTGAGCAAATTTCCTTGTTTGGGCACAGAGGGTTTTTGCAGCAGTTTTGCTAGAGCAGGATTCGTGCCAAGTGGAAAAGAAAGTGCACGCACAGAGGGAAGAATTTCCAGATTTTCCTAGAGGGTTTCTAGTTCCAATTTTCTAGAGGAGATCCATAATTTTCCAGTTGCAGAAGGTTGTGCAAGTTTGCCTAATTAGCCAGTTCTACTTGTTGGGGTTACAGTTCGAATGCCAGTTTTCCAGAAAAAAGACATTCAGGAGGGTTGAGCACAGCTGAAGGAAAAGTGAGATGGATAGAGCAGTTTTGTGCATTCCAAGAGGGAGTGCGAGCTTCAGAAGATGCAGCAGAGAAGGAAAACAAGAGGAGATTCCAGTTTTGAGTTTTTGGAGAAATGGCCACAGTCAGGCTGAGAGAACAAGATAGATTGGGCAGTGCCTCCAACTATGTCATTTCGAAGGCCATGATGTCCTTTCTCCTTGATAAGCATGGTCTCAAGACCTTTGCAGAGAACATAGCGGCAGAACCTATTGATGCAGAACAACTAAAGGAATTCAAGAAGGAGATGGCTAAGGCGAAGCGGATGATCATCGATGGAGTTCGAGACCATATTGTCTCACATATATCGGCCAAGGAGGTGTGGGATGCTCTCACACAGTTATACAAGAATCCTTCTGAGCAACGGAAGATGCTCTTGAAAGAAAAGCTAAGAAACATTAGGATGCATAAGGGTGATGGCATTGATCCCATTCTGACCAAAATTCAGGAAATTTGGGATCAGCTTGCAGCCGTTGGGGAAGCGCCTCAAGATACATAGCTTGTGTGTTTGGCCCTGAATAGTGTCTCAGAGGATTGGGAAATCTTCGTCCAAGGCGTTTTGGGACGAGATACTATACCTAGGTGGGACAGGATGTGCTCAAACCTACAGAAGGAGGAAATGAGGCGAGCACTAGTGAAGACCTCCATCAGCGGAAGCAACAGGAATGGAGCGAAACGTGAGGAGGAGGAAGATAATGTGGCCCTTCCATCAAAGGGTCGCAACCATGCATAAGGTTCACAAGGGGATAAGAAGAAAAAAATGGACCTATCTAAGGTCAAGTGCTTCAGGTGTGGCGAGTTTGGCCACTACAGTGCTCAGTTTCCTCAAAGGAAGAAGGACAAGAAGGAGAAGCAGGACCAAGTGGCAACATCCGCGGAAGTAAACAAGTTGTCCTCCAAACTAGAGGAAGACTTCGCCATGTTTGTAGCTATCCCTCTGTTGAAAAAAGTGTAACTAGGTTCGGTCTTCATAATGACATGATATTTTAAATGATGAAATAAGATAAATAAAATTATTTTTGTATGCTTTGTTGCATGGGTTTCATGAGCAAGAGGTTTATTTGATAGTGGGTCTCATTGAGAGCCTTAGCATTTATTTTAGGCAAACAATCAATGTCATGTATGAAGAAACTCTTCTTGGGCCTATGTTTAATGTACATAAGTCTATAAGAAATGTATAGAAGCCCTCCAAAGACAAGCACAATCTCTCTTGAAAAAGTCGGCCTGCAAATCGAATTAAAGAAGCCATGTCGTCTCATCTATGGAGACACAACCGTTCAGCATGACATGTTGGCTCGTTTATGGAGGACAAACTATGATAAATACCCAGCTAGGGTCTGTGCAAAAGGGAAGTACATGAACTCAGATCCTTTGAAATCTCGGACAAGTACAGTGGTTCAGAAATCTCGGATAAGTATAGTGGTTCAATATTTTCGGATTAGTACAGTGGTTCAGAAACTCAGATTAGTACAGTGGGTATGTGTTTCTCAGATGGATTCCCCAAAAGTAAAGTCTCCCAATCATCATTGTCTCGACATACTAGACAATATCATGAAGATCTAGGTGCAGGAAGAAAACACAATCACAGTCTCGGCATAGTAGTGATGACAAGGATCTCGGTGATCATGATCTCAGTATATTTGTGATGAGGAGATCTCACAGTGACACACTTTGTCTCGGCATACTTCTAGATGCATTCATGATAGATTCAATTATGATCTCGGTAAAGTCATGATCCTGATTGAGACATAGTTACAAGGTGAAGATCTCAGTAAAGGTGTGGAAATGGTGCAGCAGCAATGATCTTGTTGTTATGATGAATATCTCAGTGAAGGTGCAGTAATGATGACCTCGGTGAAGCAGCAGTCATGATGATGATATCAGCAGTGACAAAGAAGAGGATTGGTGTCTTGGTCTTGGAGTGGCCTAATACATCAATGGTCATGGTCTCGGTATTCGTCAATTGGAATCTCTATAAGAAGAATTTTGTGCGGGTTTTTCTCTCAAAGAGTGAGAGGTTTTGGCCCTGGCAGAAAGCCAACATCTTGTGTTCCTGTCTCTTTTGTTATGGTGACTATTTGATGAACTAAAAAACACACTCTAATAATAACAAGAGAAGAATGTGTTATTAAGGAAAAGTTTAAAATACCTCACAAATAGTTATCATGGCAAGAAGAATCTAATTAACTTAATTTTCACTAGATTCTTCAACATGGTAACGGAGCTAAGGTGCTGAAGTCAAAGGAAGGGCAGCAAAAAGAGGCCTTCAAGGATCATTTTTCAAGAAGGGCATCAAAGCAAGTTGAAGGGCTTTGTGTTTCAAAACCTACATCAAAGATTGAAGGATCAGTCTACAACAGCAAGATAATTTAGTCCTACAGCAAGACTGATTTGGATCCTTATCTGAAGTTCTCAGATAATTTCATAGTCTCATACTACCCACCGTCTCGGAGCTATGCTATTAACATCTCGGTGCCACAATATGATTAAGTAATCTCAGTCAAAAGAAGAAAAGGCAGTGCTTCGGTACCTCTCACAGTCTTGAAATAACCACAGTGCTAGCCACAAATTTGGTGTCATTACAATCTCTGTCATACCACAGTGATCTCAACAACTTATACTCTGGAGCAGTTTTGGTGCTTGGTGTTAGACAGTGCAAGAAGGTCTCAAAGATCTTTAAAATGGATTTCAGTTGTTCATGCTAGGCAACTCAAGCAAGGATCTACAATAAAATCACATCAACTCAAAGACCACCTGGGGGAAGCATCAGTGCATCTTCAACGTGATCATGGTGAAGATTCTATATTCTCTTGCCAAGTAAGTATTTTGCATTAATCAATTTGGTAAAATCACTTCATAATTGCAAGGAGATCTATAGGTTGGATGGGTCGTCAAAGGTCCTGTATGGAATAAGAAGGATTGTCATAATCCTCATAGATAAGAGAAGTCAGTAAACATATCAAGGGAAAAAGGTCTCCTTTGAATTCATGGGAAGGAACTCTTAAGGACCTCTCATCCCTATGTAGCAGGAGAGGAGACATCAAAGAGATATATGACATACTAGAAGATATATTCTCTGAAAATACAGTAAAGAAGGTCACATCACTTAGACCTGATCTACACAAAATTGAAGGTATCAAAGAATGAAGGAATATCTTCACGAGATCTCACTTGAGAGATCTAGGAGAGATGATAAGAAGATAATCATCATTGTTCTAACTGATAAGCAAGGTAACAAATGTCCATGAACAAGAAGGTCACCTCATTCGACAATTTGTGGTCTTTATGCTAGATAGAGAAAGACAAGTTGATGGCAAAAGTGTTGAAGGTTAAAAGACTCAAACATTTGCAGAAAGGAAATGGAAGTCTGGTCCTCAAACAAGACAGAACAGTGTTATGGAAAGAAAGCTCATATCGCTGAAAGATGGAGGGTGCTGAAGAAAAGGGCAAGGAAAGAGGGTGTAACAGATGTCTACTATGATTGAGATAATATCCCTCACAAAAGCGTCCTATCATAAGCTCCTAAATCTTGTGTTATAGATATGACCATGATAATAAGATGCATCGCCACATCATGGAAGCATTGGAAGCAAGAGCTCATGACATCACCATGGGAATCATGAATGACAAAAGGAACAAGATCCATGGCAGTCAAACATGAAGGATATAGCTCTTGGGAACCTCATTAGACATTGAAGGAAAGGATGAAGTCATCTAGGGCAAGGCTCATCATACATCAAGTCAAAAAGGAAACATCTGCCAGATGGGGATATGCAAGATCCTCAAGATTCTCTGATGGAATCCTCATCAGAGGGATCACTAATCTAGAGAGGAAGAAAGTGTTTCATCAGGAACTCCAACTTATGGAGTTAATGGGATGATGGTATGATGAAGCAGATCAAGGGATTGATGATCTTTCCAATCAAGGAAGTTGTTGAAAGAAGCCTAGATGACCTAAAGGTAAAATGATGTATGTATGCTTGTATTTAATATTATAAAGTCATGTTGTATGGTTGCAGGTAACATGGATCACCACTTATATCTTGAGAAGCATGATCAAAGGGAAAAAGGGTCTCCTCCTCTGAAAGGATGCAGGAAGGCATAAGTCACACTGGATGAAATCAACGTAATATGTCCTCATATGAGTATGAGGTGGTTGACTACCATGGAGGAACTATGATTGAAAGCTCCTGTGAATGGAATGTGTGAGGAAGGAAGAGATCGTGAGATATGCAACCATGATAAATGCAATCAACATCCAAAAGACCAAGAAGATTTGACTAAGAAATCTCCCGGAAAGATATGAAGACTCTGATGGAAGTCTGAAAAGATGAAGACCCTTGGCAATGATATCTTTGGGAGATATGTAAACATGTATGCACGATGTTGATACCTACAAGAAGATGTCATGATGAAAATCCATCTCGTAAGGTACTATTTGACTTAATGTTATGTTTTGATTTCTTGAATAATATCTGGATGAGTTCATGCAGGGCTACTGGAATAAGAGTTGTAAGTACAAGTACAACTAACATTCATGTGGTGGATGGAAATTCCTGAAAGAAACATGATGAGGAAGAAGTAGCCATATGACGAAGGTTCCAGATATGTATCAAGAAGGCCACTTTCCATGAAGAAAGGAATGACATGATGATCCAAGAAGGAAAGTGATGGATGGCTAATGCCCTACAAGGAAGAAACTCGATTGTATTTCATGACATCAAGGAAATAAATTGATCAAGCAGCTGAAGGACCCACGAAGAAGAAGCTGCTTATGAAAAGGAGAGTCCCAAGTTAAGAGGGAGCTCTAACAAGTCCCTAATTGATAGGGAGCTTGGGCAAGTTACTGGTCAGAGGGAACTTGGGTACATTCCCTTACAAGAATGGGCATATCTTCCCTAGTTAAGAGGGAGAGATAGACACAACATTCTTGTCTTCACTTGGGAAGAAAGAAAAAAGGATTGGGTAATCATCTAGCATTTGATGCTCTTTGAGAATGTGTAGGGCATCCAAGATAAGAGTAGGCAAGAGGACCATTATTCTTTGAGGGTTGGGAACCCAAGATAAGAATAGTCCTAGAAGGTCATACTCAGTGAATACTCGGGTGGGTATGTACCTTGAGAGACAATGATGAAGGTGTCTATAGTCATTGGTCTCGCCCACATTGTGCTCTGATCCGATGAGAGATAGAGTTGTCAATCAAGGCCTTGTTGTGGAAACAATGTTGGTTACTATGATGCTATACAGATGGGTTACCAATCTGATTCTTCTTATGAGAAATTCTTCAGATTGAAAATGACCAAGTACCATTATGAATACCTCCCTAGTTAAGAGGGAGTGTTGAAGAAAGCGTAACTAGGTTCGGTCTTCATAATGACATGATATTTGTAAATGATGAAATAAAAGAAATAAAATTATTTTTGTATGCCTTGCTGCATGGGTTTCATAAGCAAGAGGTTTATTTGATAGTGGCTCCCATTGAGAGCCTTAGGATTTATTTTAAGTCAAAGAGTCAATGTCATGTATTAAGAAGCTCTTCTTGAGCCTGTGTTTAATGTATACAAGTCTATAAGAAATGTCTAGAAGCCCTCCAGAGACAAGCACAATCCCTCTTGAAGTAGTTGACCTGCAAATCGAATTAAAAGAAGTCATGTCGGCTCACCTATGGAGACACAACCGTTCAGCATGACACGTCGGCTCATTTATGGAGGGAAAACTACCATAAATACCCAGCTAGGGTCTGCGCAAAAGGAAAGTACAAAAACTAGGATCCTTTGAAATCTCGGGCAAGTACAGTGGTTCAGAAATCTCGAATAAGTACAATTGGTTCAATATTTTCAGATGAGTACAATGGTTCAAAAACTCAGATGAGTACAGTGGGTCTATGTTTCTCAGATGGATTCCCCAGAAGTAAAGTCTCCCAATCATCATTGTCTCATCATACTAGATAGTATCATGAAGATCTCGGTGCAGGAAGAAAACACAGTCACAGTCTCGGCACAGTAGTGATGACAAGGATCTAAGTGATCCCACAGTATTACCCTCTATCTCAGCATTCATCCTGCACACAGTCATGGTCTCAGTATATTTGTGATGAGGAGATCTCACAGTGACACACTTTGTCTCGGCATACTTCTAGATGCAGTGATGATAGATTCAATTATGATCTCGGTAAAGTCATGATCCTGATCGAGACATAGTTACAAGGTGAAGATCTCAATAAAGGTGTGGCAATGATGTAATAGCAATGATATCGTTGTTATGATGAATATCTCAATGAAGGTGCAGTAATGATGACCTCAGTGAAGCAGCAGCGATGATGATGATCTCAGCAGTGACAAAGAAGAGGATTGGTGTCTTGGTCTTGGACTAGCCTAATAGGTCAAGGGTCATGGTCTTGGTATTCGTCAATTGGAATCTCTATACGAAGAATTTTGTGTGGGTTTTCCTCTCAAAGAGTGAGAGCTTTTGACCTTGGCAGAAAGCCAACATCTTGTGTTCCTATATCTTTTGTTTTGGTGACTATTTGATGAACTAAAAGACACTCTAATAATAACAAGAGAAGAATGTGTTATTAAGGAAAAGTTTAAAATACCTCACAAATAGTTATCATGGCAAGAAGAATCTCATTAACTTAATTTGCCCTAGATTCTTCAACACCCTCTCGGAGTGAGGTGGGGTGATATGGAGCTATAATCCCAAAGCTGCGCAAAGGTTTGGGCAGGGTCCATTGAGGTGAGCATCGGTTGGTGTTTTCTCATGGATCATTACCTTGCTACAGGGGCCCACAATATTCAGTGGCAAATGGATCAGTGTCAGTGGATGCAGTGAGATTCCAGAATGACAGTTGCAAACTAGTTGCACTCAGGTGTGGAGCAGCACAGAGCTATGTTGACAACAAAGCAGGAGGCTCAGCAGCAATACAGATTCCTCAGTGGATAGTGCAGAGTCTAGTAGAAGTCAGATGCTCAGGAGTCAGGACACAGATGCAGCACAAAGAAACGATTAATTCAGTATTTCTAATGCTTCTCAGTTGCACTAGTTGCAGTAGCAGCAACAACAGTTGAGAGGGAGTTGCAATGCAAACGCAGAGTTGGCAGCAGTACAGTAGTGTCAACAGCAGCACAAATGCAACATCAGAGTTCACAGTGGTTGGTGGGCAGTGGTAGGCATTCATGGTGGCCAGACATCAACAGTGTGTATTGAGGATGATGTAGAGACAAGATATTGTAGCAGTACGACATTAGAATACCTTCCTCGCTAAGAGGGAGTGTTAGTTTTTGTAGCATTCGATCGTGTTCTAGTCTCGACAATTGTCAGACAGGCTAAGAAACACTAGGACACTAGAACCCAAAAAAGGTTTCAGGAAAATCCACCTAGAAATGCCTTAATTAAGTTAATTAATGAGTAATTAAATTTTTCCTAAGTCTAACTTAGGAAAAATGATTAATTAACGGCAATTAATTAAGGAAGGTGAGATTTCTCTAGAAACTCACATGGATCAACTAGGAAATGATCTCAAGCATTGATTAAGTTTTAATCTTGGTCGTTGGAGTCCCAAATGGAGATTAATTAAAGAAGTCGATGGGTAGATGTAGAAACACACTTGAGATCAATTTCCTTCAGCAGTTCGGATTTTCCAAAGAGCAACAGCATTTTGTCAGAAGAGTTCAAGCCAGAGAGGGGACACAGAGATAGAGAGGCGCAGAGACAGTGAGTCTGGAGGAAGTCCTCCAATTCCGGAGAGTAGCTTGAAAAGTAGCAGAGATAGCCACTAAAAGGCTGACACAAGCGCTGCACAGTAGCCTCTATAGGGAAATTCGATCCTGTTGGAGAGAAGCTCGTTTTCAGTTCCAGAGGGCAAAAAGTTTTTCCAGAGTGTCGGAGAGGCAGTTTCTCAATCAGCAGCAAACAGGACGGCCCTAGTAGCAGTCGCTCCAGGCAGTGCGTTGGCAGTCTGGGCCAAGGTGATGCAGGGTCCGGGCAAACCAATTTGGACGACTCACTTGGAGCTAGCAGTCATAGTTTGGATTGCTTTTGGGATGAGGAAAATTCCTCATAATATTTTTGCCAATATTTTTCTCTGTAGGATTACCAAATTACAGCATCCAATTGTACTCGAAATTTCTCACTGCTGCTTAATAATAAAAACTCTCAGCAGTTGCAACTGGTTTTTTCGAGGACTTCTGTCCAAAAACAACGGTGTTATATTTTTGTATGTGTACGCCAGTATTTTCTGAGTTTCCAATTTATCTTCTGCAGTATTTATTATGGTGAAAATTGTAGTTGTGAATTCTTCGTTGTTTGTCATAGCAAATAAACTGCTAATTAATTTACAGTTATAAGAATAATTTCCAGTGACTGCAATAGTTGAAAATTTCACAGCTCGACCCCTTGAAAAGGGTATAAATACAAGTGATTTCAACCTCATTAGCAACACTCATCAAAAGAAGTTCGATCTACAATAGAAGAGTACGAAATTCAAGGAAGAAGCCAAGAAAGTCAAAGGAGAGAGAAGTTGAAGCAAGGAGGAAGGAAAATCGAAGTTCTGACCTAGTTTCTAGACTATTTTCTCTCACACGTGCAAAATTCTGAGATGTTGTAGGGGGCCAAAATTGCAAACCTACTACATGTCCGAAATTTAGATGTTGGTGTGCGAAATTATGAGTTTGCAGCAGTTTCATAAGGGTTTGACCCTTGTTGACTTGGTTTGACTTTGACTAGTTGTAAGGGTTTTTGTTGGAGGGTTGACTTGGTGCTTGGACGAGGTAAAGGTCGAGGGTTTCTCATTTGAAGATGTTTCTATAAGAAAAGAAGTATTTTGACTGAGTTTTCCCCTAAGAGGGGTTTTTCCCTAGCTGAGAGCCTACATCTTGTGTTCATTGTTTTTGTAATCTTCATTGTGTTATGGCTTTGGTAATTGTTTGAAGAAAGAGAACATAATAAGAACAAGAAGAAACGGTTAATATAATATCACAAGCAATTATCAAGTAAGAGAAATCACCCTAAGTGTTGCCATATAGATTTCTCAACATGGTATCACAGTTAAGGTGAAGAAGGAAGAGGTAGCTTGGAGATCACTCTTGAGGATATAAAAAGAGGGCATGTGTTCTAATCATCTTGGAAGGACATAAGAAAGGATGCAAGAGAGTCACAAGGAAGAGCATAAGGAAGGATGCAAGAAGAAGCTCTAGGGAAAGAAGGGTAATCATCATCTTGAACTAAGACTACTAGACTAAGAGGCTCTTGTTTACAAGAGAACATCTTGAGAAAAGGCTTTTGAAGACATCTTAGAACATCTTGAAAGAAGCATCTTGGAAGATCTTTTGAGGACTTTGGAAGACATCATTTGCAAGGTAGAAGAAAGAAAGTTTCTCGCTTTTTAATTGGAAGCTCTTGATTGCAGGTCATTATCTTGAAGAAGGATCTCTCTCTCTTGAAAGAACTTCTAGAAAGTCTTTGAAGAAAACAAGAATCTTGGGACCATCATTGAAGTAAGTTTGAAGAAATATCAAGTAACTTTGGAGCATCATTAAAAAAGGCTTAAGAAGTGACAAGCACCTTGGGACTATCATCAAAGAAAGAACGATACCTCTTGAAGGCATCAAGGAATATCATCAAGTATCCATTGATAAGCATAGTTGCAAAACTAAGCAAGAATAAGACTGATGAATGGAAAAAGTACTTTAAAAATTATTCTCATTGAATCCCTCAAGGATCATCTAGTTCTAGTTATGAAGAAGTACAAAGTCACATATGAAAAGTCTCCAACCTTTGCTAATAAAGGAAAGAAGTAGAAGAAAGGGAGGTTTGGAAAGTTTGAACCTCATCAAAAGAATCAATTTCGAGGAAGAATTGATATGTCCAAAATGGAATGTTATAGATGTAATGGTCCTCAGAATCCTAAAAATAGAATGAACAATAAGAAACAAGAAACAGGTAGAGCTCTCACAGTTGTAGATAGAAAAGAACCTGAAAAGAAGCCAACGATATCTTTTGTTGAAGTCTCATGACATCACGGATAGAAGTATATGCAATTAAAATAGTTCGAGTGCATATAGACAGTTGCATTGAAAGCAGTGATCTAGCAAGAGTAAAAGACTTTTTGGACCTATTCATGCAGCAACACTTTGGCATCATAAGGAACCTGTAGGAATCACAAAAAGACTTTTCAATAAATGGAAGAATCATTATGACATGGTAAGAGCATAAGAAGTTTCCAAGCATAGTTATAGCATGAAGGAAGTCTCATCTTCAAGAAAAGAGGTAGTTCGTTCAAAAGAAGTAGCCTAGATAGTTGTCTAAAAGAAGAAGTATATGCCTGATAACTTGAACATGAACACCGTGTGGTTATGTTTTGGATAAAGTTTGGAACTCTTCTAGGTGGAAGACACGATAGTTGAACCTAAAGATAGTGATCAACATCCAATATAGTCTCTTGAAAGTTTGTTGACTACAAAGGGAATTATTGAAAGATAAGTGCTCTATCTCTCTTCTTATACTATTATTTTCTTTAATTGAGTCCTTTGATTTTATATACATTTCTTGATTATATATTTTCTTTTTATGATCTCCCTAAAAACAATTGCAGGTATATTCTAAAGATTGTTTGTGAAAGAAGAAGTCAAAACTTTCTAGCTAGATTCAGAGGGAGCCTCAAAGGGAGATTTAAACCTTGGAAGAACTTTGAGTTTAAAAGAAGCTTTGATTCAAAGGAAGAAATTCAATATTAAAGTAAAAATCAAAAGTAGGTACAATCAATCAGTTGGTAATACATAGTCTTTGCATATAGGGTTTTGCAGCGCTTTTATGTTAAGTTTAGGTATGTTCTATGCTAGAGCAATTTATTTCAATTTCTTTTCCACATTAGCAATCACATCAGCATAAAGTAAGCTACAGATAGAACATAAATATAAATCGCAGAAGACAAGCCAAGACAAGAGGACACAGGATGTGGCGCTAGCCAGGGACAAACCCCACAATGTGGGGAAACCCTTGATCAATTCTTCTTTTATGTTCTTCAAAGTTCAGCAGAGAAAGTGAGACAGATAGTACATTTACAATAGAAGTCAATCACTTTGACTTTTGATATCGGCATGAGATCAGTTGAATTCATATTGCTTCAACTGATTCTCTAAGGTAACTCGTTCACCTATCATAGTGTTGCATCTCGTCTATTTGTTGCACATTACCGTGTGACACCTTGTTGTACTATCACATGTGTTGAACCTTGATGACTGAGCTGCTCTCATCTTCATGCTGCTCATCATGCTGCATCTTCCATGGTCTTATTCATCATCAAGCTACCCATGCTCATGATCTCATTCATCATTACGCTGCCCATGCTCATATCATCTTGTTGCTTATTATGCTGCCCATGATCTCATATATCATGCTGCCCATACTCATATCATCATGCATCATTATGCTGCCCATGCTCATATCATCATGTTGCTTATTATGCTACCCATGATCTCATACATCATGCTGCCTTCCTTCGGAGACAGATGCTCCGGCTATTTCGGCAATTCCCAGTAGTTCCAGCTTTTCCAGCAGTTCCGACAGTTCCGGCTTTTCCAGCAATTCCGACAATTCCGGCATTTCCGGCGTTTCCTGCATTTCCGATATTTCCGGCTTTTCTGGCAGTTTTGGCTTTTCCGACAATTCCGGCATTTCCGGCTAATCCTGTATTTCCGATATTTCCGGCTTTTCTGGCAGTTTTGGCTTTTCCGGCAGTTCCGGCTTTTCCGGCTTTTCCTTAGGATCTCTCCTCCTACTAAAACCCAAAGACAAGTAGAGAGAGCAAGAGATCCAAGTGTGTGTAGAAATGACTTGAAGTCCTCTTCTATTTATACTAAAACGTAGAGGTTGAATAGACATGACTGTTGGGCTTTTGAGCCTATTAGCTCTGTTATGTTCTTTGATACTTGATGGATCAAAATAGGTGTTGAGCAGTGCTGATTTGGTTGTATAAGGCTGGCAGCGGTTTTTCATGCTTTCTCCTTCATTTTCCCTTTTCTCCTTATAACTCCCACACCTTCGTTTCCACCTCCTCTTCCATTCTCCTATTTCTCCCCTAACCCATTATTTTCATGTCTCTCTATAGTCTTTTGTAAACCCCGCCTAAACCCTTTTTCGGGCTCCCGGGCTTCTTTTTGTTTAAAACCTATAAACCCCCGAAAACCTTTATAAATCCCGATAACCCTATAAAACCCCGCATTAACCTATTTTTATTTTAACCCTGGCTCTAACGTTTTAATCCATTATAGCCGCACATATAATAAAAAATTACATAACCCGGCGGGCCTGTACCTGTCACATCAGCCAACAAATATGTGCACTAACCGTGACCGTCCGATCATCTCCCGCAGATCCGACGGTATCCGCAGCCCCCGCTCCGCCAACCTGCTCGTCCGATAATCCGCGGGGAAGTGGTTTCCCGCCAGCCACGTGTCATAAATCTGTTGGATCGCATGCCCTCGTATGTAAACCACCTTCTCCCGAAAAGCGGTGCGGGGAAACCGCTTACCACCGTCGTACCCTCCCCCCGCTCATTAACGCTCTCGCATCTTTGCCGCCCATCAACCGTCGGATCTCCCCGATCATGATCCGACGGTCCACGATCCTCCTTTTCGAATTTCTTCCCGATGGCTTCTATAATCCAATCTGCACCGTTCGTTTTCGCGATCCAATGGCTGCTATTGATCCCTGCGCCTCTGTGTCTTCCATTGCCTCCCGCCATCAGATCTAGGCCATCCATCTGAGCCATCCAACGGCCAGCGTTCTTTCTCGGCTCTTCGTCCATTTTCAATGTATTTTTCAGTGTTTTCAGCCTGTTTTGTGTGCGCGAAGAAGGAAGAGATGATTCGGCAATCTGCACATGAATTCCTCAGCTACCACAGTTAAAGAACAACACGGTCAAGGACAAGAAGGATGATCCTCGAGCAGCTCAATGACTGCAACGGTTATTGAAATTTTTTCAGATAATACTTCACTTGTTCAGGAAGGACAACAAAGTACCAGTAAATGTCATTCTGTCCATTAAAACAATCAAATTGTATCAGAGACCCATATATGATTGTAAATGTGGTTGGTGGTCAGTTATGACCCCCCCACGCATAGGTTAGCAGATATTTTTTGTGAACAAACTCTATATATTCCAAAAAGCAAGATGTAATCAGGTTGATGAATGTTATTTTGGTGTAAACTTCAACTTCTGGAGACTGCAACTATTGTGACACCTGCAGCTTCTGGTCTTCATTTCCAGCTAATACAAGCTTCTTTTGCTGTTGATTTCTCACTTTCCACTTCTTCTTCTTGTTCCAGGTTGTGCCTGTCATGTATTTATTCATGTGCTGTTGATATTTAGCATTAGAGGGGTTGTCATCCCACCTTTGTGTTAGAATCTAGCTGTATCATTGAATTTGTATGCAGGTTTTTGTTGTTTTAATGCCAGAGAGTTGTCATGTTGTCTGTGCATTAAAAAATAGATTGACAGACCTTTTAACTGGTTGCAGCTGGCCATCTCAGAGGGCCCTATGCATCTGCTGGTGTGATCAGTCTTCTCCATCTTCACATTTTCCCTAAAACTATGGCTAATTGGTGGTCTAAAGCCTTGTAGTTGGGGGTGTTCACCCATGTCTGGGGTTAAGCATAGTAGGAGTGGTCATCTGGCTTCAACATGCAGCATTTCTTACATTCATCCACCATTTTACAACATTTTTGTTGAGTTTGTAATGTTCCCGAGCATCTCTGATATACAACCTAGGAGAGTTTCTAGGGGTGATAACATTAATTGGTGTCGTTGCCGGGGAAAGGAGAATTGAAGCTCAGCTTCCCTGGGAGAACGACACAACCTCAAGCTTTGATGATAGACAAGGTTTGAACACAGTTTTGGTTGTAATCATCTATCTGGCGACTCCATTAGAGGAAGACCATCATTTGGTGACTCCACATAGAAGTTCTGGCTCAGTTTGTGAGAAATACTCGAAGAAATCCTCAGAAATCACCTGCTGAATCAGTGCCTGAACCTGAGAAGACTGTCAAATCGAAGAAAGCATCACTGAAAGGGGCATCAGGATCAGGTAAGCCTAAGAAATCTCATTCATCTCTGAAAGATAAAGTTATTGTTAAAGACATACAGTTTGAAGATTTAGAGCCCAGCATTGTTAATCAGAAAATTCTTTCAGAGATTAATTCAGCCCCTTGTGCAGTTAGTTCCCCTTTGAATCTCAGTCCAAAGAAAGGTTCTCATCCAGTCCAAAACATCCATTTGTCTTTGTCATCCATCACATTACTTCCTACCATTCAATCTGCTAGTGTTCCTCTACATATCCCAATCATGGCAGGACAGCAAGCACCCACGAAGATTGAGAGAATTGTAGCTGCTAGATATGGACCTTTAGTCTTGCTTGTTCCTTTAAATCCTCTGCCTGTGGGAGAATATCAAAAATATATGCCTAAATTCACTGGCACAGAGGGAGTAACAGCAGAGGAACACCTTGAAGCTTTTTACAGTTATGCTGATAATTTAGATATAAGTGAAAATGATGTGTGGATGAGAGTTTTTGTCCAAAGCCTTGATGGAGAGGCTAGGAAGTGGTTCAAAGAATTGCCCCAAAGATCTATAACAGATATTGAAGCATTAGATGATGCGTTTTTGAAGCAATGGGGAGATAAAAAAGACTTGTTGTATTATCATACTGAGTTTGGTAATCTGAAGAGGGAAAATGGTGAATCTTTGCCTGATTTTAATAAAAGATTCAATCGAATGTATAGTAAGATACCAGCTGAGGTAAAGCCTACTCCTACCTCTGCCAAACTCACTTATGCCAATGCTTTTGACTCTGATTTCTGCCTGTTATTGAGAGAAAGAAGATGTGCCACTCTAGCTGATATGCAAGATGCAGCACTAGAAGTAGAGTCTAATATTATGGCTGCAGAAAAGTTAAAAAATCAAGCTGACAGAAGGAGGCAGAGAGGTCAGGCTTCTACTTCTTCTGCTTCATCTTCAGAGCCTAAATTAGACAAAATGACTAAGATGATAGAGTCATTGGCTGCTGAAATTTCTAAGCTAAAAGTTGAGCAGAATTCAGGAAAAACAAGGCAGCAGAACACATTTGCTCCAAGAAACCCCAATCCATTTAGAAGAGAAAATGAGCAGTTACAAATAATGCAGAGAGGTGAAGATTCAAAAGAAGATCAGAAAGTTAAAGCTCCTTTCCAAAATGTAGTCATGGAGGAAGAACAATTAGAAGAGAATGAGGATGAAATTCACTGCATGGAAGATAAAGGCAGCGCTGCATTTTTGACATTGGCTGAGTATGAAGAATCATTGTTGCAGGAACAAAACAGTCAAGAGTGGGACAAAGAAGTTGTTCTACAAACCGAACAGCAGCAGAGATATAGCCTAAGGTTGAATGCAAAGAATGTCAAAGAAAATCCTGCACAAAGAGCTGTTGTGCAAACAAAACCACAGAATATCAAGCAGAGAAAACAAGCAGCTGATCCAGTCATCCTCAAAGCTCCAGTTCAAGAGGTAAAAAGTTCTGATAAATCATCTTCTTCTTTCAACTTTGAGTCAGAAGTTCAGAAATTGAAAATAGTTGTGCCTCTAGTAGAGTTGGTGAATTATGAAGTATTTAGAAAGCCTATCCTTGAAGCCCTTGAGCTAGGAACCACACAAACCTCCACTGGCTGTCAATTTGCAAGATGACAAGCCTGCCATTGTGCTCAGCCCTATGATTGAACCTGCTGATAATAATTCCCCATCTTTTTATGTCTCATTGACCATTCATGACAAAATCCTCCACAATTGCCTGCTAGACACAGGGGCCAGCCACAATCTAATGCCTAAAGCTGTCATGGAAGAGTTAGGCCTTGATATCACTAGACCCTATCATGATTTATTTTCTTTTGATTCAAGGAAGGTGAAATGTCTTGGATTGATTAAAGATCTGGCCATTACCTTAACTCAGCTGCCCATGAAGAGTATGATGATGGATATTGTGGTAGAAGATGTCCCTCCTAAGTTTGGCATGTTGTTGTCCAGAGGGTGGATTAAGAGACTAGGTGGGACACTACAAAATGATCTATCTTATGCCACTGTCCCAGTGTTTGGAGGAGAAAGCAGGAGATTGTATAGAGAAGCACAGTTGGCATACATCATTAGTGATGAGAAGAATCCTACAAATCATCCCATTTATGCAGTGGGCACTGATTTTGGAGCATGTATTCTCCAAATAGAGGAAACTCAGAAGGCCTCAATGCAGATCAGGAAACCAACAGTTCAGGTCAAGCAAGAGCAAGGAAGTCAGATTTGGGAGATGTTCTTTGATGGAGCATGTTCCAGGGAGACTGCAGGAGCAGGGGTGGTGCTAGTGTCTCCAGAGAAAGAAAGCATTCAGCTGTCTTTTAAGCTGGTTTTTCAAGTCACAAACAACATAGCAGAATATGAAGCACTGTTGTTGGGCCTTAATGCAGCAAAAGACAGAGAAATCAAGAATCTGAAGGTGTTTGGAGATGCTGATTTGATTATTCAGCAAGTAAATAAAACATTTCAAGCAAAGCACCCAAGGCTGAAAGCATACAGAGATGAGGTATGGAGAATCAGAGATTCTTTTGATTATTTCTGTATTTCATATATTCCTAGAGCCCAAAATCAGCTTGTTGATTCCCTTGTTGTCTCTGCTAGTCTATTTATCCCTCCCATGCCTCCCAAACTAGCTTACGAAGTCTAGATGATGTATAGACCATCCTTGCCTGATAATGTTCACCATTGGAGAGTTTTTGATGATGATGATGAGTTAAATAGGTTCCTTCAAGTCATTGATGAATTTTCTGAAATGCAAATTGACCAAGATAATGAAGCCTTAGAAGAAAACCCCCAGTCCCAGCTTAGAAATAAAATTGGTAAAGACAGCATTGTCCAGCTTCCTAGTAATCATATTCCTAAGGGCCTAATTCCTCTTGAAAGACTGTTTGACCAGAATGATGTGCCTTACAAAGCTGCCCAAAAAGAAGACCAATCTGCAGTCTGTAAGCATGATATAGGAAGTCTAGGTCAGCCTAGATATGTAAATCTGTCCACTCATTTGTCTGCTGATCAAAGTGTTGAATACTGCAATTTAATGAGGCAATTTGCTGATGTGTTTGCCTGGGAGTATAGTGACCTGAAAACTTATGATAAGAGCATAATTCAGCATAAAATCCCTCTAGAGAAAGATACTATGCCTTTCAAACAGAAGCTGAGACCGATAAATCCCATGCTTCTTCCTCTAATTGAGAAAGAAATTAAAAAATTGTTGGCTGCCAAGATCATTGTTCCTCTCAGGTATTCAAAATGGGTAGCCAATCTAGTGGTGGTGAGGAAAAAAAGTGAAAAAATCAGTCTATGTGTTGATTTCCGAAATTTAAATAAATGCTCCAAGAAAGATAACTATCCTTTACCGAAAATGGAGCATTTGCTGCAAAAGGTCTCAGGAGCCAAAGTAATGTCTTTCTTGGATGGTTTTTCAGGCTTTAATCAGATTGTTGTGCATCCACATGATCAAGAAAACGTTGGATTCACCACTCCTTGGGGCACTTTTATGTATGCCAAAATGCCTTTTGGATTGATGAACGCTGGAGCCACCTTCCAGAGAGCTCTGGATATAGCATTTGTGGGAGAGAAGGACAAATTTGTGCTTATCTACCTTGATGATATAGCAGTTTACTCCAACAGCCATCAAAATCATTTGCAGCATTTGGAAAAAGTGTTTCTGAAGTGCAGGAGGTTTGGAATACCAGTGAATCCCAAAAAATCTCAATTTGCTTTAAATGAAGGCAAGCTGTTAGGACATATTGTGTCTACTGCAGGTGTTCAGATTGATCCAGAAAGAGTCAAAGCAATACAGACTTCGTCTATCCCTAGATCAAAGAAGGATATCCAATCCTTTTTAGGCAAAATAAATTTTGTAAGGAGATTTATTCCAAATTTTGCTGAACTAGTGAAGCATATTACCTCCATGTTAAGAAAAGGGTCAGAGGTAAGATAGACTGAAACAGCAAGAAAATCATTTGATTCCGTCAAAAAAGCTATAATGGAAGCTCCCATATTAACAAGTCCAAATTACAGCAAGGAGTTTCATGTGTTTTCATTTGCCTCTGAAGAAACATTGCAGCAGTTTTATTGCAGCCAGATGAAGAAGGTTCAGAGCATCCAGCGGCATTTTTCAGCAAAAATTTAAGGGATGCTCAACTGAGGTATGATATTATTGAGAAACATGCATATGCTCTTATCAAATCCTTAAAAGCTTTCAGAGTTGATATCCTTCATTCCAAAATAATT
This sequence comes from Pinus tabuliformis, assembly GCA_031772625.1. Lineage (NCBI taxonomy): Eukaryota > Viridiplantae > Streptophyta > Pinopsida > Pinales > Pinaceae > Pinus > Pinus tabuliformis. Next base: position 791,776,485 of record CM062819.1, on the reverse strand, counting down.
GCATATGTACCCTCTGTTGCAATAAAAGATGTCTTAACACAACCTGATGCTGATGGAAGAAGGGCGAAATGGATTGCAAAAATGATAGAATTTAATATAGCGCTGAAGCCCACCAAGCTGGTCAGAGGTTAGGGTCTTGCCAAATTATTGGCTAAAGAAAATTGCAGGTATTTAGATATTGATTTCTTGTGCACAATTGCAGAAAGTAGTCAGATAAATGAAGAAGAGGAAACCGCTGAAACAGAGGATAAGCAGTCAATGGCCGAGAATCTAGTTTCTTGTAATTGGTATGCTGAAATAATTAATTTCTTGTTGAAGCTAGAGATCCCTTCAGGATTTACTCAAAGTCAGGCCAAAACTTTAAAACTAAGCAGCAAAGTATTGCATTATGGAAAATCTGCTCTACTGGAGGGATCCATCTGGAATATTTTTAAGGTGTCTGGACAAAGAACAGTCAAAAGAAGTTATGCAGCAGTTTCATAATAGCATGTCTGGAGGGCACCATTATTGGAAGACTACAGTCCATAAAATTCTCAGCGTTGAGTACTATTGGCCCACTTTATTTTTTGATGTATTTTCTTTTGTTAAATCTTGTGACAAGTGCCAAAGATTTGAAGGAAAACAGCAGTTGAAGTCCTTGCCCTTAAACCCAATAATTGCAAAAGGACCTTTTCAGCAGTGGGGTTTGGATTTCATTGGAGAAATCAATCCACATTCCAATGGCCAACATAGATGGATATTAGTAGCCACTGATTATTTTACCAAGTGGATTGAAGCAGTCCCTACCAGGAAGGTTGTTCATAATGTGGTCATGAAGTTTTTAATTGAAAATATCTTCAGCAGATTTGGTTGTCCACATAAACTAATCACAGATAATGCAGTAGCTTTCAAGGCAAAAGAACTGGTGGAAATGTTCTAGCAGAATCCTCTAATAAAATTCCGATCAGGATAATTAAAAAGCTGTTAGAGGACAATAAAAAGAATTGGGATTCAAAGCTCAAGTATGCATTGTGGGCTGACAGAGTGACCATTAAAAAATCCACAGGCAATTCTCTTTTCAAGCTGGTATATGGCACTGATGCTGTATTCCCAATTCAATTAATTCTCCTTGTGGCAAAATTCATTCAAGAAGAGCAGGATCAGGAAGAATGCATGGCAAAGAGGATCACTGATCTAGAAGAAATACATCAGATTAGAGAACAACTGGTTGAAAAAGCTGCAGCACATCAGAAAAAGATCAAGGATGCCTTTGACAAGAAGGCAAAAACAAATAGTTTTCAAATTGGTGACTTGGTTTTGAAATGGGATGCACTAAAGGAAAAGAAAGACAATCATGGGAAATTTGATGCTTTCTGGACAGGGCCTTTCATTATTTCACAGGCTCAAGGGAACAACACCTTCATACTGAAAAGTATGGGAGGAGAAGCAGTTTTTGATGGCCCAGTTAATGGGCGTTTTCTAAAAAATTATGTTGTTTAAGGTCCTTTGGCCTTAAAGGTTGTAAATATTGTGTTTTTATCAGTTTTAGTACAGATGCAGTAGACTCCATGCCCAATGGAACACTAGAAATTTTGGCTAATTTGTTTTTAGCTGGAAAGGAATTGATCTGCAGGTTCTTGAGACCTCACAGGGAGGATCTCATCCCCAAAAGAAGCCAGTGTTAGCCCTGCTATGTTCTTTGATACTTGATGGATCAAAATAGGTGTTGAGTAGCGCCGGTTTGGTTGATTAAGGCTGGCAGCGGTTTTTCATGCTTTCTCCTTCATTTTCCCTTTTCTCCTTATAACTCCCACACCTTTGTTTCCACCTCCTCTTCCATTCTCCTATTTCTCCCCTAACCCATTATTTTCATGTCTCTCTAAAGTCTTTTGTAAACCCCGCCTAAACCCTTTTTCGGGCTCCCGGGCTTCTTTTTGTTTAAAACCTATAAACCCCTGAAAACCTTTATAAATCCCGATAACCTCTTAAAACCCCGATAACCCTATAAAACCCCATTTTAACCTATTTTTCATTTTAACCCTGTCTCTAACGTTTTAATCCATTATAGCCGCACATATAATAAAAAATTACATAACCCGGCGGGCCTATACCTGTCACATCAGCCAACAAATATGTGCGCTAACCGTGACCATCCGATCATCTGCCGCAGATCCAATGGTATCCGCAGCCCTCGCTCCGCCAACCTGCTCGTCCGATAATCCACGGGGAAGTGGTTTCCCGCCAGCGACGTGTCATAAATCTGTTGGATCGCACACCCTCGTACGTAAACCACCTTCTCCCGAAAAGCGATGCGGGGAAAACCACTTACCACCGTCGTACCCTCCCCCCGCTCATTAACGCTCTCGCATCTTTGCCACCCGTCAGCCGTCGGATTTCCTCGATCATGATCCGACGGTCCACGATCCTCCTTTTCGAATTTCTTCCCGATGGCTTCTATAATCCAATCTGCGTCGTTCGTTTTCGCGATCCGACAGCTGCTATTGATCCCTGCGCCTCTGTGTCTTCCATTGCCTCCCGCCATCAGATCTAGGTCGTCCATCTGAGCCATCCAACGGCCAGCGTTCTTTCTCGGCTCTTCGTCCATTTTCAATGTATTTTTCAGTGTTTTCGGCCTGTTTTGTGTGTGCGAAGAAGGAAGAGATGATCCGGCAATCTGCAAATGAATTCCTCAGCTACCACAGTTAAAGAACAACACGGTCAAGGACAAGAAGGATGATCCTCGAGCAGCTCAATGACTGCAGCAGTTATTGAAATTTATTCAGATAATACTTCACCTGTTCAGGAAGGAAAACAAAGTACCAGTAAATGTCATTCTGTCCATTAAAACAATCAAATTGTATCAGACACCCATATCTGATTGTAAATGCGGTTGGTGGTCAGTTATGACCCCCCCCCACGCATAGGTTAGCAGAGATTTTTTGTGAACAAACTCTATATATTCCAAAAATCAAGATGTAATCAGGTTGATGAATGTTATTTTGGTGTAAACTTCAACTTCTAGAGACAACAACTATTGTGACATCTGCATCTTCTATCTTCATTTCCAGCTAATACAAGCTTCTTTTGTTGTTGATTTCTCACTTTCCACTTCTTCTTCTTGTTCCAGGCTGTGCCTGTCATGTATTTATTCATGTGCTGTTGATATTTAGCATTAGAGGGGTTATCATCCCACCTCTGTGTTAGAATCTAACTGTATCATTGAATTTGTATGCAGGTTTCTGTTGTTTTAATGCCAGAGAGCTGTCATCCTGTCTGTGCATTAAGAAATAGATTGACAGACCTTTTAACTAGTTGCAGCTGGCCATCTCAGGGCCCTGTGCATCTACTGGTGTGATCAGTCTTCTCCATCTTCACATTTCCCTAAAACTGTAAGTAATTGGTGGTCTAAAGCCTTGTAGTTGGGGGTGTTCACCCATGTCTGGGGTCAAGCATAGTAGGAGTGGTCATCTGGCTTGAACATGCAGCGTTTCTTACATTCATCCACCATTTTACAAAATTTTTGTTGAGTTTGTAATGTTCTCTGATACAGAACCTAGGAGTTTCTTGGGGTGATAACAGAGCCTACATAAATTGTTGGCCCACTTAACAATTTGTCCATAACATAAATAAATTCATAACTTCATAAATACTTATCGGAATTGGATGATCTTTAGATCAATCCTACACCTCTCAATGAGAGGAATCCAATAAAAATATCAGCTGCCATAAATAAATTGACCCACATGGAGTTTGGCCCTGGTTGCCAATTTTAACACTCTCTCTCAACTAGCGAGAACTCCATCTGTGCCCTGTACTATCTCTACCACCAGTGCCCTGCACTGCTCTGCTGGCTCTGCTCTACTCTGCTGGCTCTACTCTGCTCTGTTTGCTTTGCTGGCTTTGCTCAGCGCTGCTGGCTCTGTTGGCTCTGCTCTGCTCTGCTGGCTCTGCTCTGCTCTACTCAGCGCTACTCAGCTCTGCTGGCTCTGCTCAGCTCAACGCTACTGGCTCTGCTCTGCTCTGCTGGCTCTGCTCATCTCAACGCTCTGCTCTGCTGGCTCTGCTCTGCTCAACTTAGCTCTGCTGATCCATGAAGAAGAAGAGTTGATCGAGAATGTGTCATATCATTCTCCACTGAACCGAAGTCAGTCTCAGAGTGTGTACCACTGGTCCCAGACTAGTCCTCAACCGACCCGAAGTCAGTGTCATAGTAGGTACAACTCCTACCACTGGTCCCAGAACAGTACTCTACTGACTCGAAGTCAGTCTCAGAGTATGTACCACTGGTCCCAGATCAATGAAGGTCATCCTAGCATAGGGAGTACGGTAGATACAGCGATGCATCCATCGATACTACTATGGTCCCTATCCTCATTTCCGTGCTCATTGATCATATGAGAGGTACTTCCCATGAGTCCCAGACTGCATGGTACTACTATGGTCCCTATCCTCATTTCCCTGCTCATTGATCAAATGAGAGGTACTTCCCATGAGTCCCAGACTGCATGGGTAGGATGCCTCGACAAGAGAACTTAATCAATCCTGTCCTCACAGGAAAACTAATCATCCTGCTACACAATCGCCATGGAGAACACATCATCCAGGCCTCACAGGAGAACTAATCATCCTGCTACACAATCGTCATGGAGAACACATCATCCAGACCTCACAGCAGAATTAATCATCCTACTACACAGGAGAGCGAATCATCCTGTCCCACAATAGAGCGAATCATCTTGTCCCACAAGAGAGCGAATCATCTTGTCCACAAGAGAGCGAATCATCCTGTCCACAAGAGAGCGAATCATCCTGTCCCAGTGTGCACCACCAGTGGAGGGTGAGTCACCCTGTGGTCGTATGTTGCTCCAATAAGAACCGCAAGCCCCCAGAGCTCAATGCATGCAACACGCAGGACCCTTTTACAAGGGTCTCTCGACGACTCCAAGTCGTTCAGGAAAATCAAAAATTTGATCTTTCCTCGGGGCTTTGACAAAGTGTAGCGACCTGTACATCATCTCAATGCGATGGAGCCTCCTTGCTCATCGACTTACCATATCCTAGATAAGGCAGTATATGATGTCTATCTGTTGGAGCAATCATTGAATACGGGATTCCTCAATAATCGAATCCCACCTCTGGTTGTCACAAAGAATCACAGTGGTATTCATCATGTGTACTCACTGAAGAGTTTCCACAACCAGGCAACTCCATATGAGGTCATACTCGTAGTTATGTATCCGCTCTCGGCGGTATTTATAACAACCGATTTCTTCTTCCTACTCACTCATGATATTGAAGCAGAATCCAAAGAGAACCAGCACTGAGAAGTGCTCTAATGATCCTCCACATTGCCTACCCAGTCAGCATTTGAATAATCATGCAGTTTTCATATTTTCGGCAGTGTATCTCAATCCATGAGAGATTGTGCCCCGAAGATATCTCAGAGGATTCTTGGCACCAATCCAGTGAGGCTCAACCAAATATGAGTTCACCATGCTAACTGCAAAACATATGTCCGGAGTTCACCAAGAACATCGACATGATTGAGTTTATAAAACTCAGAGGCATTTCCCAAATCTGGTCCGACATCACTACCATATAACTTCTGAAAGTTAAGATCCTTGAGGTAGTCACGGGCTTGCAGTTTATCATTCCACATTCGGAATCCAACTCCCTCTTACTTCTGCAAATGAGAGGGTCTGCACCTGTCAGAAAAAGGTCATCCTTATGAGGTGCCAGTATGAGAGGTCTATCATCCACAACCTCCGGCTAATGGTTTGGATCGGCTTAACTCCTAGTGAATCTCAGCTTCATCAAACAGCTATCAATCCTCTCATACTACGCCCGGGGTGTTTTGCTTCAAGCCATAGAGGGCTTTCTTCCACCTGTATACATGAGATTCCCGTTCATGAATCTCAAACTCCACGGGTTGTTCCAAACCTGTGGACCTGCTACATGAGGGGAATGGTCCCCTTGTAAGATTTTCCTTCGGTACATCTCAGACATGTACCTTCATGCTCTTTTTGAATTCAGGCATCCCGGTCACCATCTGACTCATAGACCTCCGGTGCTAAGTCAATGGACATGGTCCCCAGTGGACTTGATACAACCCTGAACTCTAAAACATCTTTGAAAAATCTATTTTCAAACACGTACCTTTCCATCGATGAGTGCCACCGTGAAACCTTAAACTTCCATTTCCGAGATAGATACCAGGTTCTTCTTGCGATCAGGTACATAAAAGAGATTCTGGGGTTCCTTACTTTCTTTGAAGAGTCGACCATTTCCTTGATGACCTGCATTACTTGTCATTCATTTGATCATTGAAGGTCCCTGTTGTTATCATCATAAAGAGATGTGTCTCTGCCATTCGGACACTCCTTCGCATAATGGCCAAACTTATTACAACCAAGGCATCTGCCTTTCCTTCCACCCTTAGATCCGGACTTCCCATTGAAGTGATCTTTAGGTAGGCCATCAGAAACTTTTGTTGCGCCATTCTGATAATATTCTCTGCTTCGACTTCACCCTTGGTGAATTTGAAGAGGGATGAGGAATCCATTGATCCTTTTGTCCTTTCCCAACCGTCTTCAGTGATTGCTCTTTCACTCTTGCTTGGGCATTGTCTTCACCTAAGCTCTGATACCATGTTAAGTTTAGGTATGTTCTATGCTAGAGAAATTTATTTCAATTTCTTTTCCACATTAGCAATCACATCAACATAAAGTAAACTACAAATAGAACATAAATATAAATCGCAGAAGACAAGAGGACACAAGATGTGGCGCTAGCCAGGGACAAACCCCACAATGTGGGGAAACCCTTGATCAATTCTTCTTTTATGTTCTTCAAAGTTCAGCAGAGAAAGTGAGAGAGATAGTACATTTACAATAGAAGTCAATCACTTTGACTTTTGATATCGGCATGAGATCAGTTGAAGACATATTGCTTCAACTGATTCTCTAAGGTGACTCGTTCACCTATCATAGCGCTGCATCTCGTCTATTTGCTGCACATTACCGTGTGACACCTTGTTGTACTGTCACATGTGTTGAACCTTGATGACTGAGCTGCTCTCATCTTCATGTTGCTCATCATGCTACATCTTCCATGGTCTTATTCATCATCAAGCTGCCCATGCTCATGATCTCATTCATCATTATGCTGCCCATGCTCATATCATCATGTTGCTTATTATGTTGCCCATGCTCATATCATCATGCTGCTTATTATGCTACCCATGATCTCATACATCATGCTGCCCATACTCATATCATCATGCATCATTATGCTGCCCATGCTCATATCATCATGTTGCTTATTATGCTGCCCATGATCTCATACATCATGCTGCGTTCCTTCGGAGACAGATGCTCCAGCTATTTCGGCAGTTCCCGATAGTTCCGGTTTTTCCGGCAGTTCCGACTTTTCCAACAGTTCTGGCAGTTCCGGCTTTTCCAACAGTTTCGTCAGTTCCGACAGTTCTAGCAGTTCCGTCTCTTCCAGCAGTTCCGGCTTTTCTTTAGGATCTCTCCTCCTACTAAAACCCAAAGACAAGTAGAAAGAGAAAGAGATCCAAGTGTGTGTAGAAATGACTTGAAGTCCTCTTCTATTTATACTAGAACGTAGAGGTTGAATAGACGACTGTTGGGCTTTTGAGCCTACATAAGTTGCTGGCCGACTTAACAATTTGTCCATAACATAAATAAATTCATAACTTCATAAATACTTATCGGAATCAGATGATCTTTAGATCAATCCTACACCTCTCAATGAGAGGGATCCAATGAAAATAACAGCTGCCATAAATAATATGACCCACATAGAGTTTGGCCCTAGTTGCCAATTTTAACACTTTATGATAGGTATAAAAGACAATAAAAGTTTTAGGGTTTGAAGATGGCATATTTTGCATGATTAGAATCTACGGTTTACATTTTTGAAAGTTTTGTTTGGTATCTAGTGCTTGTAAAACATAGATGGGACTTGAATTGGAAAAACCGTAGAATAGTGAAAACTATAACCCTTATTATTTGTTCCCTTGTGAAGCCCTAGCTCTTAATTTCTAGGGTTTGGAGATAGAATCTAGGATATGTAGTAAAACCCTTGCAAGGGGTGAAGTAAAAGGGAAACCTAGGGCTTGAATGTCAAAACCCTAAGTGTAGAAGTTTTCGCTCAAATTAAAAACCCTAATAATGGTTAGGTCTTGGGATATCTAGGGTTTGTAACCAAAACCCCATATGCTCACTTTTCGAAGTCATAATAACCCTAAATTGATAAAATTAACATCATGCTCTTGATCGTGTATAATTTGCTTGGTTGTACTTGTTGATAAAATTGAAGGTACATAATGGAGGCATTCAAAATTGTGAAAGAAAGATGAGAAAGATGAAAGAACAGAACAGTGAAAATCTCTTACTTGATGATGACTTCATAATAAGCATGATAGAAAGAGGGCGCTGCAAAAACCCTAATAATACTGAAGTTTATGTCTACTAGGCATATTGATCATTGAAAGTCGAAGTCGAACTTGGTTACCATATGAAAATAAAGCAAAGGAATGATGACTTCGGAGGAAGCTTTGATTCTTGAAAAGGTTGTCTTAACATATGTCTTTGAGTTTTAAGAGGATGGCTCCATGATGTTCAGGAAGGTCAAAGTTCTTCGATGACATGATGATACAAAAGGAACCCATGTAACTACTACTACTATGATCTCTACTAAAACAACAAAATAGTTGATGTTGGACAAATTTCCCTAGTTGAGAGAGAGCTTGGATATATTACCTCTGTGTATATCCTCCCTAGTTAAGATGGAGTAATGATGGATAAACTTCATGTGTCATGCACTAAGGCTAGGGCTAACAACTGTATGTCTAGTGAAGGCCATGAGGAAAGAATGGGGTTCGGAGGATTCGATAAGCATCTGAGATTGGTACTCCTTAAGGATAGATATTCTGAAAAAGTTTGACCTTGATGATGACAAACCTGTACTAGTCTGTATTCCATGAGGTTGAAGCACCGACCAGATCATGGTGACGAGTTATTGTACCTTAGGCCAAATAGCCTGTATGATCGTACTATTAGGGTTGGTATCTTGGCAGGTAGCCTAGATGATACCTAGATCCCTAGTTGGGTTGGTACCTTGGCAGGTAGCCTAGATGGTACCTAGATCCCTGTTGGTATCTTGGTAGGTAACCTAGATGATACCTAGATGTTTGTTGAGTTGGTATCTTGGCAGGTAACCTAGATGGTACCTAGATCCCGGTTGGTGTCTTGGCAAGTAGCCTAAATGACACCTCGATCCCTATTGAGTGGTGTCTTGGCAGGTAGCCTAGATGACACCTCGATCCTTATTGAGTTGGTATCTTGGCAGGTAGCCTAGATGATACCTAAAACTTTGTTAGGGTTGGTGTCTTCGCAGGTAGCCTAAATGACACCCGGTGTCTTGGCAGGTATCCTAGATAACACCTGGATCCCTGTTGGGATGGTACCTTTGCAGGTAGCCTAGATATTTCCTAGATGGGTTGATACCTAGACCCCTAGCATTGTGCATGTTGTTTTTCTTATGAGAACTCTTTAGAGAATCCTTGTACCTATTGTACAATTATGAATACCTCTAGTTAAGAGGGAGCATTGAAAATGTAACTATGTTCAGTCTTCATAGATGTCATTACATTCATGTCATTATGTATCTCTTATGTATCTATCAAAAGAAGAAAAGAAGAAAAAAATTTATTATTTTTCAAGCATGGTTTTCATGCTCCATATAAGTGGTCTTCTAGGTCAAGCATGCATTTCATGTTCCTAGGGTTTGTCAAGTCAATAAGAGATGTGTCATGAGTCAAGAGAGTCTTTGTCCTATGTATAAGACCCTATTGGGCAATTTGTAACAAGAAAGAAGAATTATTTTTGAGTCAAAATTGTCAATATTGACCTCCAAGACCAAGTTGGCCTTACCAGTCCAAGTCAGCCTAGAAAAGGTTATTCGACCCCTTGAAAAGGGTATAAATACAAATGATTTCAACCTCTTCACAAGAAGTTCTATTTGCAATAGAAGAGTACAAAATTCAAGGAAGAAGCCAAGAAAGTCAAAGGAGAGAGAAGTTGAAGCAAGGAGGAAGGAAAATCAAAGTTCTAACCTAGTTTCTGGACTATTTTCTCTCACACGTGCAAAATTCCAAGATGTTGTAGGGGGGTAAAATTGCAGACCTACTACAGGTCCAAAATTTAGATGTTGGGGGCTGAAATTCTGATTTTGCAGCAGTTCTGAAAAGGTTTGACCCTTGCTGTCTTGGTTTGACTGACTAATTGGAAGGGTTTTTGTTGGAGGGTTAACTTGGTTTTTGGAGGAGGTCTTGGTCTCAGGTTGTTGGCCTTGGATTTCTCATTTGAAGATGCTTCTATAAGAAAAGAAGAAATTTGACTATGTTTCCCCCTAAGAGAGGGGTTTTGCGCTAGCTAAGAGCCTACATCTTGTGTTCATTGTTTTTGTAATCTTCACTGTGTTATGGTTTTGGTAATTGTTTGATGAAAGAGAACATAATAAGAACAAGAAGAAGTTAATATAATATCACAAGCAATTATCAAGTAAGAGAAATCACCCTAAGTGTTGCCATATAGATTTCTCAACAGAGAATGATTCCAACCTCATTGGATTTCATACAAAGAAAATGGAATTTTAGCTCCCACTCCAAATCCAACAAACTTAACAATTTTCAGGGTTTCAAGATTTGGGGCATTGTAATGTTTCCATTGGATTCTATCATGTATGAGGGTTTGGAACTAGCATTTAAACAAGAGCACCAAGCCCATTATGTACCTTGATATTGGTCGCATTGATTATTGAACTCTTTTGCCATGACTCTAGTAAAATTGTACCTATCATTCAAAGAAAATCTCAACTTGACATGTTAAGCTTTTTCTATCTTATTTTAGTGCTTAGAGGTTGATATTGATGATGACGATCCCAATGTACACAATGGTTTTGATGGTATATAGGTCTATGTTGTAGCATGAAATTTTTTTGGACTATAGAAGCCATCTAGAGCCTCTTTGTTGATGTATTTTTATTCAAATATTGCACTCGAAGTTATTTTGGTTGTATGCACCCTTGCTATATATATGAGAAACTTTGCATATTCAGGTATAATGGTTTGGATTCATATGGATGCACAGATTATTTACATTTTTCTTCCAAAATTTGAATATTTATGTATTTTTTAGTTGACCGGTTTTTTGGGTCCAGTTTTTTTCCAGTTCCAAGTTTTGGGGGTGATCCCACACATCCCCCCTAAGTGTCTCCCCATTCCCGTGTCCCCCAGTCTCAAAAACTTGGTGGAACATTGCATTTCATTTGATATATGTTATTTTGTCCTAAATGGATTCCTTTATATTCCAAATATTTTGGATATTTAATTGTAAGCATTGATTGCTCTGATACCAAATGTGAAAACCAATTTTGCTCGCCAATTAAATATCCAAAATACTTGGACTATAAAGAATCTATTTAGGGTATATATATAAGAGAAAATTATATGATGATAGCACAATGAGGATCCCATATAAATATCTAAGCAAGAGTGACCGTTCATTAATCGTCATGTCGATTCTTAGGTTGTGTCTCTTCACTAATTATTAATTATTTATTATGAGTAGTATTTAACATTATTTAAATTTATATCACACAGAGGGGGAGGAGACAAAGAAAGAACAAAGAAACCTCACACATGCCAATGACATGTAAAGAAGGCAAAACCAACAATAGGCATAGGGAAAACCCTCCAATCATAATCAAGCCAATAAATATTCAATCTTCAGAACATCTATGACCCTAAAAACACTCAAGAGCCCTCTCTAAAATTCAATGAAATTCATGAAGAAGTGGCATTCATCTAACAAGAGTCATGCTACCCACCAAAATACATAACCTTATAGGAGAAAACGTTTTCTCCTATCTTGGACAGCCATCCATCCAATAGCCCCAGACATCGCTCGTTGATGATGATATGCCACATTCCTCCGCCATCTACACTAGTCATGCACCTCTCACCATCAAACATTCCTCTTGGATGAAAGCGGGTTACCACTCAACAAGTACTTCAACCATTTTGCAATCGAGCACTTTGACTTAATGTTTTGGGCATTCCAACACTAGTAAAGGGATGATATGGATGATTGCCTAATCTTGACTATAAAATTGTTCTCTCACCTTACTGAGGAGGTTTAGTCTTTGACCCTAGTCCAGTGGGAACTCCTCTAAGGCCTTAGGGTTATAGGAGGAGGACTACTTGGCAAACTTGGGTTGAAGTTCGAACTAGCATGTCCATGACCCTTTCTATACTCAAAATCTTCCATCTCTCATGATTTCCTATCCCCCCTCCATCCTTCTAGTTAACTATCGTTGGTTCAATGGGATTTGGCACTCACACATCCACATCCTTCAGTAGGGCCAAAAAACTTTGCCCTGGAGGTTGATGCAACAAAAAGAACGAAAAAGCATAAGATGGCCACAACAAAAGAAAAATAAAACTAAAATACAAAAAATGGTCAAAACAAAGGTTAGCACGTGGGAAAAAGCCTAGCATGAACTCTACACCCCCTCATTAGCCATCACCCGATTCCTGAGCCCTCAATGCTCCATCTTATTACAAGGAACCCTTACATGTCCCTACCTTAATGAGTGAGAAACTGACTCTTAAGAGGTAAAATAAATGTTATATCATAGAGAGCAAGCTTTGATCCTTGAGCCATAACACCATTGAAAGCATTATCTAAAATAAGTAGAAGGTGCACCAGAGGGGTGGAAAAAGCATGTCGAGGAAGAGGTAACTCATGCCTCCACGATTGCTCCCTCCATTACATTTATACACTCAGGATGTGGACCTCCATTAGTTGGTCCCCTAACCATGGCACTTGACCATGAAGTCATTCCCCTCTATTGCCACCTATTCTCACTAACACCTGTGGATTGAAGGGTTGACGTTGGAAATGCCACCTCTCCTTAGGAGCTAGAAGCACCTAATAGGGTTGATTACTTAGCCACCCCTACAAAGGTAAGAAACACTTTTATAGGACTTGGTCTAGTTAGATATTTGAAGGTGATCCTGGTTTGAAGTATCATTATGCCCTTCACACTTAGATGCATCGATGGTTATGGTCTCTAATGAATGCTTTCTTTCGCTTGAGTTTGAGATGGTTTTTCCAGAGAGTTTTGAGCAACTAAGACCTTGGGGGCATCCTATTCCACTCCTACTCCACGTGATGCCTAGGCCATACTACACTTCCAGAGAGCATGATGATCTTGCAAATGAAGTGTTGCCCCTATTCAGCAAAGTGTTGGGCACTTAGATGATCTTGGCGGTTGATGGATGCCCCATAGCACCCTTAGATGCCAGAATGTTAAGCTTCTTTTACTTAGCATTAAGGATTCTTGATGATGTACCAATGGTCCCAGCATGCCCTCAGGTTAGCCTTGACACTACTCGATGAGCATGCCTTGATCCAAAGCCCAAATGGGGATGATTATCCCCCAGAATGATTAAAAAGGCCTTGTTGTACCTGATGGAGACTCAACACTAAAGAGAGAGTACACCACGTTGTCTAAGTGGCACCCATAGGGATGATGCAGGGCACCAAAGTTGAACTTTGGACACATGGAGATGCTTTGAGGGTTGATTTGAGGTCCCTTCCTCAAATTGATGGTTGATCATGATGCTTGGAGACTCATTTAGCCCTTCCAGTGCACTTTTGGAGCATTTTGAGCCCTAAAAAGGCATGATGCCATGCTTACTAGGGACTTATATCTCACACTTGTGGGAATTTATTGGCATATTTTATTAGTTGAGCTAGTGGGTTGGTTTGTAACCCATTTTACTTTGTGTCTACTCAAAATTAAACTTGTTTTAGGGGCTTTTAGTGGATTATTAGAGATGATAGACCTCATATAAAAGGAGGATCACCTCTTTTCATTTGTCAGCATCATACTTGTGGATTTCGACCTCTCTAGAAGAGCTCAGCTTAGCCTTGTTGTATTTCGATGCTTAAGATGTAATCTTATGTGGATTTTGGCTATTGGAGACTAGCTTTTGTTGTGGAGACATCCTTTTGGGATTGAAACAAAGCATGTTCTTGGATAATTCTTCAGTATTCTATTGCATATCTTTTATGGTTTACATATAATGAAATATTGCTAGGGTTTCTAATTTGTTCCTTGTCTCAATGCAAATGTTTATTGGACATTCTTGGTAGATTGTTGCATCTTAAACCTATTATCCTTGAATTCCCTAAAAAACCTCCTAGTGAGCCTTTCTCTAGTTAATTTCTCCCATCATAAAAAGATAGCTAACGTTAGAAAGTGAAAACTAGGGTTTTGCCCCTTCATGTAAAAATTTAATATCTCAAGACTCCATCATCTAAGTAGGGAAAAGGCACTAGGATCCTTTTTTATGATCAAAAATCTTGAAAAAGTGTCCACCTTGTTTGACCTTACCAACTCAAAACCCAGTTTCTTCCTTGGTGGGAATTGCCTTATTAGGGCTAAACGCCATTAAATTTAAGCAATTTGGGCCTCTCTTGAAACCCTAGTTCAGCAAAAAGGCTTCAACTTAGGGCTTGTTAAAGGTTTTCCATTCCATATTGTTGATCATACCCTTAAAGCAAACCTTTTCCTTGTGCTTGTATGCCTAGATGCATTCTTACTAAACCTCATCTTGAAACCTTGGGCTTCAAGTGCTCTTTTATAGGGTTCATCATTGGTATGGTGTTCCTTTACATAAAGAATTATCCCCTTATCCAATTAAGAAGTACCTTGATCAAGTCTATCTTGCATCACCTTGATCCTATTGACTTAGAATACCTTTAGGTGATATATACTGGGAAGCCTCCCGTGTGGTGAAATTCCACTAAAGAGCAGGAGGTGAAGTGTTAAGGTGAAGGTGGCAGCCACCTCATTGTTGTACCTTAGTCTAGCTCTTTCCTTGTGAGGTGTCTCATAAGGCCTGCTAGATTTTGAGGCAACAAGACCCAAAGAGATAAACAAGGAAATGGATAACCAATAACATTCTGTAAACCCAATGGGGTAAGCATTAGATATAGTAGATTCTTACCCATCTCTAGATTGCCTCCTCTACTAGAAATTGTTATTACACAAATGGCTTTGGATTAGCTTGGTATTACATCCAAGACCAGAAACTTCAAGTACCCTTTGAATTTAGGATCAAATGACTTGTTAACACCTAAAGTGATCCCTTAGGGCCACAATTCGACAGCAAGGAATGTTGTTCTTGTCGTTAACACCATCCCTCTTGTTTCCAACTAATGCATGCTAGCTCCAAGAAGCAAAGTCGTAACATACCAAATAGCCACAATTTACAATTCAAATGATTTATGCAAGTTATGTAGTGCTAGGACCATGGATTAACTAATCTTTTGCTTCAATCCTTCAAAAGATTTATATTGATTCTTTCCCCACTAAAAACTCTTGCCACTACAAGAAGTGGCACTGCCAAAAATGGTGCCCTGTGCCTTTATGGGAACCATTCCTCGAATATCGCTTCTCAAGTGCTCCCTAGGTGAACTCAAAGTGCTCCCACCATTGGAAAAAAACACTCTTGAAGCACTCTTGTATTAAATAAAACGTTGCCATAGATTTCATATTTTTGGGTTTTGATTTCATTTTTGGATGTGGGGCCAAAGAAAGACCCCAAGAGACCCCAACAATCATGATTAGGGTTTATGGAAGGATAAAAACCCTATTCACTTCATTTGCACTCATTCTATCACTCATATTACTAATCTCTTTCTTCTAGTTGTTGAGCAGCAAATTTATGTCATCTTGGAAGGGAGATTGAACGCTGCCCTAGTTTCATTAATCAATTTTGGAGAGATGAAGAGGTAAACTCTAATCCCATTCTCATTAGTCTTGATCCCTTTGTGTTGTATGTTTTTAATGTTGGATGTTCTCTCTTCCTACTCTCATTCCTTCTTCCCCCTCATTGTATAGAAGGTTTTTCTCAAGAAGCATGACGTGTATGTGGAGTTTGCCTCCAATTTTTATTATGACAATATTGATGAACATAACTAATGATGAGGAAGAATATGAGAATCTTCATGGTGAGTATTGTTCGTACTATACAAAGAAAAAAGAAGTAGAAAGGGATAAAAGGAATCATAACATTGAAAGTGATGGTGAAAATTACCACAAAAAGAGTTTAACACCCTTCTGGAAGCATATAGCGAGGCTTTAAGTATAGAAATGGGTCGAACTACCAAATTTTCATGCCCCCACATGTAGCTAGCCTCAAAGGCCACCCATTCATGCTCTATTCAATGCTTTATTTCATATCACTCATCCGATGAAGGTGGGTCATTTATTATAAGGTACAATGACCATTTTTGTATTCATGTGCTTCCATTTAATGTTTAGAGGCATTTCAGCATTGATCATAGGTTGAATTAGATGATAGAATGCTTTTGGTTGTACTCTTGTTCCCATGCATCACCTTGGTGGTTATCTCTTGCCATTAGTCCAATGTAACCTTTCTTGAGGCCTTTCCTTCACTATCTAGGAGGGGCACAAATAGGAGATATCTTAATGATGTTGCATGTCCATGGTAATCCATAAATAACACTTTTCATCTCTCCCTTCTATCCATATCCTATTTTCAAGTTAATTGCTATCTATAACCAACATTGGTTCCTTGTTTTCCTCATCCTTGAGTAGGGACCCAAAAACTTTTCTCTAAGAGGTTGATGCAACAAAAAGAAAAGAAATAGCATGACCCATAAAGTTAAAATGCAAAAGATAGGCAAGGATATATGAAAGTGCATGGACAAAAGCTTAGCCTGAGCTCTACCCCCCTCATTAGCCCTCACCTAGTTCTTGGCTAATGCATGAGCTATCTAAATAAAAGTTACTTTGACTATCCCAACTTTGATAAGCAATGAAATTATGTTGATGTGAGTAGCATCAAAAGGTCTTCTACAATTGCTTGGTGTCTTAGCATGTGGAAGACATTATTTGCCACTTCTAATGATTTGTCTTCTTTTCTAAGTTTAACTTAGGAAAAGTACAATAATTAAAGTCATCTAATAATTGTGTACTATTAGGTTATTTTCTAAGGATAAATAATTTAATTATTTAAGTGACTTATAAATAATCTCAACGTTGATCTTCAATATGTTTCTAGAAGTAAGATTCAACATGCTCCTAGAAGGAAACTTCAAAATGTTTCTAGAAGGAAGATTCAAGATGTTTCTAAAGGAGAGATTGGGGTTAGAGATTTGGACTCAATTAAGATTATAAATGGAGGCTAGCGATGGGGATGAAGACACAACGAAGAGCAGAAGTGTGTGAGCAAGTCATCACAAGAGAGTAATTCTCTCTGCAATGTGAGTGGCTCAACGACCAGTGTGCAAAGAAGGAAGAATTGCGAGTGGGTTTGAGCGAATCCAGGAGGGCCGAGTTGGAGGAAGGAGATCTAGTTTGTTTGGAGGAGGTCAAGTTGCTAAAGTGTTGGAGTTTTTCTAGTGCGCAATAGTGACAGGGCACAAATGGAGTTGTTGGAGGGGGCAAACCTGATTGCTGGAGGTCAATTTCTTCAGAGCAATTTCATCTAGAGGCATATTGCCTTGAGGCCGATTTACCTGAGCCGAAGTCATTTTGAGGGAGCCAAGTTGCAGGTTCCAGATTTCAATTTTCCTTGTATCTCTGTGAGTCGAAAAACCCAAATTTTCAAGATAATGCAATGACAGAGAGTTGTCTGTGGGTTAATTAATTTTGCAATCTCTCTAGTTTATTTTTGTTGCATATTTTTTATTCTAGAAGTTAAAGATAGCAGTGATTTTATTTTTCAATGATTCAGTTATTATTTGGGTAAATAAATAATAAACTAGGGATAGATTAAATTGTCGCGAGAAAATAAATATGGTTGGTACTAGAAATCTAACATGGTATCAGATCTACCTTGAAGACTCTAAAAGAGAGATCTGAGATCACGAGGGTTTGCATCAGAGTTTTCCCTTTTGTAGCAGCAGAATTATTTCTAAACATTTTGTAGTTGGGTTTTGCTAGAAATACTAAGAGGGGGGTGAATCAGTGTTTCACTTCATTTAATTAAATCTTTAAACTTTCAAAGCATTAATTGTCATTAGCATCAGATCAAAACATAAATCAGCATCACATCACAAGAGCAGTACACGAGATTTTTAGGTGGAAACACTTCAGGGAGAAAAACCATTGAAAGATTTCTAATATAATTTGAGTATAATGTTTAGCTAGTCCAACTTCCAAATACTCTATTAGAAAAGCATTCTATTTATCAGGAAGCTCCATCTCCTGAAAAGATGCTCGAACACCATGGTTTTACAAGCTCCAACTAGAAGGATGTTGTGACGCTCTAGTTTTATCAACTCCAACTGAAAGGATGCTCCAACACCTTGCAAACTCTAACTTGCCCTAGCACCACCCTGCCACCTTGAGGTATTTTCAAGCTCCAACCTGATGGACACTTCACTCTCTGCCTTGCACCACCAACCACCGTGAAAAATAAAAGAAAAATCTGGGCTCTCATACTAGGGACAATGACCCACTTACAATGATTTTCAAATAAACCCTTTTTGTTGATGTATGCCCCGAATATACAATGGTGTGCCAAACTTTATCAAATTGTCAAACTTCATAACTATATATTGCTTTAGGTCTCCTATCCAACTCTTGCCTCAACAACTTAATCATAACCTGAACAATTTACAAAACTTGCGTCATACCTCAAGTAAGTTTGTTGATGATAAGTGTGCCACTGATTGCTTTAGATTCTGCCAAGTGTTCTACCCTGAAGATGCCCTTTTCTACCACTAATTGCCAAGTGTTTTGTCCTTGGAGATGCAATGTATCAACCCTTTTGTCAGGGTTATGCCTCCAATTTTCCTTGGACATCTTTAGAACAAACTTTGACCACAATTACTTGGCTACCCTTGAATTGCGGATAAAGTTGCCTTAGACCTTTTAACAATTCCTAGTTTAGTCAACAAGAAAGTCCAATATCATGCACCAAATTTCAGCCGCAGGTAAGGCTTGAGACAAACCATGAAATCACTTGAAAACTCAGCACTAACCATGACCTTGATCAGACTTTGTAAACAGTGTCCTTTAATGTGTCCTTTGATTAGACTTTGCAAACAGTGAAAGTAGCCTTGAACAATTCAGATTAACCTCAAAGGACAGAGCTTGGAAATAGGTCTTGGTCTAGCCTTGAAGGGGCCTAAAACAGTGTCGAGATAACCTTAGATATGTCCTCCCACAAAGAGCCAAATAGCCACAGAAGAGTTTGAATTATGCCACAAATATGCCACCGAACAAACTCAATAGGGACCAAAATAGCCTCAGAAAGAATCCTACAGAACTCTACCAAGAGGGGGGGCGAATAGGCCTCAGAACAGGCCTTAAGACAGTCTGAATAATCCTCAAATCAATGCGAGATTAGCCTCTGAAAAGTGTTGAAAATGATAGAAGAAAGTGTTCCTTGATTTATGCCTTAATCGAAGGGACCTAAACGAGTTCATCCTTAGCATGCTCAAATTCCTATAACTTAGGAATCAATTCCTATAAGTTAGGAGCAAATTCCTATAAGTTAGGACGAATTCCAAAGATTTAGGATGAGTCACAACTCCCTACAAATTAGAACGAGTTCCTATAATTTAGGATCAATTCCTAAAATTTAAGATGAATTATGAAGCAGTTAACTAGCGTGCAAACATGGAAGGCTTTGTTTGTTGACTTCTAGTGCGAGTTAAGTTGGGAACAGGACGAGGGATTGTATCTCAAGTTCTAGAATTGAGATAAGATAAGTTGCATGCGTTAGTTAACTCAGTTAACTCAATCAGTCACAAAAGCACTTTCCTAAAATTAGAACTTGCTAACTTTAGCTATTCGAATTGCTTTAAAAGGAGGGTGAAGGCACAGATTTGATCAATTGTCTTATGAGCACGAGTTGGTGAGACAAGACAATAGAGCTCACAGGTTCGTGAGAAGGTTGCACAGGTTTATGTGTGGAGTTTGTGAGAGAAAGGACGTCCAAGAGGAGCTTGTGTGAGTATTGAAGAAGGAAAAATTGCCTTAGGAATGAGCTAGGAAATAGGGGCTTATTTCTTAGGATTTGCACAAGGATTTTTGGCTCATTCAGGCAAAGTGTTAAAATAGGAAACTAGGGCCAAATTCCACTTTGGACAGCTCATTTGATGGAGATGATGATTGCATTGAATTCCTCTTTTCGAGAGGACCAAAATCGACCTAAAGATCATCAAATTTGGACAAGCAGAAATGTGTTTTTGAATTTACGCCCACATATGTGCAAATTGTCAAGGTCAACCACATCATCATGTAGGCTCATGAAGCCCAAGAGACATGTCACTTCACCCTCAGAAATACGTATAAATAAGAGAGACCTCCAACCTCATTTGGCACCTCACTCACTCACACAATCTTCTCTCTCCTTCTCTGATTGGTTCGTACAGCTTATTGGGCATGTCTTTTCTCTCACATGTGTGGCAAGAAGGACGAGTTTCAGGACAAATTGCAGGGCTGAAATTTCAGAATTCTTTTGCAGGTTTGACCAACATTGACCAATCACTTTGACCAAAAATTTGACTGTGATTTTTAGGTAAAAAATTCAGTTTTGGAGAGCTGCATCTGTTGGCAAAAAACTGAGATATTCTGTGAACATTGACCGAGGCTGACCGCAAAGTTGGAGTGCAAAATTTGACCAAGTTTTACTATTGTTTTCAGGATAGTTTTGGGTTGACTTTGACCACTTCTAAAGGCCGAGTTTGATTGTCTTTGACCAAGCTCCAAAGAGGATGATTTGTTGTTGCGCTAACCATCTTTGACTTTCTGGTTAGGGTAGAATTCAACTGTTCACTGCAAATTTGACAGGGTTGTTTTGACTTTGATTTGGCAAGTCAATTTTGACTTTTGTACGCTCTCTCTCTCTCTCTGTTGAACATTTGATATAATAAAAAGAAGAATTGATCAAAGGGTTTTCCCCGTCTTGGGGTTTTTCCCTAGCAACCGATAAATCTGGTGTTCTCTTGCCTTAGCTTGTCTTCTGCATTTTATTGTTCATGTTCTATCTATAGTTACTGTCGATGTGATTTATGGTTAATGTGATTGCTATTGGAAAACTAAACTAGAAATTGTCATAGGGCTACTAAAGGAAATTGAAGTAATTGTGCTAAGCATAAAACATACCATTATTAACTAAAATTAACATGGAATCAAAGCCCTAGTGAAGACAAAGCGCAAACAACAGAGAGAAAATCAATCACCAAGAGAGATTTATTGGACAAGTTTCAATGGCTTCTACCTCTTACTCCAAGACTGCGGACAAGCTCAATGAAAAATCTAACTATCATGCATGGATGATGACAACAACAACCACAACAATTTCAAAGGCAATGGCAATCAAAGGAACAACAGGTTCAATAACAAAGGAAAGAGAAATGCTCCCATTGCTCGAAATGGAAATGGTCAACCTCCCAAAAGGACGAGAAATACCAAGTATGATGAAAGTAATGTTCTAGAAAAACAAGATGAATTTTATCTTATATCCGCTCTATCTGCTGCCTCTCCTCCGAATACTTTGGATCATTGATTGAATGATAGTGGAGCCTCAAGGCACTTCATTGGGTACAAGGAGGCCCCCGCAAATTTGGTTGAAAAGAAGACTAATTTGAAGATCATACTTGGAGACAATGCCACCTATGCAGAAAACCAGGATGAACCTCTGACAGAGGAACCTATGCCCGATGATGATAGTCTGATGGATCCTATTGATCTACCTCCTGGTGATCCCTCTACCTCAAGGAAAAGACCTCTATGGCTCAAAGCTACTCTCAAAGATGCTGAAAAACATACTGCTCCAAGAGGAACATTTCGTGAAAGTAAGAAGTCGAACAGGTATCAAGGGTACTTCGCTGCTATGAGTATTATCATTCACGCTGAACCATGCACGTTCGAAGAAGCCATAAAGCACCAAGCATGGAAGGATGTGATGAATGAGGAATATGAATCAATCATGAAGAATGATGTTTGGGAAGTGGTGCCTAGACCTAAGGACAAGTCTGTCGTCACCTCTAAATGGCTTTACAAAATCAAACATGAAGCTGATGGGAGTGCCAAAAAATATAAGGCCAGGTTCGTTGTTCGAGGCTTCTCTCAAAAGGAAGGAGTGGACTATAACGAGATATTTGCACTAGTTGCTTGATATACCACTGTCTAATCTATCAATGCTCTCATTGTCAATGAAGGATGGAGCCTACATCAAATGGACGTCAAGACTGCTTTCTTGCATGGCTCGCTTAAGGAGGAAGTCTACTTGGAACAACCTCAGGGGTTACAAATACAAGATGGAAGGACACATGTATGCAGGTTGAAGAAAGCCCTCTATGGATTGAAGTAAGCCCCTCGGGATTGGTATGAGAGGATTCACAATTATCTTTTGAAGCTAGGATTTACAAGGAGTTATGTTGATCCAAACCTATACTTTAAGGTTGAAAAGGACATGCCTCTCATTTTGGTCCTTTATGTAGATGATCTCTTTCTGACTGGTGCGGACCCTCTCATTTATCAATACAAGAGGGAGTTGACTTTTGAGTTCGAGATGAAGGACCTAGGACTAATGCACTATTTCCTAGGCCTAGAGGTTTTGGAAAAGTCAAGTGATATTTTCATTTTTCAAGAAAAATACATTGTCTGCTAGAGAGATGTGGGATGGTGCATTGCAAGTCTGTGTCTACTCCAATGGGACTCAACTTCAAGAAGCTATGTGGAAGTGTTGTTGGGCCCGAATTGGCAAACCCTTCAAGGTATCGACAACTTATGGGGGCCCTGATGTTCTTGGTAAACTCTCATCTAGACATATGCTTCGCTGTGAATACCCTGAATCAATTTATGGTTGACCCTCATCACATAAATTGGATTGTTGATAAGAATCTCTTAAGATATCTCTGTGGCACAATCAACTATGGGTTGAAATACACTGTCAGGAATTTGAGGCTACATAGAAATATTGATGTTGACTGAGTTGGCAGTGTGGTGGATCTAAAGAGCACGTCAAGATGTTACTTCTCATTGGGATCTGCATTGATTTCTTGGATGAGCTAGAAGCAAAAATCGGTAGATCTAAGCACCGCTTAGGCCGAATACATTGCAGCTAGTATGGCCTGTTGTGAAGCTATTTGGTTGAGGAAGCTCTTCAGTGAGCTATTTGAGCATGTGCTGGATACCACCGTGATCTATTGCGATGACCAAAGTGGGATTCGCCTTTTAGAGAATCCCGTGTTCCACAACCTCTCCAAGCTCATTGATATCAGGTACCACTTTATCCAGGATATGGTACAGCGGGGAGCAATAAGACTCCAACACATCAAGACCGATGAGCAAGTTTTTGACATCCTCACGAAGCCCTTGGGGAAGGTCAAATTCTTAGCCTTCCTAGAAAGACTTGCAGTCGTGGAAGGACCCTCCCATGAGGGTCCCGCTTGAGTTGGACATTGAGCTCTGAGAGCTCCTGGGGCCTTCGGGTACTTCTTGGAGCTATGAGCGACCATAGGGTGAGTGGTTCACCTTCCCCTATAGGTGCATTGTGTATAGGGTGAGTGGTTCACCTTCCCCTGTGATACCCCATAATGGTTGACACGTGCGTAGGGTGAGTGGTTCACCTTCCCTTGTGATACCCCATAATGGTTGACATGTGTGTAAGGTGAGGGGTCACCTTCCCCTACGATTAATGATATGCATAGGATGAGTAGTTCATCTTCTCCTCTGGATGCTCCAACATACATCCTACCCATGTAGTCTGGAACCCATGGGAAGTACCTCTCATCTAGCCAATGATTTCAGAAAAGAGGATAGGGACCATACCATTACATATGGATGCATCGTGTACTGTCGTACTCCCTATGTCTAGGATGCATGGTGTTCAACAACTTGATCTGAGATCAAGCTTGATTGGGGATCTACCCCTGGACTGACTTTTGTCAGTGGAGAGTGGTAAGGTCCTATGCCTCACTCTCGATTGATTCTTCTTCATTATATATATATATATATATATATATATATATCAGTGTTCAACAGAGCAAAGACAAGATACGGAGATGGTACATGACAACGGGATGGCATGATGATCGATGATGATAGATGGATTGATAGGTGGAATTCTCCCTAGTTGAGAGGGAGTGTTAAAATTAGCAACTAGGGCCAAATTCCACTTTGGACAGCGCATTTGATGGAGATGATGATTGCATTGAAGTCATTTTTTCAAGAGGACCAAAATCAACCTAAAGATCATCAAATTTGGACAAGCAGAAATGTGTTTTTGAATTTTTGCCCACACATGTGCAAATTGTCAAGGTCGGCCACATCATCAAGTAGCCTCATGAAGCCCAAGAGACATGTCACTTCACCCTCAACGATTTGTATAAATAAGAGAGACCCCCAACCTCATTTAGCACCTCACTCACTCACACAGTCTTCTCTCTCCTCCTTTGAGTAGTTCGTACAGCTTATTGGGCATATCTTTTATCTCACACGTGTGGCAAGAAGGACAAATTGCAAGGCTGAAATTATAGTTTTTTGTTGCAGGTTTGACCAGCGTTGACCAGCCACTTTGACCAACAATTTCACTGTGATATTTGGGTCAAAATTTCGGTTTTGGAGAGCTACATCTATTGGCAAAAAAACCAAGATATTTTAGGCACATTGACCAAGGTTGACCACAGAGTTGACCATTGTTTTCAGGATTGTTTTATGCTAACTTTGACCACTTTTGAAGGCTGAGTTTGATTGCCTTTGACCGAGCTCCAAAGAGGATGATTTGTTGTTGCGTTGACCATCTTTGACTTTCTGGTTAGGGCAAAATTCGACTGTTGTTCACTACAGATTTGACAGGGATGTTTTGACTTTGATTTGGCAAGTCCATTTTCACTTTTGCACTCTCTCTCTATTGAACATTTGATATAATAATAAGAAGAATTGATCAAAGGGTTTTCCAAATCTTGGGGTTTTTCCCTGGCATTTGCCAAATCTGGTGTTCTTTTGTCTTGGCTTGTCTTCTGCATTATATTATTCATGTTCTATCTACAGTTACTATCAATATGATTTATGGTTAATGTGATTGCTGTTGGAAAACTAAACTGTAAATTGTCATTGGGCTGCTAAAGTACATTGAAGTAACTGTGTTAAACATAGAACATACCATTGTTAACTAAAATTAACACAAAGCAAGAAAGCAAGTAGATTAAGAGTCTTGCAGATAGTTTCAGCTTAGTACAAGTAGAGGAAATCAGATTGATTTCTCTATTGGAACAAGTTGTATTTGTAAGAGATCTATTGCTTAAATTTCTTCAATAAAATTCTCAAACAAGCATAGGGTTTTCCCAGTTGGATTCCCTAGAAAATTTTGTGCCTTGATTATTGTGATGGTGTGTTTATTTATATTCCTATTCTGCTGTAAAATTAAGTAGAGAAATTCTATGTTTATATGAAAAGAAAGTAGTTTTCAAATTGTTCCTATTAGTAGTTGCAGAATTTCGTGGATTTTCTACAAAAAGCTGGTATTTAGCCTTGGGAAATTATTTGAATTTGTGCCATAGTTAGCTGCAGAGATATGACTTAAGAAAAGCCAAATTAGGCCTCATAACAGATGCAAAACAAATCTTTGAAAGGGAGCCTCAGAACGGCTGAAAGTAGCCTCAGAGAGCCCTAGAACAAGCCTAAAATTGTGCCCAGATACCCTGTTGCAGATTACTTTACTATTAAAATTGGCAACTAGGACCAAACTCCATGTGGGTCTACTTATTTATGACAGATGATATTTTTCTTGGATTCCTCTCGTCGAGAGGTGTAGGATTGATCTAAAGATCATCCAATTCCGACATGTATTCATGGAAATACGAATTTATTTGTGTTATGTGACAATTTGTCAAGGTCGGCCTGCAACCAAATTACCCCCACTTGTCCTCAACATTTTATTATAAATAGAAGAGGTTCTCAAGTTATTTTACTCACACACCTCTTGTGATCTCTCTCTTCATTTGTTTGGGTTTTGGTGAAAGAGAGATCCCCAGGGAGTGCCCTATATGCTGCCATGGAGTCCTCTACACTGCCCTAATGAAGATCAAGCTTCAGCCATGGAGAAACTTATACGCTGCCCTAAATTACAGTCACGGAGAAGCCCTAGACGCAGTGAAGGAAGGAGCCTAATTGAGACCTATACGCTGTCCTAAAAGGGTTCTAACCACTATACAGAAGAGCCCTAATCTGCTGATCAAAGGAGTCTCCTTATACGCAGTCAATGAAGTTATCTAGCCACAGGTAAAGGAGATGCCTAGCTGCAGTTTGATAAGAGATCTATCAGCTGTCTAAGGGAACATCTATACGCTACAAAAGAAGTCCTAAAGAACCCTAGCCGCAGTCCTAGGAGGAGACATCAAGCCGCAGTTCATGCCCTAGCCACAGTTGGGATGTGCCCTATCCACTGTTTAGAGGAAGGCTCTAATCCGCAGTTGAGGAAGCCTGATCCGCAGCTAAGAAGAGCTCAAATCTGTTGTCCAAGGAGGAGCCCTAATCTGCTATCAAGCCGCTGTAAAGTGCAGCCATAATCTGCAGCATATGAAGGACAAATGTAGCTGTTTGTGCAGCCCTTAATCTCACCTAGTCAATGAAGCCCTAGCCGCAGCAAGAGGAGCCCTCATCATAGCGTATAGAAGTCTAGATGGACAGCGTTGATATCTTTGTATGTTGTTGGTAACAGCAAGATAAATAAGGCAGTCTTAAGGCTTGAATTAAAGGGTTGTTAGCAAGGCTGGAAGTTACAATTATAAGGAGATGCATTGCAATGAAGAAGTTTGTCTTTAAGACAGCATATGGCAGAAT
The DNA here is from genome assembly GCA_031772625.1 of Pinus tabuliformis. Taxonomy (NCBI): domain Eukaryota; kingdom Viridiplantae; phylum Streptophyta; class Pinopsida; order Pinales; family Pinaceae; genus Pinus; species Pinus tabuliformis. The sequence goes on along the minus strand of CM062819.1, from coordinate 791,749,575 downwards.
TGGTTATGCATTTGGGAGCTGCCAAGAGTAGACAGCTAGGCCAAGACCTTCTGAAAGGAAATGCTGCCATTTAGGGTGAAAGCTACAGCTAGCTGCTTTGCTAGGTTGCAAGCCATAGCAAACAGCTAAGGTTGTTCTAAGGCAGCATTAAGGTGTTCATTGCTTACAGGAGGCAGCATAGGTAAAAGGAAGTCTCTCCTAGGTGAATTGTGGGGTGTATTGTAGGTGTTGTATCACACTGAGTTTGTGCACTAACCTATGATCAGGTTTTCTAAGATATGCTTCAGTCCTTACAGCATATACAAGTTGCCAGATGGGCAGCCTTGACATGATCAGTGAAGCAGCAAAAGAAGGAGAGTCTTATGGAAGGAAAGCTTCAGTATGTTGAGTAATTGGTTGAGCTGCTCTAGGCCTATCATCTGCTGCATTGTGTCATCTTCATGGTGAAGATCTCTGATGTCTGACTATTTTGGCAAGTCATGTATTGACTTCAAATGTATTTGTACTATTTCTCTCTGTTGAACTATTGAACAATATAAGGAGAATTGATCAAGGTTCCCCACATTGGGGTTTGTCCCTGGCTGGTACCACATCCTGTGTCCTCTTGTCTTGGCTTGTCTTATGTTGTTTATGTTTATGTTCTATCTGCACTTTACTATCATGCTAATGTGATTGCTAATCTGAATATTGTCATTGGGCTAAAATGAAAAATTGAAGTAAATTGCTCTAAGCATAGAACATACCAAAATTTAACATGGTATCAGCGTTGAGGTGAAGACAAAGCCCAAGCAAGAATGAAAGAGCAATCACCGAACACAGATGGAAAGGACAAAAGGCTCAATGGGTTCCTCATCCCACTTCTCGAGAGCAAGAAGTGTTGGATTACATGAAGGGTAAAATCCTTGAGCCTCCATCAAATGCACCAGCTACTTCAAAGATCAAGTACACCAAGGGTGAAGTCGAAGCGAAGAAGATTATCAGAGATTCCACTGACAAGCGTCTGGTGGCCTACCTAAAGGTCACTTCAATGGAAACTCTGGATCTAAGGGTGGAAGGAAAGGCAGATGCCTTGCTTGCAATAAGTTTGGCCATTATGCGAGGGAATGTCCAAATAAGAAGGGACACATCTCATGATGATGATCACAATCATTCCAGGGGCATCTTCAATGATCGAAGGAATGATCGGTACAATGGCAAAAGAAAAAGGAATGCAGGACATCATGGAAATGGTTGACTCTTCAAGAAAGCAAGAAACTCCAGGTATGAAGAATCAAATGTTGTTTCGGATAAGTAAGAGGAGTATTATCTTATATTGGCCCTCTTCACTACCTCTCCTTCGGACTCTTTGGGTTGGCTTATTGATAGTGGTGCTTCAAGGCACTTCACCGGATACAAGGAAGCTCTCTCTAATTTAATAGAGAATGAGACAATCGTGAAGATTATTCTTGGAGATGATGCCACCTATCCCGTAAAGAGTGTAGGGAATATTACCCTTCAATTGAATGAGGGTAACACGATTCATTTACAAGAAGTCATGATCTCAAGAAGAACCTGGTCATTTCGGCAATGGAAGACACAGTTTACAAGGTGGCATTCATCAATGGAAAGGTACGTGTTTGAAAAGGGAATTTTAAAGGTGCTTTTACTCTTGGGTTCAGGGTTGGCAATTTGTATCAAGTTGCAGGAAGTCCAATGGGGACCATGTCATGTGACACATCTCTTCAATGGCACCAGAGGTCTGCCCATCTTCATTGTAAGGCCCTACTCGATGTGAGATAGATGGTGACAGGGATGCCTAAATTCAAAGAAGAGCATGAAGGTACATGTTCGAGATGTACCGAAGGAAAGCTTACAAGGGGGCCATTCCCCTCATGTAATAGCAAGACCACAGAGGCGGAACAACCCAAGGGATTTGAGATTCATGATCGGGAATCTCATGTATGCAGATTGAAGAAAACTCTCTATGATTTAAGGAAAGCACCCCCGGGCTTGGTGTGAGAGGATTGATAGCTATCTAATGAAGCTGAGATTCACTAGGAGTGAAGTCGATCCAAACCATTGCTTTAAGGTTGTAGATGATAGACCTCTCATACTGGTACCTTAGAAGGACGACCTCTTTCTGATAGGTACAGACCCTCTCATTTGCAAAAGTAAGAGGGAGTTGGATTCCAAATTTGGAATGGAGGACTACAAGGCTGTGACTACCCCGATGGAGCTTGAGAAGTTATGCAGTAGTGCTACCGGACCTGATTTGGGAAATGCCTCTGAGTTTCATAAACTCATAATAGCATTGATGTTCTTGGTGAACTCTCGTCCGGATATATGCTTTGTAGTTACCATGTTGAGCCAACATAAGGCTGAGCCTCATCACTCGCATTGGATTGGCACCAAGAATCTTCTGAGATACCTTCAGGGCACAATCACTCATGGACTGAGAGACTTTGTTGAAGATGTGAGGTTGCATGATTATTCTGATGTTGATTAGGCAGGTTGTGTGGAGGATCGCAAGAGCACTTCTGGATGTTGGTTCTCCTTGGGTTCTATTTTGATATCCTGGATGAGCAGGAAGCAGAAGTCGGTTGCTTTGAGCACCGCTGAGGCCGGATACATAGCTATGAGTATGGCCTCCTGTGAAGTTGTCTGGTTGTGGAAGCTCTTCTGTGAGTTGTTTGGACACGTGTTGGATACCATCGTGATCTTCTGTGACAACCAGAGTGGGATTCGATTGTTGAGGAATCCTGTGTTCTATGATCGCTCCAAGCATATAGACATCAAGTTCCACTTTATCTGGGATATGGTACAACGAGGAGCAAGAATGCTCCATCACTTTGGGATTGATGTGCAAGTCGCCTATATTCAGATGAGGCCCCTGGGAAAGGTCAAATTCTTTCCTTTCCGAGGACAACTAGGAGTCGTGGAGAGACTCTCTCCAGAGGGTCCTGTATGATATGGACATTGAGCTCTAGAAGCTCCGAGGGGCTTGGGGTACTTCTTGGAGCGATGATCAACCATAGGGTGAGTGGTTTAGCCTTCCCCTAGTGGTTTGCTATGTAGGCAGGATGAGTGGTTCATCCTTCTCCTGTTGAGACACAATCATAGGGTGAGTGGTTCAACCTTCCCCTAGAGATTTTTTGTGTACAGGGTGAGTGGTTCAGCCTTCCCCTGGGATACCCCATGGCGACATGTAGGCAAGATGAGTGGTTCATCCTTCTCCTGCTGAGACATCCTACCCATGCAGTCTAGGTCTCATGGGAAGTACCTCTCATTTGGCCAATGAGAAGGGAAATGAGGATAGGGACCATAGTACTATTGATGGATGCATCGTGTAGTACCGTACTCCCTATGCCAGGATGATATTGATCTGGGATCAATTGGAACTAACTTCGGGTCAGTAAGAGTGGTATGAAACACTCTTTATTTGGAATTGATTTTGAAACAATAAGAGTGGTACAAGACACTCGGAACAGTAAGAGTGGTGCGAGACACTCGAAACAGTAAGAGTTGTATGAGACACTCTCTTTATTTGGAACTGATTTCAGATCAGTAAGAGTGGTATGAGACACTCTCTTTATATGGGACTGACTTCGGGTCAGTAGAGAATGGTATGATACATTCTCGATCACTTCTTCTTCTTTATGGTTCAGCAAAGCAAAGCAGTGCAGGGCATTGCGTTGATGGCAGAGATAGTACAGTCTGGCAAATGGATTAGCAGATGGAGTTCTCCCTAGTTGAGAGGGAGTGTTAAAATTGGCAACTAGGGCCAAACTCCATGTGGGTCTTTATTTATGGCAGCTGATATTTTTCTTGGTTAATAATACCCACACAATTTAATCAAATTTTCCTGAATATAAAGTCAATATTTAACCAATCATCAAGTTGCCTTTTAACATTCAATTTGGGGCTCCTTGACCACATAATGGAGCTCCAACTTTGTCAAGACATCTACTTAATCGTGACGAGTTATGTGATATGCCACCTAATGTTGGAGCCGGCATGACAAGGAGAATTAAATGAAGGTGGTCTTGAGAGAAAAAGCGTTGATTTTCTCAATCATTTTCCTAATCAAAAGTGGGGCTTCTTTTAGTTGCTACTTGGGTTGACATAAATGACAACCAAATTACAACAATGTCCCCCTTTGGCATTGATGGCGACACACTTACTCCCCCGTCACTGCTTCTCCCCCTATCTCCATGCTTCTAATCTTCCTCTCCTGAATTCTCTCCCCTTTTGACATCAATGGAAAAGGGTGACTCTGCCTGATAAAATATCTTCCTTCGTCTTCCTGTAGTATGCCTTTCTCCCCCTGTCTACTTGGCTAGAGGGAACATAGATCAATGTAAACCCAGTAGGTCCCCGAGATTCTACTGAAAATACTCAAATGCCTCTCGTGTAAGGGGTGTTGAATTTCCACGATCTTGGGTCTAGGATAAAATCTTAGAATATTGAAATATATGATGTTACCAAACCAAGAATCTCAACAAAAGCTACTTTGCACAGCAGGAAATATAAAGCAGTAAATCACACATGCACAAGTATAGACAACATTTTACAAAATATTGCACAAATATGTACAACCCAATCTTCGTTATATTAAACCAACTAAGTAATACAACAGTCTAGGGCTCCCATACACAGGATACAAGATACAATGATAATCTTGTTGTAGTCTCTATGTCATATCTCGTCCTGTCAGTCCTTCGCTTTTGTTCTGCTCTCTAGGTGCCCCGTAGTCCTTCAAAGGACAACTCATAGGGTCTCCAGGAGGGTTTCCACCTATCATTGTTGCAAGTCGCTTCTACCACAATTAACACGAGCTGATCCAATCTGCGCTTCTAAGCTAGCCAACATCTGAACTCTAATATGCCAAGTTAGTAGCTTCTTTCATCCATCAAAGAGCTACACATTAGGCTCAATCCTTAACCCAACATTTAGTTGTCAAGCTCTCGTTATGACTGCTTGTCAAGGTCTACTTCGGGCCATCAACACGCTTCCCTCCACCAATCTAATGATGCGCAATACAATCACCGTGAAATTTGCCCCTTGTTGAGGTTTCCAACCACCCAAGTCAACCTCAACACATGGCTCCCATAGGCTGCAACAACTATCCAAACTAGGACCATCCAACTAGCAACAAATTCAACATAAAATCAACATCACCATACCTCAAATTTGTTGTCAAACTGCAGCCCCTGCTTGCAGAAACTCAGCCTATACCCAGCCTGCAGAAACGCACTCCCTGCAAAAACCGAGTCTACGGAAACACACTACTAGCAGAAATACAGTCTAAGAAAATGCACTGCTTGCAGAAACCCAGTTTGCAGAAACACACTGCCTGCAGAAACCCAGTCTGCGGAAACTCACTACCTACAGAAACCTAGTGTGTGGAAACTCGCTGCCTGCGAAAACCCAGTTTGTGGAAACTCGGCCTGCCTTCTTCTAGAGCTGTGACTACCTCTGAAGTTGATCTTCTATGTTTGTTGCACATTTGGATGCTAAAATGACTTGACATCACCTCTTATTTATACCAAACAAGAGGGCTCAACGACTTCATGAAGAGACATGACTTTTGGGTAATTTCACTTCAAGCCTACATGACTTGAACACCCAAAAAATTCATTGTCAACTTCAAAAATTCATATCTCATCAAGGACATCTCGGAATTCAACGATTCTCGAAGCGTTGGATTCTCCTCACCATCCTCTATCATCTCCATCCATCACATGTCCAAAATGCTCCATGGTTTTGGCCCAAACATCGATGGGTGCAAAACCCCAACCTTGGGTTCCAAGCCCACAAATGACTTTGTGGTGCTCCAACCTCCAAACCCCTGAACCCTAGGGCTTAGAGTACATCCCAAGCTAACAAAAATCAACAAGGGGCTTGGTGAAGATGTCAGTTACTTTTTCCTTTGTCCCAATGTCTTCTACCTTGGTATTCTTCTTTACAACCTATTCTCAATGAAAGTGGTATTTAATAGGAATGCATTTTGTTTTTGAATGCATTATAGGATTCTTGGAGACTTATGGCATTGGTGTTGTAATAGAATATCGAAATGGACTCATCAAACTTCACTTAGATCTTGCGGAGTTTGCTTCATCTAGAGAACCTGAGTATAACATGTTGTTGTTGCTATGTATTTTGCTTTTGTTGCGACCAAGGATACTAAAGATTTTGCTTCTTGCTCAATCATGAGACGAGACAATCACCCAAATAGAAGGCTACTCCACCAGTGCTTTTTCATTCATCGACATTGGCTGTCTAATCTGCATTTGTATAGGTTGTCAAAGTTAACTCATTCCCTTTCGGATAATGCAACCCAAATTCTGCAGTTCCCTTGAGATTTTTGAAGATCCTTTTCATTGCTAGAACATGGGATTCTTTTGGTGTTGCTTGGAATCTTGCTACTTGTCCAACTACCTACATCACATCTAATCTCAAAGTTGTCACATACAAATAGGTTGCTAATATAGAATCTTTGATCTGCTTCCCTGGATTCATCATCATTGCTTAACTTGCAACCGATTACCATGGGAGTGCTAACAGGTTTACAGTGTTCCATTTGGAACCTCTTCAGCATTTCCCTAATCTACTTGGTTTGAGATATGAATATGCCATCATCTTACTGCTTACACACAATTTCACCAGAGCATCAAACATTGCCTTAGCAGTCTTTAATCTAGTGACATGAGGGGTCAAGTGACTTTTTATAGAATCTACCAAGATTCTCTTAGCCTTAGCTTCATTGTTCTTATATTTAGCTTTCTCTTCAGCTCCCTTTGAATTTGGAATGAGTTTCTCCACATGATCCTGAAGATCATTCTCTTCCAAAATAAGAAGTATCCCAATATTCCAAGATCTGAAACTGATGGCATTGTTACCCACCACCTGTGGGTGATCCCTATAGGAGAAATTTTATCCTAGATTTGTCTTCAACCAACAGCCCCTTACAGCGACCAGATAGCTCAATGTGCCACCATTCTCTGCCACCTAAGCCAGTTGTTGTGTGCCCTCGCCCATCTGTTATGATCGTATGTTTGAAGGTGGGCCTTCCAACCCCAAAGGTATGACATTCCATTAAGCCATTGGGTGTTTATGCTTGCTTTTGTTAGGAACATTTGGACATGGATTAGTGCATAGATTCAGCAGAAAGAATGGGCTTGGACTATACTCTTGTTCCCTTTTCCCACTTGTTATGATCATATGTTTGAAAGTGGGCCTTCCAACCCCAAAGGTGTGACATTCCATTATGCAATTGGGTGTTTATGCTTGCTTTTCTTAGGCACATTTGGACATGGATTAGTGGGGGGATTCGACGGAAAGAATGGGCTTGGACTATACTCTATTCCCTTGTCCCAACTTGGTGGTTAGTCTTGTATCCTAGTCTTGTGGGATCTCCTCTATTGGCTACTAGCTTTAGGAGTGGCACTACAAGAGAAACCATGATTTTGGTTGCGTGGTCCCACTTACCGACAACATATACCTCACTGCACTCCGCTCAATATAACCCTTTTTCACACTTCCCATCTAGGTCCACATTTGTCCACTAAGTCCACAAGGTGTTAGCCTCCCCCTCCCCTTGTCCACACTTCGGGTCGAGCCTGGAAAGATGCCCCGGAGGTTGATGCGGCTAAAAAAAAGTTGAAAGCATAATTTGGCCACTTACAATAAGAAATGTACCACAAAAAGCAAATGATGGTCAGGACATAAAAATTTAGCATGTGGGAAAATGCCAAACATGAGCTTTACCCCCTATCACTATGGCCATCACCCTGGTTCCTAGGGCCCCTGTGAATGCCCCCTACATCATTAAGGAACCCATGATTGTCCCAACCCCCGATGGGCGATGAACTGCCCAACCTTAAGGGGATAAACACTGCTACATCATTCACATCATGCTCTCATTCCCTAGAGCCCGAGCAATAAAAGAAAGAAAAAGCATATGAAGAAGGGTGGAAAAACAAAGGTCGGGGTAACTCATGTACCATGATTGCTCCCTCCCTCATCTATACACCCAATATGTGGGCTTTCGTCATTATAGCTACCCTTGTAGCCTTCCCTCATTATAGCTACCCTTGGAGCCTTCCTTGTTGCCCAACTCCATTCAATCACCATTTCGCATGACACCTGCCATTTGATGGATGTACCATGGACCTGTCACTCCCTTAGAGGTTGAAACCAGCTAATAGAGTCCTTTATTAACCTCTCTTGTCGAGTAAGGTAACACCTGTATATCCTAAGGCCCAGTTGGAAGGGCATGCCACTATGAAGTGTCCACTTTTGCCCCTGATTAGCAAGCTTATTTACTCAATTGCACTAATGAATTGTTGTATTTTAAAGTGAGGAGACACATTGGATCTTATACAAGATAGCAAGTGGGTCTTCATCTTTGACTTGGTCTCCCTATACGGGATCCAAGCCCTCCAGAGGGTCATAATCGCACTTGTAGGGTGAGCGTTGAGAGCCATGGGCCTCCACCACAGCAAAACATTGATTGCCTCACCATGGGCTTCCTCAGCACCACATATTGCTTGTGCGTGCCCCAGCCATACAAAGATTATGATGTACTTGGACCACGTTGCCCAGTCAGCCACACACTTGCACCTAACACTTGGCAGCTAACCCAAGGCCCAAATGGGGTTTTGTCTCATCTAGAAAAACACGAGAGGGCATGCATCATCTTCTAGCCCTCACTAAAGGAGCATCGACTTGTTATTGAGCCACTAGAGACCCATGAGACCATAGATTGTGCCCCACAACCACTTGGGAGCACCATGGGATGTTTTGCTTGGAAATCAAGGGGCCACCCCTTTTACCATCATTTTGGGGCCCTCCTCTTCATCATGGCACTTAGAGGACTCATCTTGGCCATCCAACGACCTTTTGCAACATTATTTTATAATTTTGACCTCATTAGGAAGGCTCATTTTACACATTTGAGCTATTTGGTGGGCTTGTCACCAAAGTTATTGTTATTTTGCACATCAAAAATTTTATTAGGGGCTTAATTAGTCCAAATAGGCTAAATATAACTTGTGAGAGGCTCATATAAACATGCGAGACCTCATTTGTATTAGATCATCACACTTGGGATTTTTGGCCCTCTCATTAGAGGTTTTCGACATGCATTTTGTGGAATGATTTGGATGAATAAATGCATTTTGATGTGTGGAAAGATTTTGTTGTCTCTCTTGGAGCTTCTTATTTGCAAGATTGTGGATGGCTATACTCTTCTTTGTCTTGTAAATGCAATATAATGTTATATTTCTATTTTAATGGATGTCTAATCATGGAATTATTTTCTTATAGTGAAATAATGTGCCCTAGTTAATGCGAATTAGTGGAATCCTTGAAACTATTGGAGATGTTTTGCATGTATTACTTATTCGACAAAGAATTAATGAATGTTCCTAGAGGATTATTTGCATGTGCATCCTCGAAACTCCATAACAATTGCCATCGAAGTATAAAAGTCTAAAATTGTCATGTAGGTGCATCCACAAAGAGCGAAGTTGCTTCTTTAGGCCTCCTTGAAGAAAGAAGTTCCCATATCTTGATCATTTTGGCTCCAATCTTCCCAATAGCTAGGCATTGGTCCTAGATCCTTCATGATCACTCCCGCTTAACGAATTATCATTCTCTTCACCTCCTTCCTCTCTTTCTTCGTCCCTTTAAGGATACGTAGCCTCTCTAGGGCTTGGCACGAAATTTACCTACAGTGAGATCTCGTAAAACCAATTGGAAAGGCTTCTACGCTAATGTTTCCTCTAACTCTCCTTTGAATTTGAGGCCATTCTCATGGTTGAATCTCAAGATAATTGATGCCCTAACATATCATTCAAAACCTTTTCTCTTGACTGTATTCACCTTGGATGATCTCCCATCCCATCAAATATCTCAACCCTAGGTCTAGTATAGTCTTTCTCTTAACGGGGTTTTCGTGGAAAGCCATCCTAGCCTCTCCCAAAGCTTACACTTCAATTGAGGCTTTCCATTGAATGAGCCTCCCTTGCCTCACTCTAAACCTTAGTATAGACATATTAATCACAACTGAGGGATATTGGGACTCTCTCGTTGGTGAAAATCCGAGAAGAGAAGGGCACATAGGTTGTGGTGACAGTGGGCCTTTGTCCCAAATTGTTATTATGCCCCCTAGCTCTAGCCTATTTACTGGGCCTGCTAGTTTGTGCAGCAACTCTAATACTTGGTGCCATTTTAGGCAAGAGACTCGAAAACCAGTTAAGTTGCTTGAACTCTAATCTCTAGGGATGACTTCAGTGGTGCTCTTTCAACAAAATTTTGATACCATGGTGAATTTTCTACAAAAATTAATAGTAAAAAACTGATTTTCTGATCTTGATAATTACTTCCTAATGATTTCCAATCAGTTTATCGTATGCCAATGATATCATTGAGCAATTATACACAAAAAAAATCTCAACAGTAATGCAATGAAAACAATATGATCATAAAGAAACAGCCAAGCACAATAGAGACAACAAATTTACCCTGGGAAAATCCAACAACTTTTTTTCTAGGAGAAATTTGTTCTTCAGCAATATCTATAATTCCAAATATATTCTAGAAATTTGTGCCAAAATCCAAGTCAATTCACCAGTCAAACTTGGTCAAAATTCCAGCTTAGTCAACGCTATTCAAGCCTTCAAAAGAGTCCAATGTCCATTCTGGTCAACTTTTTGTCCTGGCCAACCTGTCCCATGCGATCAAATTCAGACCTATGGTTGACCCCTGCAGTCAACTCTGCATCACACAGCCTCTTTTCTTTGATCAACTCTACAGTCAAACAATCTCTTTTCAATAATCAAACTTGGTTAGATTCTCAATCAAATGAAGCAGATCGGACTCGTTCAAATGGGGTATGTCAACCTTGGTCAAATGGCAGCTTCTATACTCGATCAAACTTCAGATTTCCTTCTTTTTTTCGCACACACGTGGATCAAAACCGAAGAGAGAATGTGATGTCTGAATTGGTCAAAGTGGAGCCTCATGTGTATTTATACTAGTCAAATCAGTTGGACTTTGACCTAGGGTCACACCCATTCATTTGTGGGGTTGACTTGACACAAAAATAATATTTTCCATTTTTCATTTTTCATTTTCATAATTTTCCTTGGCTGACTTGGGAGGCCTTTTGGTATGTGGGTATACCTCCCTCTTCTACAAAAAAATCAACACAATCCCCTATCCAATGAAGTTGAAATTTCAACTTAATATTATTGCAATGGGAAGCCACGCATATCCTAAATGTGGCAATTATTTAGCACATGGGAAAATCAAAGGGGTCCTTAAGTCACAACAAGGGAGAGAGTATGTCTGACACAGAGATGACTATCCCAAGCCTTGGAGAACAAAGGAAGGCATCTAGCAACCAATTTGGAGAATGGGATGGTGTACCAAGTGAATAAATTGAAATTCCTCATGCAAGGGGTGTGAGATGATCGTAAAAGGACATCAACATGATGTTACCTCCTCCTGTAAAAAACTAGTGGGAGATCTTCGAACTAAAACAGGATTATAGCACAAGGTATGTGGAAGGACAAGGCAATTAAATTTGTAATCATTTCTTCTCTAAGTAATTTGAGCAGTGATGGTTTCAAGATGTCGTGGATGGCATCTAATTGTTGGGAGTTGGTAATTGTATTTCTCTGTCTATGACATTGTCATATCTACAGCAGCCAACTAGGGATTCAGAGAGAATGCAAGGTAATTGATACAACAAGCAGTAGAGGGACAACAGGCAACCAAACAATGTACCAACAGATACTAAGGTCAAGCAATTCAAATTGCAAGAATGGAAAACAAAACAAAAAACAAGGGGAGAATCATAAGGAAGGAAGCAGAAGTGACAGGGTAGGACAAGTGAATGGAAATCACACTACTAAGCAAGGAAGTGGGGTAGCTATCAGCTCAGTTGGATACATTAACAAGCATTCTACTTATTAACAGCAAATACAAGAGCTCAAACTAGAGATACAAAGACTTCAGCAACAATTGCATATTGTACAGACCATGCAGCAAAAAGACTCTCAGTAGCTTAGAGCTCAAATACCCTCTGCCAACTCAGCACTTACCATGTCAACTGGACTACTGGACTTTAACCAGGTAGCATCAACCAAAAATTTAATTTAACCAGGTAGCATCAACAAAAAATTTAATAATCATGGATGATTAGGAGCATATTTTGGTTTTAGTTATGCATGATGCTAGCAAAATATTGTAAATTTTTAGGCATTTTCTACAAATAGTATCCATACATATATTATTGGAACCTAGTAGTAGAATAGAAGTATAGAATGGTAAAATTAGCATAGTTTTTGAAAATTTTGTCAAATTCTACTACTTGAAAAATTGGATGTATCTCCATTGTGCATTTGAACAAATTTGCTAATACTAGTATACCCTGTCATTGTTCTAGAAAAAAAAGACATTTGAAGATGATGCTTGTGTAAAGTACTATGATGCCTTTTACATTAAACATGGCCCACTCCAATACTCTTATGGTTCTTGCACCTATTATGTTGATCTCACTTGATTTTGTGAGCACCTTTTAGATTCTTCCTCCCAAGTACAATTGCCATCCCATAAGGGATTGTATGATGCTTTTCCAGCACTGTAGAGAGGATGTCCAACCCCATTTGATGACTACACTAGGCACCAAATCCAAGATGTTGACAATCTTTTAGGAGCATTAACCTTGGTGTTGAAGAATCTAGGGTAAAGTAGTGTAGTGTGATTCTTCGTTACTTGATAAGAATTTGTGGAGTCTTTTTACCTTTTCTAGTTAGCTTAATCTTCTTCTTATTATTATTAATGCATGTGTGTGTACTTCATCAAACTGCTGCCAAAACATAAGAACAAGAACACAAGATGTTGGCTCTCTGCCATTGCCAAAACCTCTCTTCTTTTGAGAGGAAAACCCTTTAGTGAATTTCTCTTATTGAAGCTTTTATTGATTAATGCCAAACCCTAGACCCCTAATAAGAGTATCCTCCAAGCACAAGTCAAGTCCTTCCTTCTTCCTGCACCTTATTCCCTGGTACTTCTTCCGGCACTTTGTTCTCCGGCACTTCTTCTTCTTGCTATGATTTTTGTCTAGAGTTAGACCTTCCTTGAATGAGTCTTCTAAATGAAGTGTTACTCTTCTATGTTGAAGAAAGTGTAACTAGGTTCGGTCTTCATAAGGACACATTCCAACGTAAATGGTGTATATTGTATCTAGCAAAAATATTATGTGAATTTGTGTCATGGGTTTCATGCTCAAAAATGTATTTGTCTTAGTAGCTCTCATTATGAGCTCCAGGCTAGGTGATAGGTTTGTGTCATTGATGTAAATGTTTACAATTACAGATGTACAATGTATGACTCCAAGATCAAGGGCAGAATCATGGTGCAAGACTCCTTCCAAGTCAAGATCAAAAGGCTAGCAATTAACCCCTCCAAATATCATGTGGAAGATGCAATGCATTTTCGGCATAAATACATATTTATATTTGAATTTTCACGTCATCTATATATCACATTCACGTCGGCTTAGAGGCAGGTTATGTCTGGCCTAATGAACAACCTTCATACGCTATAAATATAAGGCCTCTCCTCATCTATTCGGATCATCATCACAAGATCAATTGGGTCTCACCCCATGCGAAGAAGTCTGTTCAAGAGTGCAAAGTAAGGGAGCCGCAGAAGGAGTCTGTCCTCAACCGCAGAGAAGCCTGTCCATAACTGCAGAAGTCTGTCACACATGCGAGGGTAGGGCATCACTTAATCTGCCCTCATCATCAAAGAAAATTCTTGGTCTTGAGCTCATTTTGATAGGCAGATCCAGGCGAAGAAGGGAGACCATTGAAGCGAGGGTTTAGGAGGGCTAGAAGAGCCCTAAACCACTCACATGTACGAAGGAGCAAATCTGGGTTAGCGTTGTGTTACAGTCCTTGGATATCTTGTTGATAAGAGCTTGATCTAGGCCTAAAGAACTCGGTCATTGGGCTAGAAGAAAGCTACAAGCACAACGAAGGAGAAGAAGACCTTAAATAGCATTGGGCTCATTCTCACGTGGAAGAAAAGTGTCATCTTCAGGTCTGCAACTAGGAATTCTTTGCAGCCCATTCAAGGAAGCAGATCACATTGTTTCAAGGTAGTGTTGAGGAAATCCACTAGGTTAGTGGACTATCCTTACCAAGGAAAGCTTGAAGGATGAAGAGGAGAAGGAAGGAGGCAGCCAGCTCATCCATTCATGGTAGCAAATCTGATCCATGGAACAGCAGGTCAAAGAATTGCAGTAGCAGAATGATATAGCCTTGATCATGGAGTCACATTGGTAAGAAGGGTCTTGTATTGGTCTTGGAAATTTTTGTCAAGTGAAGATATCATAGGAAGAATTACCGTGGGTTTTTCCTCTCAGATTTGGAGAGGTTTTTGCCCTAGGCATTGCCTATATCTTGTGTTATTATTCTTTTATTTATCATGCATGATAGCTAGCTGATGAAGTTAATAATATCTAACATATAAAAGATCTTGTTTGAATAAATCTAAAGGCAAATTTACTTCACAAGCAGTTATCAAGATAGAGAAATTATTATCTTCTCAAGCCCTTGGATTTCTCAACATTCTATCCCTTGCTCAAGTATATCTTTGACCAACCAAGATCCTTCTTGAGTGTATGATTGTTCTGCTATTCTGCTGCCCTAGTTTCTCGCACGTGTGGAGAGTACCCTTAGTGTATTAGGGTCTTTCTTCCTTCGCTAGAGAGAGGGGCTCCTTCGCTTGTCTTGAGAGACCTTGTGAGTCTAGTGTCAAACCCAAACAACACAAAACTATGGACTGTTTGTCCCTGCTGTCATACCCGCAGATTTCTCCTCCTCTTCCTCGCACGTGTGACTGTTTCTAGCCCTAGAAACAGTCCTTTACCTTCGCTGTCCCTTCTTCTTTCTTCGCTGCACCTTGTAGACCCTTTACCTCGGCTTCCTTCGTTCCTCCTTGTCTTCTTTTCCTTGCGGATTTCAGAGCTTGAGTAGTGCATTCTATTTGGAGTGGACAGCCTCTATAAAAAGAGGATTTTCCCTCCATTTAGGCCGACTAGAAGGCCGACTAGTCAATTGTTTGTAGGTCGACTTTAAGGGCAGATTGTAGGCTGATTTGTTAAGCAGTTTGCGGATAGCTTCCATGGTCGTGTAGCATGCTTGAAGGAGCTTCTTGAAGGTGCCATTGCATAGGAGTAGACTTGACTTTGCTTGGAGGTTTTCCCTTTGACTTTAATACATATTTATACACGGTGTAACATGCCCTTAAGGCATTCAATATTTCGTCTTGACTATTTGACTTGCCTATAGCACTTTGACATGTGCTAGACCTACTTCAATGAGCAAGAAACTCATTCACATATATTATAAAAATAATATTTCTTTTCTTGAATAACTACAAATATCAAAAGTACTTTTATGAAGACCGAACCTAGTTACACTTCCTTCAACACTCCCTCTTAACTAGGGAGGTATTCATACAACATTACACGATGTTTGGCCATTATCAACCTTGAAGAATTCACATAAGAGAAACCGAATTAGCAATCCATCTGTTATAGCATCATATCCATCAACATTGTCATAGTGCAAGGCCTTGACTAACAGCTCCATCTCTTTACGAGACCATGAGCTACAATGCTGGCAAGACCAATGATTTATAGACACTTTCATCATTGTCTCTCAAGGTAAATACCCACCCCAGTGTTCTCCGAGTATGACCTTCTAGGACTATTCTTATCTTGGGTTCCCAACCCTCAAAGAATATCGGTCCTCTTGCCTACTCATCTTGGATGCCCTACACATGCTCAAAGAGTATCGGATGCCAGATGATTACCCAATCCTCTCATTCTTTCTTCCCAAGTGAAGACAAGAATGTTATGTCTATCTTGTGTCTACATTTCCATTCATGGCCTCCATCTAGACTTACAGTTGTTAGTCCTAGTCTAGTGCATGACCCATGAAATGGAAAACACAATTGTCACTCCTTTGTTATCAGGGGTCATCCAAAACTCCCTCTTGATCAGGGACCTGTCAAAGCTCCCTCTTAGCTGGGGACTCTTTCCTTCATCAACAGCTTCTTCTTCGTGGGTCCTGCAGCTGCTTGTTCTCCTTCCTTTCTTGATGTCATGAAGTCTTTGTTTGAACTTCTTCTAGGTAGGGCACCATCCATCGATCACTTTCCTCCCTGGTTTGTCATGTCATTACTTCCTTCGAGGAAAGTGGATTTCATGTCATACATCAAGGTTTCTTGTCATCTTGGCTACTCCTTTGTCATCTTGTCCATGCTTCAGAATATTCTTCTCATGGATGCTTTGTTGTACTTGCTTGTTTACATGCTTTGACCTAGTAGCCTATCATGACTTCATCCTGATATTGCTTCAACATTGCCTTTTGTTGCATGGTTTCTTCATCACGACATCTTCGTAGAGTAGAATCAGTTATCTGCAACTTTTATATCTCCAAGGCCTTCATAGGTGTCAAGGGTCCTTTCTTGCTTTATCACAATTGTCTTGCCTTCTTTCGGGTGATATCTTCAAAGTATCTTGTTAGATAGTGATTCTCGATGATCACGGTGTTCTTCCACATGCTTGATCTCTTTCTTCATTTGCTTCTTATTAGATAGATAGGTCAACCATCTAATGCTTCTTGTGAGAGCATTCCTTCATTGCTTGCTTTCTGGACTTGTCAGCTCTTCTTTTTGCTTCTTAGTCAGCAATCTTATACTACTTATGTGAGTATATTCTTTTGTTGACCTTCATTGAATTGTGGTACATGCCTTCAAGAATGTTCTTGGTGAAAGGGATTCTTTCATGCTTGATCATGTTATAGAACTATCCCATGATTCAATAATATACAAATGATAACATGACTAAACTTTAATGCATACATACCTCATCTTGATTCTCCTTTGATCATCCTTTGGTGTGGCCCTTCTTGCTTCATCTTAACTTGCCCGCATATCATATTTTTCTTGAATCCAATGAATGGGATTCCCAATGAGACATCTGCCTTGATTCATGAACCTTCTTTTGAAGATTCCATCATAGGATCTTAAAGATCCTTGCCTTACAAATGCTTCTTTTCCTTTGATGATGGAGGTCTTCTAAGATTCTTAATCATGATCAATTTTTCTTTCATGGTGGATGAGGTCCTATACTAGGTATGCTTCTTCTTCATGAATATCTTGAGCTATATCTACCATGCTCCTATATTCTAGAAGATATTTCTACTCATGCATTTTTGTTCTTATCATAAATGCTACATCTTCATGAGTATCTAGAATTTTATGTACATCATGTTGCTAGATTCTAGAGGATGTTTCTAGCCATGCAATATTAATTTTATTCCTACATGCTCCTATACTACTCAAAACTTTGAAAGAAGACTTGAAGTAAAGAGTTTGACCTAGTCATAGTAGAGATCTGGAGGATCTTCCTTCTTTTGCTTCTTTCCTTCTTTCATTTCTTGAGTTATATGAGCTTATTCCCTCTTCCTTTTGTTGGTGTTGTCCTTCTTAAGCTTAGAAAAATTCCTTTTGTAGTGTCCATATTCTTGGCATCCAAAACATTAGATTTCGGAAATGTCTTTGTTGTTTGTTCTTCGTGGACCAAACTTGCCAAATTTACCCTTCCTTTTCACCATGGTAGCCAAATGCTTGCTCCTTTGATCCCACATCCTCCTTTGCCTTAAGTCTGGTTTCCTCTATTCTGCATAGAGACCACATTTCACTGAGAGTGGTTGCTTCCTTCTTGGCATATATTCTTGATGTGAAGTTCCCCCACTCCTCAGGTAGAGCATTGACTACTACAGTTGTCATCTCTCTGTCAGACATGACTTCCCCAAGCTCTTGAAGTTGATCTCTCATTTCAGAGATTTTCATGAAGTAGGAAGCTATTCCTTCCTTTGTTATCTTCATCTTATATAATTCATTCCTCGGAGATATCACTTCTCCAGTCGTGGATACCAAGAATAGCTCTACTAGCTTATCATAAATTTCTTTTGATGTCTCAAACTTGGAGACATAAGGAATGAGAGAGTCTTTGATTGATTCTATCAGAATCCTTTGAGCTCTTGTTTCATCCTTATTGTACTTGGCTAAGGCTTGAGTTTGTTCCTTAGCAGGGATAGTGATATTCCCTTTGACATGCTCTAGGAGTTCATTCTCCTTGAGTAGTAGATCAATCCTCTTCTTCCATGCAAGAAAGTTATTGGTACCTACCAATTTATTGCTTTCCTTGCAAAAAGACATTGATGTATATTCAAAAGGGGACATGTACTTACTTGATAGCTTTTGAGATGTGATGGATTTGCTTCCTCCTTGAAGACTTGATGGCTTGTCTTCCCAGGATCTTGATGTTCTTCAAGTTGCCTTCTCTTGCTTGATGATGAGATTTGCTTGAAGACTTGTAGCTTGATGTAGATATTGCTTCAATCTTCTCTTCTTTGTAGGTGTCTTTATGTAAGGCTCTTCTTCTAGCTTTGTAGACCTTCTTGATGAATGATGGATTGTATATCCTTTTTGACCTTGCAGTGATTGAGACTTCTAGGCTTGATGCTTCAACTTTGTAGATGCTTCTCCTTGATGAGTGTTCTTGAGTTGCCCTTTCCTTGATGTTTCACCTTACCTTTGATACCATGTTGATGTTTCACCTTACCTTACCTCTTCGTTACATGATAACAATTTGTGGAGTCTTTTTACCTTTTCTAGTTAGCTTAATCTTCTTCTTATTATTATTAATGCATGTGTGTGCACTTCATCAAACTGCTACCAAAACATAAGAACAAGAACACAAGATGTTGGCTCTCTGCTAAGGCCAAAACCTCTCTTCTCTTGAGAGGAAAACCCTTTAGTGAATTTCTCTTATTGAAGCTTCTATTGATTAATGCCAAACCCTAGACCTCTAACAAGAGTATCCTCCAAGCACAAGTCAAGTCCTTCCTTCTTCCTGCACCTTATTCCCTGGTACTTCTTCCGACACTTCTTCCGACGCTTCGTCCTCCTTCTTCTGACACTTCTTCTTCTTGCTATGATTCTTGTCTAGAGTTAGACCTTCCTTGAATGAGTATTCTAAATGAAGTGTTACTCTTCTATCCCTTGCTCAAGTATATCTTTGACCAACCGAGATCCTTCTTGAGTGTATGATTGTTCTGCTATTCTGTTGCCCTAGTTTCTCGCATGTGTGGAGAGTACCCTTAGTGTATTAGGGTCTTTCTTCCTTCGCTAGAGAGAGGGACTCCTTCGCTTGTCTTGAGAGACCTTGTAAGTCTAGTGTCAAACCCAAACAACACAAAACTATGGACTGTTTGTCCCTGCTGTCATACCCGCAGATTTCTCCTCCTCTTCCTCGCATGTGTGACATTCTAGCCCTAGACACAATCCTTTACCTTTGTTGTCCCTTCTTTCTTCGCTGCACCTTGCAGACCCTTTACCTCGAGTTCCTTCGTTCCTCCTTGTCTTCTTTTCCTTGCAGATTTCAGAGCTTGAGTAGTGTGTTCTATTTGGAGTGGACAACCTCTATAAATAGAGCACTATCCCTCCATTTAGGCCGACTAGTCAACTATTTGTAGGCGGACTTTGAGGGCAGATTGTAGGCTGATTTGTTGAGTAGTTTGCAGATAGCTTCCATGGTCGTGTAGCATGCTTGAAGGAGCTTCTTGAAGGTGCCATTGCATAGGAGTAGACTTGACTTTGCTTGGAGGTTTTCCCTTTGACTTTAATACATATTTATACACGGTGTAACATGCCCTTAAGGCCTTCAATATTTTATCTTGACTATTTGACTCACCTATAGCACTTTGACATGTGCTAGACCTACTTCAATGAGAAAGAAACTCATTGACATATATTATAAAATAATATTTCTTTTCTTGAATAAGTACAAATATCAAAAGTACATTTATGAAGACTGAACCTCGTTACACTTCCTTCAACACTTTGGATGTATCTAGCACAATTGATGACGCTCTCCTCTCCCCCCAAGACTTAAAACGATGCGTAGTTGAGGCAAGGCGTTGCTTAGAGAGTTCATATACCCCAAAGATGACAAGGTGCCCCCGTGCTAGCATTGTACCTTCTTGATGGACATTGTGTGTTTCTAAGATGATTTGATGGTGATGATGATTTGAGATCCCTCTATAGGGGATGGTACACTACTCATCATGACACCCCCTCATGTAGCTTGGATTGATGACATGGGATTATTTCATGATGATACCTTGTTGAAGGAGCTTTTGCTCATTGATTAGACACCTTTAATGAGGAAATGTGCCTTTTGGAGTAAGAAGTGCCTTCTTGAGTCATCCATGGCATTTTTTATGAGAAATGCACTTTTAGAGCATGACATTACCCTTTGAGACAATTTCATCTCAAATGTGTGGGCTAGTTGAGGCTTGTTTTTATGTTTTATCATAGAGATAGCTATCTTTTGGGGTTGGCTTGTGACCTACCTAGCTTGTAATCACATGATATATTATTTAGGGATTTTGGTCTATTTTTGGACTACATCGACTTGGTTTTCCTCAAGTATGTAGAGGGAGGTCGCTTTCGCCTTGGATCATTGTCACACTCACACTTGAGAGAGTGCACACTAGTTTGTCTCTCTAATCTAAGTTGTTATGGAGCATTCACTGAGCAAATTAGCTTGGGGAGGATAGTTTGATTAGATGGTTCTTTCTCTTGGATGATGAATGGTGATTCTATGGTGATTTTGTGCAAATATATTTTAAGTATCTTCCTCCATCCTATAATTATTGTAGAATTAGGGTTTCATTAAAATTTTCACCAAAGTGTATTGAATCTTTTAAGGTCCTAACTACTTCTTTACGGGATTATCATCAAGTTTCCACTAAGGAACCTTAGTATAGCGTCCTTACATTTTATCTCCAATTTGATTGAAAGACACAAGGGTTTGTGGAGTTGAGAAACCTCATTGTAGCTTCCCTCTCTCATAAATCGCTTCCATCGGTCCTCTTCCATATTTTCCCTTAGACTCCATTAACCCCTTGATTGAGAAAGGCACTAGTCCACTATTGTGTCAAATTTCAATCTCCTTAAAATATTGGAGATAAACCCTAATTTTTTTTATGTTTTCTAGGCAAATTAGTGTCAGGTTACAGCAAAATCTACATTTTTCAACATTAATTACCTTTGCATTATAGTCCTAGGGTTAAAACTTGCATGCATTAAATTGGAAAAGTATAAATATCATTTTTCACGCATTTTCAGCCATTAATTAGGGTTGGCGCCTAGGGTTTTTCTTGTTTTATGTGTTTGCGGCGATTGAAAATTGTTGTAATCCTTTTCCTAGTGTATTCATTAAATATCCATTGTTTCTCACTTGTTTACTATTAATTTTGGGTTATTTATTATTGTTGTTATAAATATTTGCATGTTGTAATTATGTTGATGAAACTTTGGTTTTCTGTAATTTGACAGTAACATGTGTTTCAAAACCTATTTGAGCCTCTCCAAGTCTTGCCAAGCCCTCTAGATTTAGCCATAGGATCATCTGAACTCGCTATCTTGAAATTACTTCTTATCTCAACCAAAACCCTAATTATTGAACATATATCCTTAGATGATTTTATTTTTAGATCCCCTAGGGGGTATTTCTCCTACAAGCACTTGGGTTATATAAACCCTAAGATTTGCTAGGAAAGCATCCCTTGTGGGGATAGTATCCAACCACAGAATAGTAGGGGAATAGTTGCTAAGTGACAGTGGTGACTAATCCCATTGTTTCTCTTAATCTAGAGTGCTTATTGAGGCTTTGCACTAAGGTGCTAGATTTGTAGTAACAGTACCAAAGGCAAGTTGACAAAAAATACACTGGGAAAGAGCAAAAGACACAAAATAAATCAATACAACAAAAGGTTTAATCTAATTCCTCACATAGAATGTTCAATGGTCAAACCCCATCCCTAGAGATACTGGATCCTCGCCCATACATACAGGGCATAGAACAATAGTCAATAATATTGACCAAAAGAGTAGGGAAAATGTGGATAGAAAAGTGTTCAAGTTTCTCTATGCATGTGGCATACCATTCAACATTCTTTTCCCACCCTACTAGCAAGATATGTTTAATGCCATCAACAACGCCTTTAAAGGGTACAAGAGCCCAAGGTAAGATAGAGACAAAACCATGGGACTTAACAAGGAAAAATCCAAAACCTATAGAGCTTTAGGACAATTAACAAATGATTGGCCCAAATATGGGGTATCCATTGTATTTGATAGCTAGACAATTGTTACAAGGTCGGTGTTAATAATGTAGAGCCTAGTGTGTTTGCTAGTGTTGTGGTCTTCCTTCCAGTGCATGACTACTCAAATCATTACAAAATTAGTGTCAATATTGCAAATTCCTTACTAAAAACCATTCAAGAAATTGGGTCATACGATTTTAATCAATTCATTACTAATAGCCTAAGTCACCTAACACAAGGATTCGGGATTCGTAGGATACGAGGATTCGAGGGTCGGATTCGGACACGTTGACCCCCTAGAACAGGACACATAGGATTCGTTATATATTATTTTATTAAAAATATATATATATATATACATATATATATTTAATATATATATATATATTAAAAATTAGATATTTCTTACACAAATTCTCATTAATGATACAAATTCATTGATTTCAAACATAGATCATCTAGATGTTAGTTTTACTGTTTACAAAGTAAGTTAGTAATAGTAACATTATAGCAATTAGCATGCATAATACATACAAAATTCAAATACATGTCACATAAAATGATAAATCATGATTCATAAATGAAAGACAACTTACAAGATAGTAAGATAAATAGGGACACGTACAGGATTCATACGTGTCCCATTAGGACACGACGTGTCCCATTTTGGGATTCGTATCCCCAACGAATCGTGTCTGATTCGTGGGATTCGGACACGCAAGCCATTTCCAGCGAATCCGGTTTCATAGCTAATAGCACTAATAAGAACAATAATTAAGGATGTAGATACTAACATATTTTTCTCTAAGTGTTTGATGCACACATTGAAACTATTAATACCTGAAATTACGAAGTTGACGGAGAATAATTATAAATGGACTAGTGCCTTACACAAGAAAGGCGAGATGATGACAAGATTTAGCGCCAATCATAGTGCTACCCACCTCATTTTCAACAATCAATCGGAGCTACTTGAGCTTGACAAGGCCAAATTTGCAAGTTATTACCTCACCTTCATGCACTTTTTGAAGGTAAGAAAACCACTAGCTAGTATCATGGTGAGGGATTCATGGCATGATTTGAAATTGAGGTATGCATCCACTCTGATTGAGAGAAATTTCAAGAGGTGGAGAACATCATTCTTTATGGTCATTTATTGGCACATGTTAGGTATGTTTGACAATTCATCAAACCTGTTTATAGTATGATTCAACTTGCATAGTCATTGCAGCCAATAATTGAGGAGATGCATGAGAAAATGGACAACATGCTAGGCCAAATCAAAGACATTGTTGAACCGAAAGATGTGATCTTGTATGATCATATTCATAAACATGTTGTCAAAAGGTGGGATAATCTAAATGTTCCACTTTGTGCTTGAACATATGTCCTTACAAAAGAATATCATTTTGTACAATAGTCAACCTTGTTGCCGCAAAATCTAGGACGGCATAGTGCAAAGCCTCACTAAGTGGATCCATACCTTAGAGCAACAGGAGATCAACAACCATCGTTACCTCAGCGGCCTTTCTCCAACTGTTTAGTAGTATTCAACCACAATGAAGGCTTCCCTAAAGAATATTCAATAAGAATGCCTCAAGATGATTGGATGAGCTTTAAAAATTGGAGTGCAATATTGGCAGGGCCTAGATGGTTGATGTAATCTTTACCAAAGTTAAGGTACTCCATTCCTAGACCAATTATAAGGATGTTATAAGTTTTGCAAATTTTGAATGACAAGGCAAAAGGGAGAAAAGGCCTTTCAATGATAGATCAACAAAGGATTAAGACCTTCAACTAGATATGAAGGATCTATGGTTTACAATTGAGTTTTATGGCTAAAACAATGCATAAAGAAAGAAAAGAATGATGACATCAGCCCTAAAAGAGGGGTTTTACATACAAGGAGTGCTAGATTTTGCCTTTAGATAATTATTTAATACACTTCCTACTTTAAGATCAATGATACATCAAATATAAATTACTTTTTAGCAATATTTCACATTAAACCCTAACCCTAACCCCAAATATCTAGGAATTAAGACAAGCAGAAACTTATTTAAAAATATGGTTTGACCAACACCCCCTAGATCAGTGCCTTCTTCTAAATGGGCAAATGGAGTCTTCTAGGGTAAATCCAACGACAACAGTTTTGTTGAAGTGGGTAGGATGACTAGGGCATCCATTACAAACCCTAGCGACTTCTTTATAAGGGGAGATTTTAAATTTAAGAGATGCACACTCAGAGTTCTCTTAAAGGATTCCAGGAAAACAATTTTACATATCATAGAGGAGCAAAATTTCAAGATAAATTCAACAATTTATATCATGGCACATGTAGAAACCCTACTACACAAATATAACATGCAAAATATAGAAAATATGCAGTAAAATTACAAAATTTTCCACAAGAATCACTTCAATCAATCCCAAGAAACCATCCTCAAGCAAAATACTATCTATAAGGGCAATTCGCACCACAGAGGATCACACTTTGGCCAAGTAGAGAGTAAAGGACTAATGCTCACTACCAAAAAAAGGAGAGTGTGATAAGTGATGATGATGATAAAATGAAATAAGGCCTCCTCCATTTATATGAGGTCTAACATGCCTTATTTCAATAATTTTAAAAGCAAAGCCCTAAAACAAGTTTGCTTCAAGCGTTTAACAAGAGTGAGGTCACAAGCAGGTCTAAATATAGCTCAAAAACATTATGTAAATGCCAAATATAGCCCACGTGTGGGAAATAATGACATCCACCATGACATCATCCTCCATAAATGCTCTGTTGAAGAATCTAGGGCAAATGTAGGTTAATAAGATTCTTCTTTACATGATAACTATTTGTGATGCATTTTTTACTTTTTCTTATTAGCACAATCTTCTCTTGATAATATTTAGACTGCGTCTTCTTAGTTCATCAAATCACTACCAAAACAAAAGAGACAAGGACACAAGATGTTGCCTTTCTACAAGGGCCAAAACCTCTCACTCTTTGCGAGGAAAACCCGCACAAAATTCTTCTTATAGAGATTCCAATTAACGAATACCAAGACCATGACCCTTGACCTATTAGGCCACTCCAAGACCAAGACACCAATCCTCTTCTTTGTCACTGCTGAGATCATCATCATCATCAATGTTGCTAAAGTCATCACTGCTACAACACTGAGGTCATCTCTACTGCACCACCGAGATCATTACGGTTGCACCATTGTTGAGATCTTTACTGAGATCATCCTTGCTGCACCTTCACTGAGATCATCATTGTTGCACCCTCACCAAGATCATGATTCCATCTATGATGAGATCATCATTGCATTGAGACAGAGAGTGTCACTGTGGGATCACCGAGATCCTTTTTCATCACAAACATGTCGAGATTGTGATGACTGTGTCTAGAGTGTATGTCGAGAGTGTATCACTGTGAGATCACTTAGATCCTCCTCATCACAAGTATGAGGATGACAATGTTTAGTATGCCAAGGCGGTGATCACTGTGGGATCATCGAGATCCTCCTCACCACAATTATGTCGAGACTGTGACTGTGAGACAGTGATCACCAAGACTTGTGAGGAGGCCGAAACCTTATCTCTGTGGTACCCATCCAAAAAACACAGAGATAACCTCATCCTGCACCATGGACAGACTTCTAAAATATCTCATTGTGGCATACAAAACCCTTACTGTGACTTCCCTCTCTTCTTGTGACATCTGAAATCTTCCTGTGACAGCGTGCCGAAAACTTCAGATGAATCTGAGTTCTTTGTTTTCTGTGGTGACCCAAGCAGCATATATATAGTGGTCATCCTTGTATATAAGCCGACATGACAGTGGACCATTGTGTCTCCTTACTTGAGCCGACATGACTACTTTTTACATCGTTTGGAGGTTGATTTCTTCAAGAGAGATTGTGCTTGTCTTTGGAGGGCTGATAGATATTTCTATAGACTTGTATATATTGAACATAGGCTCAAGAAGAGCTTCTTCATACATGACATTGACTCTTTGACTTAAAATAAATCCTAAGGCTCTCAATGGGAGCCACTAATAAATAAACCTCTTGCTCATGAAACCCATGCAAGGCATAAAAATAATTTTATTTCTTTTATTTCATCATTGACAAAGATCATGTCATTATGAAGACCGAACCTAGTTACACTTTCTTCAACATGCTCAAGGTGCCTCAAGCAAATGACAAAATGGATCATGGGTGTCACTCACTCCAAGAAAAGCCAAAAGTGCATGGTTATGTCCCCATAAAGTGCCTCCTAAACCATGATATCATCAATGTTATGCCCTATGTCACCCTTCTAGGGTTATAAGGAGTGATGTGGCATCATCATATGTAAGTGTTGGGGTCCAAAGGTGATGTGCAAGCCCTCCCATGTCATCTCAACCATCATATGGATTCCAAAACAAGCAACGTCCATCAAATAGTGTCAAGGCCAACCTGGGGGCATTCTAGGTCCATCTGGGGACATCCTCAAGTAGTCCAATGTTCAATCTCATTGGCTCAGCATTTCAGCAAATGGGGGTTTATTACCATGTGGAATCATCTCATAAACCAATGCTCATCTTTGGAGGACAATGTTGCATCATGAAGGTCAGAACTACTCTCAGAATGGGGTACAACAACCTCCGGAGTGTTGTTGAGGGGATCAAGCACATCTCTCAAGGGCCCTCTAACATTGTGATAACACCACCTAACAAAATCCTGTCAAGATCAAGTGAAATCAATAATCATTGGGGGAAATAACCACTAAAGCATCATAGTGGACCATATCTAATGTTGAGGGCACAAGAATACTTTACACTCACCTTCAAATGTCTAACTAGATCAGGGCCAATAAACATGTTACCTCACTTATATTAGGGATGATTAGGTGAACAACCCTATTCGGTGATTACAGGTCCCAAGGGGAGTGGCATATCCCAAGTTAGCCCATAAATCCAAAGGTGTTTGTGATAATGATGGTTACGAAGTGGAAATACTTAAGGGTCGATGCCACAGCCATGTGACCAACTAATGGGAGTCCAACATCCTTAGTGTATAGATGTGTGAGAGCAATCATGGTGGCAAGAGTTAACCCGTTTCCTCAACTTTCTTTTTCCACCCCTCTAGTGCACCTTTTACTTTAATGATTTGTCTTTATTTGGTGCATAGCTTAGGAACCCAAGATTGCTTTTGTATCTCAATACCCCTTTAAGATGCGGTATTTTCTCGTTCATCGGGGTTGGGACTTTCAAGAGTTCCTTTCTTTATATAAAGCATTAAATGCTTGAGGAATTGGGCAATGGCTAATGAGGGGGGTAGAGCTCATTCTAGGCTTTTGTGCTAAATAATGTCCTAACCTTCTTTTGCATTTTACATTTTCTTTCATTGTGGGTTTATACGTTTTTAACTTTCTTTTAGCTACATAAACCTCCAGGGCCAAGTTTCCAAGCCCTAACTCAAGGATGTGGATGAAGGATGCCAATCCCCTATGACCAACGACTACCAACCCAAAGAATGAAGGTAGATAAAAGGGAGAGATGGAAAATGGTAAGTATGGATTATGGACATGCTACATCAATCAGTGCTTCCCCAGTGGTGCCCATCCTGGATCCTTAGGCCTCAAAGGAGGTCCCACTAGACTAGAGTCAAAGACTAACCTCCTAGGTGAAGTGTGGGAACAAGAATACAATCGAGATCAGCCAATCATCTAGTTTTCCTTGTGATATATATTAGTAGACCCATAATATAAAATGAAAGCACATGAATGCAAGAATGGTTAAAGTACGTATTGATGGATGACCCAACTTCCTTTAAGAAGAAATGTCAGATGTGAGAGAGACCTAACCAAATCAAAAGGTGTCAAATCCCAGCATAATGTTATGTGTTGATCATCATAAGGTTGCTAGTTGGCTAGCTATCCAAAGAGGAGAAAAAAATTCTCCTAGGGGTTACCTACTTTTTGGTGGATAGCAAGCCCAACTAACACCTATAGGTGGGGTTACACACAAATTTAGAGGACTTGTACATCAATGGCCTTGGAGTCTACTAATGTTCATGCAAATAAAGATTGTGATAGGATGAATGGTATAGAATGATGAAACATATATGACGGTCGTTACCTTCATGCTTGTCTTTGTCCTTGCATTGTGTTTTTAAGGCTACTTCTTAATCTCCATACATGTTGTTGCTACCAAATTGATTCTTCCAACTATCCTTCAATAAAAGCTTATTAGTTGATTGCTTAAACGTCAAATCAACATCTCTACGAATTATATTTAAAGTTCCAACAAAATTTTTAGATGAAAGCAATAGGTTTTTTAATATAATTAGTACCATATCTTCTTGTTCAACTTTTCTATCAATGGTTGTCAACAAATCTCGTTATTTTCAATATGTTGAAATTGTGATGTTCTATGCTGAAACAATTACTTATTCCAAAAAATCCTTTATGCTACAATATTAGTTAAGCAATTGTAGATAGACCATAAACCAAATGCACAATAGAAGACAACCAAGAACAAAATGAGACACAAAGAATTTAGGTCCAATGACTAAGCCAAAACCCATAAGGGGAAAACCCAACCAGATTCTTCTGCTATTAGATATCAATTGTTCAGCAAGGATACAAAGTACAATGAGAGATCAAGAGAATGAGTAAGTTCACCCAAATTTGAACAAGTTGTAGCATGAAAATCATTGGTAGCAGCAGCAAATGCAAACACTGAATCAACCCTCCCTTCAACTGAATCAACGTTGAAACACTGAAGCACTGAATCAACCTTGGCTCACCAAGTTTTGCTCATACTCTCCAAGTCTCTCTCTCTCTCATAATCTTCTTTAAGTCTCTCCAACTCTCTCTCTCTCACACAATCTTCTTTAAGTCTCTCCAACTCTCTCTCTCAAGTTCAAATTCTTCTTTAACAATGCACAAGTAGTCTTAGTCAGGTGAGAAGACATGAGACACATCTATAAGAGGAGCAATGAATTCTTGTCATAAAGGAGGAGCAATATGTTGCCTTGAGGAAGAGTAACATATGCCATTTAGGGAAGTGTAACTCGTGCCATTAAGGAGAGAAACGCATGCCTTAGTAACTTATGCCATTAAGGAGAGGTACGCATGCCTTAGCAACTTATGCCATTAAGATAGGTACACATGCCTTAGTTAAGGAGAGTGTAACATATGCATTAAAGAGAGGGTCAGAGGGATTTTTTATGACATGCCTTTAACGAATGTAAGAGGAATATGTTGTGTCTTTAATGAGAGCGTAAGAGAGAGTGTGACTTATCATTAAGAGTGAGAGAGAGAGTTACATAACGCCATAAGAATCATCAAGGAGAGAAGTGCAAAGTGATTGAGGTGATGAAGGTAAGATGACTTGTAATTCCTTTTAATAATAATATCACAATATCATAAAGAATAAAATAATAATATTAATAATATTGATGATTAAGTCGAGATTGAACTATTAGGATTGATTAATGATAAGTGATTTGCCTTCGACTATACTTGATTACCAATAGATGCGAGGTGATTTACTATTTTTGAAAAGTCATACTTGAGATGCAAGACATTACTTTCGAATTTTAGAAAGTCACACCTGAATTGACAAAAATGAGATTTTATTTAAGGAAATTCATCCCTAAGCTACCAATTTTCAACACTCCCTCTCAGCTAGGGAGGAATTTCTTTCTGCAACAAAGATCTTTGCTTTCTCTGCTCATCTCTGCTCTGGAACAATGATGTCTCAATCTAATGAAGAAGAATCATCATAGGGGAGATTCATCTATCACCTTGTATCCACTAATCTTCCCACCTTAACACAAACTTGGAAGGATTGCCACTTGTCAACACATGACAAGGATCATGCACAACCAAGCTTTACCATAAGACTCAAGCGGTAGAATAACTACATCCACAAACTTTGGGGGGGATTACCACTTGTCAAAACATGACAAGGATCGCGCACAACCAAGTTTCATCTTTGCTTGGGGAAGATTACCACTTGTCAACACATGACAAGGATCGCACATAACCTAATGTCAAGAGTTCCCTCAGCCCTAGGAGCTCTCCTGGATCCATTCCCAACTTTTGAGCTCAAACAAGAGGGAAGAGCATAGCTCAATGTTCTCAATCATCCATGATCGCCCCCACTAGGAAGGGTCACATCCGCCAATCCAAGATGCTCTCTAAATACCAAGAACTTCCCTTTCGCCAAAGGCTTGGTAAGTATGTCAGTTATCTATAATTTGATCATCAATTGCAATATGATGGAGTCTCATTGCTCCTCTCTACACCATATCCCAGATATAGTGATATTTAATCTCAATGTGCTTGGACTTGTCATGGAACACACGATTTTTTTCAAGTCGAATCCCACTCTTATTTTCACAACAAATTATTGTTGTATCTAGTACATGCTCAAACATCTCTCCAAAGAGCTTCCTCAACCATACTGCCTCACAACTAGCCATGCTAACAGCAAGGTACTCAGCTTCAATCGTGCTAAGGGCTACAGACTTCTGTTTTCTGCTCATCCAAGATAACATGGCAGATTTCAAGCTAAAGCAACATCCAGATGTGCTCTTTCTATTAGCAGAGTAACCAGCGCAATCAACATCAAAGTACCCATGCAGTCTCACATCTCTGGTAGTATATCTCAATCCAAGATTGATGGTCCCATGCAGGTATATTAGGACATGCTTTGCAGCAATCCAGTGTGCATGTGATGGCTTAATCATATGTTGGCTTAGAGTATTGATCGCAAAACATATGTCCAGTCTAGTGTTCACTAAGAACATTAGTGCCCCAATCCATTTTCAATACTCAAAGGATTTGTCAAATCACGACCTGCAGCTTCACCACATAACTTTTTGAAATTCATTTCCATTGGTGTATTCATGGACTTACAATTCTGTCATACCAAATCTTTCCAGTAGCTTAATAACATATTTTCCTTGAGAAATGAAAATCTCACCAGGGCTTTGCCATACCTCTAGGCCCAAAAAGTAGTGCATCAAATGAAGATCTTTCATTTCAGGCTCATAAGCTAACGAGCTCTTACACTAGACGATAAGAGGTCCTCCAACTGTGAAGAATAAGTCATCAACATATAATACCAAAATCAAAGGCATACCTTGGACCATTTTGAAGTAATTTGTATCAGCATTACTTCTGGTAAAACCAAACTTCTTCAAGAAGGTATCAATGTGGGCATACCAAACTCTTAGGACTTGCTTCAATCCATAGAGAGCTTTCTTCAGTCTACACACATGAGTTTTTCGGCCATGTACTTCAAAGCCTTGTGGTTGCTCCACAAAAGCTTCTTCCTTGAGGAAGCCATGCAGAAAAGCAGTTTTCACATCCATTTGGTGAAGAGTCCATCCCTAACTAGTAGCTAGAGCCACAATAAATCAAATGGTAGTATATCGGGCAACAATGAAAAAATCCCATCATAGTCTATTCCCTCTTTCTGAGAGAAACCTCTAGCCACAAATCTAGCTTTATATTTTTCAATACTTCCATTTGCACCATGTTTAATTTTATACAACCATTTAGAAGTCACAACAGACTTACCTTTGGGTCTTGGAACTACTTCCCATACATCATTATGTATGATGGACTCATATTCTTTAGCCATTGCATCTTTCCATACTTGATCTTTCACTACTTCTTCAAAAGTGCATGGTTCAGCCTGAATAATGTTACTCATGGCTACAACATATCCTTGGAACCAGCATGGTTTCTTGCTTTCTCTAAAGGTTCCTCTGGGGGCAGCATGTCTATCAACATCTTGTAGAGTGTCAGGAAGCCACAACAGTTTCTTTCTAGCAGGAGGATCCAAGGGGTCCATAGGCTCCATGGGTTCATCAGCAAGATTAGGCTGAAGCTCAGAATCTTCATGAATTTCAAAGGCATCATCTTGTCTATTAACATTACGAGGAAGAACAGTCTCTTGCCTTTCCAAGAGCTGCATCTTCAACTGTTGAGAAATCTATAGGGCTATAGTTAGGATGATTTTTCTTAAACTTGGTAATTGCATGTGATGTTTTTTTAATTTTTCTTATTTATTAGCTAATTTTTGTATTATTATGTTATTCTTATCATCAACAACTACAAAAACAAGAAGATCAACAGTACACAACAACACAGGATATAGGCTGCAAGCCAGGGCCAAAACCTCTCCACTTGAGAGGAAAACCCACAAATCTCTTCTCTTCTTATAGATTCTTCAATTGACGAATTCCAAGACCTCTAGACCAAAACCAAGTCTAGCCTTCTTGAGGATGTGCTTCCTTTGTCTAATTCAAACCCAATCAAATCTCTTCCAACAGAGCAACTTCGATCCCCAACTACAGAATTTCGCCCTCTACTGCAAGTCTGAAATTTTCGGCCTCCAGTTACAACTATTGCCTTGACACGTTTGAGCAGATTAGGACTTCCAGAGCTTCTCTTGACCTTCGCTTGGGTTTCTCCTTCTTCTAGCGCTTGAGGATGACCTAGTAGACCTTCTTTCTACAATTCCTTCAAATTCGATAGTGCAACAACAAAACCCTAGCCTCATTCCTTTGCACATGTGAAAAGAGAGAGAAAACAACCCAAACACTTGTCCTTTCGTCCTTCCTTCTTTCTTGCCTTTCTTCTTATTCTCCTTCGCTTGAATGATGAGAGGATGAATGATGTCTCTAGGAGGTCGAGTTCCCTGCTATATATAGGCTTCCAAGGTCGACGAAGTACCCTAATTTAGGCTGACTTCTTAACTGTCAGGCCAACTTGGTCTTGGAGGGTATTTTGACTCTTTTAAATACAAAAATCATTATTTTTACAAGTTACAATGTGCCAGATGGGGTCTTCCTCATATGACAATGACTCTTTTGACTTCTTGACCCTACAACAAACCCTAAAAGCACTCAATGGGTGCTTTACCTCTAAAATAAAAAGACCTTGAACATGAAGGCCAAACCTAGTTACACATTTTTCAACATCATCAAATGTTACATCCTTGCAAAACTCTATAGTTCTTTGAACAAGTACGTATATTTTGTAAGCTTTAGAATTTTCACAATAACCAACAAGCGTACCTTTCTTACCTAAAGCTTCCAGCTTATTCCTCTTTTCTTTTGGCACATGAAAGTAGACAAAGCATCCAAAAATGTGCCCAACCTCAAGGTTTTCACCAGTGAAGACTTCTTTAGGAGTCTTGTTGTTTAAGGCTTGGTGTAGAGATCTATTTTGGACATAGACAGCAGTGCTAGCAGCTTCTCCCCATAGAAACTTTGGTAGTTCTTTATCATGCAACATAACTTTGACTGCTTCCATGATAGTTTTGTTCTTTATTTCGACCACTCCATTTTGTTCTGTATTATACAGTGTGGAAAAAGTCTGGAAAAAATCCCGATTTAATCCTAAAAATGCGATTTTTTGAACTAAACGATTTAATCCCCCGACTTTTTGGCGACTTTTTGACAAAGGAAAAAATCCCGATTTTTTCCTTATACTCCCGATTTAATCGGGAGTTGACCCAAAAAGTCTGCCTCCCTTCCTAGGCTGCGGATAAAGAGGCCACAAAGGTGAAAAAACTGTAAATTGAAGCTTCCATCCATGCATTTTCAAGTTATTGCATTGTATTGTTTGTCATACTTCTTGCGAGCATAGCAGTCTCATTTGTAATCTGTTAGTTTTGAGGTTAAGATATGTTTTTGTTTTCCAAGGAAAAACAAATCTTTATACTTCATATTTCTAGTTAGAAAGCAAAGTATACATTGGCTAAGCCTCCAGGCTTTTAGTGATCCAGACTCTAACAGCCACTGCCCCTTCAAAAGATTACAAAAGTACCAAAAGGACAGGCATACAACAGTCTTCCGTAGAAAGAACCCCACACCATCAAAAACATTGTTACAGTTGTTGAATGCTTTCAAAAGAAACAACAAAGAGGAGGTCATGAAGATCAAATAGCAACAACCTGTTCGAAAAAAACAAAACCAGTGCCTCAAAAAAGAACCCATTTTTCAGACAGGAACAAAGTACCTGTGAAATCTTGTGACAACAAAGATCCTTCCTGCAATGAGAGCACGTTTTGAAAGGGAATCTTCTTTAGTGGTGAACTCCCTGTAAATGTGGGCAAAGGTTATGTATCAGAAGTGGATTTTACCTCCAAGAGTTTTTAAATAATAGATGCCAAGGCTAGGTTAGTAATATGACATCTACTGTTTTCTCAGAAAATAAGCAGCTTGGAGTCACCAAGCGTTAATTTTCACATCTACTGTGATACTCACTGTTAATTTTCATTGGACCTACCACCTGACACCTTATTACCCAAGCAGATTACAATCTACTGAATAAATGCATGACTTATTTCTTAATACAATTAGCGGAAACAAAAATTAAAAGGGGAAGAGGATCTCAGTGACTGATTACTTGATGACTTTTAGATGACTCATGATATACATTTATTTTTTGACTCTTGAGAGTTGAGACTCAGACAAGACCCAAAATTCAGGAGTTGATTCACTATTTTGATATGTGATGTAGCATTAGACTTCATATACATATTATATATTAGCTTTCTTTACATGTTTATGTGGAAATGCATTTATTTGATGTTGTGGATACTCTAGATGTTAAATAAAATAAAATAAAAATGAATAATTTTGTGTTTTTTAATTTTGCTGACTTTTTGCCGACTTTTTCAAAATACTCCGGACTTTGACGAGTTTTTCAACTTTTGGACCCTTGCCGAATTAATCCTGACTTCGACTTTTTCCACATTGGTATTATATGATACGGTGGTCTCTTTCCTAATTCCAATTTCTTTCCATAAATCAATGAAATCATTTGAAGTGAACTCTCCTCCATTGTTAGATTTGAAGATTTTGATCTGCTTTCCAGTTTATTTTTTTACAAGAACTTTGAAGTCTTTGAACATGTTAAATGCTTGACTTTTGATTTTCAAAAAGATAATCCATGTCTTGCGAGAAAAATCATCCACAAAGATTATATAATACAAGTAGCCACCAAGAAAAGTTACAAGCATAGGTCCACATAAATCAGAATGTATAAGATGAAGTACCTAATTGCTTTTGCTTTTGCTTGAAGGGAATGGTTCCTTTACATGCTTTCCACTTGCACACCCTTGGCAGACCCCGTCATGATCCACTCTAATCTTGGAAATTCCAAAAACCATCTTTCTCACATGAGGCAATGCTTTATAGTGCAGATGAATGAACCTTCGGTGCCAAAGTTCACATTGATGATTGTTCTCATGAATCAACGCATGGATTGGTCTTCCATTGTCTTTATAAAGGCTTTCAAATTTCGATCCCAGAGTGAAGGCATCTCTCATGCTAGATCTCATTGGCCAAGTGAGAACTTTTCCATTTACGAAAGAAACTTTCATTCCTTTGTCTTCTAAGGCCGAAATAGATACAAGCTTCCTTTTCAAACCAGGTACATACAAAACTTCTTGAAGAGATATAGTTTTACCTTAATCCAGATGAAAAGAAACAGAACCATGTCCCTTTATAGGATATGTAGAGTTATCTCCAAGAATGATTTTCAGCTTTGTCTCCCTCT
Source organism: Pinus tabuliformis (assembly GCA_031772625.1). Taxonomy (NCBI): domain Eukaryota; kingdom Viridiplantae; phylum Streptophyta; class Pinopsida; order Pinales; family Pinaceae; genus Pinus; species Pinus tabuliformis. The sequence continues at coordinate 791,713,762 of CM062819.1, read as the reverse complement.
CAACGAGATTTAAGAGAACTTCTTTATAGCCAGTAAAGTGTTTGCACCACTATCAACCAACCAATTGTCACAAGAATCTGCAGTAGAGGAACTAGAAAGAGCTGAAACGAGAAAGTATTGTGAATGTGTTTCCGCTGCATTATTATCATACCTTGGGTTCCTTGAACTCTTGGAAGAACGGTAGCATTCTTTACGAACAGCAGGACCTTCTCTTCTTCTATAATCAGATCTAAAATTATTGCTACAATTGTTGTAGTTGGATCTTGGTGCTCTTCTATTTTCAAGACAATGACGAGCATAGTGGCCATGCTTATGGTAATTGTAGCATTGAACTTTTGATAGGTCCCTATTCCATTCATAGGAACTGTTGGATCTAGGAGTAGGATTTCTTGAAAGTGATGACCTCTTTTTCCTTTTTGCTTCTTGCCTTGGGATAGCAAAGGCAGTAGGTTCTCCCTCTTCATGCTTGGGAATTCTTTCACTGGAAATCATTCTGGCTTCTTCTTGATTGCACTTTCCCAAGAGCTCATCAAATGTGGGAAACATATCATTGTTGTTGAAGGTAGTAATAAAAGTTTTCCAAGTTGGAGAAAGACCTCCAAACTTAATCAACACCAACTCTTTATCATATACAATTTCACCAACAGTTTGTGAAAAAATTGTCCATTGCAGCAACTGGAAATTATTCTCCTAACTGTAAATTTGATTATGTAGTTTATTTGCTACGACAAACAATGAATAAATTACAACTGCAATTTTCACCATAAATGATATTGCGGAAAATAAAATACTGGAAAGTGAGAAATTCTAGCACACACAAGAATTGTGACACCGTTATTTTTGGACAACTGTCCCTAGAAAAACCCAATGTGGCAAAACCGGTGCAGCAGTTGAGGGTTTTCTAATTTATGCAGCAGCAAAAATTTTGAGTACAATAAAATGACACCATAATGGCGTTTCTATCTACGAAAAACACTGGCAAAAATATCTGTGGGAATTTACCCTCCTCCTCAAGCAAACTCGCAACAAACTAAGTCTCAAAACTGGCTCTGAAACCCTCTACGTCAACCTTTTGTGCTGCTTCGTATTTCCCAGAAACTGCTTCTGATGTGACGTCTAGCCTGTTGCTGCCACTAGAAGTGATTATTCCGGACTCCTAGAGATTTTCCCAGCCACTGAAAGTTGAATTGAACCACCTTCTCGCTGAATCAAACTGCCTATCTTGAGGCACTGCACAGTCCCAATGCTACCTCCTAAGGAATATTTTTGGCCTTCTCTTCTAACTCTTCCAGAAATGGAGATTCCTCTGGATATCTACTACTCTGCCACCTGCAACTCGATCTCTGACTCGATTTCTCTTATTGAATCAACTACACTGGAAAATCGAACGTTCTAGATCACTGAGTGTCTGCTCTGGTGTGTTTTCTCCAAGTGCCCATCGACTTCTTATAATCCTCTATTAGACCTCCAACGGCCAAGATTAAAACTTAATCAAGGGCCAGGATCATATCAGAGTCAATCCGTGTGAGTTTCTAGAGAATTTTCACCTTGACTTAACTAATTTTGATTAATTAACCAGTTTTCCGAAGTTTAGACTTAGGAAACATTAAAAAAGGGGTTAATAATCTAATTAAGCCATCTCTAGGTGGAATTTCCAGAAAATATTTATGGATTTTGGAAATCTCATGTATTCTAGCCTCTCCACCAGGTTTCGTGACAAGAACACATTCGATGCTACAAAAACTAACACTCCCTCTTAGCGAGAACTATGTTCTAGTGTTGCACACCCTACCACAACACCTTGTCTTTGTATCACCTTCTATCACGTTGCTGATGTCTGGCTACTTCTGCCCACCAACTACTGCGCAACTTTGATGTTGCATCTGTGTTGCTGGTGACACTGTTGTATTGTTGCCAACTCTGCATCTGCATTGCAACTCCCTCACATCTATTGTTGTTGTAATTGTAACCACTGCAACTGAGAAACATCCAAAATAATTTGTCCCTACTACTAAAATGGGTTCTCCACCATACCCATCTGTTCTCTGAAATAGACGAACTTAGCTCTCCCTAGAGCTTTCGTGAGTATATCTGCAACCTGCTCTTCTGTGGGAACATACTGTAGCTGGACTGCTCCACGTTGTACACAATCTCTGATGAAATGACACCGAATATCTATGTGTTTCGACCTGTCATGAAACATTGGATTCTCAGAGAGCTTAATGCAACTTTGATTATCATAGTAGACATTAGTCGCCTCCATCCTCTGCCTGAACAAGCTTACTAGCAGCTTCTGAAGCCATATAGCTTCGCACGTAGTTGTGCTTGCTACCATATACTTTGCTTCTGCAGAGCTCAGTGCTACTGACTTCTGCTTCCTGCTACACCAAGAAACCATCCCTGATCCAACATTGAAGCAGTACCTAGAGGTACTTTTCCTATCTATTGAACTGCCTACCCAATTTGCATCTGTGAACCCACATAATCTGATGCCATCCCCTCGGGTATATCTCAACCTATACTCGATTGTGTTGCGCACATACCTCAAAATATGCCTCGCTACTGCCCAATGTACCCTCTTCGGTTCTACCATAAACTAACTGAGGGTATTGACTGCGAAGCAAATATCTGGCCTAGTGTTGACCAGATACATGAGAGAACTGATAAGTTGTCTATACAAGGTGGGGTCAACATCTTTATCATCTGATGGATCTATCTTCTTCTAGTTGGTGATCATGGGCGTAGACATCGGTCTACAATCTTGCATTCTGAACCTCTTCAAAGTATCTATAGTGTATCTTCCCTACCCAAGGAAGATCTCCCCATCCTTCTACCACACTTCCAATCCTAGAAAATAGTGCATCAACCCCAAATCCTTCATATCAAACTTTCTTGTCAGGGTCCTCTTGCAATCCTCTATGAGCCTTGATGATCCTGTCAAGAAGAGATCATCCACATAAAATACTAGGATGAATGGCCCACCCTCTACCATCAAATAGTAAAAGTTGGGATCTGTGTCACTCTTCACGAATCCCATTTGCTGCAGGTATTTGTTAATCCGACCATACCATGCCCTAAAAGCCTCCTTGAGCCCGTATAAATCTTTCTTCAATCTGCACACATGAGTGCACCTCTCGTGAGTCTCGAAGCCCTCTGGTTGTTCAATGTACACCTCTTCCTCTATCACCCCGTTCAAGAATGTTGTCTTGACATCCATAAAGTGAATCTGCCATACCATCTGAGCTACTAGGGATATAATTGACCGAATAGAGGTGTATCTGGAAACTAGAGAGAAGGTCTCCAAATAATCTATCCCTTATTTTTGTGCATACCCCTTTACCACGAACCTAACCTTGTACTTCACCACACTATCATCTGCAGCATACTTGATCTTGTAGATCCATCGAGAACCGACAACTGACATGTCCTCAGGCCTCGGCACCACTTCCTAAACATAATTCGTCATGATAGAGTTGTATTCTTCTACAATGGCATCTACCCGCTCCTGATGTTGTGTGACTTCCAGAAGCTAGAAAAATTTGCAATCTGAGCTACCAACGCTTGATATCTATCAAGTTGTTTGCGCTCTCTCTTGTTCGTCCTAAGAGCTCCAACAAACTCCTCTGCATCTCTCAATGTCTGACTAACTTCTCTGCTGGCTCGACCACTAGTAGTGGGAGGTTCTACCAGCTCCTCCTCATCCTGCCACTACTATTCCATTTCATGAGATCTTACCGGATTCCCTACTCCTAAGGAAATGCTAGTACTAGTTACTGTATTGGATCTCTGTGACTGTCCCACTAGTGGTCCCACTGGCTACCCCTATTGCTGGACCAATGGAACTTATTGATTATGATCACCTGCAAGCATCTCACGAGATCTCTTAAAAGCTCGATCTTCCATGAAATTTACGTCCGTCTCACTACAATCTTCCTATTGCTAGGAATGTAGGTCATGTATGCCTTGGAGGTCTTGCTATACCCAACGAGAAACCCCTTCTCTGCAGTCTAATCCAATTTGGTGCACTTCTCATCTGGCACGTGGCAATAAGCAACACTGCCAAAGATCCTAAAGTGACTAACTTCAAGCTTCTTTCCTGTGAAGACCCCTTATGGCGTTTTCTTCCCCAATTCTCTATGAGGGGTCTTGTTTTGAATATACATTGTCGCGTTACGTGCCTCTACCAATAGAAACCTGAGCAAATCTTGTCATATAACATTGCTTTTGCAACCCCAACTATGGTTCTACTTTTCGATTTCGCTACCCCATTCTATTGTGGGTTATATGGAGTTGTCCATTCTCTTTTGATGCCTTCCTTCGCACAAAAATCTATTAAGTCTTTATCAATATATTCTCCACCATTATCTGAGCGAAGCACCTTCATCTTCTTCCCTATCGCATTCTCCACGAGGGCCTTAAACTCTCTGAAACGATCGAAGACCTCATCTTTGGTCTTCAAGAAGTAGATCCAAGTTTTCTTGGAATGGTCATCAATAAAGGTGACAAAGTATTCGGCACCACTGAGAGCTCTAGTGGACATCGAGCCACAAATATTTGAATGTATAAGTCCTAACACGCCATTTGCTCTGTTGTCACTTCTTGGGAATGTTGCCTTAGCATACTTCCCAAGTAAGCATCGTCTGCACACATCAACATATTTCGTGCCAAGTTTTGGAACCCCTGTTATTGTTTCCCTGAACATCTTGAGTGCTCCATGGTGTAGATGTCCCATTCTCCTATGCCATAACTCATTCGGTTCCTTCCCATTGCTACTGTCACTACCTGTTAGTACCATTGGAGAGTCGAGTCGCAACCTATACAATTTGTTGCCTTGAACTCCAATCTATCTTACCCTCTTCCAGCTTGAGTGTTTGACAAACACTTTCTTCCCTATGAAGTGGATATCAAATCCCTTATCCTGTAACTGGGATATTGAAATCAGGTTCAAACCCAATCCTAGCACATGCAACACATCTATAGTGTTGGTGCTTGCTCCTGACTCCCTCTGAAAATCAATGGTACCTCTCCCTACTGGAGTACACTTCGTTTTGTTTCCCATCATAATTTGGAAGTCCATCTGCTCCTCCTTGTAGCTAGAGAAATATTCTCTAACCCTTGTCATATGAGTTGATGCTCCACTATCTATATATTAGACACCCTGTGAAGTTGATCCTGAAAATGAAGCAAATTCGTCCTCCAACATGGAAGACAAATCTGAAGCCTCCTGAATGTTAATTTTGTCCATGGTCATAGAAAAGACAATTTGTGTGTTATTCCTTTCCCACCCGACGTTGATTTTGTTGCTGTAAAACCCTTATGCGTCCAACCAAAAATCTGCTCAGAGAAAATTTGAGTTGTTGTTGCTCCTTCTGACTGCTAGAATCACTATCTGGGCAAATCAACTTTTCTGCCAAGCTGCTACTGAAAATTGACCCTCTTGCCGAATTGTTTGTTTAAGCACAGCGCAACCTCTTATAATTTTAACTTATTTCTCCCCTCTGAACTACAAAATTCTCTCCTTCGCTTTTGAGCTTCCTAGCTAATCACTTATGCTCTGATTTCGTCTATTCCAATAACTGGAAATTATTCTCCTAACTGTAAATTTAATTTAGTTTATTTTCTTCGGCAAATAATGAATAAATCACAATTGTAATTTTCACCATAAAAAATACTATGGAAAATAAAATACTAGAAACTAAGAATTTCTAGCACACAAGAATTGTGGCACAATTATTTTTGAACAATTGTCCCCGGAAAAACCCAATGTGGGAAAACCAGTGAAGCAGTTGAGCATTTTATTATTTATGCAGCAGCAGAAATTCTGAGTACAATAAAATGATGTCAGACTGGTGTTTTTATCTGAGAAAAACACTGGCAAAAATATAAGGGAATTTACCCTCCTCCTCAAGCAAACCCGCAACAAACTAAGCCTCAAAACTGGGTCTGGAACCCTCTACATCAACCTTCTACGCTACTTCTGTGCAAGCCCTACTCGTACTGCCCAAAAACTGCTTTTGATGTGGCGTCTACCCTGTTGTTGCCACTGGAAGTGATTCTTCCAGCCTCCTGGAGATTTTCCCAGTCTCTAGAAGTTGAATCGACCCTCCTTCTAGTTGAATTGAACTACCTATCTTGAGGCATTGCGCAGTCCCGACACTAGCTCATAAGGAATATTTTTGGCCATCTCTTCTAACCCTTCCGGAAATGGAGACTGCTCCATAAATCTGCTACTCTGCCCCTCTGCCACCTACAACTCGACCTCTGACTCAATTTCTCCTGTTGAATCAACTGCACTGGAAAATCGAACTGTCTATATCACTGAGTGTTTGCTCTGGTGTGTTTTCTCCAAGTGCCCATCGACTTCTTATAATCCTCTATTGGACCTCCAACGGCCAAGATTAAAACATAATTAAGGGCCAGGATCATCTCGGAGTCGATGAGCACTTCGATATAGAGAATTCTCACCTTAACTTTAATTTTGATTAATTAACCAATTTTCCTAAGTTTAGACTTAAGAAACATTAAAAAATAGGTTAATAATCTAATTAAGCCATCTCTAGGTGGAAGTTCCATAAACGATTTTTGGATTTTGGAGATCTCATGTATTCTAGCCTCTCCACCAAGTTTCGTGACTAGAACACATCTGATGCTACAAAAACTAACACAGTTGATAGTTGATCCTTGATTTTCGATATCCTCATGAAGTATGCTTGAATGGTCTCTCCTCTGTTCATCTTAATGTCCTTGAGTTGATTCTTCAAAGCAAGGATTTGACTCAAGTTGTTTACTTGATACATTCCAATCAATTTGTCATACATTTCCTTAGATTTCTTCAACTTGGAGACATAGGTGATGAGATGGTCTCCAAGAGAATCAAGGATAATCCTCTTAGCCTTGACTTCTCCCTTCTTGAATCTAGCCTTAATAGCAGCATTTGAATTTTCTAGTGGTTCTGCTACCTCGCCTTCCACATATTCTAGTACATCATGTTCTTCAAGAGTAATATCCAATTTTGCCTTTCATGGACCAAAATTTGAAGCATCATTCAGCGTCTCTTCAGTCTTGAAATCAGAAGAAGATATCTTGATCAAGCCAAACAAATTTCAGCAGCAAATAAGGTCTCTTTGGAGTAAATTTTTTGCAGAGCGAGTGATAACTATTATTTTCTTGGGCAACAAATTTCAATAGCATGTAAAATCTCTTTGAAGTAAAATTTTTGCAAAAGGAGTGATATAGCTCTTATCTTCATGGGCAACAAATTTAGCAGCGACTAAGATCTCTTTGAAGTAATTTTTTTGCAAAAGGAGTGATAGAGTTTACCTTCTTGGGCAACAACATTCAGCAACAAGATCGATCTCTTTGAAGTAAAATTTCTACAAATGAGCGATAGCTCTTATCTCATTGGGCTTGTCTTCACCAAAGCTCTTATACCATGTTGAAATTCTGATGTTCTATGTTGAAACAATTACTTATTCCATAAACTTCTTTTCGCTGCAATTGTAGATAGAACATAAACCAAACGCACAATAGAAGACAGCCAAGAAAAGAATGAGAGACAGAGAATTTAGGTCCAATGACCAGGGCAAAACTCACAATGGGAAAACCCAACCAAATTCCTCTTCTCTTAGATATCAATTGTTCAGCAAAGATACAGAGTATAGTGAGAGATCAAAAGAATGCATAAGTTCACCCAAATTTGAACAAGTTGTAGCATGAAGATCACTAGTAGCAGCAGCAGATGCAAACACTAAATCAACCTTCTCTTCAATTGAATCAACACTGAAACACTGAATCAACCTTGGCTCACCCAGTTCTGCTCTTACTCTCCAAGTCTATCTCTCTCGCAACCTTTTTCAAGTCTCTCCAACTTTCTCTCTCTCTCAAGTTCGAATTCTTTTTTCACAATGCACAAGTAGTAGTAGTCAGGTGAGAAGACATGAGACACATATATAGAAAGAGCAATGAATTCTTTTCATAAAGGAGAAGCAATGTGCATGCCTTGAGGAAGAGTAGCATATGCCATTTAGGGAAGTATAACTCATGCCATTAAGGAAAGAAACACATGCCTTAGTAACATATGCCATTAAGGAGAGGTACGCATGTCTTAGTAACTTATGCCATTAAGAGAGGTACGCATGCCTTAGTTAAGGAGAGTGTAACATATGCATTAAAGAGAGCGTAAGAGGAATCTATTATGACATGCCTTTAATGGGTGTAAGAGGAATATGCCATGTCTTTAATGAGAGCGTAGAGTGTAACCTATCATTGAGAGAGAGAGAGAGTTACACAATGCCATGAGAGTCATCAAGAAGAGAGGTGCGAAGTGATTGAGGTGATGAAGTATGGTGACTTGTAATTCCTTTTAATAATAATATCATAGTATCATAAAGAATAATAATAATAATATTGATGATTAAGTCGAAATTGAACTATTAGGATTGATTAATGATAAGTTAAGTGATTTTCCTTCAACTATACTTGATTACCAATAGAGGCAAGGTGATTTACTACTTTTGGAAAGTCATACTTGAGATGCTAGACATGACTTTCTAATTTTAGAAACCACTCCTGAATTGTCAAAAATAAGATTTTATCGGAAATTCATCTCTGAACTGCCAATTTTAAGCACAATAAATGGTTCTATGTAATGTTCCAAGTGGGATATTAAACTGATTTTGCAGAATTTTAACTCATCCAAAATTTCGCCATAAAATTACTATTCAATTAACAGAAGATTGCCATGTAAAATAAAACAAGAGAATGCATGCAATTCAATCATACAATGAGCAGAAATAATCTCATCTTTCATTATAATAGAAAGAGTGTACACGATGATATAGTTGAAATGGTTGAGATAGACAATCTGGTCTACACACTGATCTGCTCTGATGCTGAAATTGTCGTCTCAAAACTAAACTGAAATCAATCACTGCACCTACGAATTCTGGTTGAATCCACGAAGGAGATGAGGTGGGTTTTCATCCACTCTCACCAAGATCACCCGAGGGTTTTCGTCCTAGGGCTACCAAGGAAGTAGAGAACCAAGTTCTCAAACCTCTCCACAAGAAGAAATCACAAATCCAAGATGTCCTCTAATGGCCTCATCCTCCTCTTTTTATAGATCTGACGGAACCCTCTAGAAGCTCCTGTTTTATTATTATTTTAATCATTGAGCACATTTCCCTTAATTAAAATATTCTTTTTAATGTGGGAAAATGGTAAATTGGCCACCATGCTTCCTCAAGCCACCAAAAATCACTTCTAGCCATCCCATCCTATAGATATTCTCGTTCTAATTCCAACGAGCTATTATACTAAGGTGTTCTGCCAAGTATTCCTCCCGAAATTCCACCTTAAGCGAAATTAATGGAGTCATGTCCATTAAAAACTCTATTTTTGGAAGTTGTTAGAATGCAACGGAACGAAAGGCAAACTGTGCGAATGATGGAATAAACCAAGCAAATGCCACCGGACCTCATAAAAACTCCTCAAAACCCCATGAAACACCTCTTGAAGCCTTTGGGCCCGCTTATGAAGTAAACCTACACCTGTGACCTCTCTGCCCCAGCCCTGAAAGTCCATCTTAACCATGCCATGAAGCAATGCCAAAAAAATGAACATTACATTCTATGTGCATATTCCTCCATATTTATTGAAAACAACAATTCTTTAAAAAAATACTCTACCATTATCTAACATCTCATGCATGTTTCAAAACCAAGGAGAGTTAACTCTTTTGATATATGTATTAACACAAGGGAGAAGACTCAACCCAAATTTATGCATGTCATCCTTTAAAGCTTTAAGGTCACTTGAAAAAAAGGCTAAACCAACAATTAGCCACTCATGTGTTTATGGTCAAAATTACCATGGTTACTGAGGTTGGCAAGGTCACTTTATAAGGTTACTAGCACTCTGAAATATTGAAAGCATCATCACCAAGTTACAATTCAAGCATCATATCATCAAACACAAAGAGCTTGATCAACATCACAACCTCCCTATTTCTTCCAAACTCAACTTGAGCATCCTCATCTATTGCCCTACAATTGTCCCACACACCAACAAAATTGTTAGTTCTCCATGATCTCTTGGTCATAGTTCCCTTTCAACGCAATTATACATCATACATCGCCCTCCAACATTGATGCTCTTAGCAAGTGCTTGCCTCAACTCTTGTGCACAACAATGATAGTGAGAATGAAGGCATAATAATAGAATAGACATGTTCAATGGAAGTGCAACAAATATGTAGTCAAGGTAGAGATGCATACATGTTTATAGCATGCATGCACTATTTTTAGATGCTGAATTTATCTTTAGCTTGTTGCTTTCGAGCACCACCCTTTCATATTTTAGAAAGTGCTTTTCAATTCTAACTTTAGGTATTGTTACCCACCACGTGTGGGTAGCATGCATGGGAGAAAAAAATTCTCCTAGATGATCCTTAGCTGGCAGCCCCTTGCAGCCCCCAAATAGCTCGATGTGCCATTTTCTCTGCCACCTGACCTAGCCATGTGGTCCCTCGCCCATCTGCTATGAATGTATGTTTGAAGGCGGGCCTCCTAACCCCAAAGGTATGGCTTTTCATTAGTATAGTTTAGTAATTTTTCTTACTTGTCAAGGGCACTTTGGGGCATGAATTGGTGGGGGGATCTAGCGGAAAGAGTACGTTAGGTTTGTATTCTTTTCTCCATTGCCCTATTTCGTAGTTACCCTTGTATCCTAGTCCCATGGGATCTCCTTTGTTGGCCATTAGCTTTAGGGATGGCATTACATGGAAAATCTCGATTTTGGTTGTGTGATCCCGCTTCTCGATACCACCTACATTACTCCCCTTCCACTCATTTTAGCCTTGTTCATCTTTTTTCCCATTCGGGTCCACATGTGTTCACTGGGTCCACATAGGGTTAGCCTCCCCCTCCCCTTGTCCACACCTTGGATGGGCCTGGAACAATGCCCCGGAGGTTGATGCAACTAAAAAGAAAATAAAAAAGCATAATTTGGCCACTCTCAATGGGAAATGTACCACAAAATGCAAAAGATGGTCGAGACACACAAATTTAAAACGTGGGCAAAAGCCAAGCATGAACCCTACCCCTTTATCCATAGCCATCACCCTGGTTCCTATGGGCCTCTGATGAGCCCTCTCCATCATTGATGAACCAATTATTGTCCCAAACCTTATTGGGCGATGAACTCCCCCACCACAAGGGGGTATCCACTGCTAAATATTACACATCATGCTCTCCATCCCCTAGAGCCCCGAGCAGTTATGAAGAAAAAACCAATCAAAGGCAAGAGGCATATGAAGGGTGGAAAAAGCAAAGGTCAGGGTAACTCATGTACCACAATTTGCTCCCTCCTGCATTCATATACCCAGGTGTGGGCTTCCCTTATTATAGCTACCCTTGCACCTTGACATGTGGTCTGGATGATTCCTGTGAACCCCACTCCATTCCACTATTATATCATTTTCCACCTACCACTTAAGGGATGCACCATGGACATGTTACCCCCTTTAGAGGTTGAAACCACCTAATAGGGTCCTTGGTTAACCTCTTATTGAGCTTTGAGACACTTGTACATGCCAAAGCTCACTATGGAAGGGCATGCCACCATCAAGTGCCCCATTGATCCCGTTACTTATAATCTTTATTACTTGATTATAGGGGAGGCATTGGATCTTACGCTGGATTGCAAGTGGGTCTGCATTTGGGGCTTGGTCTCCCTATACGGGGCCCTAGCCCTCCAAAGGGCCACATTGGCACTTGAAGGGTGAGCATTGAAAGCCATAGGCCTCCATCATAGCAGACATTACTTCATGGATCTCCAGCAGCGCTAATGGATTGCTTATGTTCCACCTTTTGGATGAGGATGATGCACCTGGTTCACCAAGCCCAGCCGGCCCCACAGTTGCACTATACACTTGGCAAATGTTCCAGGATGTCTCTCGCTACAGAGGGAGGGCTTATATCATTACTCCACCCTTACAGATGGTCTACAGGCATATGCGATCTATTTGGAGACCCATGAGGAAGTCCTTGTGCCCCCACACCCACTTCAGAGCACCACAGGTTCTTGTTTGGAAAACAAGGGGCCAACCCCTTATCCACTATGTTTGGAGTCCATTTCTACATCATGGCACCCCTTGGACTTCAGTAGGCCTCAAAGGCCCAACGACTCACTTTGTTGATCATTCGACCCTCTTGAGATGCTTATCTTCACATTATTGAGCTATTTGGTGGGCTTGTCACCAAAATTATTGTTATTGTGCACATTATTTTATTTAAGGGGCTAAATTAGGCCAATTTAGCTAAGTTGAATTCATTAGAAATGTATAAATAGAAGTGAGATGATTCATTTTCATCATCATCACTTGGATTGAGATATCTTCTCTTGTAATATTATTCTTGTTATTTACTTTTGTCACATGCATGTTGTTGGAATTCTCACTATACTAGGCTGAAATTTACTGCTTTTCTCATGTGAAATTGTGGGAATTTGATCTTTTATAGCATTACATCATATCATGGGCCATGTATGAATGGGTGAATGTTCCTAGAGATAATTTATGTTAAATACATCTTGATAAGTCATCATTTAATGCAAACTGAAGTATAAATTCCTTGCAGCAGCTGTTCTCATGCTCTAAATGCTCTACGAAGTTGTTGAAGGCCTCCTTGATTGGGTGAATTCTTCCTAAACCATAAATTCTCCTTGACGCCATCTCTCCCAAAGGACAAGGCACTAATCCTCCATTGGTGATCACTCAAAATCATATTTTTTTCTTACCTGTCTCTCTTTCTTTCTAGGCCTAGCCTCCATACCTGAGCTAGGGCATCGATTTTCAAGCCCTAGCTCGAAGATCAATTCTTTCCCTTCCTTTCCCATTGGCTAGTGACCCATTGGAATCATAGCATCAAATCATCAAAAGAAGATTCTTTCTTTGATCTCTTTCGCCTCCCTAATTAGGTAAAGTACATCCTTGGTTGATCAACTCCATACCCTTCACCTAATTTCGGGTCTAGTTGGCCCTTTGTGGTCCCGCAACTTGTTGACTCCAATTCCACAAAAATCACTTAGAAGCCAAGCATCCACAAGGACTTTTGAGAATAGGGTCTACCTTGATAAAGCATACTTTCAAACCCTATCCTCCAAGGCACTCTTAGCCCTTCCTAGAGAGCCCACCACCTTACTTTTAAAGCAAACAATCCATTTAGTTGAGTCTCTCTTGTGAATAGGCTTAGGAATCACTCCCTTATCTTATCATTAACCTTATATTCTTGTGATTCCTCACATACTGGGACTCCTCCCATCAGTGAAAGTCTGTAAAGAGCAGGGAGCCTTAGCTGAGGTGACAGTGGGTTATTGCTTCATTATTGCCCTTGACCTAGTGGTTGCCCTTTAGAATCCCCTCCTAGGGACCTTGCTAGTTTGAGCGGTAACATTTTGGTGTCGTTGTCGGGGAGGAAGCAAGTTTGCCTCCCAAGTGAATCATTGAGAAGTGATTCATTAATGACATTTCAAATATTCCTCTGGCGACTCCATTCATTGTCCAAAGCCCTAGTTTGCTTGAAGGTGACAACATTCTTCCTTTAACTAGGGTCGTTGCAAAAAGGGGAGAACGAACTCCATCACTTGTTAGAACTGCCCTCCCACCCCAAAGATGGCGACTGGTTCTAGCACTGACCCAAAACAAGACCAACCCAAAAAGACCAAAAGTGAAAGGCATTTGGTTAGTGTTTTTGCACCTTTGAAATTGAGTGATGACCCCAAACCTTTACCTAAGAAATACAATAATTCGCTGCCCAATTTCAAAGGTGATGCTACCATAAGTGCCCGTAACTTTGTTTTAGAGTTCTATTGGAACATGTCTCCTAGGTTGATATTCGATCAGGATAGGCTCATGATGCTATTCGCTTTGACTCTTGAAGGACAAGCAAGGGAATGGTACCTTAGTCTTCCCCTAGCATGCATAGAAGTCTCTGACCAATTTGAGGACATGTTCATGAGAAGATGGTCATGTAACGCACAAGGAACCTTCAACATTGAGAACTTCTATCAAATAACTAGGGGAAGGGAAGACATCCGAGAATTCATCCAAAACTTTTATAGGAAAGTTAGGGATATCCCTAACCATTTGAAGCCTCCTAACGTTAATATTCTCGACAAATTCATCAAAGTCGTGGGTGGCCACCTAACTTATGGATTAAGGGACAAGAAACCTTCAACCTTGGCTAAGGCTAAAGAGATAGCAATAGAAGTTGAGGAAAATTTACAAATATACAGAATGGATGCTAATGAAAATGGAAAAGCTCAACACAAAGGAACCCTTCTAGTGCTCCTCAAGAAAATGGAAAAGCTCAGCGAAGAAATGAACTCATGAGATAGCCTCTACATGAACAAATGCACTACCTTGGAAAGGGCCCAAAAGTCTAGCTATATCCCAAAAGGGAAGCCTTTTCTTAAAAAGAAAAATGAAGAGGACAAGTCGAGCTCATCTCAAGTCCCCAACACTTTGGCTCCAACTAATGCAGTTGAGCAAGATTCATCTTCAAACGATGAGCAATGTGATGAGGATGAAAGTGATGATGAAGTAGATGAGCAGACTAACCTGTCTTCAACATTTCGCTAGGGGGTTCATATACTCATCCTCCCATCAGTGAGATCACCTCCAAAGAAGAAAAGGAAGAGCCAATCCTCGACGCTGATGATAGTGGAAGATTTAAAGGGGTCCAATAATCACAAAAGGACAACAATAAGGACCCAACAAACTCCAAGGAACCCAACAAAGACGACTCAATTCACAAGCATGTCCCTCCTAAAAATCCTCTCCCTAAAGATTCCCCTAAAAAGGATCCTCCGAAGAAAGCCAATCCCAAAAAGGATCCTCAAAAGAAAGTGACCATGAAGAAAAGGGATAAGGGCAAAGAGGTTGGACTTGACATTGATCTAGAGACCACTATAAGAAAAATGGTTGCGCCAGTTCCATTAAAGGAGATTGCAAAACCTCCCCGACAACAATGGCAAATCAAGAAATCCCTGGGTTTCGAAGAGGAAGAATTACCCAAAGACTTGCAAAACATTCACCTTCTCGATCCAAACCGGGGACATGAGCCATTCATGCTTACCTTGGCCATCAATGACCTTCTGTTATATATTTGTATGTTGGACTCGGGGGCTTCCACAAACATCATGCCACTAAAGGTCATGAAGCAATTGGATCTTAACATCACTCGACAGTATAAAAAAGTGTGTGGTTTTAACTCGAAACCTGTAGAATTAGAGGGCCTCGTAAAAGATTTTAAGGTTTCTTTGGCTATGAACCCCGATATATCATTGCTTATGGACGTGGTCATAGATATCCCTGATGTATGGGGGATGTTACTATCAAGGAAGTGGAGAGCCACTATTGGAGGTCATCTCCAAATGGACTTGTCATATGCCACTATCTCGCAATCTGATGGAACCCCCTTCATTCTTTATAGAGAGCCTACATACCCTTCTCATGTGGTCAAGCCAGGACCGATCCCATACTACAAGACACATGAGATTGACAAACCTTCTCCCATTCTCCCTTCACAAGAAATTTCTTAAGTGACAAAATCACAAAGCAAACAAAAAGTGGAAGCCAAAAAGGGAATATTTGTTGACATAGATCGTCATTGATGTCAATATGGCAATATCTGAGGAGCCAAGAGGAGCAAACAAAGCTATCGGAGGAGCCAAGAGGAGCAGACAGAGCCATCAAAGGAGCAAACAGAGTTATCGAAGGAGCCAAGAGGAGCAGACAAAGCCATCAGAGCAACAAACAGAGTTATCGGGAGCTATCGGGAACAATATGCCACAGAATACACTATCGGGAGCCATTGGGAGCAATATATGCCACAAAACACATATATGTATGCAAATACACTATCGGAAGCGCAAACCTATACATATATGCAAATACACTATCGAAAGCCAAAACTCATATATATATGCATTTACACTATCGGAGGCCAAAACTCATAGTTGTATTGGAATACACTATCAGAGCGGGCATACATACATACACACATATATATATATATATCGGCGACAGTGTAATCAGCGGGTTCTACTATGCCATCACCCCAAAACCCCCGACAGCGATATATATGTGCGGACCCGATGCAACATTGCAGTTTGGCCTATTGTTATGTCGCATCCGACATATCGCAAGAGCTTAAGGCCTTGCCGCTTCGAAAGCACCGATTGCGATATATGCCGCGGACCCGATGGTCCGATTGCAACATGGCTCAATGCTATATCGCATTCGCAAGAGGATCGGCCGTCGACCATCGGCAATGTCATGGGCTCGAAGTATAAAGGACCTTCGAAAGCCGCGATTACCGATTGTGATTACACAACCGAACACGATGGGTTTTATAAACCCGACTGTATAAGTTTTGAGTTCCGCGCATAAGGGTTTTTCAGTGTATTAGCAGATTTCGGTGTAAAAACCGAAATACAAAGGAAAAGCCCCGAAGCGATAAAGACCGGACCCGAAGCAGTTAGAGATGTGGGTAAAATGTACTTGAAGTCCGCCCTTTAGCGTTTTTCATATATTCCAGTGTATTATATTTGCAACCAGAAAAAGGCGGGCCCACATTCCCTGAGCATCCAACCCTCCACCGTTGATCATCCCTTTGTAGATCCAATGGTATACATATATTTCAGGTGCACATATAGCTCGAGGAATACCAGCCCGAAAAAGCAGTATCCTCTTCCTTCCCGCTGCTACGTGTCGCCTACCGAGTGGAATCAGAAGCCATCCGCTAAATACCAATTCCCGCTTAAGGCCCTTCCAAATACCACTTGTGGTATAAGAATAATTGTATTGCGCGGGGTTTTTTAGGCCAAAAGGCTTATAATTCATGCACCAGATAATTCAGGAGACCTGAACGAAAGGCAATTGCAATTGTGATTGTGACATGGCAAGTGGGTCCGCCCTGCTGGTACAATCTCTCCGTAAAACGATAAAGTCCTATGTATGTCTGTAATTATTGAAAAAGGAGCGATGTTACAGTTTTAACATGGAACATGTTTTCTCTGTGTATTTTCGGTCCTCTCTTATGAATTTACGTGTCCCTGGAGTGTTGGTGAACTCGAAGAGACAAAGGAAGCCAAAGTGACATGAAGAGCCGAGAAGCCAAAGAAGAAGCCAGTGCAGAGGAAGCCAAAGCAACTCAGGAAACCAAAGAGGCAAGCAAGTGCAGAGGAAGCTGAAGCGAGCGTTGAAGAAGCTGAAGAGCCAGTGGGAAGCGGAAACGAACAGTCAGAGGCATCAAGAATACAAAAATAGGAAAAAACCAGGAAGTGGGTGCGAATAATCAGTGTGAGAGGAAGTCGAAGTTCAGGAGAGGCAGCAGAGGCAGGAGAAGCAAGAGAACAGGAGTGAAGCAGAAGCTCAACAAGTTTGGGAGCAGAGAACTATAGCAAAACAGTTTATCCCAGGTTTGGGTTGGAGCCCACGGGGTTGGAGCCTCAGAACTGAAACGATTGGAATCCTTGGGAGTTGGTGCTCCTAAGTGCAGAACTATTGCCTTGGCAGAACAGAGTTGGTGCTCTGGAGGTTGGAGCCTCACAAAAGCCCAAGTTGGTGCTTGGCAACTGATTGCAACCAGTTATATATTGTATTTATTTCATTGCACTGTTTGTGTTAATAAAATCATTTATTTCAGCTATCTATTTCTGTGTTCCATATATATATGTTTTGGTGATAAAAGAAGAATTAAAAAGAGATACTGATTCACCCCCCCTCTCAGTATTTCCAACAATTGGTATCAGAGCCATCTTTTTCATATTAGCCTAACAGCTTGAAGAAGGATTTGTAGTCATGATGAGAAATCACGAAGCGTCAGGAAAACCTCCTCTATTCGACAGCACTAACTTTGGTTTCTGGAAAAAGAGAATGAGCTACTACTTAATGTCCCTTGGACCTGAAGTCTGGCATTTCATTCTAAATGAGTACCAAATTCCTACCACTCTTCCAACAGATCAAGACAAGAGGAAAGCCTACATTGCAAATGCAAAAACCTTGAACTCCATCACTAGTGGAATCACTAATTCCGAGTTTACAAAAGTAATGAATTGTAACTCTACCAAAGAAATGTGGGATAAGCTAGTTGGCTTATACGATGGAGACTCAAAAGTCAAGACAGCAAAGCTTCAAACTCATAGAAGGCAATTTGAAAGTCTAAAGATGGAAGATGAAGAAGATATTGCAGCATACCTCCTCTGAGTAGCTGAAGTGGTCAACTCCCTTAAAGGATTGGACGAAAAGATTGAAGAAAGTACCATTGTTCAAAAGGTCTTAAGATCTCTTCCAGACAGATTTGACTCCAAAATAGAAGCAAAGGATCTAGATGCTCTCAAGATGGATGAACTCCATGGAATCCTCACTGCCTATGAGATGAGAAAAGGTGACCCAAGCTCCAAAGATGCAGCATTCAAGGCCTCAAAATCAAAGAAGCGGAAAGAAAGGAATGACTGTAGTGATGACTCCAATGTGGAATCCGAATTGGCTCAATTTGTACGAAAGCTGAAGAAAGGATCTAAGCTAAAAGGTAAGTACCCTCTTATCTGTTTCAAATGTGGAAAAATAGGTCATTATGGTGCAAAATGTCCTCATAAACATGATAGTGATGATGAAGGAAATTCTAAAAGAAGGGTATACAAAAAGAAAGGGATCAATAAAAAGAACTTCTTGTTGAAGCAAGATGAGTCTGATGAGGATGGATTTGTAGTCATCAAAAAGAAATTAGATGAGGAAAGTGACCATGATGAAAGCCAAGAAACATTATTCATGGCATTCACAAATGATGATGACTCAGGGCTAGAAAAAATGTAGATGAACTGTTAATAAGTGCCATTGAAGAAAATGAAAAATTTCAGAATAAAATCATTTCTCTCAAGGTAGAAAACAAAGAAACAAGAAGAAGAGAAGATCCCTTGGAAACAAAGCTAAAAGAAAAAGAAGAGACTTGCGAAGAACATGAAGCCGAAATAGTATCTCTGAGGAAGGAATTGGAGCAGGTTAAAAAGGGTTGGAAAAGCTCTCAAATACTTGAGACTATCCTGAAAAGTCAAAAACCTCAACATGACAAGTCTGGAATAGGTTTTAAAGGAGAATCATCAAGCACTAAGAATAGTGCGAAAAGCTATGCCAATGCACTTTCCAGCAACCCGAAAGAAGAAAACGTATGTCATCAAAGGCGCATCCCAGATCCAAAGAATGAAGAGAGAATAACTCCAAAGAAGAATGTGGATTTGAATCGTGGATACTACAGCAAATACAAACCAGTGTTCCATCATTTGATGTTCAAATCCAAAGAATGAAGCGGGAGTAACTCCAAGGAAGGAAATTGGCTCAAACCGTGGCTACTACAACAGGTACAAAACTATCTTTCTTGGACATTGTTTTCATTGTAAAAACTTTGGTCATCAAGCCAGACATTGCATGGCTCGCAAGAGTGAAACACCAAAGCTAAAGGATCAAATAATCAAACCATATGGCCCCAAAAGGCAAGGACAAATCAAAACCTTCAATTCGTTTGATCCCTTGACCAAGTTTGATCTGATTTGCTCATTATGCTACAATAATGGACACTATGAACAAAACTGCCCACTCAAAAGGAGAAAAGCAAGTAGTGAGAATCCCAACATGGATAAATGCGGCCTGGCTCTATATGCTCAAAATAATGAAAATCATTGGTTTGTGGATAGTGGGTGCTCCAGACACATGACAGGGGAAAAAAGGAAGTTTGTCTCATTGAGCAAAAAGGAAGGAAATGTGTCCTTTGGAAGTGGATCTGGCAGAATTGCGGGAAAAGGAACTGTTACCCTCATCAATGGAAAAGGAAAAGCTCAAGATGCTCTACTAGTAGATGGGCTCAAACACAACCTCCTGAGTGTCAGCCAAATCTGTGATCAAGGACATAATGTTGTCTTTAGCACCAAAGACTGTGAAATAAGGAACTCTTCCTCAGGGGAACTTGTGGCGAAAGGGGTTAGAACACCAGACAACATTTACATTCTGAACAAGATTCAAGAAAATAAATGCTACCTGAGTCAAACAGATGAAAGTTGGTTGTGGCACAAGCGACTTGGACATACAAGCTTCGAAAATCTAATCAATATCAGCAAGATTAAAGTTGTACGAGACATCCCAAGGCTATTCAAACCAAATCAAGGAGTATGTGGTCCCTGTCAACATGGAAAGCAAACCAGAACCAGCCACAAGATCAAGGAGCTCTCTACATCAAAGCCCTTGGAGATCATCCATGCTGATTTATGTGGACCAACTAGAAATCAGGCACTCCAAGGAGAAAGGTACTTTGTTTTATTTGTTGATGACTATACTAGAATGATGTGGATATATTTTATAAAATATAAATCTGAAACATTTGAGTGTTTTAAGAATTGTAGAAAATGAAAAGGACTCAAAAATTAAGTGACTCAGAAAAGATAGAGGGGGAGAATTCACATCAAAATAATTTAGTGAGTTCTGTAATAAACATGGAATTAGAAGAGAATTCTCTGCTGCCAGAACACCCCAGCAAAATGGGGTAGTTGAAAGAAGAAACCGAACAGTTCAAGAAATGGAAAGAACAATGTTATTAGCAGCAGACTTGCAGCCAAAATTCTAGAGAGAAGCAGTCAGGACAGTTGTCTATATCTTGAATCGAACTCAATTAAGACCAAATTGTGAAAAAACTCCTTATGAATTATGGAAAGGAAGACCTGCTTCAGTAAAGTACTTCAAGATCTTTGGAAGCAAGTGCTTCATAAAAATCAATGATGGCTCACCAGGAAAGTTTGATTCTCGGGTTGATGAAGGGATATTCCTTGGATACTCGACACGAAGCAAAGCCTACAAGTGCTACAATTTTCAACTAAGGAAAATAGTGGAAAGCATTGATGTAAAAATTGATGAAAGCCTTCCAGAAAAAGAAATTGAAGAACATGAAGATGATCCTCTCATTGAAGAAGAAGAACCTAAAGAAGAAGAAATAGATCAGGAAGAAGAAGAAGAGGAAAAAGAACCACCTCATACCCCTTCAAAGATGAAGTTTCTCCAGAAATATCATCCAAAAGAGCATATTATTGGCAATAGAGATCAAGGGATGCAAACCCGAAGAAGGATGATAATTACACCAAAGAGAAATGTTATTGCTCTTCTATCCATGATAGAACCAGAAACATTTGCACAAGCAAGTAAGGATCCTCATTGGGTAAAAGCCATGGAAGAAGAAATGTCCCAAATTGAGAAGAACGAGACATGGGAGCTGGTACCTCGTCCAAAGGACAAAACATAATAGGAACCAAGTGGGTATTCAAAAATAAAATGAATGAAGATGGACAAGTTATCAGAAACAAGGCAAGGCTTGTCTGCAAAGGCTATTCACAAATTGAAGGAATTGACTTTAAAGAGACATTTGCACTACTAGCTCGTATGGAAGCTATTAGGATGTTCTTGGCATTTGCTTGCTCAAAAGGATTCAAAATCTATCAAATGGACATAAAATCGGCATTTCTGAATGGAGAACTCAAGGAAGAAGTCTACATGGAGCAACCAGAAGGGTTTGATCTAACAGAAGGAAAAGACTAAGTCTATAAGTTGAAAAGGGCATTATATGGGTTGAAACAAGCTCCCAAAGATTGGTATGCGAGATTGGATCACTATCTACAACAACAAGGCTTCAAGAAGGGAGTGGCAGGAAGTAATCTCTACATAAAGATGGATGAAGGTAAGTTACTAGTCACACTTGTTTATGTTGATGATCTGATTTGTGCTAGCAATAATGATGAAATGAGCCATGAATTTTCTCAAAACATGTCAAGAGAATTCGAGATGTCAATGATAGGAGAGTTATCTCACTTCCTTGGACTACAAGTAGCTCAAACCAGAGCAAGTTTGTTTATATCTCAAGCCAAATATCTTAAAGACATGCTTAAAAGATATGGAATGGAAGACTGTGCACCCATGAGCACACCTATGACCACAAATTGCAAATTGAGCAAAAATGATGACTCCCCTCCAGCAGATGTAACTCAATACAAGTCAATAATTGGAGCCATTCTGTACTTAACTGCTACAAGACCCGACATAATGCAGGCAGTAGGAATGGTGGGAAGATTTCAATCTACTCCTAAACAATCCCATTTGTTAGCTGTAAAATGAATTCTCAGATATTTGAAAGGAACTCCTGATTTCGGTCTTTGGTACCCTAAGAGCTCAACACTGACTGTAACTACATACATCGATGCTGATTGGGCCGGAAGTGTAGATGATCGAAAAATTACTAATGGAAATGCATTTTTCCTGGGAGACTGTTTAGTATCTTGGCTCAGCAAAAAACAGAAATCCATATCTTTATCCACAGCCGAAGCCAAGTATACAGCTACAGCAGACTGTTGTACTCAAATACTATGGATGAAGGAAACTCTAAAAGATGTCAACATAGTTACAAATCAACCAATTACCATCTATTGTGATAACACAAGTGCTATCAGTCTCAACAAAAAACCAGTGATGCACTCAAAGACCAAACGTATACCAATCAAGTATCATCTCCTTCGTGAACAAGTAGCTGAATAAAACATCATCTTGAATATATCAATACTAAGGAGCAGATAGCTAATATTTTCACAAAACCTCTTCCTTGAGAAGCATTTGAACATTTTCGTCAAAAGATGGGGGTTATTTCTTTAGCAACACTCAAGTTCATTCATAAAGATGTTGCAGGACAAGAGGAGCAGTTCTACAGGGGGAGCAGTTTGACAGGGGGAGTCAGTATGCATTCCTTTGCCATTGATGTCAAAGGGGGAGAGAAGAAGAATATTGCCATCAATAACAAAGGGGGAGATTGTTGACATAGATTGTCATCAATGTCAATATGGCAATATCGGAGGAGCCAAGAGGAGCAAATAGAGCTATTGGAGGAGCCAACGAGCAAATAGAGCTATCGGAGGAGCAAAGAGCAAACAGAGCCATCGGAGGAAGCAAACAGAGCTATTGGGAACTATCGGGAGCGATATGCCACATACTACACTATCAAGAGCCATCGGGAGCAATATATGCCACAAAACACATATATGTATGCAAATACACTATTGGAGGCACAAACCTATACATATATGCAAATACACTATCGGAGGCCAAAACTCATATATATATCCATTTACACTATCGGAGGCCAAAACTCATATATATATATATGCATTTACACTATCGGAGGCGGAAATCATAGTTGTATTGGAATACACTATCAGAGCGAGCATATATATATATATATATATATATATATATATATAGGCGACAGTGTAATCGGTGAGTTCTACTATGCCATCACCCCAAAACCCCCGATAGCAATATATATGTGCGGACCCGATGCAACATTGCGGTTTGGCCTATTGTTATGTCGCATCCGACATATCGCAAGAGCTTAAGGCCTTGCCACTTCGAAAGCGCCGATTGCGATATATGTCGTGGACCCGATGGTCCGATTGCAACATGGCTCAATGCTATATCGCATCCACAGGAGGATCGGCCATCGACTATCACCGATGTCATGGGCTCGAAGTATAAAGGACCTCCGGAAGCCGTGATTGCCGATTGCGATTACACAGCCAGACCCGATGGGTTTTATAAACCCGACTGTATAAGTTTTGAGTTCCGCACATAAGGGTTTTTCAGTGTATTGGCAGGTTTCAGTGTAAAAACCGAAATACAAAGGAAAAGCCCCGAAGCGATAAAGACCAGACCCGAAGCAGTTATAGATGCGGGTAAAATGTATTTGAAGTCCTCCCTTTAGCGTTTTTTCATATATTCCAGTGGATTATATTTGCGACTAGAAAAAGGCGGGCCCGCATTACCTAAGCATCCGACCCTCCACCGTTGATCATCCCTTTGTAGATCCAATGGTCTACATATATTTCGGTTGGACATATAGCTCGAGGAATACCCGCCCAAAAAGCGGTATCCTCTTCCTTCCCACTGCTACGTGTCGCCTGCCGAGTGGAATCAGAAGCCATCTGTTGAATACCAGTTCCCGCTTAAGGCCCTTCCGAAATACCACTTGTGGTATAAGAATAATTGTATTGCGCGGGGTTTTCTAGGCCAAAAGGCTTATAATTCACACACCCGATAGTTCAGGAGACCTGAACGAACGGCGATTGCGATTGCGATTGTGACATGGCAAGTGGGTCCGCCCTGCTGGTACGGTCTCTCCGTAAAATGATAAAGTCCTGTGTATGTCTATAATTATTGAAAAAGGAGCATTGTTACAATTTTAACATGGAACATGTTTTCTCTGTGTATTTTCGGTCCTCTCTTATGAATTTACGTGTCCCTGGAGTGTTGGTGAACTCGAAGAGACAGAGGAAGCCAAAGTGACATGAAGAGTCGGGAAGTCGAAGAAGAAGCCAGCGCAGAGGAAGCCAAAGCAACTCGGGAAACCGAAGAGGCAAGCAAGCGCAGAGGAAGCTGAAGCGAGCGTTGAAGAAGCTGAAGAGCCAGTGGGAAGCGGAAACGAACAGTGAGAGGCATCAGGAATACAAAAACAAGAAAAAAACCAGGAAGTGGATGCGAATAATCAGAGTGAGAGGAAGCCGAAGTTCAGGAGAGGCAACAGAGGCAGGAGAAGCAGGAGAACAGGAGTGAAGCAGAAGCTCAACAGGTTTGGGAGCAGAGAACTACAGCAAAATAGTTTATACCAGGTTTGGGTTGGATCCCACGGGGTTGGAGCCTCAGAACTGGAAGGATTCGAATCCTTGGGAGTTGGTGCTCCTAAGTGCAGAACTATTGCCTTGGAAGAACAGAGTTGGTTCCTTGGTGGTTGGAGCCTCACAAAAGTCCAAGTTGGTGCTTGGCAACTGATTGCAACCAGTTATATATTGTATTTATTTCATTGCACTGTTTGTGTTAATAAAAGCATTTATTTCAGCTATCTATTTCTATGTTCCATATATATATGTTTTGGTGATAAAAGAAAAATTAAAAAGAGATATTGATTCACCCCCCCTCTCAGTATTTCCAACAATACAAAGTTGGGGATGTAATCTTGGTAGATAAAAATCTGATGCCCATCAAGATTCATGGGAAAGTTAGGGAGGATTATTACTACATTGCCAATCTCAACGACCAACTTTGGCCGCAACCGGTCAAGTTAGGTCGTATCACCCCTTTCCTTGATACTTGACATTGTATTATATGCATATTAGAATAGCATGCATTGCATGTTGCTTTTCTCATTCGAACTAACATCATATGATATTTTCATGGCAGATTAATGGCATCTAGATTAGATTTGCATTTTACTTTCCTGTTGATTTTTACGGTCTAATATTAAGCATGGGTGATCATAAGACACCACAAAAACATGTTTCCCCTTGTGCCTGATCTTTGATATGTGCATATAACAAGTCTACATTACCAAGAGATTGTTGGTGTTCTCATGACCTCCCGTTCGAGTGGCTTTGTGCACTTTCCCAAGAGCTCATGTCTCAGTTGGAGCCAGATGTTCACCACCACCTATGGGTAGTATGCATGGGTGAAAAAATTTCTCCTAGATGGTCCTCAGTCGGCAGCCAGCAGCCCCTTACAGCCCCCAGATAACTCGATGTGCCATATTCTCTACCACTTGAGCCAGCCATGTGGTCCCTCGCCCATCTGTTATGAATGTATGTTTGAAGGTGGGCCACCTAACCCCAAAGGTATGGCTTTTCATTGGTATATTTGAGTAATTTTTCTTACTTGTCATGGGCACTTAGGAGCATGAATTGGTAGGGGGATCATGCGGGGATCTGGTGGAAAGAGTGGGTTAGGTTTGTATTCTTGTCTCCATTGCCCAATTTCGAGGTTACCCCTGTATCCTAGTCCCGTGGGATCTCCTTTACTGGCCATGAGCTTTAGGGATGGCCCTACATGGGAAATCCCAATTTTGGTTGCATGGTCCCGCTTCCCAAAACCACCTACATTACTCCTCTTCCACTCATTTTAGCCCTATTCATCTTTCTTCCCATTCGGGTCCACGTGTGTCCACTGGGTTCACATAGGGTTAGCCTCCCCCTCCCCTTGTCCACACCTTGGGTCAGGCCTGGAACGATGCCCCAGAGATTGATGCACCTAAAAAGGAAATAAAAAAAGAATAATTTGGCCACTCTCAACAAGAAATGTACCACAAAATGCAAAAGATGGCGGAGACACACAAATTTAGCACATGGGCAAAAACCAAGCATGAGTTCTACCATTTTATCCAAAGCCATCACCCTGGTTCCTATGGGCCCTAGCTGAGCTTCCTTCGTCATTGAGGAACCCAAGATTGTCCCAACCCCTAGTGGGCGATGAACTCCACACCGTTGACCTAATTTCGGGTCCACCTGGACCTTTGTGGTCCCGCAACTTGTTGACTCCAATTCCACAAAGATCACTTAGAAGCCAAGCATCCACAAGGCCTTTTGAGACTAGGGGCTACCTTGACAAAGCATACTCTCAAACCCTATCCTCCAAGGCCCTCTTAGCCCTTCCTAGAGAGCCCACCACCTTGCTTCTAAAGCAAGCAATCCTTCAGTTGAGTCTCTCTTATGAATAATCTTAGGAACCACTCCATTATCTGATCATTGACCTTATATTCCTGTGATTCCTCACATACCAGGACTCCTCCCATCAGTGAAAGTTTGTAAAGAGCAGGGAGCCTTAGCTGAGGTGACAATGGGTTATCGCTCCATTGTTGCCCTTGACCTAGTAATTTCCCTTTAGGATCCCCTCCTAGGGACCCTGTTAGTTTGAGCGGTAACAAGGACGATTTTATCTTTAGGTAGATGTTATCTTGAATTAGGAAAGGTGAATGAGTAAGATAGGTTTTCAAATTTAGTCCAATTCTATAGGAGAGTAGAAGAAATCAAATTCTAGGCTACCCATTCATGCACACTAAGCATATTATTCTAGTAGACCAAGTTCAAGGATTTCTATGGTAAGTATAAGTGTATAACTAGGATGAGTCATTTTTGTAATCCCCTAATTTTTCTTAATATATAAAAAAGGCAAGACACATCATACAAACACGACAATGGGAGTGTTTTATACATTTATTTTTGAGCTATTGCATTGTATTTCCTTCTTAGTAAAAGAAAATGTAATTAAGTGTGTAATTGAGTGTTCAAATTTGTACTTTTAGATTGTCCACATATGCAGATTTAGTGTTCAAACTTCAATGTTTTGGAGATGTTAACGGTTTCAATTTCCTCATTGCTAGGGTTTAGTTTCAAAGTTCAGCTTATTGAGTATTGATTGTTTTCCTTCAAGCAATTTCCCTAGTTGCGTGTGATTTATTGTTGTTGGCCCTGTTTCTCCATCCCATCAAGTGCATTGTTGCGCTCATAAATCTGCATGGATTCAGTAGTATGTCGTTCCTGGTGCCAAATTCTCTGAAGGTCAGTTGTGTTAGATTATGTTGCATGATATTTCAGGCTACAATTGGTATGTTTTCACTATGTGGATTCCCTTACTTAAAAGTGATGCTTGAGTTTTGACTTGCTTGTGGAGTGTATTTAGCATTAGATTGATATTTTATCACTTGTAACTAAATAAGTACGTTACCTCGTTACTATGTCAAACCATGTCGGAACATAATTACCTCTGGATAAGTGTGCCTTAAACTAGGCCATTAGGTACTACAAGGAATTCAAGGCAGATAGTGTACTCATATCCCCTCCATACTTAACACTTTCCATTAACTTCCCTTTATTTCATCCATAAAATCAGCATTCCCTAACTTATGGGAAACTCATCAGATATCAACAAAGGGGTAAAAAAATGAATAAAAGAACAAAGGAAAAGTGTGAATCTTAAAAACCAAGCCAAAACAAAAGCTAAAGACATTCCTAGGCACAGTGTCATCGGCTAGTTGGACCAGATTAAAAAAGGAAAAAGAAAAGAGAAATCCTAGCCACAATCTAATCGACTAGTTGAGTAAGATATAGACCCATTTCATCATCTAATGACTTTGAGAATTCTCATATAAGTTTCCCCTTTATTCGTATTCTATAAATTTACATAATTTACCTATTCTGACCACAATGACTTAGGAAATACCTTATGTTCTAGCCCATAGACACATGTAAAAGATGTAAGGTTGTTCCCCATGATTTATTTCGTGTAAATTGGTAACATTGGCTTAAGTTATTTGTGCTAAATAGTTTTATCTATGTTGGTACCTAACAATTGGTCGAGGCTTGATGTGTCATCATAGGTTTGGTGCTATGCATTGGAAGATGTGACAGCTGACATGGATGATTACATAGCGCTTTTTTCATCTGCATAGAGTCTACATCAGAATTCATGTTCATACAATAATGTTTGGACAATTATTTCTCAAAAAATAAGATTTTTGCTAGCACATGTATGAGGGAAGATGTGACAGCTGACATGGATGATTACATAGCGCTTTTTTCATCTGCATAGAGTCTACATCAGAATTCATGTTCATACAATAATGTTTGGACAATTATTTCTCAAAAAATAAGATTTTTGCTAGCACATGTATGAGGGGTACCCCTTTTTCTTTATTTCCACATTCATACTTGAGAGAATATTTGATGCATTGAACTAGTTGATCATATGAATACACCTATAGTCTCAATTAATGGCTTCTTAGAGGTTTTGAAAAAATGCTTTGACCACTTTACTATGATATGATATTTTAAAAGATCCTCTAGAAGAAAGGGCACGACTTCCTTTGTCCACTTATTTATTTATTTATTATTGACTTTTATCTACTTCTCATATGTGGAAAAAGGTTGGTTAGAAATCAGTTAGAATATCACTTATATTGAGCCTCTTGTTTTCAAGAGCCCATGGAATTGTAGTTGATGGTTTAGAGAGGCCTCCTCCTATAAAAAGAAAGCATTCTACCTCATTTCACGAGATTGGAGATAATAAAGAAATTTCTTGCCAAGTGTCTTGTGTGCTCCTCTTCATTTCCTTGTTAATATTACAATTTTTTTTTTAAGGTGAAATCAAACAGAAGCCTATTTTCTCAAGTGATCAAAGTCAGCATAAAGGTGTTGGGAAGGAATATCTTTAACTGTATTTTTTTTGTTTAAATGAAAATTATTTGAAACACATAGGGAGAATGTCATAAGATTTTCTTTGCTACTTGATGTTTCATTTTAAGCAAACCCTTTATTTGATTTGGTTATTTTACTAGGATTAGATTAACCTCCTTAAGGAGAAAGGTTTCCCTATGACTTCAAGTTGTTACTCCTCTTCCAACCTTGGGTGGATGAAGATTGCATCATTCTCACTTTACGGGATCTTACAAGGGAACGAAGGACAACTTGAATGCCCAATAGTAGGCAATTTAATCTAGCATCTTTGGACAAATTTGGCACTTTCTTTCATTTAAATTTTTAACCTTAGGTTTAATAATAATAATAATAAATATTTGCATTTGTTTAGCAATTATTTGTTAATATCACCTAGGATTTATTTATTTTCCTTTTCTTTTTTCTTTCTTTCAAGCCTCAACAAACCAACCCATACAAAAGTGTTTTGGGTAATTATGGGCCACCCTATGCGAATGGACAAACAAAGCCAATTCACTAGAATAGAACCCACATTTCCGGCACAACCATTTCTACGTATGACAGCAGGTTTCTAAGTGTATGACATGAGATCCAAGTCGCATTTCACACAGACCATGAGGCCCCTGTGGTAGCTTCCTCTCAACTCATTTGAGGCTTTGACCACAAATAGAGACCCCTCACATGGAGGAACTACAAACCCTCACGAATTGGGTTACCATTGCGCAAGCCAAAGCACTCATTGTCCTCTCACATTTGGACTTTAAATAGACCATGATTTATCTCCAAGACGCCCAAGCGATCTAATTATATTAGAATAATGCTATTTTATTGTTTAATGCTCATCTATGATTGTAATTAGCAGTTTCTTATTAGAAACTTGTTGTTTCTATATTCTTAGTAGAAACTTGTTGTTTCTACTTTCTTTGCAGAAACTTGTTGTTTCTGTAAACACAGTTGTACTATTTATTGAGCTTCATTGCTCATTGTAATTCATTCAATACATTCATTGATTATGGTATCAGAGCTTGGTATTTTTTTCAAAATAATTTTTCATTTGTGTGAAAAATTTTGTGCTTCATTTCGAAGTTGCTCTCTAGGTTTTGAATTTGTTGCATCATTGCAGATGCCATTGTTTCATCTGAGTGCATGCTTTCTCGTTGTTTGAGTTGTTCTTCGATGGTTTTGTGAGGATTTCTGGTGTCATCCGAGAGACTTGATACACTCTCCTCGTGCATCGTGTTGGCCGACGATGTTCGAACTTGATTTTTTTTTACCGTGTGGATTCTTTACGTTGCTTGTGGTGACTTTAGATTTCTAGAGTGACGGATCTGAAATCAGTGAAGCCGCCCTCTGTCGCCGCGTTCAACCCCGGATCTGTTCCAAGATCGTGGTCTGTTGGTGAAAAACACCACGAACGTGAGAACACGTAGACCCATCCTGGTGGGTTACATATTGTTTAGGGGACAGTCAACTCTGAGTACCCGTTCCTCGAATCTGGGACGTCTTCAACCTTCGTCGTATCAGACCCGAGAACCTCTGATATCACTCGAACTACCAAGGAAACAGCCGATCAGTTGGAAGATGGCAGAGCCACCGTCGTCGAGTGCGCCGGTGTTTTTCATGTTGCCACAGTTACCGACTTCGCGCCCAAAGGACCCTAGAATTGACATGATTAAGTCCACAATCGGCCACTGGTTCCAAGAGTACATTTGAAACCTCAAAGTTTAGTTGCGTTACAAGGTTCCAACAAACCCCAACAAGAGAGTGGACATGTTGATGATTGTAGCTCCAACAAGTATTTTTGCAAAAGCAAAGTGTCCAAGTTGCGGGATTCATCATTAAATGACTCTTAGACTTAGTAGTTCACTTTATTAATTAATTACTAATAGGAATGTCATTTTATAAAGTGAGTTTAATTTAACAAAGTGCCTTAGTTTGTGTACTATTGATTTAAGTTGAATTTTGGACCACTAAAATCAACTCAAGATTAGATTTAATCTTGACCATTGAGATTAGGGATTTGGCCCAACTCAAAATTATAAAAGGACACCAATTGAAAGAGAGACACAATCAATTATTTTCTCAAGAAGGATTTTGAGAAAGAGAGAGAAAATCAAAAGGACTTTTTGATTTTCTAGACAAGGAGAAGAATTGCAATGGCGGGGAAGGAGAGGACAACCTTTAGTTTGCAAGTCGTACAGACCATATGATCCAGCATAGAAGTGATCCAGGCAAATTTCCGTGCGCTGGAAATTCAAGTTTATTGGGTTTCATTTGTATTTTTTCTCAAAGCCATTTTCGCAGTATGCAAGCTCTTGCAAGTTCGAATGTTATTTGAATGATGAACTAATGTTGAATAGAAGAAAAAAATTGTGCATGCACGATATTTGCTTTTTTCTTCCCTGTTCTTGGTTTTATAAATTTTCCCACTACTTTATTTGGATAAGAATTCCAGTAATGTAAATATAGATTTGATCTAGTTAGGTTAGTTCCACTAAATGAGCACAAACCTCAAATGATAGAAGAGACAACCCCTCTCTTACATCTTCAAGAGGCGATGTTCAACCTCCATAATTATCAGCGAATTACACAATCACATAGTGATTTCGACACATGGTTAACCGTTATATTTCTTTCTATCAAACATCATGTCCTAATTCTCTTTGTTATAAAGTCTTAAACATTCCCATGCAACGATCCATTTAATATAATTTCCAATCTAGTTGACCACCTTTCAATCGATTGTGAAATTCAAGGTATCTAGTTGGTGAAAAATAAAAACCAAGTAGATGTCCCAATGGATGTCAAACCATTCCTTAAGAGCCTTGTTGAGCCTAGGGGTATATCCCTTAATGCAATCAACAATATAAACTGAAACATTATAAAAGTAGAGGAATTTCCAATGATACACAAATAGAGGCCTTGACTAATTGAAAGGCATATGCTTGCATCGCAAGTATAAAATCAAGAGTAAGACATGGAAGGGTAGTAGAGAATTAAATTAGTTAATGTGCAACCTCCTCCAAGTATGAAAAGTAGACATCCTCCTTCACAAGCACAATGCATGAACCATGAGATAGATATGAAACAAGGAATTGGCGATTGTAACTCCTAGAGGTCTCCCTTCCATTTGGGAAACCTTCATTACTACTATAAGCAACAACAATAGCTTCCCGTCATTTGATGAGCTTGTTGGAAAGCTCACTCAAGAAGAATCAAGGATGATATCTAGAGGAAGAATTCAAGGATCAAATGAAGGAGAGCCCACTACCTACGTTGCTCAAGGAAAGAAAAAGAATGCAAAGAAAGGAAAGGGAAAGCCATCCAAATCAAGAAGACCTCCTCAATCTAATCGAGATTCCAAGGATTCAAGAAGGCGAGATAGAGATGTTGAGTGCTACAATTGTCATCGAAAGGGTCACTATGCTCGAGATTGTCCCGAAAAGAGAGATGCTCCAAGAAGAAACTCTTCAAGGTCCTACAACAATAACTGTGGCTTCAACAACAACAGGTCATATGAAAGGAGAGACGATAAAGAAAGGAATGAAAGAAGAAAAGACTCCCCCGATGATCGTGAAGATAACTATCGTCCTCTAAAGAGGTCAAGGAACTCCAAGTATGAAGGCAATGCTACAATTTATCTGAATATATTCTTATTTTCGCATTACCTAGTTCATCTCCTCCAAATTCTTGGGATAGTTGGTTGGTTGATAGTGGGGCCTCTCATCACTTCTCCAGATATAAAGAGGTTCTCTCTAATTTGGTAGAGAGGGAGACCAATTTGAACATTATTCTTGGTGGCAATACCACTCATCCCGTAAAGGGTTTTGGTTCTGTCAAATTTCATTTAAGCTCTAGGGAATTTGTCTTGCTTCATGATGTATTATATGTGCTAGTATAGAAGAAGAATTTGGTTTCGATATCTGCTTTGGAGGATAAAGGAATGAGGGTTGCATTCATTAAAGGAAAAGTACTTACTTGACCTGTTGAATCCTACATGAGAAATGCCTTCACATTGGGATCTAGGTTTGAAGGACTCTATAGAGTCACTAAAAGACCTCTTCTAGCTATGTCTCATAATACAAATCTTCAAAGCGAGTTGTGGCACCGAAGGCTAGCCCATCTACATTATGATGCTCTTCCAAAATTGAAGAAGTTGGTCTCCGAGATCCCCGATGTTCAAGCTCAACATGATGGAGTATGCCCTGGGTGTGCAAGTGGAAAGAAGACAAGGGGACCATTCCCCTCTAGCGAAAACAAGACGAAAGACATCCTTCATCTTATTCATTCTGATATATGTGGTCCAATGCCTATGCATTCACTTGGGGGTCATCTTTATTACATCACCTTCATCGACGATTTCTCAAGGAAGACATGGATATACTATTTGAAGCACAAGGATGAGGCATTCGAAATATTCAAGGAGTTCAAGGCTTTGGTTGAAAATCATACAGGAAAGAAAATAAAGATACTCAAGTCCGACAACAGCGGGGAATACATCTCAAATGAATTTATAGACTTTTGCAAAAAGGAAGGAATTAAGAAAGAGATCATTTTGCCCTACACTCTTGAGCAAAATGGAGTGGTTGAGAGAAAGAATAGGTCCATTGTAGAAGTTGCCCGAGCCATGCTCCATGATCAAAAGTTGCCAAAGTTCCTTTGGGCTAAAGCAACAAACACAGCGGTATATGTTCAAAACAGGTTGCCTCATCAAGCTTTGGACAACAAGACCCCCGAGGAAGTATTCACAAGTGTCAAGCCTGATATTGGTCATCTCCGGATTTTTGGTTGCCCCGTATACTTCCATGTGTTGAAGGACAAAAGAAACAAGCTAGAAGCTACAGGAAGGAAAGGTACATTTGTTGGATATAGTGAAGATTCTAAAGCATTTAGAATATATATTTCTAGTCAAAGGAAGGTTGAAGTTAGCAAGGATGTAACATTCGATGAAGATGTTTCTCTTAGAAAAGCAAAGGACCTCCCTCTGCCTCCTCCTCCTCCTCCTAAAGACAAGAGTGATGATATGGATATTCTAGAAGGTCCTTCCTTGCCTGAATCCGAGAAGGACATCGTTGATGACCCCATGGAGCCTATGGACCCCTTGGATCCTCCCCTACGTGATCATCCTACTAGGAAAAGACCACTTTGGCACAAAGACACAATACAAGATGTCGAGAAACATGTTGTTGCTCGTGGAACTTTTGGGGAAAGCAAGAAGCCATGCTCGTTCCTATTGGATAGTCAGGGCCAAGTTCAACCATGATCATACAAGCGAAAAAAGCATAAAAAATAAAATAGGGCTGAAGTAAATCGATCAAACAACCTAAGGGAAATTTTCTTAACGGCCAAAATTTTATTTAAAGCATGATTCATAAACAAAAAAAAATTAATAAAAAAAATCGAGGCAAACCAACAACTTTGAGTGGGCCTTCAAACCCCCCAACCGACAGCGACAACAACTTGCAAAGCCCAACACCATAGGCAGTTCTCATGAGTTGTGGTTGGTGGCCGAAAGAAGAGCAAGGACGATCGAGCAATCAAAAGTCAAGACTCAAAGCTGCCAGCAGGAAGTCAAGGCTAAGATGGGAAGCTTGGAAATGAGGTTTAGATGACTTCCGCAACTAGGGAAGCTCCAACGTTCCCCTTTGCTAGTTGAACGTTCACCTTAAAACCTCAACATTCACTTAGTTATTGCTCGATCTTGGAAAGGGTAGCCAATTCTAGGAAGAGGGGGCTTAACTCGCATGAAATGGTTAATGCCCTATTTGTTTGGCTAGCATTTTGCTTGAGGAGGCTAGAGGGATGTTGGATTGACCACCGTAGACCCCCAATGTTCACTTTACTCCCTCAACATTATCATTATTGACCTTGGACTCTATTTTATAGCTTGGAAAATGTGGCGACTTGATTTAGGAGGAAACGAATTGCATTATCTTGCATGAAAACACCAACATTCCATTATCTTACATGATTAGAGGCATGCAACATCCATTTTCTTTGCACCTTTATGTTCATAAAACATAAGCCCACGTCCCCCTTTAGAGATGAGATTCACCTTAGAATATCATCCTTTTGCGAAAAACTCAACGTGGCATGTCAATTATGCCTCTTCCTTATCAAAATAAACCCTTGTTGAAAGTTAGTGTAGGTACCCTTTGCATTGAAATTAGTGAAGTACCTTGAGAAACATGAAGGTGCTCAAAAACAACCATCTCTCTAATCTATCGCGTCATCAAAATGAAAACGAAAGTGAAGAATTTGACTATAGGTACCCCTGCTGGAATGAGGGGTAACAAGCTCACATACCAAATATAGCCCAGGATAGTTACAAAAAAATCACCATCACTATGCCCATTAAGAGATTTGATTTTACCTCCACCCTCTAGTAAAAATATCAGCCTTCTTTAGATAGCTTTGTACTACAAGGCATAGCTACAAAGTTGATGAGTTCTTTTCTTTGTCTACAAGACTAGAACTTTTGTTGTTTTCCAAATGTCAAACTTCTAGTTAGGTTAGTTCCACTAAATGAGCAGCAACCTCAAATGATAGAAGAGACAACCCCTCTCTTACATCTTCAAGAGACAATGTTCAACCTCCATAATTATCAGCAAATTATACAATCACATAGTGATTTCGACACATGATTAACCATTATATTGCTTTCAAGTTTCTATCAAACATCATTTCCTAATTCTCTTTGTTATAAAGTCTTAAACACTCCCATGCAACGATCCATTTAATATAATTTCCAATCTAGTTGACCACCTTTCA
Organism: Pinus tabuliformis; assembly: GCA_031772625.1. Taxonomy (NCBI): domain Eukaryota; kingdom Viridiplantae; phylum Streptophyta; class Pinopsida; order Pinales; family Pinaceae; genus Pinus; species Pinus tabuliformis. The sequence continues at coordinate 791,677,876 of CM062819.1, read as the reverse complement.
ATCGATTGTGCAATTCCAGGTATCTAGTTGGTGAAAAATGAAAACCAAGTAGACGTCCCAATGGATGTCAAACCATTCCTTAGGAGCCTTGTTGAGCCTAGGGGTATACCCCTTAATCAATCAACAATATAATCATTATGAAAGTAGAGGAATTGCCAATGATACACAAATAGAGGGCTTGACTAATTGAAAGGCATATGCTTGCATATCAAATATATAATCAAGAGTAAGACATGGAAGGGTAGTAGAGAATTAAATTAGTTAATGTGCAACCTCCTCCAAGTATGAAAAGTAGACATCCTCCTTCACAAGCACAATGCCTAAACCATGAGCTAGATATGAAAATCCTATGAGACACAATGAACTGGTTAAATTGGAAAAGTCTTCAATATAGTACTAGGGAAGAAAAGGCACTTGTATCAAGACCTTACTGATGTCATGGTGGCATTTGTGATGTTATATTTTTTCATTGTGATTTAGGCATAGTTAGTGCATTGTTTGTTGTACTATCGTGGTAGGAAAGAATAGTTTAATTTATCTTTCTATTAATGCTAGATTACCAAATGAGCCTTAGTTCACTAGTCATGTCCATTAACTATTAAACCATCCACCAAAGTACCATTCACCTCCTTCATGTGAATGATGATGTGACCATGAGATAGATCTGAAATGCTTAGGAGTTATAATGAAATAAGGATAGGTTGGAAAATTCCTCAAGGTAGTATAAGGGTAGTAGAACCACCTACTTCCTAAGTCACAAGGTTTGGGTTCAAGTTTGGCTTCAACAACTATTAAGTTTGATTCTAATTCAAATTTTTCTATGACGTTCATCTATATACTTTTTTTGAATGTGTATATACATCCTATTGAGGCTTGAATGCTTAGATATAGTGTAGAAAGTCAAACTACAATGGTGACTAGTCAATTGATACAAATACTATGGGCTATGGCACAAGCTATAGTCTACATACATGTGTGCATACACACACACACATATATCCCCTTGAGGGTTGCTTGGCCACTTGGCTATAGTGTACAAGTCATACTACAGTGGTGACTAATCCATGGATATAAATCATATGGGTTGTGGCACAAGCTAGTCTACAACCTGAGTTGTGGGTCATGGCATAGGCTACAGGCTATAGGTTATAGCTTGAGCTATGGACTATAGTGAATCCCCTAAAGACTGTAACAAGCTTGCAATCTCCAACAAAAGAAGTCTATGTGGGTACTCATGGGCTATAGATCCAGCAGGAATATGGTTCTTTTGTTGGTGAGAGTGAGTCAAATTAGCACCCAGCAAAGATTTGGCACTCCAATTGGCATTAAGCGATCATTGGGCCTAGAGTTCCAATTAGCAAAGTCAAGGGTCGACAACATGAGCAATGGAGGCAAGTTGGCTATGTGAGGAGTGAACAAAAAGGTACCTTTGTGTTCAAATTCAACTTAAGGTTGGAATTCAACTTGAGGTTTAGCCATGAGGTTTGAAAAACCTAATCAAGGCTAAGAAATTTTTTTAGGTTCACTGGATTTCGAACCTCGATGTTGAAGTTCAACAAACCTTGTGACAGAGCCTACATCATGGTTTAGGCATAGTTGGTGCTTTGTCTGTTGTAATCTATCATGGCAGGCAAAAATTGTTTTACCCTCAAACTAATACAAATTATAACATAAGGTGAAGTTGTAATATAAATAAGGGGTGGTAGATGCAAGATGGATTCTCTATGATCACGGAGGAAAAACGGTTGCCACTTACGCTTGGGGTATTGCTTAAGCTTCAAATAACTAGGCTAGGGCATATGACTCTTGTGTGCAATTATTTTGGCTAAAAAGTCCAAGGTAAACTTGTAGTTACCATTACCCGAATCAAAAAAAGAGGAAAGCCCGTTCTTCAAATCCTCATATTACCATGTGAAGCGAGACTTGAACCTTGTGGTAAATTTCTAGGCTAGTAAAGTAACTGAACTAAGTATGGGTGTCTACATAAAAAATGGGGGGTATTATAGTTGTATTATCCCCTAAGATTCAAAATGGCATGGCACATCAATCATCATTCAACAATAAACACTCCAACATCCAACAGCTAGCACATCAACTCATTTGAATGAGAATAGGAGCATCGAGTACAGCCCCATGCCTCCACAGCATGTCTGTTATTAACATTGTTTCAATTATTGAATGGCTTGGTCTGAAATGTTGTTGACTTAGTGCGATAATGGAGAATTTGGGCTATGGAACTGGATCAAAGGCAGTCTAGATTTGGAGATGGCCAACCCCTTGGGAAGTGTTGACTCCACTCTTGGCTGGTTGTCGATTCTAGATTCAAATTTCCAAACCGGGGAATCTGCCATGGGAAGGCAGCAGAGGTTGCAGGTCTGGATTATGGGAAGGTGGTTATAGCACTTTTTGTGGGAAGTTCTCTGATTTATAAGTTGTCTCCTTTTCTGTTTGGTTCTCCTTGTGTATATGTTTACTCCTAGGATTGTCTCCATCGGGGCACATTGTGGGGAAAGTTTAGGCTCTGGGTTTTACTCTATCTTCAAGTATCAAAGCGAGTGCAGGACTTCTGGTTGCTTCTTCCCTGCTCAGTTGGGTAGAGATATTTACTCTAACCCTGTCATATCTTGTCTAGCTTGGATAGCAGAGATGGCATGCATGTAGAAAAAAGACATTCTAGAATTCAGGAGAATTTTGAGAAGGCATGAAGAAAGCATTCAATCCACCAGGAGTTCATTGTTCTTAATGACAAAAAAATGCATGAAAATGAGCACCATCATGTCTCTCAGCATGCCAACATCATGAGTTCATAGGTCCATCAGAAGAAAAGTATTGATATTTTAGAAGCTGAACGTAATACTCTCTGGAATCTGGCTCTAAATCTATAAAAAGACTCCTTATCCAAAGCCTCAAACAACAGGATATCAGACAATTCTGCTCAGGCTGATCTCAAAGAAGATGAAACACTCCACCAATTGAAGGAACCAATGGACATTGAACAACGGACTCCACCCCCTCAGACATTGGTCAGGAGGATGAAAATAGTAGCCATGTTTTCTGTTAATTAGTATGTTTTTCCATGTCATAAGGATCCTCGGTTTTTTGGTCAAACAAGCTGCTCGCAGGGAAACTTGGAATGTATATCATATAGTCTCTCGTGAACTACTTCTTTTAGCAGCAGGGCCATGATTATTTTGTTTTGTGAAACACTGGAAAGTCTAATGTATCTGCTGATAGCCTGGCTACAGCCTTTTATTCTGATATAATGAAAATATTTTTGGTTCCGGTTTTAAAAAGGAAAAGAAAAAATGGTTGCAGTAATAAAATGCAGTTGTTGTACCATCCATCCACTCTATTTGTTGTTAATTGCCAGAACTTTCTTCAATATGGTGGAAGTGGTCTTTTTCCCACGACCTAATACAACTTCCAATATAGGGTGCAGTTGTTGTACCATAAATCCACTCCTTTTGTTGTTAATTGCCAGAAGTTTCTTAAATATAGTGGAAGTAGTGTTTTTCCCTCGAGCTAATTCAAATTCTTAAAAATGAAATTGAGGTTAAAGTACAAGTAGGTGAATATAGAATTAAAACCCTAGTCGGCTGTCATTGATGTGAAATTTTACCAAGTCCACTTTGCAATGCAGGGTGTCAAGCAAAGGAAAATGTGCAGAACCGGCAAATTCTTAAAACAACAGAACCCGCTGAATGCTTGAAACTAAATTGGTAATACATACCACATATCAATTTCTTTTATAATGCCGAATTTTCCCCACGATTCTGTAACTGGTCCCTTCGCCGCCTTCTCTTTATGTTCTTTTTTCCTCTTCTTCTTCTCATGCCTCTTCTCCTCCTTCTCCTTGTGCTTTTTCTTTTTCTTTTCCCTTCGCTTCCTGCGTCTGTACTCCTCCGAGGAGGAGGCTGAAGGAGATGAAAAAGAAGCAGATTGATCGCCCTCGCTCTCGCTGTCTGTGTGATATCTGCTCCGCCGTTTTTTCCTGCTCTTTTCATCTTCTTCGTCGTCGCTATCATGGCGACGCCGATGCCTATGCCTCTTCCCCATTGGAGCCTGAAAATGAAGAACCTGAGAAGGCCTTCGACGTAAGACCGTTAAACACGACACGAGCTTGTAAGAAGTGTTCGACTGCAAATACAAAGTAGCAGTTGCTCAGAAACGCCTTTCGATTGTGAAACAAATGAGAGCCTGGCAGGCAAGAGAGAGTGTCATATGAAAACAAATAATCTGGTTAAAAAACATCTGTAATATGATTCATTTGTTTTGGATGGGCTGAATGAGTCACTCAGCACAAAATATTCCAAATGGAAGATCAAGGGCTACAAATACGGACATGCTCCCAAAGCCCTCTGCTTAGTCACTACAATATTGAGTGATTTGTTGTTAGAGCATTTATTTTTATTTTTATATTTTTTAATTTATTTATTTAATGTAATGGTCCCATAGCGGGTTGTAAGCACACATTATTCGGTTTAAGTTTTGAAGTTTGCACTAGCAAACTTAAAGGATCGAACTTGAGTCTCGTAACAAAGGGCTAGCGAACTCGAGAGGGGATTTGACCAATCAAGTTATCTATCTATTTTCTTTGATGAGTAGTATAACAAAATTCTTTGTCTTTTCATAGGATGGGGTGGTTGTTTCAATTGAATGTTATTCCCTCCACCCAGTTTCAAATTTTTAGGGGGACACCATGGCCCGTCATAGTAAGGCAGGAAGGATAGGCGTCTCATTGGAGTCTCGGATCACAGCTCTAGTTTTTGGTGGCCTCCAGACGTATAGGCGTCCCATAGGAGTCTGGGATTCCGGCTCCAGTTTTTGGTTATCTCCGAACATCTATGTCCTACGCTGAACTATGAATTTTTGATATATGTGGCTTGTCGTTGTTGCATATATTTGAGGCGGTTGCTACTTCCAATCAACCATTAAGTTCAAAATAAATTAATAATAATAAATAAATAAGAGTATTAGAAAGTTATTTCTCGAGTTGTATTACAAGATTGAGTGGTTGGTATAAATATCCCTCCACACTATTTCAAATTTTAGGAGGGAATTTTGGCTCATTATAATAAGACTTAAAGAGTAGGCTAAGCCATAAATAATTTGGGTTACGGACTATTGGATATACTATTAGTATTATAGTGGGAGTGGTTACTCCAATAAATTATTGATTAACCATAGTAAATAAATAAATAAAACAAGAAAAAAATATTACAAAACTACAACATTGGCTCATTTGTTGAGTCTATTATTTATTAATTATATATCTAACTTATTTTTTTCTGGAAAATGTATCAAAAAAATATTATTAGTATATCGATATTGGGGTTAACCAAGGTTGCCCACTGTCTCCTACCCTTTTTGGTTTATATATCGACGAGCTTGAGCAGTGGTTAAATTCGCAAAGGGGTGATGGTATCTATTTGGGCAAGTTTGTTATAAGGTTTCTTTTGTATGCAGATGACCTTATTCTAATTGCTAAATTGGTTCTTGGGTTGCAAGAGCACTTACTATCCCTTGAGTATTTTTGTAAAAGTGTGGGGATGCAAGTCAATATCAGCAAAACAAAGGTAATGATTTTCTCTAAAAAAAGAAAACATAACCAGCATAAGTTCTACTTTGAAGGCAACATTCTGGAAGAAGTTGCAGATTACAAATACCTCGGAATTGACTTCAACAAAAATCTAAGTTGGGATGGTTGTAAAAGAAAAGAACTTTGGGGAGTTGGAAAGCATTTTATGCTTTTCAAAATAGGTGTAGAGAGGCAGAGTTATGGGACTGGAAAACCACTCAAACTCTTTTTGGGCTTCTAGTGATTCTGGTGATTCTCTTTGGTTGTGAACTATGGGCCAACAGTACATCTGAGATGCAATGGAAACAAATTGAGAAAATTCAGAAATGTCTGATTACAAACAAATTCAAGATTAAAAGTGCAGTTCCTTATGCTATCTTGTTAAGTGAAACAAGGGTTGCTCCTATTGAAGCAATTGTTATGGTGCGAGTCAGAAGGTATTTAATTAAAATTGAGCAAATGGAAGAGACATATTGTGCAACAGAAAAAAAGACTTGGATGCAGCAAAATAACAAATGGTTTAATAAATGGGGTATTTGCTTGAAGACGTGTTCCATAAACAACAAAGAGATAACAACTTTTGTTATGGATAAGTTCCACAAGCGTACTTGGGATAAGGAGCTAGGAAGAAAGAAAAAATACAATATTGAAGTGTTTAATCCCACTCATAGTCATCAACCAAAAGCATACATAGAGACCAATATCTCTTGGAGAACCAAAAATCTCATTGCCCAATTAAGGACTAATTCTCATCAACTCCATTGTGAAATGGGACGCTAGAAAAGGTCAAAAGAAGTGTGGGAGGAAAGAGTATACATTTTTTGTTCTTCTAGAAAAGTGGAAACAAAAAAACATTTCATTTTAGAATGTGAGACCTTCAAAGACAACAGGGAAAGTTATGTAGATATGTTGTCAGCTAGCTCTTGGGATAATCTCTTTAGCGAGTGGTTTGTTGAGAACCTGGGAGCATTTATTGTGAGGCTTCACAGAAAAAGGGTCGAATACATCAAGCAGATGAAGAAGCAATGTGTCCCATAGGCTATCTTTAGCCTCGTGGATGTTAAAATAATTTTCTTTCTTTCTTTCTTTCTATATCAACTTCAATGTCTTACGGATGAGTGGTGGTGTGCATTAATGTGGCATGTAATCTTGATCCCTTCACCCAAGTTTTGGATGTTTTTATTCAATGTCTATTTGATGGATTTTCATATTGCAAGGCAGTGGTGTAGTTCTCTAAATTGGAGATCTAATCGATGTTTACAAGGTGGTTGCTTGCGGCATATATTAATTTGACCTTTAATCTTAATCACCTTACTCCCATTCATATGCTCTGATTTAATGTCTACCCACTAGAGTTTTGTACTGCAAGGCACTGAAGGAGTTTTCAAAATCTATGTTCATTTATTTCTTTGTTTTTGTGAATGTCAAAAATTAGGTTGATTTCTAGTCAAATTGAATAGCTTATGTTGAAGAAAATTCTATCGGGTTTGGTTGCACAAGATCTCTAAAATAATTTATCTTTCCAATAATTATGAAAACTTTATGATCCTTAACTTTGGTGCAATAGATCTAGCATGATTATGGTGTTCTTTATCATTTTGGTTGCATTAGTGTCCCATAACCCCAAGTTTTTTAATATGCCTTGCAACCCACGTCAATGAGGCTTGTGATGAGTGAATAGGCATGGAAAACTTAGCAAATGAAGCATTGTGGAATTGTAAATGAACTTTGTAATGATTTAAAGTATAGGGTGTGATGGGGAAAACAAGCACATTAAGAAGATAGAAAAGGGAAATTACATTGACATGGAAAATGAATAGGCAACTTTGCAATCAACATATACAATCAAAATGAAAAGTTCAAGTATACATTGATGTAAATTTAGATAGGAAAAGTTCAAGGATACATTGATGTAATTTTAGATGGTGTAATGTCCCTTTGTTTTAATTAATTAAAGCATAGCAAAAAATTCTTAATAAAAAAAAAAAAGCATTAAAAGTCAAATATAGTCATTAAGAGTTCAAGAATATAAAGATGTAACTTTTGATAATGTCATTAAATAGGCATTAAAAATGTACCCAAGTTCTAATTCATCCAAACAAAATAGGCATTGAAAATCAAATATTATCACCACTGCAAAAATGCTTATAATTTTAACCACCTTTCATTATCAATCTCTCTAATTTCAATAAACAATGAGTTTGGTACAAGTATGAGCAACTTTATGTACAGTTTTTTGGGTTAGGACGCTCATTATTTATTGCTAATAAACACCAAAACTCAAAAATCCAATATATTGAGACATTTCTTAAGTTCACTTATTGCTTAAATGAAAATGAGATGAAGACAAATTATTGAACCACAAGTTTAGATGATACTAAACCTTATACAAAATGAATATTGATTTAGAAAATTCAGAAAATATGGACCATACGTGGGTAGTCAGTAATTTGAATGCATGTTGATAGTCAAAGGGTTATATGATGATCTATATATCAATTGTTTCAGGAGCATTAACTGTTTAGAGAATGACTTATTTGTTGATCACACATCATGGAAGTGTGTTTAAGAAGGGACATGCCACAATTGTCACAGATAGGATTGGAAGACAACAAAAGGAAAAATATGATTTGATGACTACTTGACATTTGTAGCCATATACTAAGTTGCCACACAAAAATGGATGAGCCATTATGTGGTCATTATGAAGAGGCTAGGCTAGTATAAATAGTCAATTGTAGCTTCCAAATAGTAATGACACTAATAAAGCATTTTCTTGCCCTCTTAAGAAGGAAAAGTTTTACAAAGACACCTTGTAACACTAACCTTAATTCATTGGTAAGGATAGAGACTAGACAACAATGTTGGTTCTTATCAAATTTCTTTCATAAAAAATATCATTTATATTTAAGATAAATAGTTGTTTGTGAATGATAAGATATGATCCCTCAATTAGATATCCTATCTATGGAGCCAAGAAGTAAAGCCTTTATTCTATCTAAGCAATAATTGCTTTGAAAATTTATAGGCCTTTAGCATATCCCAAAAGCAATGGAAACATGGGTAGTAGAGGAATGGTCCCCAAGTTAGTGGACATGTAATATCGTTTTCTTTTGGCCATGGTTATTATGTCTTTCTCTTTTTAAATAAGGAAGGGTGGGTCTTGATATTCAATCTAGGCCATAGTTCACCTTGTTGACCCTTGATTTTAATCCAAAATGGGATATTATAGTAGCCCCGATGTGGCTTAAATTACTTCATCTTTCATTAATTTTCTAGGACAAATTCTTTCTTAGTAAGTTTGGAAACAAATTAGGTCATTTTATTGACCAGGAAGAACCAAGAGGGAATCTATATTCTTGTGCGAGAGTATGTATGGATGTGGAATTGGATAAGGAACTCTTAAAATCATGCAAAACAATCTAGATGGGTGGAACTACCATCGAGTGCTATATTATGAGTAGATTCCATTTAAGTGCTAAAAATTATCAAAAAATCCAAGAGAGCATGCCTCCTTCAAAGCAATAGTCAAGGAATAAATATGATTTAAAGAAGGTTCTGAGCAAGTTAATATTGGGTGTGTGTTATATTATTTGCAAAACTTATATGCACCACAAACAAAGGGGGGCTCGAGGGCAGTGCCCCAAAAGGAATTTTTTGGGTAGTTTTGCGCATGGTTTTATGCATGGTGATTTTGCCCATGGTTTTGTAGATCCGGTCAAAGGAACTACATATATGTTCTAATCTAGGGTTAATGGATTGAGGGTTTATGAATGCTTTAGCATGTATATACTGAATTGTAACATTGAAAGAAATATAATGAAAAATCAATCTAGTTTTCTTGGTTTTGGGTTCCAAGAGAAAAAAAATAAAAATAAAAATAAATAAATTTGTATATTTTATGTTCTCTCCATTTTATATTTTATGTTTTTTAAGAATTCATTTGTAAGTGTTATCTGTACAGGGTTAAAACCTTAAGTTAATAAGTTTTCAATGAAAGGGACCATCTCATTCGAGGTCATCACAAGAGTATCTACCATGTAAATAAATAACAAATTTAAGTTATTATGAACTTAGAGGGAACATAAAATCCTAAAAATATAGAGAAGGAAGTTGAAGAGAAGTGAAAAATATATCTTAACTTTGAACCATCTCATCCTAGGAATGGTACAAATCCATCTCCTAAATCCAATAGCCAATTCCCAAGAAGAAGAAGAGGAAGCATAAGAAGGAGAGGACAATGAAGAAGATGTGGAGGAAGAAGAAGAGGAATATAAGGAAGAAAAGGAAAAAGAGTGGGGAGGACAATGAAGAAGATGTGGAGGAAGAAGAAGAGGAAAAAGAGTAGGAAGAAAGGGACTCATGTTAGGAAGAAGAAAAAGAAGTGGAGACAAAAGTGCAAACCCATTGTTAGCCCTCTCAATCTTTCTCCTTTTCCCAAGTCCTAAAGAATGCTCTAAATCCCTCCCTCGTACAACAAAGGGGAGGAAATCCTATTGAGTTTGGATAGCTCATGAGGAAAAAACAAATATTCACTTGGACATCATGCAACTCTTAATTTTTCTCCTAAGATAATTATGGCATGTTTTTGTATTTAACTCTATAATCAATTTGTGAGAATTTATCCATGTACTCAAGAAACTAGTATGAAAAGCCTATAAAAAAAATTGATTTATGTCCCCTCTATTCTGTAAAGGGAGGTCGGGAATCTACAAGATTCCCAATTAGCACAACTTGTATGACTGTTGTTATCTATGCTACAATGCTTTCTATAGTAAAATATTTTTTTGTTTTGATAATAAAAAAAATAGAAAAAATAAGGGATATGATGTGGAAAGATGTGGGAGAATCCAAAGCACTTTTGATTGAAACAAAGAGTTTGTAACCAGATCAATGTCTAAAAGGTGGGAAAAGAGTGTAACTACGAAGTTTGAAATCCGAAAAGTTCAACAAATGATAGTAAGAATATATACAAATCTAAAGGCGAATTAGCTATGTGTTAAGGAGTCACTCACTTCAAATTGCAACTATTCAATGACAAATTCACAATTCTAGCTTCATTTACAAATAATATTCTAAAAAAATCCCAAGAGTTCATTCATATTCAAAATCAAAGATACATGGATCACCATGCACAATACAAACCTTTTTTATTGAATTAGGTTCTTGCCTCATAAAATGATAATCACAAATATTGCATCTTAAAACATACTTATATATTAGATTGGAGGTGTGAAAGGGTATTTGTAAGGCCCTAATTTTGAATGGCTTTGAGCACCTCTCCTGCATGATCACCTTGGTGGTCATTAACCGAAAAAATTGGAAATGATGAAAGGTTAATTCCTAGAAGAGTTAGTTTTGGGTGCCCTTACACAATGGTAAGAGACAACATGGACATGTCAAGCATTCTCGTTGATATTGTGCCATTGTATATCTTAACAATTTGCATTAGTTGGATGCAGTAATAAAAGCTTGGAAGGGAACTTGGTGACGAAAGTTAGAGGGGGTTTCCATGGGAAATTTTGATCGTATCCATGCACTATGCATGATCAATAATAATGGCATTGAGAGGTTGATTGGCTTGGATGTTTATACTACATGAGGACCAAAGGAGTCAAGTGGCCCACACTTGGGAGTTACAGTGGATAGAAAAAAGTGCTTTTAGGCACAAGTATCCATGGAGCACAATCATCTGATGTGCTCATTAGGCACATTTCCACTAGATGCACTTACATGCATTGTCGGGTGCAATTGGGCACAATTGGGTGGAGATGGATGGACTTAGATGTGTTCTGATGGACTTGGTGGTAGTTAAGTAGATTTGGATTAACTTAGAGTAAGTTAGATGAATTTGGATGGACAAGGGCAAGTTGGATGGACTCAAACAAACTCCAATGGACTCCAACAAACTCAAATGAACTAGATGGAATTTGACAGTCTCAAATGAATTGGGCAAACTTGGGTTGAGTTGGATGGACATAGACAGACTCTAACAGACTAAGGTGAAATTCGATAAATTGAGTGAACTTGGGCCGAGTTTGACACACGTGGATGGACTAGGTTGAGTTGAAAAAACCTGAATGATCTAGGTACACTTGGGCCAATTTGGGCTAAATTGGCAAAATTTGGGTGCACTGCTAAGCACAATTGTTCAACATTGATGATTAATGGACAAGTCCTGAAAATAAGAAAGTTGAAAAATGACACTCAGGTCCACCTTAGAGTGAAGGGGCTTGCATGTGCAAGGTAAGTATCATATTAAAGGAGGTTTCCTTAAAGTGCCAAGGCAAGAAGTGATGATCATTCATAAAAGAGTGTAAAGGAGCTTGGTGATTGTGCTAAGTTTAGGGTTAGACATAATAGGGTGAACTGTGCTTACTGAGTATGAAGAAGAGGAAGAGAGGACCTATATGACTTGGAACATTGGGATCAAGAGATTTGTCACTTTCACTAGGCACATGTGGTGAAGTTTGAGCAAGCTAGTGCATTAGCCTAAGCTTCAATTCAGAAGTTGTAGACTTTTACACGCCAAGTAAAGACTCAGGCATTATATAAGTTAGGATCATTCAAGAGGAAGGATGCCCAAGATGGCAATGAAAATGACATTACAACAAGGAAGAAATCAAAATTTCCTTAATCCAAAAGTAAGAAAGTTTCTTGTTTCCTTTGTTACTAAATCATTTTACAATAGATTGTCCTTTGAAGAAGAAGTTGGAATATTTGGAAGTAGTCCAAGAGTAGTCAATTTTGAAGGAAAAGCCAACAACCTTGGGAGGAGCCAAACTATAGCAAACTTTAAAGACAAAATTGAAGGTTATTGATGCATTGATGGTAAATTTGGGTAAGTCCTTAGAAGAAAGTCAGGAACAACACTTACTAAGGTAAATCCCATTGCAGATACCATGTAGTGCATTTCGTTGTAGTTGTTGGAGGCATCCTTGGTAGCCACTTGTCATCTTCCATTCATTCATTAAAGGCACATTTGGCTTGTGGCCTAGGGGCATGTGGCAGAGCCTAATTGATTTGTATAGGTACTATGTTTAGTGAAAAAAGAGACAAAGGACGAGGTATTTTTTCAGAAGGATGAAACTCATGATGTTAGTCATCCATCCTCTTCTTCACATTGATGAGAAATATAAGAATTGGAAAGGAGGCATTAATGCATGAGTGTCTTGAAGAATATGTTGAGTTGTATGAGGCAAATCAATATATTTGAGGAATAGGTTATGACACTTCCTTGTGCAGTAATGGTGGTGCCAAAGCAATGGGCACTTGCTTGCAGGAGAAGGGTAATCCAGTTCTAAGTCTACGAATGGAGACAATGAAGGAGTTGACAAGAAACATATGCATTCAACTTGGATGGTTCATATAGTAAAGCAAACCAAGTTGACAAGGAAACCTAGGATGAGTGAAAACACTCCTTGGGTAGTTTGAGGGTGACTGTTAGGATGACCTAAACTCAGATGAGATTGTTGGTTGAAGGTGACAAAAGTATTGGTGTGGAAATGCCTCTCTTAAGAGATATGAAAGTTTTTCAATTGACTTATCTCCCTTAGGGGACTTTAGATAAATTGTTGGAGTGTTTAATGGTAGTGGTTTTGATGTCCATTTGACACCCTCTCAATGGCTATAGATCTTAGCATTGTTGGGTTCTTTAATTGTTGTTCAATAAACCATGTTTACCTGTCAATACGATTCGTAAACTTATGAGTTGCAAACACAATATATGTAGGCAACGTGATGAATTCTAAGTTACCCTAATCATTTGCAAGGTGAAGAAACTATTCTATGATCTATCCAAATCGAAGAAAAATGTTGCAAAGAAGAAATCTCAGGCACATTCACAAAATTGATATTGAGTATAACTAGGATTCATGAACTTTTTATATCATGTCACAAATTATTTAACTCATGCATTAACCTAGTCTTATCTTTTAATGTTGGTCAACAAATGTTCAAGATATTTGTGCATGGAAGAAACCAAAATGTAAAGGAACATGTCACTTTTGAAAACCAATGATTAATCTCTTGTTTGAAATCTCCTTACAGGCTCGAGATGCATATTTTTCACTTAATTCATTTAAGCTTATCATCGTCAAAACAAAGGTTAGACTTAGATACCAAAGAATTGTAAACATTGCTTGTAATCAAATGAAACATAATATTGTAATGTAAAATGAGATATCATTGAAACAAATTATTTGAAAAACGTAACGAAATTGGTGATCCGAATTTAAACAGGAACGCAACAAGTTATAGATATAACCATAAATACAAAGATGCAACAGAAATAATACTTCATTTCATTAATGTAAAATATTGAAATATGCCTAGTAATAGAAATGGAAATAAACTAGCTCGGGCGATGGTAACTTATCCCTGAGAAGAGATGTGGAAGCTGCATGCCTTCGAACTGCCTTACGATGAGGCTCAAGGGCCTTTTTATTATTGAACAATAAGAGAAAACCCTAAACAACCAAAACCCTAACTCGAGGAGATGTAACACCAAGAGTTTATGGGCCCCGTTGGGGTTAGTTGGACATCCAACTTCCTAGGGTTGTGACTTGGTCATATTATCTCAGTTTGACATGCATGATACCCCGTTGGAAAGATCTCTCTGAGGAATACGACGAAAAAGATGATTTTATCAAAAAATCGCTAACAATATATTGCCAAAAAAACGTCGTTTAGGGCCTCAAAATGGCTCCGAAAGTTTAGGACTCGAAAAGCTGCTAAAATAGTAAACTGTGACAATTAAGGAAACTGAAAGAAAAAAAAATGGTGGGGGTCCAAGTGGAATTGGCGGGTGGCCACCAATATCCACCTGAATCAATTGGATATTAGTCCTTGTGGAAATAATCTCACAAAAGCACGAAGTATAGGTTTTCTGTGTGCTTTTGCAATGGTAGAGAGTGATTGATCTAGATCCAAATAGGAAGTAAAACAATCAAAATTTGAGCTAATCATAAGGGGATAGAAAAATAATGAAAGTAACAACATATTACTTATGTGAAAACTCAAATGCATTTTCTCGAGAACAAGACAAGTAAATATTTCAAGTGATCTAAGCACACAAAGCTATTACAACAATCAAATCAATTATAATGAGTCAACTGGAATGACTTAAACACTAAAAAGAAATAAAACCTTAGATCATAGATACAAATAACTTAAGTCAAAATAAGGGATAGCTTTGTGTTTCGACTAATTGGCCCTTCCAAGCTAGGAAACAAGTTATCTTCTTGCGGGTGCAACAAAACATCACAACAATACCATTAATTAAAAAATCATATTTATATTATGAAAAGTCTCTTCAAATCACAAAAATATTGGTACATACATATCACATTATAGTAATAACTTGCATAGGCGGTTTTGCATATCTATCCAACAACTATTGACAATACTAACAACAACCTTATTCTCCTTATTTGCCCTCGACTTATATCATAGAGTGAGAACAAATGTGGACGATAACAATTACAGGGATTAATGCCTGAAGAAACCTATGCGTGAACTAAGGGAAAGACTCCATATTGCCAACTCGGTCTTCAAAACCCATGTGATTGATTTTCATTTGGGCAAGCACATATTTTCCAACCATCGAATTTGGGTGCCAGAGATAACTTGAAAGTGCCAAATTGAAACTAAACAATTCATCATAAGCAAGATTAGTTTTAAAAAACCCACCTTAACCTACTAAAGACTTTAGGAAATGGAATAAAATAAGAAATAATTACCTCTAGATGGTTGTTAAAGGGTTTTAGGCTCAAAGACGTAGAAATCTATGGTAATATAGGTAAATTCCAAGTAAAATATAGGATGTAAATGGAAAATGAGGTAGTAGATTATGTCCAAATGAGAGGCCAACACCTAAGAGTTGGTAGTGGAGCCTAGGGGCAACAAGAAAATATGCAAAGATTAATGAAGAAGTTAGAGTGTTGAGTTGTAGGAGATGACTTGATTGTTTGGAAGTAAAGGTGTTGATCGTGCCCTGGTCGAATATAGTTGTACATAAAGATTGAAGGACAAAAGGAAGTGATAATTCAAGGCATGAAGAAGTGCATTGATATGGTTGGGCATAATAGTTGGATTGGTCACCCTACCAATTCAAGACATGGAGAGTTTAATGTATGGAAGCATGGTAGAATGTGTTAAGAGTATTAATGCATCGGTATATTTGGATGGTGCAACACTTGGACATTTTGATGATCATCTTAATGAAGGTTTCATTGTAATAGTAGTGTTAGACTTTTTAGCCACAACAGGAGGCAACAACAAAAATAAGACATCCAAGAGGCATTGTTGGAAGAATCTGGGCAAAGGCACTTATTCAAAGGATGAACCAGATAGTGAGCACTTGCATAACGATTTTGGCATGGACAATGCAAATTAGTTGAAGAAGTAAATTGTGGCATGCATGGTTATGGGTAGCAAACTTGGAGGAAAATAGGTCCCCGAGGAATTTTTCGGGGAAGAAAACAAATTTTAGTGGGGGAGGATGTAAGGCCTTAGCCTTAAATAACTTCAAGCACCTTAGTTGTGTGATCCCCTAGGTGGTCATTGACCTACACAAATGGACATAATGAAAATCTTAGGGCAAGAAGGGTTGGATTTGGGTGCCCTTACATAATGCCAAGCCACCATGGACATGTCAAGTGCCTCACTCAAATTGGACACACTGTAGACCTTAACACCTCTTGCAATAGTTAGATGCACTTGGCAAGGAAAGGAAAAGGGGGTTACCATGAACAAGCTCATTTGCAAACATGCACTACATATGATGAACAAAATTGGCATAAAGAGCTTGGGTGCTTGAATTACATTTGGACAAAAGGAGTCGAGCAACCCACACTCAAGGGTTGCAACAAATGAAAAAATTGCCTTAATCACAAGTATCCATGGAGTGCAATCATGGGATATATTTGTGGGGTGCACTTCCACTTGGCACACATCCACTAGATGCACTTGGGTGCATTGTTGGGCACAATTAAGTGGTGGACCCAAAAAAACTTGGGCATGGCTCACTAGATTTGGATTGACTTAGATCGATTTATACATACTTAGATGGACTAGGTTGAGTTTGACGCACTCTGATAGACTCACATAGACTTTAATTAATTGGGAGAACTTAGATGGCCTAGGCCAGACTAGATAAAATTGGATAGACTTGACAGACTTGGGCCAACTTGGGTGGACTTAAGTTAACTTGCGTAGACTTGGGAAAAATTGGGTGGATTACCAAGCACACTTGTTGGATGTGTGATAATCAGTGGATAAGTCACCAAAAGAAACAATTGGATGAATAACACTTGGGTCCACCTTAGAGTGAAGGGGCTTGCAAGTGCAAGGAAAGTCTCAAATAAAAGGAGGATACCTCAAAAGTGTTTAGGTAAGAAGTGATTATCATTCACAAAAGAGTGTAAAGGATCTGTATGATTGTGCTAGGTTCAGGGTTAGGCATAGTAGCGTGAATTACACTCGCTAGGTGAGAAGAAGAATAATAAGACAATATTCATGAGAAGAAAGACTATAATTGCTTCAAGGGTTGGATTATGCAAATGTTGGCAATAGGTAGAAGGCTATATGCCTTAGACTCATTACCCAATTGGAATATAGTTACAAGTAGGAGGTTGCAACTTCCTTGTTATATATTTGTGAAAATCTACATATAATAAAGTTAAGGCACCTACCGTTGCGTCCCACTTACATGTGTGTTGTGGACTCTCTATAATTTTTGGATGTTACTATTCCTTTCCTTGCTTCGTGTTGGCTAAATGTTGAATATTGGTTATGCGTTAAAGTATTGTTGGGATGTTTTTGTTGGAAATTGGATAAACTAGTGTTTTCCATGTGTTTCACGACATAGAGTAATCACCTCTTGTGGATTCTTATATATGGCTATGAGATTGTTGACTAACACCTATGGGTTTTTGTCTAACAACAATCGTGATTCCTAACAAGTGGTATTAGAGCATAGGTCACAAGTTCAATACACACCTGACTCACGTGGGGGGGAGATAGTTGAACACTGGAAAAACTAGCGATCCCCGTGTGTTTTGTGACACGGACTAACTACCTCTTGTGGATCCTTATCTTTGGTGATGCGATTGTTACTAACACATGTGAATTTTGGTCTAATGACAATCAGGATTCCCAATAGTTTTAAAGGCCATGGTTGGATGTGTGCCCACTGTTGAATGAACTTGGTTGAGTAGGAATTGTTTTCATTTGACATATTGCAACTTAAGGTAAAGTTATGGATATACCTTAAGCAAAATGGTATATTTTTGTTGTAGTAGGTAAGCCCTTATAGTAGAGGTAACACAATGTCACACAACCTTAGGTGGTTAAATGGACTTGGGAGAAACTCAATTTTCCAAAGAAAATTTTGGTAGATTATAAGTCTGCAACAATATCTTTCTAAAATAACTAAGTTATCCATGATGCCCTATATCAAAACAATCAAGATGAAGGAATTGCTATAGTAGAAGATAAATTACAGAAGATTGATTTTTTGAAGAATGACATCTTAATTGATTGTGAGATATCGTAAAGAAAAACTTTCAAACTTTGTAGGAGAATTAGGGTGGTGGTCTTTCTATAACTTATTAGTATGGAAAGAAGTGTCTACTTCATGAAAACAAAATCAAAATTAACTCTTGTTTCTTGTTACAAATGCTCCAAACTAGAGGTATATTACAAATTTACATGAATTGGTGCATGGCCACATTGCCATTCCATACAAGTTTTAAAATTCTAAATTCAAACTCAAACACAAGTATTTACAAGTCTATTCAAATTTGATTGGAAATGTTTTACATTCTACAAGATATATATGCTTAGTAAAAGTATTTATTGACTTGTAACAATATTCTAAAATGATCCATTAAATTTCCAAACAACAAATGTTGCACATGTATTGCAATATACTATTTGAACACCTTTTAGAGTAAAGTAGATTCATTGTTCTATGATTACTAAGGCAAAATCCAAATGTAGTCTATCACAACAAGATTGAACATTTATATTCATCAAATCTTAAGATTAAATCTATCCTCATTCCCGAAGCCTAATTACATGTTAGTGAATCTTAAAAGTATCATAATGTAAACAATTGTGTCCACCCCCATAATGCAATTAAAATTCTCATACTACCTTTAATAAATTCTAAAGTTCTTTAAGAAATAATAAAAAGTGAAAACAAATTACATTCTTTAACATTGCCAAGCATATGCCCTGTTATATGCAAAGACTAAAAAATTGAGTCACTAAATGTCTTTGTGAAGGCACTACACAAAATGGATTTTCCTATATAATGTAATGCATACCCTCTAGACCAATTTCTAAGAATGAAAAAATGATATAGTACATTGTTATAACATCATGACAAGGGAACAAAATTGTAAAGCCAAAATAGAGCTTATTGTCATCAAAGAAACACAACAAAGAATAAAGAATACTTTAAAATTTTCAAGGAATCATATTAAAGGATCCATGCATTTAGACTTATGAAATGATAAATATATGCAACTCATGAAGCATAGAAGTAAAAATCACAAAGTAATGAATAATGTACTTATCTTTTCCAAATGCTAAACACCAAGCGACTGACTCAGATAGGGCAATTTTCCACCTAATTATGGGTAATCCTCTATGGACACCATCTCCTACATGGGTTATGAAACCACCCAGGCAAAGAAGGAAAATTCAAGACTCTCTAAAGTCATTCTCCCAATCCCAAAGGGCATGGAAGTATAAGTAAACAACCAATTGTTGAATTCTTTAATTAGACCAACTTTGGCATTCACAAAACTTGCTTCATATGACATAAGGAAAAAACTTCCTTCTCTACTCAATAGTGCATAAAAAGTTCTCTTCCTTCCAATGCTCTTAATTATGTGCATAAAGAGTCCATCTATTATCCATTTTCAAGTTTAACCCCAACAAATTTCCCCTTATTTATTGAATAATTTTATTGTCAAATTTCCTTAGGCATTGTAAAGATGTCTCTACAATTAGTTTGGCCTCTCTCGTTGCATGTTATACCTTTCTTCACCTTCTCTATGCCTCTCTCTCTTCCTCCCCTATTCTTAAGGTACCACTGACTTTATTCCATGGGTTATTTAGTTACATACTATGCCAACATTCTTTTCTATGATTAAACTATGCGTTTCTATCCTTTATCCTCTTCAAAATACAGCTCTCCCTTCTCCATTTGAATTTTCCTCTTTTTTTGCATGAGTGAAAGATGGCGAGTGAGAATCCTAAATTAACTTCTTTTTATTTTACTCACATAGAGAATAAATTTCCCAAAAGTAATTGGTGATTGCATAGATCCAGGAGCTGGTTCCGTCCACTTCTCTTATCTTGAATGTTGACCATAGGCTACGATTGAGATCATAAAAGAATGAAAATTAAAGTAATGACAAGATGCATAGAAAAATAGAAGTAAGTAACTAGGCATGTAAGAATTCTCTTAGCCCCCCTCACCTTTCGCCTTTTGAGATATCATAGTCCCTTCGGGTGCTCAGGCTCAGTTGATCTAAGCTATTTTATTACTTACAAGATAACAATGTCTACAAGTATTCAAAATCGCCATGGCATGTCTACCTCATGATGTGAATAAAGTGTTTGAGAGGGTTTAAAGCAAGATATCATAGGTGGGATTGAAGAAAATAAATCAAAGTGTGTAGTCTAGTTATTCCTTTTAGAGCCTAAAATAATTACATCAAACTATTTTTTCCAAGAAAAATACTTTATAATTTTAATTGCTTTAGAGGTTTGACTTGTATAGGCCTTGGGGGAGGCCATTTCTCTCAAAGCATCAACCCATTTTCTTCTTGTTTCTCCTACGGGGAAAGAATAGAAGGTTACACAAAACACAATTCATTGTAAATGCTTTTCACCTTAGAACCCCAAGTTCTTTTTACAGGTATGAAAAGAATTTGTAACCATCTTCCTTGCCCAAGGGGTCACGATGAATGCATTCTTTTGTGGGAGAGTTCATGTCTTAGCCAATGTCTTTTCTTCATGGTTATGGTAATCAAATAACAATAGTGGGATGAAATTGGCATAATGCAATCAAGGATGGGTTGAATTGCATCTATTAAATACTTAAGGATTACCCCTATAACGAAGAAAAACAAGTTGTTGAATTGTGTTATTTTATGAATATCCATGAGGTTTTACTAGTCAAAGGGGCTCAATTGAGAACTCAGTTGCACTGGATAAAAACAAATGGTAGACCAACAAAGGATTTTTTGAAATATCTTCCAAACAAAGAAGCAAGGGAGAAAAATTCTACACTTAAAACCATGTTTGGTTATATCAATAAACAAGAGGATATCGAGAAAGTGTTTATTAACCATTACAAGACTATCTTTCAATATCAGGGGCCCATGAGGAGACCAAGTAAAAAAAAAAAATGGATGTAGTGTTATGTTACCTCTCAAAGGAACATTTAGAGGTGTGTGAGTAGGTGTTGGTGTTGAGTTTTGTCACCCAAACGTCACTCAAACCCTATCTATTTTGGTCTACTTTTACCTATTTTTGTCATATTTTCAACCATTTTGACCAAATTTACCTACAATAAAGACAAACAAGAGTATACAATCTATTTTACTATTTTCTTTTTGTTTTGTAGCAATTAACAAGTTAAAATGCTCAAAATTTTAGTTTTATCAATGTTTTCATAAATAAATTTATTTTGGTAATTCCTCATTTGTTAAGATGGTTGTAGTTGTTTCCAGCAAAATTGGGCACATGGGTTTTGATATCCACTTTCGCCAGATGTTTAATTCCCATTGGACGCAAATAAGGGGAATTGGAACCCTCCAGTAAATGCAGCAGCCAACGCAAGTACCCAACAAAAGAAACACATGGTTGAAGGGATTTGAATTTGATTTTCTTTTAGAACTTGGGACTCAAACAAGATCAACCCTTCCAGAGTTCAAATTGGCTAAAAATAGGGATAAAATCATTGCGTTGTTACCATAGGAGAGGAATTATAGATTTGTTTGTTAGATTTAAATTTGTACAAATAATCGATAGGGAATAAAAGAAAGATAGTGACAATACACGCAAAAAACTCTTGTAGTTATGTATAATTTCTTTTATTCTAGTAATATATTATTCTTGAGTTCTAGAAGCTAGTAGATTTATTTGAGCACGTGCCAAGCCTAGATGCCCCCCATGCTTTGGTCCACATTGCATTGTTTTTATGTAAACTTTTGTGCATAGATGTCTTTATCCCCACTATTCAACTTATTACTTGGTAAATAGTCTTTATTATCTTCAGTTCTTGTTAGGTATCAGTTGCTCCTTTAATTTAAAATCATACATACTTTATTTTAGTTGTGGCTTTGTTTTCTTTCAATCTTGAATCTATCATCTAACCATAATTCAAAATGGTATACAAAATATTACTATAAGCTCCACTCAATCAAACACTGTGATGAAACATTATAACTTGCAATTCTCTTAGTGAACCATAATAGATGTTGGTTGGGATATTAAGCTTAACTGCACACATTTCATTTACTTAGTTGATAGTTCTTGACTTGGTGAATGTTTGCTAGATATCCCTCTAATCATTAACTAATAGTGAAGAGAGTATTGTTGTGTGAGCCATTCAAGTAAATGAAATATTGTAACTTTATTTCCTACCATTGAAGGCATGATAAGATTTTGATTGAAGGATTTGATAGTATTTCATTTACATTTTATTGTTAAGTTAAGAGTTAGACTTTTAGTGAAATAGAATTTGAGTTGCAATAGATTAATTTTTTAAGAAGTAGATTACACAAGAAAATCTCTCTTTTTTTTAATACATTTGATGAGATTCTCACTTTGACTTTAAGAATTTATTTATGCAAAAATTAGTAGGAAAGCAACATTATAGACGATAGATAAACTAGTCCCACACATTCAATGATTGCTCTTCACAAGTTTACAAACCCTAGTTGATAAATAAATGTTCAAAACTTATCCAAAAAGTTGACCAACATTTTGGCACCATTGCAAGGAAGTGCAACTCGAATTAGTTTTAGGAATTGATAATTTGAGCATGGGGCTTTCATAGTGCAACATATTAGATGTGATTATCAAGAATAACTAACTTCGTATAGTAAGTCATTAAAATACGGCCATATCCATTAGTGTTAGTCTCAACTAACAAAATATCTCATGATTTTGAATAGTCCACATAACACTCATTGCATCGGGTGAAGCTCATAGGGGTGAAGAAGTGGAATTGATACTAGAGAAATCAATCGCATAACATCAATCATCACTTATGGTGCTTGCACCTGGTAACCATGACTTCCTAAGAGGTCACCCATCCCAAGAATCCTTTGGCTCAAGTGCACTTAACTATGTAGTTTTCCACACAATCAAGCCCACTTAGCTTGCTACCCCATTTGCAAAACCTTAGCAAGTATTGTACTATATGAACTATTCAATTAGAGTTTCCTTCACTCTTTTCATTTAAGCACGAGATTTCACAATGCAACATATTAAATATCATTTTAGGATTAACTAACTACGTAGATTAAGTCATTAAACTATGACTATATCCATGAGTGTTACTCTCAACTGACCAAATTTCACATGATTTTGAATAGTCCACATAACACTCATTGCATCGGGTGATGCTCACAAGGTTGAAGAAGTGGGATTGATACTAGCGAAATAAATCACATGGCATCAATCATCACTTCAGGTGCTTATACCCAGTAACCAAGACTTAGGTCACCCATCCCAAGACTCCTCTGGCTCAAGCATGCTTCATTGTGGAGTTTTCCCCACAATCAAGCCCACTTAGCTTACTACCCCATTTGCAAAACCTTAGCAAGTATTGTACAATATGAACTATTCAATTAGAGCTCCCCTACTCTTTTCATTTAAGCACGAGGCTTTCACAGTGCAACATATTCGATATCATTTTTGGGGTTAATTAACTGCGTAGAGTAAGGCATTAAACTATGACCATATCCATGAGTGTTAGTCTAAACTAACCAAATTTCTCATGATTTTGAATATTCTGCATAACAATCATTGCATCAAGTGATGCTCATAGGGGTAAAGAAGCGAGATTGATACTAGTGAAATAAATTGCACATCATCAATCATCACTTTCAGGGTTTTCACTCAGTAACCAACGATTCCTGGTAGGTCACCCATTCCAAGACTCCTATGGCTCAGGCACCCTTAACTGTGGAATTTTCCCATAATCAAGCCCAGTTAGCTTCTTGCCCCATTTGCAAAATGTTCGCAAGTATTGTACCATACGAAATATTCAATTAGAGATCCCTTCACTCTTTTCATTTAATCATGGGGCTTTCTAAATATTTATAAAGCCTCGTGCATAAATGAAAAGAGTGAAGGGGGCTCTAATTGAATATTTAGAAATCCCCATTCTTAACTGAAAAGAGTGAAGGGATATCTAATTGAATAGTTCATATGAGAAAATACTTGCTAAAGTTTTTCAAATGGGGTAGGGAGTTAAGTGGGCTTGATTATGGAGAAACTCCACAGTTAAGCGTGCCTGAGCCAAAGGAGATTTGAGATGGGTGATCTACCGAGAAGCCTTGGTCAATGGGTGCAAGCCCTGAAAGTGATGATTCATGATGTGTGATTTATTTTACCAGTATTAATCCCACTTCTTCACCCTTGTGAGCACCATCCGATGCAATGAGTGCTATTTGGAATATTCAAAATCATGAGAAAAGCCTTGGTCAATGGGTGCAAGCCCTGAAAGTGATGATTTATGATGTGCAATTTATTTCGCTAGTATTAATCCCACTTCTTCACGCTATGAGCACCATCTGATGCAATGAGTGATATTTGGAATATTCAAAATTATGAGAAATTTATTCAGTTGAGACTAACACTCATGGATATGGCCATAGTTTAATGACTTACTCTATGTAGTTAATTAACCCTAAAAATGATATCTAATATGTTGCACTGCGAAAGCCCCATGCTTAAATGAAAAGAGTGAAGGGAGCTCAGAAGTTCATATGGTACGATACTTGCTAAGGTTTTACAAATGGGGTAACAAGCTAAGTGGGCTTGATTTTGGGGAAAACTCCAGAGTTAAGCGGGTTTGAGCTAGAGGAGTCTTGGGATGGGTGACCTCCCAAGAAGTCTTGGTTACTGCGTGCAAGCCTTGGAAGTGATGATTGATGTTGTGCGATTTCTTTTGCTAGTATCCATCCCACTTCTTCACTCCTATGAGCATCACCCGATGCAATGAGTGCTAGAGGAGTCTTGGGATGGGTGACCTCCCGAGAATTCTTCCTTACCGGGTGCAAGCCTTGGAAGTGATGATTGATGTTGTGTGATTTATTTCTCTAGTATCAATCCCACTTCTTCACTCTTGTGAGCATCACCCGATGCAATGAGTGTTATGTGGAATATTCAAAATCATGTGAAATTTGGTCAGTTAAGACTAATTCTCATGGATATGGTCATAGTTTAATGTCTTACTCTACGTAGTTAGTTGATCCGGAAAATGATATCTAATATGTTGCATTAGGAAATCCCCATGCTTAAATGAAAAGAGTGAAGGGAGCTCTAATTGAATAGTTCATATGGTATAATACTTGCTAAGGTTTTGTAAATGGGGTAGCAAGCTAAGTGGGCTTGATTGTGGGGAAAACTCCATAGTTAACCGCACTTGATCCAGAGGAGTTTTGGGATGGGTGACCTCCTGGGAAGTCCTGGTTACCAGATGCAAGCCTCAGAAGTGATGATTGATGCTTTGCGATTTATTTCACTAGTATGAATCCCACTTCTTCACCCTTATGAGCATCACCCAATGGAATGAATGCCATGTGGAATTTTCAAAATCATGAGATATTTGGTTAGTTGAAACTAACACTCATGGATATGGTCATAGTTTAATGACTTACTAACACTGATGGATATGGTCATAGTTTAATGACTTACTCTATGCAGTTAGTTAATCCTGAAAATGATATATAATTGACAGTTTATTTTTTGTATTCCTTTTCAATATAAACATTTAGGACAAGGAGGAGTAAAGGTGGTAAGACGAGAGGTAAGAATTAGTGCATTCACTTTAGTGAGTCTTTATAAATTCGCGTCATGTTTATACATGCATAAATTCATTAGACCTAAGGATAGTAAAAGTGGAATTGTTAGAAAATAAATTACATTGGTTGAAGAAAATCCCCCCATTACTAATTTAACTCTAAGAATTCAAGTGGTGTAGCAATAATCATTAACTACAGAGGAATCAAGAGATTGAAAAATATAAGAATTACAAGAAGAATCATTGGTTCTAAGTGATACAAGAGAAGAACAAATACAAAAAATTTATTCTAGTTGAACATCAGAAGATAACCCTGAGAATTGGAGTATATAATTTTGGGATGACAAGATGGTAGAACATGGAGAAAGAGAACCCAATATGGATGTTGCAATAGCAAGAGAAAGAGAAAGAGTAACAAAAATAGAGAGAATGGAAAGAGAAATAGTAAGAGAAAGAAAAATAATGGAAAGGGAGAGAAAAAAAAGCATATAATGATTTAGGAGCAGCAAGATAAGTAATACAAACAAACAGAGGAGAAGCATTTGGAGGATAGGAAGCAGAAGATGAAGTCTTCATTGGATTCCCAATTCTAGATACACTTGTAGCCTTTGGTATTTAGGTAAAAATGAAGAATATTCCACCATCAACCTTTCCAAATTTCTATGGTATGTCAATAGGGGACCTTGAGGCTTTTCTTTTTGAATTTGATATTTTGTGTCACACTTATGAATATATAGATGATACACATAAACTTTGTTTATTTATAGCCACTTTGAAAGGGGCTTCTTTAAAATGGCTTGTTAGGTTAAGTGAACATATTATAACGTATTGGGATGATGTGTACAAAATATTTCTTAAGAGGAGGATGAAATCCTAGAGGATTATTTACAAATTTTTCTTACATTTACAAAAATCCAAACTAAATACATTAAATCCAAATACTATTCTTAAAATTCTCTTAAGATGTATCAAGGATGAATCCATAGATGTGCTTAATCTTATGGGAGTAGGTGATATTTCCTATTTAAATTTTAATCAAAATTTTGAGGTGTGTAAAAAATATTCTAGGGGAAGATCTAAAGTTAGTAAAGGACAAAGAGAAACTCTTTCAAAACTTACCAAGTCAACGATGGTAAGTGCAACAAGGGAAGAATAAGGAAATTTGTTGGAGAACTTTAAACTAACCTCTTAAATACACTTGTTTCTCAAATTGATACATTAAAATCCAAGAAGAGACAAGAAGAACATAACGAAATTTTGTCAATTTTTTACCCTAAATGTATATGTGCATATAAACATTCTATAGAAAATTGTTTCACACTACTGGAGTTAAAGGCAATATACAAAGCAACATAATCTCTTTACTATGTTGCACCTAGAAGACCTTGGCAGCCTAGAGCAGTAGGTATGTCTCAAGATATTGCTTAGCAATGCCTTGCATATTATAATTCTAATCCTATACCAAATACATGGAATTCCCTATGCTTTGGCAGGTAGGCCCAAAACCTACCCTATCAACAGGGTTGGAAAAACCTACTTATGGAAACCAACCTCCCTATACTCCTCAACAATAATATTAATTATTATTTCCTCAACAATAGCATCAAAAACATTTCTTCTCTCCTCAACAATACCAATAACAACAACTGAAATAACAACAAAAAATCCCATTTTTTCAATATCCTTAATAAGTATAACAACCATATCCAGTACTTCCTCCACCACAAATAATCCAATCACAGCAGCTACAACTACCTTCTAACCAACCAACTCTAAGACCTACTCAATTACCTGCCTAGCTAGTGACAAATCCCAATAATAAAGGGGAAATACATGTTTATAGTACTAAAGGGGAAACATTTCCCACATATTCAATTGTCTTTGTATAAGATATCTACTTGAGGTATGTAAAAACACTTCACAAGGAATCTCCCGTATTTATCAAAAGAAGAAGAAGAAGAAGAAGAAGAAGATATTCCTAATAAAATTGGCATTACAATTGTAAACGAACCAACTTAGTCTCAATAGGACCAATCACAACTGACCAAATCACCTCCCTTTTTTGAGAGTTTTCATTTGGAAAAACCAATGATCTCTCTTGAGTATGATTTCTTAAGTGAACTTAGAAATAATGCTAGCTATAATAGATATACTTATATATGCAAAGAAAATTAGGGAATTATGTCTTAAGAATTGGGAAGGAGAAAAAGAGATCCACCAACTATATGTCATTTGAAAATTAGCAAATTCAATATCAACAAAAATTACAAGAGAAAGGTATGTTGATCTACTTGTACCAATGCTTATAATTTTTATCAACAATATATCTATTAAAAATATCTTAATTAACTTAGGTGTGGAAATTAATGTAATGATGATGGAAACAATGCAAAATTTGAACATATGTAACCTTAGACCAACACCCGCAACACTAGAATTAGCGGATAGATCTAAAGTAAAACCTAAGGGTGTACTAGATGATATTACCATCTCCTTGGTTTCTTGGGAATACCATGTATCTTTTGTAATTCTTTAACCTAAATCTAATTTGGGGGCACACCCTTTAATCCTAGGAAGGCCTTGGCTGATATCAATTAATGCATTGAGGAATAGAAATCAAGGAAGTTGTATTTCACCCTCATGCTAAATTTGTAAATGAAATAGAACATATGTCATGGTTTGAAGAAACATATTATGAGAAACAAAGTATTCAACCTGTGTTTGCAATTGATCAAGCCATGAATTTTACAAGAATAAAATGTCAAAATTTTTTTTTTTTTTTTTTTTTTTTTTTTGAATTGGACTAATTCTATTAATAAAAAATATGGTACAAGATGATACAATCAAGAGAGACAGAAAACCGGCAACCGGAAATGATAGGACTATCAACCTCGGTTCCGGAGAAGGAGTGAAACAAGCAAGAAGCTACAACATATGGCTGGAAGCAAAAAGACTGACTTCTACCCAGAATGGGCAGAAGCCTCAACACGAAGCTTTTTCCCTTTCCTTTTTTTGACTTCGACCCAACCATCCTGGGGTGAATGAGCAATAACAACTTGAAGATTGGGGTTCTCCACCGGGGGGCCCTCCTTTTCTGAATCAGAGGAGGAGGTCATATGGACGCGTTTCTGGGCGATGACTGTATCGAAGAAATGCGTCGGACCATCGGTGGAAGGGACCACGAAATTAGGGGCTTGATCCAAATCTATATCGCTACCTTCATCTTCAGAGCTAGAGTATTCAGAATCCACGACTGGAGGTGGAGAGCAAGGAACCCATCGTTTGGACTTGGGCTTAGAGAGGTTATCCTTATTCTTTTTTGCTGGGAGAGATGAGTAGGTGTTCTGCAGATGCCCTGATTGGTGGCAATGGCGGAAACAAAATGCAGTATTTTCGTAATCCAGTGTTTGGGTCCAGACAAAGTCGTTTATCTTGAGATTGATTTGGTCTGGAAGTCCTTTGCTCAAGTCTAACTCCGCACATATTCTGGCATATGTGTAGAGACCTTTATTTTCTCGCCAGTGATCTCCCATAATGAAACTGCCCAAGGTGTTTCCTATAGCTTTATAGACAACACAATGCCATAAGTGGGCAGGTAAGTTTGGAAGCCTGATCCATACAGGTGTCCTGGTAATGACAACAATTGCTGGATCAAAATCTGGGAACCAAGGAGTCAAGAAGAACCCTGCAGTTCCCATGAACCAAGGGCCTTCTTCGAAAGCCTTTTCATAATGCTTACTGTCATCAAATAGAACAATGAAGTATCCTTTTGAACAGAAACTAATCTTACAATGATGAGTCCAGTTTGCATGGATCCATGCATAGAGATCTTGAGATTGCGGCCACAGTCCGTTAAATCTGCAAATGATGTGTCTTTCTGCAAATTCTTGAAGCTGGTTTGCAAGACCTTCATGGGTGATTTCAACAGAGGGAACTTCCTCTATCTTGT
Organism: Pinus tabuliformis; assembly: GCA_031772625.1. Lineage (NCBI taxonomy): Eukaryota > Viridiplantae > Streptophyta > Pinopsida > Pinales > Pinaceae > Pinus > Pinus tabuliformis. The sequence continues at coordinate 791,648,290 of CM062819.1, read as the reverse complement.
CAACCAAAAAAGGCTTAGGTTTAAGACCTTCCGGGGGTTTGGGGTTCTCATAGTGTGCTTCAAAAATTTACTCAATTATTCCATTTCTAATTTGGATTTTGTAGGGAAATTAGACTTTTTTCAAACCATTTTCTACTAATCACCTTTTGGAACAAAGTTTTAGGAAACATGTATAATAAATATTTTACAATATTTATTTCAAATCATATTTTTGGTAGACTCAATATCGAAATCTTGTAGTGAAATCATTGAAATTTATCCCGAGAAATGCTTCAATACTAGTTCTACTTTAGGAAAATCTCAAGAAAATCAATTAATTCAAGTATTGGAAAAGTATTCCAATGCATTTTCTTGGGATTATTTAGATATGCAAGGTATCCATTTAGATACATGCACACATCATATTTATTCACAAAAATGTTGCTAAACCTATTAGTAATCCCAAAGAAGAATGAATCCATTTCTAAAAGAGATACTCAAAGAAAAATTTCAAAAATTGTTAAAGCTACATTTTATTTACCCTAACTTGAATAGCCAGTGGGGTTTTCCCTTAGTGATAGTCCCCCCCAAAAAATAGAAAACCAAGAATATGTGTTGACTATCGAGAGTTGAATAAAGCAACCTGAAAAAATTATTTTCCTTTACCTTTCATTGACCAAGTTCTAGATACATTGGTAAGAAATAGATAATTTTTTCCCTCAATGGATTCAATGGATATAATAAAATTTAAATAGCTCTCGAGGATCAAGACAAGACAACTTCACATGTCCTTGGGGAACATATGCGTATAGGGTATTACCCTTTGGACTATGTAATGCACTTGCCACATTTCAAAGGGTAGTATAAACTATTTTTGTTGATTTAATACATGGATATGTAGAGGTTTATATGGATGAATTATTTCTATATGGAAATTGTTTTAAAGAAGCTTTAGATAACTTGCTAAGAGTTTTGATAAGATGGCAAGAAGCAAATCTAACACAACAATGACAAATGTTTTATATTGTTAATTAAAGAAATAGTATTTGGTCACCATGTGTCTATTGTAGAGATCGAAGTGGATCCAACTAAAATTTAAGTAGTTGTCAATTTACTAGTCCCGTGAACACAAAGAGATGTGAGGAGTCTCCTCGGATATGCAAGCTATTACTGATGCTTTATAGAAACTTTTAGCAAAATAACCTTGAAATAATTTAAATTACTTGTAAAAGATGTTGAATTTTCTTGGAATACTAACTGTTAGATAGGCTTTGATACTCTTAAAGAAGAACTCATGTTAGCATCAATATGAAGAGTCCCAGATTGATCCTTGCCATTTCATATATTTACAAAGTCATCTGATACTGCAGTAGGAGCAATATTATGTCAAAAGGAAAACCTTCGAAGCTATGTTATTTATTTCATTAGTAAAAACTTAACTCCTTCTAAGATTTTTTGGTCAAATTATTTTCTCAATAATTCCAACATAAATTACCAACCATGATGTTCATAAATTTTGAGATGCTACACTCCATGTGCGGATTTCGGAGCATCAATGGGCTTTCTAACTTATGCTACTGGATGAAAACCAAAGGGATTCATACGAAAAAGTAAACCTAGGATATACCTGTTATTTGAGGGGTAGCAACAGAAATCCTTCTTATCGAAGTTACACTCTTTTACTCTGATGAGGTAGGGCCTTCATACAAACAAGGATAAGTTGCAATGTGTATTTAAACCCTTCAATAAGCTATCCCTCTTAACCAAATCAACAATCATGAATGCAAGAAAATAAAGGCGAAAGCAATGAGATGGTGATCATTAGGGTTACACACAAAGCCCCTGCCGATTGAACTAGGTAGTTAAACAACCTAGAATGTTGCATCATGCGTCATTTCCCTTCCGTGAACAATCTCATTCCTGCAAACAACAAAATTGTGAGAAAACAAAACATTCAATGATCAAAGTAAGAAGTAAATGGTGCATTCAAAGAAAATAACCTATACTTTAATTATGAATTCAAAGCAAGGAAACAAGCTATGATTTACTTATCATAATGGAGGAAAATAACTCAGTTATACTGCATTACGTATTGAAAAGGGATGGGGTAGTGTGGGCTGAGTTGGTGGGCCATCCCAACCAACACCACATTGCTTAAGAAACTATAAAATCAAAACTAATTCACACCACTAATGATTCAAGCCAACATCAACATTTGCATTGAACCAAGAATAAAATCATAGTTGCATAATAATCAACATTTTCTCAATGACCAAACTTTGAATTACAAGGAATTGGAAACCTCCTTTCTGCAATCTATTCTACTACAGATCAAAAGTGATCCTCGCAACATCAACCACACTAAAAGAATCCCCCCAACCTGCTCTTTGCTTATACAATTATACAAAAGAGAGAGGGGGACTAATTGGGACTAGCTCCTTTAAGTTTAGAATGCCAATCATGGACAAATTTGCAAAATATTTTCTTTTATGCATTCATGGTGGATCTTGGTGAATAAAAATAAAAAATATGACTACATGAGATTTAATTAGAATACAATCATTTGAAAATATTTGAGATTCGTTTCTCTTACTGGTTCGACAATGATTTAACATTTTCCTCAAGTCTAGTCACTATTTATGACTCAGGGTGAATTTGTGCATTTTGGGTAGATTGACATTGAAAAACCCAACATATCTCTCAAACCGTGCTTTATTTTGGAAAACAACTCACATTTTACTCAATTTTCCATACAAGGAACAAAACCCATGTTCCAAAATTTTCAAATTCTCCCTCATCGCCTAAAAAATTGTGTCCAAAGTTGGATATTTCAAAACATTGACTTGTAACTTGTTTTAGAGCTAGAGCTTTGCACGTGTGACCTGGGTGTGATTTGAATAACATAGAATTTTTTTGGCACCTCAACCTTCAAAACCCATGTGGTAGAATTTCTTCTAGAAGGGTGCAAATATGCCAACCTTGGCGGTTGGTTACATGACTACATGTGAGTTACACGAACATAACTAGGAAAAAGAATTCATTATCAATAAAATTAAGTCAAAACTCGTTTAATATATTAGCTACTTTGGAATTAAATAAAAATAAGCAATTTTTTACCTCGATATACATGTCTAAGGGTTTTGGGTCCAAAGAGGTGAAAGTGTATGATAAGATAAAAAAAATGTGGTTATGAGCATAGGTTATGAGTGGTAAAAAGGTCAAGTGGGATGATGAAAAATATGACAAAATAAGAGTCCAACAACTCCCCCTAGCCGATGTGTTTGCATGTCCTCATGCAAAATAAATCACCTTGAACATCAACAAGATCCTAGAACATTTATGAAAATGTTCATACTGTCTTGTTCTCACTTTAGTCTACGCCTCACTCTAATATTTCCAATATGTAGCCTCCCAATCTAAGAATATCCACAATAAACATCCCCAAATAAGATGGATAGTGTAGCTCTCTGTATCCAGACCAATTATACTGCCATATAACCTCTCGTTCAACAAGACATCCATCATAATTCCTTCCACACCAATGTTCTTCAATGTTTGATGGCCCATTATCAACCAAACTATAAGCAATCTGAGCATAAATTGGAATTGTTTATATAACTACTATTTTCAAGTATAAAAACACCATAGCAACACCCGTTTCCATTTATCATGTGAGAAAAGACTACCAACATTGTTCATAAAATGAATAAAAGCAAAGACACCAATTCCAACCAAACTTTAAAGCTGCTACATTTTAGATTTTGTTAGGAGCTTCAACACTTTCCCAAGTAAATAGTTTAATGAGTTGCAAAACTTAACAAAAATGTCAATTCTCATGAAATTTCTTTTTAAATTGGCATGAGTATTTGCATATGCCTCATTTTTTTGATCCCTCCATATGTAAATCTTTAAAATTGCCAAGACCATTGTTAAGCAACTATAAAAATATGCATTACTGCCATAATGAAGATAAATCAATGAAGTTTCTCCACACCTTCCAAATGGATATTCACCTTCTTTATATGATTTGATGGCTTCACTATCAACTATCTTACAATCAATACACATTCCTAGAAAAGTTTCATATTTCTCACTCTGCAAAAACCCACCCAAGATATTGTTTATGACCTTGTTTCCTAATTGCAAAAGATTCATCGGATAACTTGTTCAATAGCCAATACACTTATTTCATGTTGCTCAATATTAACATCACACTTGCCAATATATTCTATTTTGAAGGCTTGAGGCATCCAAATAATATTTATATTATCATTATGCATGAATTCCTTTTGAGGAACCATATGGGTTTGTCTTAACAGAAGTGCCACTGGATTTGTTTGTGACTTTCTACATATGTATATATAATTATTTTGCTTATGGGCATAATTTATGGACTTTTTCTCCATAATGAATGTATCCAAGCACAATTCAACATGCTTTGGCATAACAAAAATAACATCCTCATCCTTCCCAACATCCAATCTCTTTAGGAAAAATGTTGCACCATCCCCATATGAAGGAAACAATTGCAATTATTCTAGCATAACATGGCCTAACAAAAAATTGAACACCACCCCCAAGGAACTTGGAAGGCAATTTTTTGCACTCATTTGTTTTGCATTTATGCATGTTGGAAAAACCACATAACTCCTTGCACAAGAACCATTATTTTGAGGCTTGGAAACTTCATCTCGATTCTCAACAACTAAACCTTTCTTCAGACTTTAAATATAAACCCCATTTTCTAGAACATACATATGACCCTGACCAATCTCATGATTCTTTTCTAATGACAACTTATTGTCGTTTTCCCTTCTCATAACTACTTTTGTCCTACCTACATACTCTGGAAAATCCCCAAACATTAAATTAGACCAAGGAAAAGGTTAGAACATATGGTATATCCTCTATGCTTGGCATGTGATATGTTATGGAAGAAGGTTACACTCATCACCTAATGATGAAAAAGAAGCTAGATTAAAAGAATACACAAAAGGATAATGTTTCCTAGAAATGGAAATTTACATTTTTATATCAGAGTCCCAAACTACCATAATGATGGATTCACATTATTAAATTGAAGAACTAAAGGGACAAAATTCATTAAATTCCATCACATCCATATAAGGTGAAAGAGAGGAAGATATATAATCAGAAATAAGGCATGCAAGTTAGAGTGTTATCAAGATGAAAGCCATGATAAGATCCACTTTCAAGCATTAAGGACCAATCGACAAGGCTACTAAAGACCATAGGTTAATTCAGAAAAATCCTGATATAAAAGAAGTCCCAACAAAAATTGTATCCAAGGCAAGGTACAAAGTGCTAGTAATGGTTGGTCTATGTATGAAATAACACTTTCTAGTGTTACTACTCCTTTTTCCTACCTTATTTCATCTCACTCATTTTTTAGATTATTTCCAGAAGGAGAAGCCTTATGTGAATTGTGATCATGTATCTGACATGAATGAACCATGTCCTTGACATTCCTTCCCACAATGAGAGGAGAGCATCAATGGGAAAACATGCTCTCAAATATTCCAGTTCACACAATATGCATAAAATAAAATACAAATATCCAAGATCCATGGGTTGTGGTTGTGCATTATGATGCCAAAATGTTGGTCGAATTAATTGCTCAATAATTCTAACATAAATCATCAAATAGGATGTTTGTAAACTTGGATATGCTACACTATATGTGCGGAGTTCAAAGCATCATTAGGATCTCTAACCTATACTAAAGGATGAAAACAGAAGGAATTCATACAAAATAGCAAACCTAGGAGATACCTGCTATCTGGGGCAGCAACACAAAGCCTTCTCACCTTGTTTACACTCTTTTACTTTGATTAGGCAGGTTATTAATGCAAAGAAGGAGAAGTTGCAATGTGTATTTAAACCCTTCAGTAAGTTATCCCTATTAACCAAATCAATAATCATGAATGCAGAAAAGGAAAGGCGAAATCAATGAGATGGTGATCATAAGGGCTGCGCAAAAATCCTCTATTGATTGAACTAGGCAATTAAATAACCAGGAACATTGAAGTGTGTGTCATTGCCCTTAAGTGAAAATATCATTGTTAGGTCCCTATACTACTAGTGTAACCCCTTATTGTTATTAGTACAACCCCCTTATTATATTGTTGTGCCCATGTAGTCCCCATATTGTTATTATTGTGCCCCATAGAAGCCCATTATTGTTATTAGTGTGCCCTTAGATTATTATTGTTATGTCGGCTCTGATTATATTATGACCCCTTAGACTCCTATATATAGAAAGGAGGTCTTGCCATTTGTATCATCGAAGAATTGTTCATTTTTGTAATGTAAAGGAGGTTGCCCCCTCGAAGAGGCTTATTTCTAAGGCGTTCATCTATCTTTTCTATCTTTTTGTGAGCTGGTTTCATAACATTTGGTATCAGAGTTGTGGATTCTAGGGTTTCGTTGCTCCAAACAGGTCATCGTGGCATTTTGGCTATAAATTTTTCGCTACAAAGTTTCATAAGCTAAAAAAAACCCATTTGAGAAGAAATGGGTCTAAACTATGCGTCCAAATTTGAGATCTTGTCTCACTATATTTTCGGAGATATGATCTGAGGAAGTTAGGGTTTTTGCAAGCTCCAAAATTTCATCTCAAACATGTCATCGTGGACTTTTCGCTATAATATTTGTTCTACGAAGGTTCAGACTCTAAAATTAAAACCCATTTGAACCGAAATCTTGGTGAAGCTTGGGTTCGAATTTCAGATATTTTCTCGCTATATTTTCAGAGATATAATCTGAGACATTTAGGGTTTCTGCAGGCTCCTGAATTACATCCTAAACAGGTGACCTTGGGAAAATCGTCATAACTTTCTCTCTGAGCATCAAATTGAAATTTCATAAGAAGTTGCAGAAAGAGGACGGACTGTAGTTTTCTGTGTATTGGTTTCAGGTCCTAAGGTTGAAACAGTGACACGAGGCACTTCATACAAGTTCGATCTACTGAACCAGTCTATAATCGGGTCATCGTGGGAGATTTGACATAACGCTTCCTTACAGAATCCAATCTTGATCAAACTTTCGGGTTAGAAAGAGGACTTAGAGGGCTACTACAGGATGAAATTTTAGAACTTGGAGATCCGAAATTATAGAGTTACAGTCATTTCAAGATCGAGCTCCTAAAATCAAGAAAAGGCAATATGAGGAAGTTTGATGGCAAGGATCCGATAAATTGGATACTACAGATGGAGCAATATTTTGATCTACATGAGGTGCAACTGTTACAAAAGGTATGTATTGCATCTTCATATTTAGAACTGGATCAATTTTTATGGTATAAAGGGTTGTGTTCTCGTAGAGCACTTGTCACTTGGTCAATTTTCATGGAAGAAATGATAGCACATTATGAGGATACAAAGAGTAACACCTTCTTTAGCCAATTGATAAATCTCAAACAAAAGGGTTCAATGGTAGAGCACATTGAGGATTTCAAAAAATTGAATATAAGGGTAAATGATATTCCAGAGAAGAAAAGGATTGATGTCTTCATAGGGACTTTAAAGGATAACATTGAACGTGAGGTTCGTCTTTGGGAACCTGATTCATTGGAGAAGGCATTCAGGTTGGCAATAAAAATTGAAAGCAAAATTATGGAAACAAGGAATCCCACCACTCATGACTATAATTATGGAAGTGTTTTTCTCCTAGCCTTCCACAACCTACAAGGTTTACACCGCAACAATTGGAAGAAAAAAGAGAAAAAGGGCTTTGTTACAATTGTGATAGAAAATACACTAAAGGTCATAAGTGTGCTGAGAAGAAATTATTTTACATAGATTATGAAGAGGAGGAAGAAAAGGATCAAGAAACATCAAAAGAAGAGGATATACACTAGGAACCAACCCCAAAGAAAGAAGAAATGAATCCGACCATATCTTGTAAAGAATTGGAAATAATTACCACTCCTCAAAATCTCAAGATAGAAGGACACATCAGGAAGAAAAAGGTTCAAGAAGTGAAAGATCACATCGAGAAAGAAGAAATGAATCCTAGCATATCTTGTAATGCATTGGCCAAAATTACCACTCCTCAAACTATCAAAATAGAAGGACATATCAAAAAGAAAAATGTTCAAGAAGTGAAAGATCACATCGAGCATCAAGAAATGAATCCGACCATATCTTGTAATGCATTGGAAGAAATTACCACTCAAACTCTCAAGATAGAAGAACATATCAAGAAGAAAAAGGTTCAAGCAGTGAAAGATCAAATCAAGCATCAACAAAAAGTTCTCCAACTTTTATAGGATAACACCACTTTGGTGCAAAATCGAATGAAACAAGAGGCAAATCAACATCGTAGTGAAAGAAGTTTTGATGTAGGCGATTGGGTATTTTTACGGTTACATCTCAAGCAAGATATTGATGAGAAGGAAACATTGGCAATACTACACGCACTTAAGAAATGGTGACCTTACCTAATGGGAAGACACTTCAAGGTAAAATTGGATCATGATAGTCTAAAATACTTTTTAGAACAAAGATTATCTTTAGAATAAAAGAAAAAATGGGTCACAAATATGTTGGGTTATGATTATGAAATCATCTACAAAAATGGGAAGCCAAATGTTGTTGCAGATGCACTCTCAAGAAGGGATGAGGATGTGGAAGCATTTTTTTTTGTTATTTCTGTTATCCAACCAGATTGGATAAATGAAGCAAGGGATGAATGGAAGAAGGATGAAGAAGTGTCGCCACTCATTCAAAAGCTGCAGAAGATCCCAGTTCAAACAATATTGTCAGAACTTGACGAGGAAGGAAAAATCATATTGGAACTTGGAGCAGTCACAGAAACAAGAACCCAACAGCTACGAAATCGATCAATTTTAGAGTATCTCATCAAGTGGAAGAACTTACTCGCTGAAGATTCCACATGGGAGGACAAGAATTTTATACAGAAGCATCAAGAACTACTCAAGTGTTGAGGACAACACATTTTGAAGGAGAGGGGCATGTTAGGTCCATGTACTACTAGTGTAACCCCTTATTGTTATTAGTACAACCCCCTTATTATATTGTTGTACCCATGTAGTCCCCATATTGTTATTATTGTGCCCCATTGAAGCCCACTATTGTTATTAGTGTGCCCTTAGATTATTATTGTTATGTCGACTCTCATTATATTATGACCCCTTAGACTCCTATATATAGAAAGGACATCTTTGTTGGGCCTCAAAATAGTCCTTATTCTCACTCCATTATTCACCAATACCTTCACATTACTTCCATATTACCTTCATGTCACCTCCATTCCACCTCCACATCATTACATTTACCTCATCATTGGGTTATAACTATGCTTTTCCAAAGTTTATTAATTCTTAACATTTTAAAGTGGATTTATGGTTAAACTTTAGAAAATAATATGCTTATACTTATACCTAACAATTAGAATGAGTTTGTTGACATGTGTAGGTACAAAGGAAGCTTCCAAGGCATCTTTATGTGGAACTCTATGTTCAAATTCGAATTTGAGAAGATCATGGACCTCACGGAGAAGATCATGGACCTCATGGAGGAGATCATGGAAGATAGGGTTATGTGTCACCATTGGTTGAGAAATATGTGGGTCAAAGGAGGGAATAGTGGGTCTACATTTATGAGTTTGTTATCATAGTTTTTGTATAAATAGGAGTACCTCCTCCATTCCAAAGAGGAGGACTCTTGGAGCATGTATCCAACTTATGATGGAATAGAATAAAGCTTCATTTTACATAAATTTCCATTCTATAGTTTTAGATATAAGTTGTCTTAATGTAGTATATGGAATAATTTGTCACTTTGTTCTTAAGAGAATTGAGCTCACTCTAAAAGGATCAAAGAAACATTTTATTTCATAATAGATCTTATTTCATTTAATTTCTTAGATGTTTTAGGGTTTGTTTGTGATTGATGAATGAGTTTTAAATTAAAACCTTATCAGCATATGAGGGGACAACCAAGGGTCTAAGTTAGGCTCTCTCTACATTTGATTTGCATGATAATTGAAATTCATTCTTTTGCTTTTAAGTTTCAAGTTAGTTCATTTCTTATGCTTATGAATGAATCTTAGTTTAGTTTGGATCAATATATGAGGGGACAATCAAGGGACTAAGTTAGTCTCTCTCTCTATTTGAATCTTAACAACAATTAAAATTCATTCTCTTGTCTTTATTTCAAGTTTTGGTTTTATGTAATCAATGATTTTTTTTCAATCTATAATACTATAGGGAAGGACAACCATGACCTCCTCAATTAGGAGCCTCTTCCCTTGCATATTATATTGAATCAGAAATCATTTAGTTAGACATAGAGTTAGTTGCCTACTCCTGCATATGTTTTGTTGGCATCATCACAAGCTTACGAGTATCCCTGGTTGATAATTTAATGAAAGCAATTTAAGCAATTGAATTGCCCAACAATCTTGTCATTTGTATCGCCCAAGAATTGTTCATTTGTGTAATGTAAAGGAGGTTGCCCCCTCGAAGAGGCTTATTTCTAAGGCGTTCATCTATCTTTTCTATCTTTTTGTGAGCTAGTTTCATAACAATCATTACTGCAAACAACACAACTGTGAGCAACAAAAAAATTCAATGATCAGAGCCAGATAGTAAATGGTGCATTCAAAGAAAATAACCTATACTTTAATTATGAATTCAAGGAAACGAAACAAATTACAATTTGCCTATAAAAATGAAGGAAAATAACTTAGCTACGCTACATTACACAAAGAAAAGGGATGGGGAAATGTGGGCTGAGTTGGTAGGCCCTCCCAATCAACACCACACTGCCTAAGAAACTACAAATTTAGAACCAATTCACACCATCAATAATCTCAAACCAACATCAACATTTGCATTGATCCAAGAATAAAATCAAAGTTACATAATCAACAACATTTTCCTAATGACTAGACTTTGAATTGCAAGGAATTGATAACCTCCTCCTTGCATTTTATTCTACTACAAATCTATAGTGATCCTCACAACAACAACCACGCTAAAACAAGCCCACCCAACTTGCTCTTTGCTCATACATTTATAGAAAAGAGAAAGAGGGACTAATTGGAACTAACTCCTCTAAGTTTGGACTGGCAATCATGGACATATTTACAAAATATTGTCTTTTATGCATTCTTGGTGGATCTTGGTTGAAGAATAAGCAAATATATGTTTACATGGGATTCATTTAACATACAATCATTCGAAAATAATTGAAATTCATTTCTCTTGCTAGTTAGATAATGATTTGGAATTTTCCTCAAAGAGGGGCACTGTTTATGACTCATGGCGAATTTGTGTATTTTGGGTAGATTGGCGTTGAATAACCCAACATATCTCTCAAACTGCATTCTTTTTGGAAAATTACCCTTATTTTACCTAATTTTCCAGACTATGAACAAAACTTGTGTTTCAAAATTTTCAGATTCTACCTCATCGGCCAAGAAATCATGCCCAAAGTTGGTTGTCTGGAAACTTTGACCTGCAACATTGTTTTAGAGTTAGAGCTTCACACATGTGACCTGGGTGTGTTCCGAATAACATAAAATTAATTTGGCACATCATCCTTCAAAAGCCATGTGGCAAAATTTCTTTTGGAAGGGTGAAAATATGCCAACCTTAGAGGTTAGTTACAAGATTGCATGTGAGTTACATAAACATAACTATGCAAAACAATCGGTCATTAGAAAAATTAACTTAAAACTCATTTAATCTATGAGAGTCTTAGGAATTAAATAAAAATATGCAACTTTTACATCGATATGCATGTCAAAGGGTTTAGGGTCCAAAGAGGTGAAAATGTATGATAAGATTACAATATGTGGTTATGAGAATAGGTTATGAGTGGGAAACAAGTCAAATGGGATGATGAAAAATATGACTAAATGAGATCCCAACAATTAACCAAACTATTACTGAGAAGGAAATGCTAGAATTATTCATGTTGTTAACAAATTTTGACATTATATTTATTGATTATGAAGTCATTGTCCACACAAATTATTCTTCCATTAGGTATTTAATGAATAAACCAATAACTAATGGTGGTGTAACAAGATGGCTATTATTGTCGCAAGAATTTAATATTCTTGTCCTAGATCAACCTAAAAAGGAAAATCTATTGGCAAACTTTCTCTCTTGCATTAAAAATCCTGATGAGATTGTTCTATTAAAGGATAGCTTCCCAGATGAAACTTTATATGCTACATTCATTAAATCCCCATGGTTTGCTAATGTAGCTATTTATTTATCTATAGGGAAACTACCATTACATTTTTTGCCATAGGAGAAGCAAAGGATTATTAGAGAAAGTGATAAATACTTATGGATCAAAGGATATTTTTTCTACATAGGGCTAGCCTTAATAATTCACACATGTGTTAGAGAAGATGAAATATTTGATATTTTAAAAACTTGTCATGATGATCGATGTGGTGGGAATTTTGTAGATAAAAGGAATGCCTACAAAATATTTTGTTTGGGATAGTATTGGCCGACTCTTCTTGGAGATACAGAAAAATATGTGAAAAATGTTGATATATGTTGGGTCCCTATAATACTAGTGATTGCCCCATTACTATTGTAGTTATACCCCTTATTAATATTGTTGTGCCCCTATTGCCCCCATATTGTTATTACTGTGCCCCATAGAATCCCTCTATTGTTATTTTTGTGGCTTTACATTATTATTGTTAGGTCGGCTGGGTTTTACTGTGACTCCTTAGACTCCTATATATAGAAAGGAGGTTTTGTCATTTGAATCATCCAAGAATTTCTCATTTGTGTAATGTAAAGGAGGTTGCCCCCTCGAAGAGGCTGAATTCTAAGGCGTTGATCTATCTTTTCTATCTTTTCTTGAGCTAGTTTCATAACATTCTGGTGAATTAAATTGATCCATGCAATTCATCCAGTAATTCGTCAATGACAGGAATGGGGAACTTATCTTTAATAGTGAGCTTGTTGAGCTCCCTATAATCCGGACACATGTGCCATGATCCATCCTTCTTGTGCACCAATACTACTGGAGTAGAGAAAGAACTTTGACTCGGTTGAATTATACCAGCCTCTAGCATTTATGCAACCATACATTCAATTTCACTCTTTTGGACATAGGGATATCTGTACGGCCTGATGTTTGGAGGAACACTTCCTGGAATTAGATGAATAGCATGATCATGATCACGCATAGGTGGGAGACCTTTGGGAGTCTCAAATACCTTGGAATGATTGTCCAGGACTTTTTGGAGATCTGGAGAAATAGATGATTCCGATGTGGAAACATCTAGCAAACATAATTGTGCAATTACACCTCTTTGCTCCTTTTTTAGAAGCTTTGTCATAACATTAGAGCTGATTATCTTTCCTGGTTTCCCTGCAATACCCCTTAATTCAACTTCCTTTCCTTCCGTAGAAAATTTGATGAAAAGTTCTTGAAAATTAAAGCTATTGTACCCAAGGATTGTAGCCATTGGACTCCTAGTACAACATCAGCACCTCCCATTGGAATGGAAAGCATTGGGCTAGTCAATACATATTCTCCCATGGATAGCTTGATATTATGGCACTTTCCAGCGCAATTTATTGTTCCTCCATTTGCAATCATCACTTGACACTCTAGTGCTAGATATAGGAAGCAATTCAATTCTTTTGCTACCTTACAATGAATAAAATTGTGGGTGCTTCCTGAATCAATCAACACTATTACCTTTTTCTTCTTGATTTGTCCTTCTATCTTGATGGTTTGAGGAGTGGTAATTCCCGCCAATGCATTACAAGATATGGTCGGATTTATTTGTTCTTCATCTAGGCTTTGTTCCTGGAGTATATCCTATTCTTTTGACCTTTCTTGCTCCTTTTCTTCTTCCTCTTCACAATCTATGTAGAATAATTTCTTCTCAGCACACTTATGACCTTTAGTGTATTTTCTATCACAACTGTAACAACGTCCTTTTTCTCTTTTTTCTTCCAATTGTTGTGGTGTCAACCTTATAGGTTGTGGAAGACTAGGGGCAACAACACTTCCGTCTTTATAGTCGTGAGTGGTATGCTTCCTGGTTGCCATAATTTTGCTTTCCATTTTTCTTGCTAACCTGAATGCCTTCTCTAATGAATCAGGTTCCCAAAGGTGAACATCATGTTGGATATTATCCTTTAAAGACCCTATGAACACATCAATCCTATGCTCCTCTGGAATATCTTTTACCCTTATGTTCAATTTTTGGAACTCCTCAATGTGCTCCATTATTGAACCCTTTTGTTTGAGACTTATCAATTGGCTAAAAAAAGTGTTGCTTTTCGTATCTTCATAATGTGCTATCAATTCTTCTGTAAAAATTGCCCAAGTGATAAATTGTTTACGAGAGCAAAGCCATTGATACCATACAAACTGATTTGGTTCCAAATATAAAGTTGCCATACATACCTTTTGTGTGTTTTGCACATTATTGAGATTGAAGAATTGCTCCATCTGTAATATCCATGTGGCAGGATCCTTGCCATCAAACTTCCTCATATCGATTTTTGGAATATGGTGAGTCTTCGATCCAACATTAGAGTCTATGGAATCATGATTAACATTTCTTTTATTCTCATCATGAGTTTCCTTTAGTACCCTTTCACCATTAGTGACCATTTCTTGTAGCAACTTATTCATATTTATCTTCAATTCTTCCATCTTATCATCCATGCCATCAATTTTAGTGTCCATGCCATTCACCTTAGCTTCCATGCCATCCATCTTAACTTCTACGCCTTTATTTAAATAATCCGTCTTAGCTTCTACACCTTTCTCTAAACCATCCATCTTAGCTTCTACATCTTTCCTTAAACCATCCATCTTAGATTCTGTTGCTTTGTATCTGATAAACAGACACAATGGGTCAAATGGTTGCCTCTGGCTGAATGGTGGTATAACACTTCCTTCCATACAGCAACAAAAATGACCCCATTTATGGCACTTTATGGGTATCAACCACCATCCATCACATCATATTTAAGAGAAAATTATAAGGTTCAGGCAGTGGAGCATCACATCGAACATCAACAACAAGTCCTCCAACTCTTCAAGGATAACCTCGTGTTGGCACAAAATAGAATGAAACAACAGGCAGATCAACATCGCAGTGAAAGAAGTTTTGATGTAGGTGATTGGGTATTCCTACGGCTAAAACCATATAAGCAAATGTCCCTCAAGCAAGCTAAGAAGGATAATAAATTATCACCAAAGTATTATGGTCCGTACAAGGTGTTGCAAAAGATTGGTACTATGGCATACAAATTGGAGCTTCCTGTAGCTTCTCGATTGCACCCAGTTTTCCATGTTTCATGTTTAAAGAAGGTTATAGGCGACAAGCTCCTAGTTCAAACAATATTGCCAGAACTTAACGAGGAAGGAAAAATTATATTGGAACCGGAAGCAGTCACAGAAACAAGAACTCGACAGCTACGAAATCGATAAATTTCGGAGTATCTTATCAAGTGGAAGAACTTATCCGCTGAAGATTCCACATGGGAGGATGAGAATTTTATGCAGAAGTATCCAGAACTACTCAAGCGTTGAGGACAACACTTTTTTGAAGGAGAGGGGCACGTTGGGTTCATTTAATACTAGTGATTACACCATTACTATTGTAGTTATACCCCTTATTAATATTGTTGTGCCCCTATTGCCCCCATATTGTTATTACTGTGCCCCATAGAATCCCTCTATTGTTATTTTTGTGGCTTTACATTATTATTGTTAGGTCAGCTGGGTTATATTGTGACTCCTTAGACTCCTATATATAGAAAGGAGGTTTTGTCATTTGAATCATCCAAGAATTGCTCATTTGTGTAATGTAAAGGAGGTTGCCCCCTCGAAGAGGCTGAATTCTAAGGCGTTGATCTATCTTTTCTATCTTTTCTTGAGCTGGTTTCATAACAATATAGCTATCAATGGATGGGCCAACCAATAACAACAAATGAAATTCCCCTTTAGCCACAAGTTCTTGTAGATCCTTTCAAGAAAGTATTACCAACCAAGGAGCACAATTTAATTCCAAGCTAGTGAAAGAATTTGTTGAAAATATAAGATTAAACCCCACAACTCTTCTCTTTGTAATCTATAGGCAATGCCCAAATGGAATCTGTAAACAAGGTGTTGGAAGTAATCATGACAAAGATAATATAACTTCATTAGAAAGATCAGATAAATAGGCTTCTAGAATCTTTGTGGACCTATAGGATAACATTGAAGGATAATGATGGTTTCACCCCCTATGAATTGGTATATGGTAAGAAAGTCCTCCTTCTAATTAAATTTCAAATCAAAACTTTCAAAATTGCAGTTGAATTATGAATGAGCTTGACTGAGGCACACAAGGAAAGGATTATGTATCTAAATGAGTTGGATGAGATCCAACAAGATGCTTTGCAAAAAACTACTTTGTTTTAGTAGCAACGGACAAAGTGGCATGATAAGTTTATAAAAAAGAAACAATTCAAAGTTGGTGCTTGGGGCTTACTCTTTCACTCAAAGTTTAAAGATTTTAGGGGAAAACTTACCACTTATTAGCTTGGGCCTGAGGAAATTGTATAAGTATTTGAAAATGGTTCTATAAATATAAAGACAATTGATGAAAAAAGAGTTTCATTTGTGGTTTGGCCATAGGTTGAAACTCTACAATAAGGCAATCTCTCGAGAGAAATTTATTTAAATATTAATTCAACAAGTTAAGATGTAAGTTGTGGATGAAGGGAGTGATACTCCTACGCATCTTCCATCTTGAATTTACTTTTTCAAAAAAATGCAAAAAAAAGAAAAAAATAGTAAAAATTCTAGGTTTCTCAAACAAACTAGACTTAATATTTTTTTTGTTGGAAAATCAGAAAATTAGCTAACAAAATTTCTCAATAAAAATACATGCTCAATGATTACCGTATTTATTAAAATCTTGTGATCAATTTTTAAATTTAGGAGATGACATTCTGATAAGATCTGAGCAATAAAAATAATTTGTAAAAGACATTTCAAAGTCTAAACACTTTCAACATTCATTTCAAAAAGGATCTTGTTGGCATTATGGCTCTAGTGTTGTCCTTGATGGCAACAATAATAGTTCTTAATATATAAATCACATAGAGAAGTGCAATAACCAATCCTTTTATAATCCCATATATATATATATATATATATATATATATATATATATATATATATATATATATATTAACAATGGCGCAGTGCATATACATGGTCACAAGAGCAGTGAACCAATGTCTGGCAGATATAGGGTCGCGCGAATACAACACTTAAAGGATGAAATCCTGTCACTTGACAAAAACTAAGAGATGAACTTAAGGAAAATCCGTTAGCTAACAATGTCATGCCAAAGATTATATCCAAGAAGGATAAGAGGAGCACTCAATGGGAATATGTGCGCTAGCTAGGACTAGGTTGACGTATGGAGCCCAACAAATCAAAGGCTAGTGGGCCAAGTATTCAATAAACAAACACATTCAAATGAAGGAATGGGTCTCGTCCAGAGAATCTACCCCGAAAACTTTATAAATTCTTTTTTTCATTGCGTCGAGCCATGAGGAGTGGGCCTATGAGGTAGTGGGCCAGGTGTTTAATGAACAATAGAATAACATGGAGTATTACATGGTGCAGCGGGCTCCACATGGAGGCTTTACCCCGATGACTCTTACAAGTGATTTCTCCCATCCCGTCGGGATACCAAGGCCAGGTTGACAACATTTGACGGAGGCTTGATACAGTGATATGAGGTTCAATGGTAAGTTCCCGGGATCTAACCCGCGAGATGAGGGTTCAAATCTCATTGAGTATATATATGACCTGTTGTGTCTTGGCTAAAAGAGTAGGCAACCCCATAGTGGATGTCTCGGCTCTTGTTGAGGCATAAGTTTCCTGCTATTGTGCGGCTTGCAGAAACATTTGACGAAGGCTTGAGTGGTCCCTGCCTGGAGAGTCATTCTTGGCGTTAATTATAACCCTGCTTCTAGATTGGGTTCGCAGGTGGGCCAACTTGGTGGGGTTTGGACCTAGAAGACATACCAACGAAATTTTGCATAACGTCAATCTCCTTTGAACGTGGTGACGTGGACGTTGACCATGTAATGATTAATATTGGAACCACCATCGACAATTACATGCAGATGTTTGAAGAAAACTATGGTCACTGGGGATGTGATTACAGGGACGAAGTTGCGTAGGCTAGATCCTAAGGAGATAACGAGGTCCACAGATGTCCCAATACGCAAAGGGGTATAAAAGAGAAGGTTTAAGGGAAAAACCACTATTACGACAATGAAAGAAAAAGGGTGGAGTTTAATATTAGGGCATATGTTTAGCGCCCATGGTTATTAAGCCTCCCACTATAATTTATGTTCCTCGATTGAAGGAAGCGCCAATCTGTTAAGAAATATGGGCACTGAGGGGATTTTTTCTCATTAAAATTTATGCGCAAGCTTGTATTGATACTGGTCAAATTTTACAATGGTATTTTTGCCTATGATAAGCAAAAGTCAACGATTTTTACCCTTGGTATTGAGGGGATCAAATAGCTATAAAAGGAAGATCAATTATGAGCTAAGTGTGTGCAATCAATGGAATCTTTGTGAAGTGTATTTTTCATGTGCACACTGATGATGGATCAAAGCTTAGACCTGAAGGAATGGTGATAGATATAAGTTTTGGAATGAAGCTATGACTGAAGTTTTTGTTTGTTGCAGGAGTTAGTGTTGTATGAGAGAACAATTGTCTTGGTTTGCTAATGATTCTTTGCAAAGATCTGTGTTACAAGAGTAGATACACACATTTCGTAGATATGAAGTTAGATATGTATGATGACATTATTTGTTGTGCAGAGAAGAATTATGATAGAGATGAGCAATATGAGAAGAGTAATAATATAGCATTGTCATGCTTTAAGAACTTCAAATATCTAGATAGGATTTGCATACACCTTGTGACAGTGATCAATATATTGGATAGAATAACATTTGGATCTAATCTTGTCTATGCTAATTGATGTTGCAAGACAAAAATCTAATAAATCTATGCTAGAAATTCCTTAAAAAGAATTTCACAACTGACATGTTTAACGCACATGAAGGTGTTTGGATGAATTGATTATGCAAATATTTATGATGGTTGTAGTATGCAGTGACAATATATTCTTGGTAATAGAAGGATTAATAATGCAGTGACTTGTACTGGTTAATGATATTAAATGTATGTGCTTCAGAGAATAATGACAAAGATAACATAACATCTTGTATTCAGAAATGGTGATTTTACTTATACAATGAGTGTAATGTGACATTGAACTATATTGGTCGCTCTATACTTGTGTTGACTGATGTTGCAAGGAAGGAGTGTTTGCAGAAACTCCTGAGGATGTTTACATGAGGATATAATGTTGATGTATGACATCTTATGCAGAGAACATAATTGAGCTAGAGATATGAAGCTAAATATTGAAAATTGGTATTGCTACAGTGATCTTTTATGATATTAATATGTTGTTTCTTGATCTTCTTCATGATGGTGATATGATGCATCTATTATGGCACTTAAGCTAGGGTTTATAATTTTGGGTATCCTTATATGACTTGGGTTTGCACGACAATGTTTGAGATTTTATGACCATTCTCATATCTTTTATATGTTATTGTTGATATATTCAAATTTGAATTAGTACACTTGGCAGTTTGACTTGGCATTTAACAACAGACTTAGTATGAACTAAATGGCATCATTTGAAAAAGTTAGAATTTTCTTGGTGATCTGATTAGTTTTTCCTATGACTTGAGTATGACAGTTTGTATGGTAAAATTTGCAAGGGAATAATGGCTTGACTTAATTGATAGTAGTACCATTGGTTGTAGTTGACAACTGTCTTGGTACTCAAATTGGGAGTTTGATGTAGCACATTGAATTGATTGTGAGGATGACACTTGGCATCTATGAGACTTAGTGATTTAGTCTTGGCACAACAATATTAAGTATTGATTCAGTCCGATATATTGTTTTGATTGCTTTACTTGATATTTAGACTTGGCATTCACTGTTTGGTTTTGGCTGCAGTATATTTAGATGTGAGTGATTTGCTTCAATATTCAGTGGTTTGATGACTCAATGACTCAATTGGTCCACATTGCTTCAGTAATTCAACATTCAGGGTTTCAATTGATATATTGGTTTGATTCAGTAGTTTGGGATATTGTGATTCATTATTGGTATATGGTTTGTGTGGGTGGTGGCCTACATGATATTGATGGTTAATTTACATGTGGGTCCAAAATGAAAATTATGAAACAAGTTCCACGAAGTGTTGAGGGTTATGACCTTCATTGAGGGGGTAGGAGCTCCCTTCTGGTAGGAGCCAGTAAATGAGATTTGGGTGTTGTAGCTCCCTTCTAGTGGGTGCTGCAGGTAGGAGCCTGCTTGCTAACAAGATTTTGTGCCAGTACAAAACCAAGATGTAAAAGCATTTTCTTTATATAATAAGAAGACAAATAAGACAACAACATTGGTTTTCTCCCACACTGGGTTTCCACCTAAAATCCTGGTGTCCATATGTGTTTGATGTGTTAATGTGTGTTTACATGTCTTATTGTTGATGATGCTCATGATTTATTTAATAAGATATATATATCTCTAACTGAAGTCTTGGTTTAAAGATAAATGTGAATTGAAGAATAAATTAAGTGAAACGAAACACTGATTCACCCCTCGCTCAATATTTCTAACAATTGGTATTAGAGCCACTTTCTCCAATAACAACTTGACCACTTGAGAGTAGATCGGGGACAATGGGAAGGAAGCATAAGAAGAAGGCAACACAAAGGAAGAGGTCAAGCCAGGAAAGCAGTGACAATGATGTATCTGATGTCATGGTAATATTTGCATTCATAGATCAAGGTCCATTAGTAGCAGAACAAGTCAAACTAGAAGTTATGAATAATAAAGGTATGCTCATGTTCAACAATACTAAATATTAGGAATGGAAAGAAAACATGAAGTTAATGTGCCTCAGATATGATATTTGTCATTTATCCTGTAATGGTTATACAAAAACCCCTCCATCAGAACAAGATCTTTAGAATAATAGATAGACATTAAATGCATTTTCTTGTAACATATATGATCTGGTTCTAGAGAAAGTGATGCATTGTGAAACTGAAAAAGAAGTATGGGATAATCTGTAGGCCATTCATGAAGGAGAAGGAAAACAAGTAAAGGAAAATTTCTCATCAGGTAATTGTGTTCCTAAGACATTAAATGAATCTAAAGGAAAGTATGGTTTGTCAGATGATGAGAATGATCATGAAGGGACCCTTCTTATATTAGATGGAGTTACTAATTCAGAAGAAGACATGTCAGAAGAAGTGTTTAATCTTAGAAGAAAACTTGCTTCTGCTTTGAAAAAGATTAACAATATTGAGAATAAGTGCAGGAATGTAGAAACAAGGATCATGATGAATCTACTGTAATTGAGAAACTTAATGAAAGGAAGCAATATTGTGAAGGACTTGAAGCTGAGATAATCTCTATAAGATCATATATTGAAAAGTCAAATAGGAAAAACGAGGAACTAATTCAAGTATTTGAAGAACAAGAGAATGAGTTGAAGGAAGAGATTATCAAATTAAGAACGCAAGTAGAAGAAGGAAGAAAGATTGAAGAAGGAATGAGGGAAAAAAACATGGAAAAGGAAGATTAATGTCAAAAACTTGAGGCTGAGGTAAGCATGCTAAAAGGTAAGTTAGAAGAAAAAGACACACATTTGAAATTCTAGGATAGTACCACGAAATTGGATAATCTTCTTAATAGTCAAAGACCCCCTTTCATCGTTTGAGAATATGATCATATGGTGAGAGCTGCGCTGCTTCAACCCTAGCCGCGCCCGACTGACTCCACACTTCGTGCGATCTTTCCCCCATGGAGCTTGGAGGTGGCCCTGCGACCCCTCCTCCCCTGCCTCTGGAGCTCGAAGCCTTCAGAACTTTAGTAGCGCTACAGGAAAACACTAGACCACGAGCACGCAACAAAAGTTTGTAAAAAAACTGGACAACATCCCCATGGTGACCTTGCCTGTGGAGGAAACCTACAGATCAGCGTTGAAACTAGCAGAAAGAGGCCTCATCGGCCAGTTTACGGGATTGTGGCCATCCTCGAAAGCAGTGGAAGAATGGGTTAACGGAAACTGGATACCACTGGTCAATGAAGGAATAAAGACTCACTTTGTAGGCAAAGGGTTCTTCGTTTTCGTGTTTGATAACGCAGAGGACAGAAGCCTGATCTTCAGAAATGGGCCATACTTCATGGGTCCCCAAGGCCTCTACTTGAACAAATGGTCCCCAGATTTCGATCCAGCACAAGATGTGCCCAAGGCAGTCCCTGTATGGGTGCGTCTCCCGCACCTTCCCCTTCATTGCTGGAGTCAGAACTCGCTACAATCCATCGGCAATGCCCTAGGAAGATACATAGATCAGGCACCGAGGAAGGATCAATTCTCCTGTGCTCGAATCTGTGTAGAGGTTGACCTGGAAATCGGGCTACCAGAAGCAATAAAACTATCGGTGGCAGATTGGACACATATCCAAGAGCTCGACTACGAACAATTTCCCTTCAAGTGTCGACACTGTCACGAGTACGGGCACTTCGCAAGATACTGCAAAAAGAGAAATGATGAGGTACCAGAGAAAGAAAAGGGCGAACAATGGAAACAAGCAAAGAAAACAACAAGCAGCAGGCAGAACAACAAAAATAAAGCTAAAGAGACAGAGAATAAAGTAGGACATGAAAGTGCAAGCAATCAAAACACTGGAAGCAAAGATACAATTAGCATTGAGGGGGACAAAAACCCCTTTGAATCTCTTAAGGATCCTCCAGAGACAGAGTGAGAAGATCCACCTCAGCTGGAGAATAACGACACCTTAGAGCCAAGTAATAACCCAATCCCAAACCCAAGTAATACTTCCTCCCATTCTTACGTAGATATAATCAAACAATAGAAGAAAAACACAGAGAATATGGGCTCATCAGATGATGAAACATTTGAAAGACCAACAAAAAAGGTTGGAGGAAGAACAAACAGGGAAACCAGGGAAGAAGAGTCAGAAAGGCAAAAAACCCTAGGCAGTCAAGCTACCATAGAGTGACACTTGGGAGGAATACCAGGCCAAGGACCCCCAAGGGAGGATGGCCTACCCCATCAAGTGGTAAATGATGCAACTGATTTCTTGGAACTGCAGGGGTTTGGGGAATCCCACTAAGGCAAAAGCCATAAAAGATCTGTTGAAAATGGAACCCACAGACATCCTCATGCTCCAAGAAACAAAGGTAGAAGGGGAGATCCTTCTGAATACCAGTAACATCAAATGGAAATTCGACTCTGGAAAGGTTGTCAGTGCAAGAGGCACGACTGGAGGAATAGGAACATTCTGGGCAAAAAACTCCTTTTCTCTAGAAAGTTCCTTCGAGACCCAGCACTGGATATTTACGGAACTGCGCCACATAGCAAGCAATCTCAACCTAGCCTTGTTTAATATGTATGTTCCTGTTCACTACGAGGAAAAGAAAGAGTGCTGGAAGACACTCTCGGAGTTTCTAGATCATATCAATCCCAGGAACATAGTTATAGGAGGCGACCTAAACATAATTCTTGATCCTAAAGAGAAGAGAGAAGGGACTTACTCAAGAGACCCTTTTCTCACCACAGTGGAGAATATGATATTACAGAAGGATTTAGTAGATTTCAAGCCAGTCAAAGGAAAATACACTTGGACCAACAACAGAATAGGAGAAAATCATATCGCAACAAGGCTGGACAGATTCCTCATCAGTAGCTCTATAATGATGGGGAAAAGAATAGTTATCAATAAGATTCTTCCAAAGCTCACCTCGGATCATAAACCTGTTCTACTCTGCCTGAAAGATGAAGAAGACCTAGGCCCTATCTCCTTTCGCTTCAGTCCTCTTTGGGCGGAAAGAGAAGGATTCTTTGAAACAATTCAAACAGCATGGAGAACAGAAGTTTCAGGCTCCCCAAGCTATGTGTGGGAGCAAAAAATGAAAAATGCAAAGAAGGCCCTAAAAGAGTGGATAAAGAAACCTATGAAAACTCCCACTAGTCAGAGGAAAGAGGCTGTCATCCGGCTAGAAGAAATGCAATTTGACTTGGAAGAGAAAGATATCAACCCCATGGATTTAGATCAAGAAAAATCTGCACAAAGGAAAACATATTGCTCCTTCAAAAGTGAGGAAGAGTATTGGCGCCTAAAGTCCCGCAGCTTGTGGCTTAAAGCTGGGGACAGAAACACCACATACTTCCATAGACAGTACAGGGCTTGACTTACTCGAAACCACATAGCAGAAATCACCACATCTGATGGACATGTTTGCAAAGGATTTGGACAAATCAAGGAAGCTGCAATGAAACATTTCCAGACTCTCCTTACAGCAAAAAAGGATGGGAGTGAGGAAGATATATCAGAGTTCCTCACAAATATTCCAAAGCTAATCAGCACGGAGGATAATGAAAACCTTACGAGCCCAGTCACGGAAGAAGAGGTATCCAATATTGTCTGGTCTATGGAGCCAGACAAAGCGCCAGGACCTGATGGATTTTCAATCCACTTTTATAGAATCTGTTGGGAGTTAATCAAACCTGATCTCCTCAGAATGATACGTGGATTTATGAGAAAGGCAAAGATCGGGGGTGGAATTAACTCAACCTTTCTCGCTCTAATACCTAAGGAAACAAATCCAGGATCATTGGACAGATACAGGCCGATCTCACTGTGCAATGCGTCCTACAAGATAGTGGCCAAACTTCTGGCGAGCAGAATCAAGCCTCTCCTGCAAAAGCTCATTTCTCCAGCCCAAGGGGGATTTGTGAAAGGAAGACACATCCTGGACAATGTTATCCAAGTCCAAGAAGCCCTGCACTCGAGCCATTCATGCAAAGAACAAGGTATGCTTGTAAAATTGGATATGTGTAATGCTTTTGATAGAGTTAACCGCTCCTTTTTGTACAAGGTCCTTTCAGCCTTTGGCTTCAATTAGAACTTTATAAATTTAATTAAAGCCCGCCTATAGAAGATCTGGATAGCTCCAATGGTAAATGGGAGACCAACAAATTTCTTTTTAGCCACCAGGGGATTGAGGCAGGGCTGCCCCCTGTCTCCATTTCTTTACATCCTGATGGCAGATTCCTTGAGTAGAAAATTGATCATGGAAAGACAGAATGGTAACCTCCCTGGAATCAGAATTGTGAAAGAAATTGAACCAATGAACCACGTGTTATTTGCTGATGACTCACTGTTGCTTGGGGGCGCATCTCCACGAATTGGGAACTCCTTCAGAATCATACTCAAAAAATACTGCAGCATCTCTAAAGCGTTAATCATCGAAAGGAAAAGCACTGTCTATGGATGGAATACAGAGCAGCAAGCTATCAACAGAATTGCCAGCGATCTGGGTTTCTTTGAAAGAATAACTTCGGCGTAAATCACATGTAGATAGACATTTGTCGACGCGTTTCGAACCAACTAGTGTGGTTCATCGTCAGGACAAGTTGAAGAAACAGATCCAGCTTAGCATGATAAATAGTCTGAGCAGAGTCTCCAACGGCTAAATTGACTAACGGCTAATTTTGACCTTAGGACCCAGGTCAAATTATTATTTATTAATTTAATATTATTATTATTTTTTTATTATTTTTCTTATGGAAATAAGTTAAATTAGGTAAAAATACATAAATAATTTTAATGGTTGGTTTAAAAAAAGGAATTTATTTATTTATTTAAATTTATATATATATATATATATATATATTAAAGTTGTAATATTAGGTTATTAAGATAAAAGTTAGGATTAATAATTTCAATGGTTAGTTTGAAAAGATAATTTATTTATTTATTCAAATTATTTGATACATACATACATATATATATATATATATATATATATATAATTAAAATCATAATACTAGGTTGTTAACTGACGAGTATTTTCATTCAATAATAATTTAATGGTTAGTTTATTTTTATTATTATTATTTATGGAAATCAGTGAAAAAATATATAAAAATAATTTTAAAGGTTGGTTAAAGAAGTAATTTATTTATTTATTTAAATTATTTATTAATAATTATATATATATTTTAATTAAAGTTATAATATTAGGTTATAAAGATAAAAGTTAGGATTAATAAGTAAAATAATTTTAATGGTTAGATTAAAAAGATAATTTATTTATTTATTTAAATTATTTAATAATTTACGGATACGCAGATTGGGACAAGTTCAAATACTTGGGTCTCCCAATAACAATGGGATCCAACAGGAATCAACTGTGGGAAGAGGTGATATCGAAATTTAAGAAAAAGATCGCAGGGTGGGGGGGCTATTGGCTTACCACAGGAGGTAAACTCACGCTCATTAGATCGGTCCTCTCTGCATTGCCAACGTTTCAGGCCTCCTTAATGCTGGCCCCAAAGCAAATCTCAGACCAAATCTCCAGCCTCATGCGAAATTTCCTGTGGAATGGCGGGCGAGGAAATGATAACAGGTTCCATCTAATTAAATGGGAAACAACGAAAAGACCTATAGAGGAAGGCGGCCTCCAAATCCGAGACCCTCTACAAGCAAACGTAGTGTTGGGTTGTAAATTACTGTGGCAATTTCTTGCTGAGCCCAATCACCCAGTCAGCCAGATATTAAAATACAAATACCTCAAACACCAGTCAATCAGATCCTTCATCCCGGAGAAAGCTCCAAAAGGAACGCAAGCCTGGAAGCTATGCAGCAAAGGCATCGATTTCTTCAGAACTCACCTGTACAAAATTCCTGGGAATGGCAAAAACACTCTGCTATGGAAAGACAGAGTCATGGGCCACCCTCCTCTGAATGAAAATAGTGAAATCGCAGAGATTAGAGCATGGCTATAATCAAAAGGAATTAGAAAGATCGAAGACATCTCCGGTTGGGATAACAAAGGAGAATGGCAATGCTGGATCTTTCCCAAGGCACCAGCGCATTTAATCCCTCAGCTACACGCCCTCAAAGAGGCAATTTCAGACTTCGCTCCAGTTCACAAAGATGAAGAAGACACCTGGGGATGGGGAAAGACGGGGGTATACACAGCAAGACAAGGATACCTACAGATGCAAAGCAAAAAGGACTCGCCTCATCCGAAAGAAGTGTGGAAGCAGGATTAGGACAGTTTTAACATTCCCAAGATCAATTTTTTCTTTTGGACTCTGTTCCATAACAAAATCCTGACCGGAGAAAACCTGTGCAAGAGGAATATAGCAGGCCCCCATCGATGTGTTTTATGCAAAAATGCACTGGAAACCTCAGATCATATGTTTATTAATTTTGAATACGCTAAGAAGGCTTGGTCTATCTTTCTGTCTGGACTAAATGTGAGACCCTCAACTCACAGTAGAGTTGCAGATATGTTCTCCACTTGGAAAATCAGTTATTCTCACAATATCGCTGGAAAATCTCTATGGTATAAGGTTTGGATTGCTGCCCCAAAATATGTATGCTGGAAGCTATGGCTAGCCCGGAACGAAATCATCTTCAACCAAAATGAAATACCAGCAGAAAAAGTGGCAGAACAGGCAAAGAAACTCCTTTTAGAAACCCTGAAACATTCTTCAGTAAAAAATGACAACTCCCTTCGAACAGAGGAAAGGGCATGGCTGGATGACTTCTCTTACAACACTAGACCTTCAACAATCACTCAGCCAACCCATAAGGAAAGATGGCAGATTCGAGAATCCGAGGATAGATTTCAGCAGTGGTGGAAATCCCAGGGCAAGTGCACTATCTTCTTTGACGGTGCCTCAAAAGGCAATCCAGGCACATCTGGAGCAGGAGGGGTAATCTTCTATCCGAACGAAGAAAAAGAAGATTTCAGTTGGGGACTTGGTATGAAAACCAACAATCAGGCTGAAGTTCTTAGTCTCTTAAAAGCCTGCCAATTAGCCAGAAAAGAAAATCAAAGATAAATCCTTAGTTTTGGGGATTCAGAATTGCTGATAAAGTCATTATTAAGCAAGAAAAGGTTTAAGGATCCAGCATTAAACAAACAGCTCTCAAGAGTGAGCATAATCCTGGAGGACTTCTCCTCAGTGCAAACATTTCACATTCTCAGAGATCTAAACAAGGAAGCGGACAGATTGGCAAACATAGGATGCACTCAACAAAGTGGAACGATCAACATAAACGCAGGTGCTTTGAAAGCGGAAATCATCCCTTAACCGGGAGAGGAGCTCATGTAAAATCCATGAATTGTAATTTGGTTGATTAGGCTTTGCCCAGCCTGGAATATTCAATAAAACACAACCGTTTCAGTTAAAAAAAAAAGAAAAAAAGAAAAAAAAAACTTGCTCCCAACAATAGAAACAACAATCGATTTTCTCTTTTGAACAATGATATTGAATGTTTTATCTGTCATAACTATGGACACATTGCAACCAATTGTATAAGAATATTGTTCAAATCTAAAACAAATAGTTATTCCACAGGAAGATCATCGGCTCCCATGTATTCAAGGTTCTTTCAAGGGTATTGTTTTACTTGTAATGTATTTGGTCACAAAGCTATTGATTGCAATAAGAGAAATATGAAGCGGAAATATTATGATTCCCTTGCTCCTTTCTCTAGTCATGTAAGGTGTTATACTTGTAATAAGTTTGGACATGTAGCAAAAGAATGCAGGAACAAGACAATGCATTCATTCAAACAACATGCAAACTCTCTCCAAAGCAAGCAACTTGACAAGAATCTTGTTATTAAAAGACATGAAAAAGATGGATAAACTAGCACTAAGGTAAAGCAGAAGGAAGAGAAACAGGTAAGGTGTGGTTTCGCTTTATGCACATTTGAAGAAGAAGATGAATAATACATAAATAACGAATGCTCTCATCACATGTTTGGAAATAAGGACAAATTCTTCTATCTCAAAAACAAGAGTGGCAAGATTATTCTTGGAAATGGTACATCTACAAAGGTACTAGGTAAGGGTAATCTTGATGTTTATGTTGATATTAAGAATAAATAAGAAACTAATGTTCGTTTGGTAAATGGGCTAAAGGAGAATATTCTAAGTGTAAGCCAAATAATATATAGAGGGAATATAATTGTATTTACATCAACTGGATGCAAAATTATAGCAGAATAAACTGGAAAAAATATAGCTAAAGGTTTTTGAAATTCAGACAATTTGTATGTACTAAAGAAAAATCTAGGCAAAAATAAGAGGTCTAGCACCTCTTCTTCAGATTCAGAGTAAAGGAAAATGGTCCCCATTGCAGTCTATTTCTAAAAGGAGCAATCAAGTCCACAAGGTCAATGGTGCATGATCTTAGGGAGAGCTTTGCATTGATGATGATTTCATATTCTTCTCTTTTTGGTACTAACACTATACCTGTGATGATATGATATATGCTTCCAACACCTCATTGTTGGAATTATGGTTATGATTGTCGATCTATGCATATATTATTGGTGATGAAGAATTGACATAGGTTCAGGGGGAGCATCCTCTATGTGGTTGATTATTGGGTCATGATGATGAATGGTTATTGTTGTTGCAAGTCTTCCTACATTATTTTCTATTGGAAGAAAATGATGTTTTCACTATGTCATGGTTGATTATTGTTGTTGATCGGTCTTCTTTCATCTCTTAGTGATGACTAACAAATGGGTTTTTGATACATGAAAATTGATTAATCTGATGATTGGATGTGATGAGTTATGCATCTATTATGAATTTATGGTGAAGTACTGACACAGGTTCATGGGGATCCACTCTTATGGTTCCATTAGTTTATTATTATGGGAACATATGATATATGGTTATCACTACTGTCATTGGTACATTTCTTGCTATTGGAGGATAAACGTTGATCACTCTTCTGCTATATTTGTCATTGCTAATTGGTATGATGGTACGTGGATATAAATATTTCAGATGCTATGATGGATGGTTATCTATATGGTAATAGATACATGTGTTAAATGCCTTCCCTTCTATTTGGACAAGAATATTTCAAATGATTCCAAGCTATTGCATTACATAGTTGGTTGATATACTTCTTCACATATCTTTTGATCAAAGTGATATCATATGCTACTATTGATGGATATCTGATAATGATGAAGTTGGACTTGTTAATGGAAGTATAGTCATGGATGTACTTCTTCTTGTTTCATTCCTCCTTGTACTTTTATTGCTTATCTCTAGAGGATCCAATAGATGCTCAGGGGGAGTATGGTCAGTTGAGCTATTTGATTCACATGTTGCACATGAAAAGTGGAGCTCTTCTCTTGGTTCAACTCAACCCTTTTCCCTTGATGTCAAAGGGGGAGAGAGACTTGGTGTGTTTCCATCAAGTCCAAAGGGGGATATTGTTGGCATTATTGCTATGGTGTTATCCTTGATGGCAACAATAACTGTTCTTAATATAAAAATCACACATAGCAGTGTGATAACTAGTCCTTCTATAATCACCATCGTTTTATATATATATTAACAATGGCATAATGCAGATACATGCTTGTGAGAGTAATGAATCAATGCTGCGCTAGGGTCGTGCAAATGCAACAATTAAAGGACGAAAGCCCATCACTTGACAACACCGGGAGACAGACATAAGGAAAATCCGTCAACTGACAATACATGGCCAAATATTATATCCTGGAAGGATAAGGTGGGTTGACTGGGACCGGATGACACACAAAGCCTAACCAATCAATGGTTGGAATAGTGGGCCAAGTATTCAATAAACAAACACATCAGATGAAGGAATGAGTCTCGCCTGGAGAATATACCTCGACGACTTTATAAGCATTTCTTTTCATTGCGCCGAGCTACGAGGAGCGCGCCTGTGTGGTAGTGGGCTAGGTGTTTGACGAATAATAGAATAACATGGAGTATTATGTGGTGCAGTGGGCTCCACCTGGAGGCTTTACCACAATGACTCTTATAAGTGATTTCTCCCATCGCATCAGGCTACCAAGGCTGGGCCGAAAACATTCGACGGAGGCTTGAGCGGGCCCCACCGGGAGACTCCTTCCTGGTGGCAATTATAACCTTGCTTCTGGAACAGGCTCACTAGTTGGCCAGCCCGACGAGGTTTGAACCAAAAGACATACCAGCAGAATTTTGCATAGTGTCTGACTCCTTTGAATGGGATGACGTGGAAGTTGACCATGCATTGATTAAAATTGAGACCATCGTCGATGATTACATGTGAGGGTCTGAAGAAGAATATGGTCACCGGGGATGTGATTACAAGGACGGTGTCGCATAGGCCCGATCCTAAGGAGATAAAGAGGGTCGTGGAGCTCCCGATACCAAAAGTGGTATAAAAGAGAACACTTAAGAGAAAACCACTATTATGATAGCGAAAGAAAAAGGGTTGAGTTTATATTAGGGCATATGTTTAGCGCTCATGGTTGTTAAGCCTCCTACTGCTGGATTGAAGGAAGCGCCATTCTGTTAATAAATTTGTTAATAAATTTAGGCACCGAGGGGATTTTTTCTCTTTTAAATTTATGCGTGGGGTTGTAATGATTCTGGTCAAATTTTATAATGGTATTTGTACTTGTGGTAAGAAGAAATCAACGGCTTTTACCCTTGGTATTGATGGGATCAAATAGCTATAAAAGGAAGATCAATCATGAGCTAAGTGTGTGCAATCAATGGAGTCTTTGTGAAGTGTCTTTTGCAGGTGCACACAAGTGATGGATCAAAGCTCAAATTTGGAGGAATGGTGATAGATCTAAGTTTTGGAATGAAGCTATGGCTGAAGTTTTTGTTTGTTGCAAGAGTTAGTGGTGCATGAGAGAACAATTATCTTGGTTTGCTAATGACGACTTGGCAGAGATCTGTGTTATAAGAGAAGATACATACATTTCTTAGATCTAAAGTTAGATATGTATGATGACGTTGTTTGTTTTGCAGAGAAGAATTATGATAGAGATGAGCAATATGAGCAGAGTAGTAATATAGCTTTGTCACGCTTTAAGAAATTAAAGTCTCTAGATAGGATGTGCATACACCCTGTGATAGTGATCAATCATAACATTTGGATCTAATCTTGTTGATGCTAATTGATGTTGCTAGACAAAAATCTAATAAATATATGCTAGAAGTGCCTTGAAAAGAATTTCATGACTGACATGTTTAACTCAAAGGAAGGTCTTTGGATGAATTGATTATGCAAAGATTTATGATGCCTATAGTATGCAGTGAAAATATATTATTGATACTATAAGGATTGGGCATGCAATGACTTGTATTGGTTAATGATTTTAAATGTATATGCTTCAGAGGATAATGACAGAGATAACATAACATCTTGTATTCATAAATGGCTATTTTACTTATACAGTGAGTATAATGTGACATTGAACTATATTGGTCTTTCTATACTTGTGTTGACTGATGTTGCAAGGAAGGAGTGTTTGCAAGAACTCTCAAGGATGTGTACATGAGGATATAATGTTGTTATATAACCACTTATGCAAAGAAAAAATTGAGCTAGAGCTATGAAGCTAAAGGTTGAAATATGGTTATGCTACAGTGATATTTTATGATCTCAATATGTTGTTGCTTGCTCTTCTTCATGATGGCGATATGATGCATCTATTCTGGCTCTTGAGCCAGGGTTTATAATTTTTGGTATTCTTATATGACTTGGGTTTGCATGACAATGTTTGAGATTTGATGAGCATTCTCAAATATTTTATATGTTGTTGTTGATATATTCAAATTTGACTTAGTACACTTGGCAGTTTGACTTGGCATTTAATGAACATACATAATATGAACTGAATGACATCATTTGAAAAAGTTAGAATTTGCTTGGTGATTTGATTGGCTTGGTCTATGGCTTGAGTATGACATTTTGTATGGTAAAATTTGCAAGGGCATAATGGCTTGACTTAATTGATTGTAGTAATATTGGCTTGAGTAGACAACTGTCTTGGTATTCAGATTGAGAGTTTGATGTAGCACATTGACTTGATTGTGAGCATGACACTTGGAACCTATGAGACTCAGCGATTCAGTCTCGACACAACAATTTTTAGTATTAATTCAGTCCTGATATATCGGTTTGATTGCTTTAGTTGATATTCAGACTTGGCATTTAGTGATTGGTTTTGGTTGCATTATATTTAGATGTGATTGACTTGCTTCAGTATTCATTGGTTTGATGATTCAGTGACTCAGTTGATTCATAGTGTTTCAGTGATTCAACATTTAGTGTTTTAGTTGGTATATTGGTTTGATTCAGTGTTGGTATATGGTTTGTGTGGGTGGTGGCGTGCATGATATTGATGGTTAATTGATAGGTGGATCTAGTATGAAAATTATGATAGGAGGTCCACGAAGTGTTGAGGGTTGTAGCCTTCAATGAGGGGGTAGGATCTCCCTTCCGGTAGGAGCTGGTAAAAGAGATTAGGGGGTTGTAGTTCCCTTCCAGTGGGTGTTGGATAACGAGTGGAGATTCTAGCCTCCTACAGGTAGGAGCCTGCGTGATGAAAAGAGCCTACGCTAATACAAAACCAAGATGTAAAAGCATTTTCTTTATAAAATAAGAAGACAGAGATGAAAACAACATTGGTTTTCTCCCACACAGGGTTTCCACCTAAAATCCTGGTGTCCATATGTGTTTGGTGTGTTGATGTGTGTTTACATGTCTTATTCTTGATGGTGTTCATGATTTATTGAATAAGTTATATATATCTCTAACTGAAGTTTTGGTTTAAAGATAACTATGAATTGAAGAATAAATTAAGTGAAACGAAATACTGATTCACTCCCCCCCTCTCAGTATTTCTAACAAATCTTAGTGGTTAATGTTTTCTAATATTTGTAAAACGTTTTTATAAATTTCTTCTAACAACTCATAACTTATTGAAAAGTCTCCAAGAAGAAGTTAGTTTTTTCTCCAAGGAAAAGTCGTAATTTCCATCAATAAATATGAAAATTACATACTGTAGATGTTATAATAGCATATAAAAATGTTGATCACCCGCCAATCAGCTATATAAGATGTTCTTTATTATCCAAAAAAATACATAATCATATAAAAACAGTCCATCGATTCTTTAAAATATAAAATATACATAATATTTTCCTGTATAAACCAATAATATTTGCTTATCAATGATTTGAAATTGATCTAATACAAACAATTAAGGTATTACAGACTCATGTGCATGGATGTGCCTATGTTATTTTATGCAACATATCGATAAGATTGCGAAATACATAGACACTGAAACAGTTTAGAGAAAACATAACAGGCAAATATGTAAACACAACAAGTTTAATAAGGAGTTCACCCAATACTCCTGGGTTACGTCTCCCAATCCAACCTTCAGTGGTGGCCTCTCTATTATGTTTTCAAAAGCAGAGTTTTTACAACAGTGAGCTCAATTTGAGTCTCACACCACATATATGAATCAGCAAGATTGTACTTGGATCCCCCAAGTCTCTTGAGTACACAGACTCTACTCACTGAAACTCGACCTCTATTGGTCACAGTAGTATGAGCCCAATCTGAGACTCATACATGACAGGCATATGCAGAGGAGTTCGCTTGAACCTCTCAAGCCTTCTCTAGAGTACACAGACTCTCTGACTCTCTCTGGCTTTATCTGGCTTGATGCTGCCTTTGCTTTTGTAGGTAAGCTCAACTTCTTCTCTCTGCTCTTAACTAACTCTCTTTCATGCTTTTTCTGCTTGCTCTGTCTCTGTTAGTTCATGGCTTTAAAGCCATCGGCTTCTTGACTGTTCGTTTCTGCTCCTCGGCTTTCTGGTTTCCCTGCCTCTGTTTGTCTGAATCCCTCTGTTCGACGTAACCATTGCTATATAACACCTCACAGGGAGGTGGCCACCTATTATGTAATGGATGAGTGTGTCAAGTTCACTGGAAATGTTTGAACGACCGTTATTTCCGTTTGCTCCAAGATTGCCTCTGAAATACGAATCTCCGCCAACGCATCATCCATATCGGACATCAAATCTTATATAATTTTGCTTGTTTACCCCGCCAAATCCGGTCAACCATCGGATCACGCCTCCACCGTCGATCTAGGGCCTCCAGATCCAATGGTCATCGCTCATATTGGGCGGCTAAGTAGCACGATGGTTACCCGTCCGATGTGAGCGGTTTTCTCTCTCTTCCGCCGAATGCGTGGCACTCGCTGTATGGCATTGCGTAGAACTCGGTTGAAACCGCTCACCGCCTCGAGCCCTTCCGATATCCTGCCGGTTTTGTGGAATCCTGCTCTGTTGGAACCGAATTAATTACTTTTCCGCACTTCATAGTATTTTTGAGTCCGAGCGCTCGGGGCTTATCCTTCTTTGAGGGGTTTGCCCTACGATATGCGATTAGAGACTTATCGCTAATCGCATATCAGAAACTACCCTCGTTTCTCGAATTAACCTCTAGTTTTGCCAATTTGCGCCAGCGTGCATTACCATGGGCCAACGGTCTGCGCGCTTGACCGAGGGTCCTCGTTGCTCCGCACTGATCACAAATTGTCATTGTCATGAGGATATCTCTGATAAGCTTGACCTTTATAAGACTTTGAAACTTTGGCATAATTTTTAAGAATTCATGAAAACTTATAGAGTGTTCTAGGATCCAATTCGGATCAATCAAAAACATCAAAATTGGGAAATCTGATGTTGCCATATATCCAAGTTAGGAGCAATAAATATGTCTCTTGTGTGTTGTCTCTGCTGAAGTATATCATCAAAAGGACGATGATAGTACTGATAATGTTCGTGATCATTATGCTCAATTATCTGCCAAACCCCATGTGCTTGTTGTGTGCCCTCTTTGGATAGACGATCAAAAAGTGAGTTATTTTCCCTATAAGTATGTTGACAAGAAATAAAATCAAATTGTGTTTTTAGCATAATAACCTCATCCAATACGCTCATGAGTGTGTGCATGTGGCATATCGTCTGCTGATTGAACCAATCAATAATCACTCTAGAATCACCATAAACTTGTAGCTTATAACATCCTTTTTCTATGGCAAAGTGAAGGAGTAATTTAAGGCTGAAAAGTTCTACAAAATTGTTTGTACTAGTACCGAGACCAAATTTTAATTTGAAGAAATAATTGTTATTTAATTATAAAACTGCTCCACCTCCACATCTACCATTTTGAGCGGATTCATCAAAATAATCCCAAGGCTTTTGTTGATCAATGTATTCAACTATAACTATTCGGGTTCTAGATCTTTGTTCTTCCTCCGAGAGAAAATTATATATCACAACCACCTGAGCTCCAATCTATTCTGGGTGGAAATCAATGTCATGATTTTTTTTTTTCGACTCTTCCCAATCTAAATTCTCCAATAGATAAGCAAAGGGATGTTTCAAAGTTTATGTTGAGAGGCCTCCCTCCATTATGTCTTCCAAGCTTCATTGAATGTTTGTCCATGCCATCTTATACTCACAGCTAAAGCTTGATAGATGAAATTCCAAATCTAATTAGCATAATAATAGGAAATAAACAAATGATCTACAGATTCCTTTGCTTGTTTACACAAAGCACACCAAGATGGGCCATGAAATGATCTCTTTTTAAGTTTCTCTTCAGTTGGAATTTTATTTTCCAACAAACACTATAATAACAATCTCGTTTTTGTTGGACTTTTTAATTTCCATATGTGATTCCACCACCATAACTGTACCTCTGGCTCTTTATCAACATAAACTTAAATACATCCTTCCTTTGGAGTGTATTTCCCCTGTGACAAATGTATCCAAAGGAGTTCATCCCTCCCTATCATGAATCCTTACATGTGAATTTAATAGAGATTTGGTGTAGGTAGTCCACGCCTGATGCCATCAGACATGTAAGTTTAAAACCTAAGCCGATAACCAATGTTGTCCCCAAATGGTTGTGTTCTCTTGATCAACTACTTTATTTAATTTTCTTTTTCCATGCATGGCCAGGAAAATCACTAGTTCATGGGGAAGATTGTGTTGATCACCACATCTAGACCATGGGTCGATCCCAATTCAGACCCTCTCTCCTGATCCAACTCTCCATGCTAATCTAAATCTAAGGATACTGAACGAGTCTATACTACCTTCCATATCGTTGATATATTTGTTTTGCTCTTATTTTGAGGCCGAATCTAGTCTTTCAATGTTAGAGGGTATATGTATTTCCTAACTACAACCTCTGTCCATAAAATAGCAGTAGCTAATATTCTCCATCCCACCTTTGCTGCAAGTGCTTGTGAGAAACATAATAAACATTTTAACCTCCATCCTTCGCACTTTTTGGGGAGTGCTATCCTGTCCCATCTTACCCATGCAAAAGTTATGCCTTCTTTTGATCCCCTTCAGAAAAATCCACAACAACACTTTTGAATTAGGTTCAAGGTACCCTTGGGTATCCATGATAAAGACATCCAAAATACTAAGATGGCCTCCAATACAAGCTTGACGAGGAATTGTTATCCTCCACAATATCCCAAGTCTGAGAAAGGAGATCGAAGGAGGTAACCTCAGACCACTTAGGGTTCAACAAATAGCCCTGCTAACCAGAGAGGGATCTCTCTATAAAGCTCACAAGCAAATATGATTGGAGTGTGAAAAAGATATTAGGCTAGGTCTGCTTCAGCTCTAGTGTTTTGAAATTTAGTGTTTTGCTGGATCAAGAGTGAAAATCAGGGAACTAGGTCAAAAGATCAAAGGTTTCAGTTGCAAGAGATATAAAGGAGCACGGTAGGTATGCTTTTGTGATAATTTAAGAGTTGGTAGATGTAGTGTAGGGTGGAAAAGCAAAGATTCAAAATGAGCATGGAAAGCATGAAATCATTTATCAGAAGACTAAGTACACAAAATGATATTCCTAACCAAAACAAAGCTTAATTAAAAGAATTCTGCTTAAAACCTCTTAGGAAAATCACTAAAGAAGGAAGATATGGAAAAGAGACTTGTATATCATTCATATAAAACTATAACGGAGATAAAAAATTATCACAAACTCACAACATAAGAATTCCTAAATAACAGCTGCAACTTTCCTTTGATTTCCTGTAAAAGAAGATCAGTACAAGCTCCAAGTCTTTCACTCTCTGATATCCAACCTCTAATACTTCGAAATCTGAAGCATTTATAAAATGATTTACAAAAAAATATCTTGAACAAAATTCAAGATTTGTTACAAAAAGACATAAAAATAGATCAAAACTACTAAAGATATCATTTGGCTGAGCTCTGGTGCTGTTCTGGGCATTCTGGTGTAACTAATGCCTCGAATAAACATTTCTATTTTGATGAATGTAGTTGCTAAAAACGTGATGTTGTTCTCTTTTCTTTCGCTACTGTTTTTCTTTGTTAAAAGCGAGCCAGGGGGACCGATTCTTCCTCTATCGTTGATCTGAGTTGTCTGATCCAGGCCAATCAAATATGGGCTATTGATCCTTATCACAATCATATCCGGGACGGACCCATGTTGTATCGCAATCGCAATACAGAGAAGGGGCTTTTACACTAATTTTCCATGTTTTACAGATGGGAGGAACTTGAAAATTCAAGAATCACAATATATAATATATCGCATCTGGAGGGCTTATTGCAATCGCGTCCGGGAGATGGGAATTTTACCCTGTTTCATGGTGCTTTGCCGACGGACTAGAATTGATATCCCATTAAGTCGCAATATATAACATATCGCATATGGCGGGACTTAACCACAAACTGAGACTCGAAGTTTTTCAAAATCCAATTAAATATCCATGCAGGTCCGAAAGGGGGCTTTCACAATATCACAATTGCAACTGGAAGAAGGACATTGCGGGGGAGGGTATCCGGGGGCCGACACTCATTGCTGGCGGCCAGGACTCATAGCCGGGAGCCGCGACTTAATAACTAGGGGTTGAGACTCATAGTCGGGGGCCGGGACTCATAGCTGGGAGCCGAGACTTAATAGACGGGGGCCGGGACTTAATTGCAATCAATAGATGCGTAGAAACTTAACATAATAGGCAAGAGAGACTTATTAGTGAGTGGGAATTATCGCAGGATGCAGGATGAGGGGTTGATTGCGGGATGAGGGATATCGCAATCGCAAGCGAGAAGGTGTGAGGAGTGTTGTTTCATTGTTTATGTAATATGCGCTGATTATGGGCTCCAGCCTTAAAGGGACTTCAACATAGTTTAAATGGGTGCGGCTAGAGTTAATACCAAATGAAATTTTGGCTAGAGTTTTAATATTAAATGGACTTTGGGATGAGGGTAGAGTTTAGGAATTTGGATATGGAATATGAGTTGTCTCCAAGGAAAAATGGGTTTTAGCTAGGATTTAAGAATTTTCTCAAGGATAAAGGGGTTTTAAAGGGAATGAGGGGATTTATGAGGGAAGTTGAGGGAGGTATATGAAATATGAATGGGGATGCTAAAACAAGATGAAATCTCCTTGAACATCATTTTTCCCTATTACTACTCCCATGATGATGACATAAGGTGATGACATGACCCCTATATGACTCATTGATGATATGACCAAGAAACTCTTTATTGAAAAGGAGTTATGACAAGATCAAGATGTCATTGATTGACCTTGAGAATGGAGAGAGTAGCAATGACCTAGAACTGACCAATAATTAAATTTTATTTGAAAATATAACATTTGACCTAATAACCCTATCAACAACTTTGAAAGAGTACATTTGATCACTGGTGACTGGCAGGACTGACAGACACTAACATTGGCTCCAGCTGGGGATGTCAACTCCTTTAGGAGGTGTCAAGAACATCGTAGACCAAGTAACCTGATCCATTGGGCATGGAGTCAAAAAAAAAAGACCAAACTTAAAACTCAAAACTGACCGACAAACTAAAATGACTTAACTCTAAAACTGACTACTGACTGAACTTACTTATGGCAGTAGACCATCGAGATCTTAGGGACTTCACCTCGGCTTCAAATCCCGACGATAACTGCCTACCTGCTGAAGATATATATACAATCATGTGAAATGATCCCTCCAATGTCACTAATCCAGAAAATGGCTACTTACTTGAATCATGCTCACGCTTTCCTTGAGCAGGCAGAAAAAACAAAAGATAGGCAACTTAAAGTGTCTATCGAACATGTGTACATGATCCATAAATACAATAAAATTCATCTCCCTTGACGACTTCAGCAACTCGACAAAAGGATCCTGAAACTCGTGAATGACTACCTTTTCTTGATGATCAACAAGAAGAAAAGAATCTTCTTCCTTTTTAGACATTAGTTGTTTTATAAAATGAAGTTTGTCATTCTCAAGTGAAATATATGTAGATTGCAAATTTTTGGATGAGCTTCATAATGAGACTACTGCTGAACAAGACAAGGAAGCCAGCTGCTTGATCATATTCATGTCATCTTTATTTTGAAGTTCATAGTTAACTAATGGATAAGGAATTTGATCACATATATCATCCAAAAAATCAGTTATTGGGTCATGGAGAACTTGAGAGGACTGCTGCAACTTGTCATACATTGGTTCCAATGAGACTACATGATTTTCTATAAGCTTGCCATTCTTTGCTTTAGACATATAATCAAAATTTTCCTTACAAAAACTAACATGAATCAAAACTTAATGGTACAAAATTATCATGCATTAATTCACAATATGTTTCAGATTCTAAACTTTCATCTGTGATTTGAAACTCAATGTAACTTAGTGGCTGAGATTCTGGAGCGAAAGAAGCTTCCATATCACAAGTGACCTCCTCAACCGATTCATGAGAAGGCTACCCATTTATGCTGTTGACAACTCACTTATCTACTTGCTTATAGTTTTCTCTTATTTTTTCAAATGAGGAGAAACACAAGGGTAAGGAGTCTTGATCAAGAAGTTCATTGTCTTCTTCGTGCTCAATATAAAAACTGAAAGATTGTTGATTTCTAATCTTAGGAAAGTTTTCTCTCAGTAATTGAAATGAAGTCAAACATAAAGGCAAAGACCTTTCACTTGCTTTAAAAATTTATGGATTCTCTTCATTACTATCATGATTGAAATGCATAGGATGAGTGCTATCTTTGTGCTGTTGTAATGAACTTCCTCCTCCCAAAAACTTGTCGTTGAATGCCTTAAAGAATCAACCTCGATTTTGATAACATAATCATCATCATACTGATTGTACTTGGGTAACTCATCAATATAAGGAATGGAATCAAGCATACACATTAGATTAGTAGATTGATCCTCCACAGGTTGATCTACAAATCCATTTTCACAACTGTTCATAAATGAATACATAAAGCAATCATTTTATGATCTATGGTAATTGATATTAGCAGCAAAATGGTCAGGGTCAGCAACCTCTTATTCTTTTGCAATAAGTGGGACATGGTGTTTTTGAACAACAAATTCATCTCTCATGGTGATCTTTTTTATCATTTCTTCCATTTTACTTACCAAAATGTCGAGCTTCACTTCTGAAGATGTCAGGTGTTCCTTCTCTATGTTCTCCCTCTCTTCTGCCTTCAATTTTGACCTTTTGACCAACAAATTAGCTTCCACAGCTATTTCATTGTCCTGCATTTCTTCGAGTGTGGTAGGGTCCCTTTCTCTCAATTGAAATGCCATTTCCGGATCAAAGGCATCTAGGTAGTGTAAGAGAGCTAAACTGGGTGGCAGTTTGATATCAACAGGGATTGAATGGTATACTTGATTGAACCTAGTTGAAAAGTGTTGCACTGTTTCTCCTGGTTGTCTTTTCAAATGATTATATTCTTCTAAAATCAGAAAATGATTACTCTTGATCACCCATTTATCAAGAAAGACTTTCATAAATTGATGGAAATCGAAAATTCTTGCAACCG
This sequence comes from Pinus tabuliformis, assembly GCA_031772625.1. NCBI lineage: Eukaryota > Viridiplantae > Streptophyta > Pinopsida > Pinales > Pinaceae > Pinus > Pinus tabuliformis. Next base: position 791,606,395 of record CM062819.1, on the reverse strand, counting down.
GCAAGTTCTTGAACCATTTCTTGGCTTCACCTTTACTGACATCATCTTCTTCAAACCTCAAAAAGGTCGAGAAAATTTTCAAAATTATGAATGTGTTTTTCAGTAGTGATGTTACCATATTCTCCATCAAACCTGGGAAGATATTTGTAATAATTTTAAGGGAAATCATGGAGTATAGGAGGTAAGATGAGTGGTTTTTACAAGGTGTAGGAGTATGTACAGACACTGTAAGATTAGTCTTGATATCTGAAGGCTCATCAAGTTGAAGATGGTCATCATAAGATTCAGAAGAAGGGCCTTGACCAAGATCAAAATTTGCATTCACAATCTTCAAAGGAACAAAATCAAATGCGGGTCTGGGATCTTTTCTCAAATACAATATACTTTGGAAAACTTTCTTGGCATTCTCAGGAAAAGAGAAGAAATTATTTATGGCAAAGAACATGAAGTCTTGGATGAAATTCCAACTTCAATACTTGATCTTCCCATATTATCCTTTCATGTTTCTATTGGTAAGGTTCATCCTCCAGTGGAGTCTTTGAATTAGATTTGAAATTGATTTGGAGTCACTAGGTGAATGATTTCAGCCTTCCTGCGTCTGATCACTGTCCACCATCAAAAATCAGATTTGATCCTTGTCGTTCTTTCCCAGGAAAAATATGATCTTGCGTTCCCTGACAACAACGCCAAAATGTTATCCTCCACAATATCCCGAGGTTGAGAAAGGAGATCGAAGGAGGTAACCTTAGACTACTTAGGGTTAAACAACTAGCCCTGCTAAACCAGAGAGGGCTCTCTTTATAAAGGTCACAACCAAATATGACTGGAGTGAAAAAATATATTAGGCTAGGTTTGTTTCAGATCTACGGTTTTGAAATTTAGGGTTTTGATGTATCAAGAGTAAAAATCAGGGAATTAGGTCAAAAGATCAAAAGTTTTAGTTGCAAGAGATATAGAGAAGCAGGGTAGGTATGCTTTTGTGATAATTTAAGAGTTGGTTGATGTAGTGTAGGGCGGAAAAGCAAAGATTCAAAATGAGCATGGCAAGCATTATTTCATTTATCAGAAGACTAAGTACACAAAATTATATTCCTAACCAAATACAGAGCTTAATAAAAATAATTCTGCTTAAAACCTCTTAGGAAAATCACTAAAGAAGGAATAAATGGAAAAGGGACTAGTATATCATTCATATAAAACTATAACAGAGAGAAAACATTATCACAAGCTCACAACGCAAGAATTCCTAAATAATAGCTGCAATTGTCCTTTGATTTCCTGTAAAAGATGATGAGTACAAGCTCCAAGCCTTTCACTCTTTGATGTCCAACCTCTAATACTTCGAAATTTGAAGTATTTATACAATGATTTACAAAAAAATATCTTGAAATAGAATTCAAGGTTCGTCACAAAAATTCATAAAAATAGATCAAAACTACTAAAGATATCATTTGGCTGAGCTTTGGTGTTGTTATGGGCATTGTGGTGTAATTGAGGCCTCAAATAGACATTTCTGTTTTGATGACTGTAGCTTCTAAAAACATGATGTTTTTCTCTATTCTTTCGCTGCTGTTTTTTCTCTGTTAAAAGCAAGTCAGGGGGACTGATTCTTCCTCTGTTGTTGATTTGAGCTGTCTGATCCGAGCCAATCAAATTTGGACCGTTGATCCTTACTACAATCGCATCGGGGTGGGCCTGTGTCGTATAGTAATCGCAATACATAGAAGGGATTTTTACATTGATTTTTCATGTTTTACAGATGGGTCAGACATGAAAATTCAAGAACCACAAGATATAAAATATCGCATTTGGAGGGCTTATCGCAATCGCATTCGGGACGAGGGACTTTTACCCTGTTTCATAGTGCTTTGCCGATGGATTGTAAGTCACAATATATAAAATATCGCATCCGGTGGGACTTAACCACAAACCCGAACCCAAAGTTTTTCAAAATCTAATTAAATATCCCGGCGGGTCTGGAAAGGGGGATTTCACCATATCACAATTGCAACTGGGAGAAGGATGCTACAGGGGAGGGTCTTTATATTGGTGTGATCACGAGGGGCCAGGACTTATCGCAACTGGGGGTCAAGACTTATCGTAATTGGGGGCTGGGACTCATAGCCGGGGGTCGAGACTCATAGCTGGGGGCCAGGACTCATAGCCGGGAGCTGGGACTTAATAGCCGGGGGCCGAGACTTAATTGAAATCAGCGGACGGGTAGAAACTTAACATAATAGGCAAGTGGGACTTATTGGCGGGATGCGGGAGTTATCAGCGAGTGAGAATTATCGCGAGATGTAGGATGAGAGTTTGATTGTGGGATATCGCAATTGCAAGCGGGAAGGCGTTAGGAGTGAAGTTTCATTGTTTATGTAATATGCGCCGATTTCAGGATCTAGCCTTAAAGGGACTTCACCATAGTTTAAATGGGTGCGCCAAAGTTAATACTAAATGGACTTTCGGCTAGAGTTTCAATATTAAAGGGACTTTGGGATAAGGCTAGAGTTTAGGAATTTGGATACAGAATATGAGTTTTTTGCAAGGAAAATGGGTTTTAGCTAGGATTTAAGAATTTTCTCAAGGAAAAGGGGTTTTAAAGGGAATGACGGGATTTATGAGGGAGGTATATGAAATATGAATGAGGATGCTGAAACAAGCTGAAATATCCTTGAACATCATTTTTCCCTATTACTACTCCCATGATGATGACATAAGGTGATGACATGACCCCTATATGACTCATTGATGATATGACCAAGACACTCTTTATTGAAAAGGAGTGATGACATGACCCCTATATGACTCATTGGTGATATGACCAAGACACTCTTTATTGACAAGGAGTGATGACATGACCCCTATATGACTCATTGATGATATGACCAAGACACTCTTTATTGACAAGGAGTGATGACAAGACCAAGATGGCATTGATTGACCTTGAGAATCGAGAGAGTAGTAATGACCTAGAACTGACCAATAATAAAATTTTATTTGAAAATATAACAATTTGGCCTAATAACCCTATCAACAACTTTGAAAGAGTACATTTGATCACTGGTGATTGGCAGTACTGACAAACACTAACAGGACCAACCTACCTGCGCGAGATAACCACCCGCGACTCTAAACTTTGAGTCTTTTACCAGATTTTTCCAACAACCACAACAAATCAACTTTTTTGTAATCATTTGGTTTTAGATGAAATTCTATATACTACTAAGAAGAAGTTATTATAAACCTTTTTTGTCTAATATAAATCAGAAATAAAGCATAGTAGCATATTCACACAAATTTTAGAAGAGAAAGAGTTATCTACAACAACAAATGAATACTAGAAATACAACTACAACATCAATCAAATTACTATGAAGAATACAAAAGAATTATATAAAGGTACTAAAGGCTATCTCAGCTAAAGCAATTGATACTAACAAAGGTTTAATGGAAACAATTTTTGATATTTTAGCTTTGTTAATGAAGAATTAAATTTAAAATAACTTATCTTTATGTTTTTTTATATGATCACTATATTCATATGAATAATGGTAATCATATATTTATATGTCTTTTAAAAGTATTTACAACCCTATGTATACCATAACTATTGTCCACCTCATTAGTACTGTTAGTCATATCTTTGATTAAAAACGTTCTTTATAATTATCTAAAGAGTCACCCTCTTACATGATTACTAGGCTATTGCCGATTACCATGATTACCATACTGTGATTACGATAACCTCTATGTGATTATCATAGCACTCTTAACATGATAGTAATATGACATGCTCTTGTAACAATAATTGTCCATATTGCATTGAAAAGAATCCAAGCCAATACTCTATTACCCTTACTTCATATCTCTAAGCCACCTTCATTTCACATAACCACATTTGTGTCAAAAGCAAGTGACATGTGGTGGGTAAGCAATATAGATTTTTACACAAAGTCTTCAATACAAGGCTACAACCTGCAATTATAGTTATAAATGGTAGTAAGATTTGAACCATTTAGGGTCGAATTGGTTGGTGTGCACCAAAATTTCCATAACATTTTACAAAGAGATGGGTGGACTCAATTTTTTTGAGAAATTCCATTGTCACAACTTGGAAGTAACAAAATCTTTTGTCTGGGCTTTTGATGGTGAATGTGCTCGAGTAGGTTACTTAACCTTGCACACATATGAGAATTTTCTCTTAAAAATCACTGGCTTGCCCGAGGAAGGTGAATTTTTTTCAAGAACAAGAACAAATCCATAGATGAGAAGGCGTGGACACCCTTCCTTAGCTTATTAATATAATGACCAAATTGGGCCACGAGAGTTCCAAGGGTATGGCTTAATGACCCCTATAAAGATTTGGTTTTCCTTGTTCGGAAATATATAACCTATGAAGGACAATTTAATTTTATATTCCTTTATTACAATCTTCTTTTGCTTCATTTAAAGAATGAAAAACCAATTAATATACCATACTGTTTGTTAAGGAGTTTAACTAAGGTGGATAAGGGAATTTAGAGATAAACTAAAAATGTGGATAGAAGTTTGTATCATCATGGATTGGTGAAAATGATTATTATGCATGAGCTCCAAAAACACAATGTTTTATGGGCGCAATTTCTCTCTTGAAATGAATTTCAAGATGACACTGTTATAGAGGAAGAACCAGAGGATTTTGAAGATGAGGACTATGAAGTCTCTTAGTAGCCAAATGAACTATTGAGAGAAGTGAAATAAAATCAAAGGAGGCTACAAATAGAGAAACTTGAAAAAGAAGTAATTACACACCAAAGAAGGGTAACTCAAGCCATGATATAGAGACTTAACAAAGATAACAACTAGGATTGTGAAAAGGAAAAACCAGGGTTTGCAGAAGTGGAAAAGAAACCTAGGACTGTATATTTTGCTCCTAATATTAGGCCAAACACATGAGATTGATGAACAAACAATATTTCTATGAGTACTTGGAGACCTCAGAGGAAAATATAGAGGAGCCACCTTTATTAACTATTGCCATTGAAAGGGATCCATCACCATTCTTGACACAAGAAGACAAAGAATTCTCCACCTTTACTGTTATTTCTCAATGGTAACCCCATTTACCTTCTAAAAATGGGAAACATGGAATATCTCCTACCTTGTTTTCTGGTTCATATATGGATAAGAAAAATAAAATAATTAGAAAGCTCTGAAGGGAGATTGAAGAACTACAAGTATTAGAAAGCTATATCAAGACAAAAAATGAAATGCTAAAAAGACAAAGTGTTAAGGTGATAGAAGAGAATGAAAAGTTAAAAGAAGAAAATGAGAATTTGAAGGAAGAAAATGCTTTGATAGTAAAATAAGCTTACAATTAGTATAAATAAAGGTAGACTTTAAAACTATAGAACCAAAAAATGAAAGTGAAACTTTTAATGCAAATGTCAAGGAAACCACTCAAAGTCTCCACATCCAATGTGGATGTCTTACTTCAAGTAGCAAAGGCCATCTAAGAAAGGGGCATAATAAGGGAAATTTTATCAAAATTTGAACTTGTATTGCATGAGGATATGCAACGGTTTTTGTTTGGGGGAATGTTGGTGTTGAGCTTTGTCACCCAAAAAACACTCAAAACTTATCTATTTTTCATTTTCCCTATTTTTGTCACATTTTAATCCATTCTGACTAAACTTACCTACAACAAAGATGCACAAGAGCATAAAATGTATTTTAATAATTTAGTTATAAATTGTAGCAATTATCAAGTTAAAATGCTCAAAATTATGTTTTTATCAATGTTTTCATAAAGAAATTTATTTTGGTAATTCCTCATTCATTGAGATGGTTGTGTCCCTTTCCAAGGAAATCAAGAACATGGGTTTTGATCTCCACCTTTACGAGATAGTTCAGTTCCCCTTGAATGAGAATAAGGGGAATTGAAACCCCCCAGTTAACGTGGCAGTCAAAATAGGCACCTAGCAAAAGAAACACATAGGTGAATGGATACAAATTCAATTTTCTTCTAGAACTTGGGATTTAGGCCGATATTAGGCCTTCCAGAGTTAGAATTGATTAAAAATAAAGAGTAGATCATTGTGTTGTTGCCACAAGAGAGGAATTACAAAGTTGTTTTTTAGATTTAAATTTGTATAAATAACTGATAAGGAAAAGAAGAAAGACAATGATAATACATATAGGAATTCTTGAAGTTCTATATAATTTCTTTTATTTCCGTAATATATTGTTCTTGAGTTTCATAAGGAAATAGATTTCTCATTGTGCATGTGCCAATCTTGGATCCCCCCCGTGCTTTGGTCCATGTTGCATTGTTTTTATGTAAATTTCTATGCATAGATGTCTATGTTCCCACTGTGAAAATTATTACTTGGTAAATACTCTTTTTTTTCTTTAGTTATTGTTATATATTAGTTTTTCTTTTGATTTTAAATCACATATACTTTATTTTAGTTGTCAATTTCCTCCCACTCAAGCTTGAATCTATCCTTTAACCATAATTCAAAGTAGTATACAAAGTACTATTATAAGCTTTAGTCAGTCAAAACACTGTGATGAAACATTGTAACCTATCATTCTACCAGTGAAACCACAGTAGATATTGGTTGGGAGATTAAGCTTGACTGCACACATTTCATTAGCTTAGTTTATAGTTCCTTACTTGATTAATGTTTGCTACATATCATTTTAATGCGTAGCTAACACAATGAAGATAACATTGCCATTCACCCAAATGAAATCTTGTAACCTAATTTTCCAACATTGAAACTATGATGAGACTCTGATTGAAGGATTAGATATTATTTCATTTATATTTTACATTGTTAAATTAAGAGTTATAAATGTAGTGAAATGGAATTTGAGTTGAAGTTGATTGTTTTTTTAAGAAGTAGATTACATAAGAAAAGCTCTTACATTTTTTTTTTTTTTTTTATACATTTCATTATATTTTCATTTTGACTTCTTTAAGAATTTATATACACCAGAATTAGTAGACAAGTAGGATTATAGATGATAGAGAAACTAGTTCCACACATACAACGACTACACTTTGCAAGTTTACAAACCCTAGTTGATAAATTAATGTTTAGAACCTACCCAAAAAGCTGACCAATGGTATGAATTAAGTTTAGATGGGTTGAAAACATCTAAATGGAAATGGTAGATGAGAGTTCCCCTAGATGAGATGGGTTGCTGTGTGAGTTCACAAAGCAATGTTATATTTTTTCATGATGGAATCTCACTAGGGAATTTAAAGAGACTTTTAAGAAGAAAATATTAGGGAAAAATGTAAATTTGAGGCTCATAAAGTTTATCGCTAAACCTATCAACCCTAAACTCATAACAACCAAATGCCAATCACCTTTTTGAATGTTTCTTATGAGATTTTGGCCAAACCCATGCTCTTTGTCTGAAGCATATCCTACCCAAAATTCTATTTTTGGAGAAACATGATTCATTAAACATTTTTTCATCCTTGATGTTGTCATTGTGGTTTGGGAACTGGAATACCAAGGCAAATCTCTCTAATTGGATTTTTGTTCAACAAAGATGATTTTGAGATAGCACATCCTCATGTAGAATGGTCCTTCATTTTTACAATGTTAAAATCTATGGCCATTGGTTATCTCCTCATTAATGCAAATAATGTTCTATTTGTCGATTCTTCAACATGCCCTTTTACTACCCAAGGTAGAAGTAGTTGGCCTTTTACATTCCATCTGATAAGGTAGCCTTATTTGTAATGGTCATTGAGGTTCTAAGGTATCTATTTTACAATCAAGTTGATTAAGGACTTATTAAAGATTATCTTTATTTGACCTTATTGTGGAAAATTAGTTAATGGTCATTTTGTTGATGATTCATTTTTAATGTAAAATAATAAGATTCCCAAAGCAAATGGATTTTCCCAAGCCTTTATGTTATGTTTGGATATGGAAATCAAAGAGTTTAAATGCAAGGCTGAAAAAAATAATCCAAATCTAGATTCTCAATTGGCTTCAATTCTAGGGATGGTCTTATATTCTTTCACTAGGACATATTTCTAAGTTCCTTGGTATTCCCTTTGCCTTATAGGCCTTTCCCAAGGAGCACTAGGGGATAGCGTTTCAAAGAATGGAGACAGATTACTAATTAGATTAATAAGCCATTGACTTTGATAATTAAGTCCTTATAATTTAGTAAGATGCTTACAACCACCAATGCTTATTATTCCTCCTACTATGTGTGTTATTTGATGACCTACAAAAGATTATAAAAGACATTTAGGCGCTTTTTAGAGAAAATAAATATATGGGAAAATAATTCTATAAAGTTTATTGGGGTTGTGTTATACCCTCATAAATTGGGGAGGCATGGGGATTATAAAAACTTACACATAAACCCAAGATTTGTGTTTCAAGTGGATTATTCAACTGTAGAAGGGAATGAATCCTATAAGTGCTTCTCAAGAACTATGTGTCTTTGGGATTCCCTCTTGGAAAAAAGCCTCTGTAAAGCATCAGACTTCAGAAATTGGTTATTACTCAAGTTATGATAAAATTAAAATAATATTATAAGGCCCAAAATGTTTAGAAAAACTATGAAGTCATCAAACCATTTCTACAATGGAGGAAGCAATTGTTGAGATTGAGTTTCTCATTTAATGAACACTCTATTTAATGATCACCAATATTGGTGCAAGAAAGAAAAATTCAGATTAAAGTTCCTCATGGATTTGTTTGATAAGCAAGCAAGAGCCTAGATGCCATGACCATAGCTAAAATATTGGTTTGGGTTGCCTAGTTAAGAAATGATTATCCTATATGAGGTCCAAAACCTACTTTTAGATCCATTCTTTATTAAGTTGGACCTACATGCCCCTTGGGGCGTGTGTGATTTAAAATGTAACATGTATAAGGCTTTCATGAAATACAAACTAAGGTAAGGTTACAAGTGGCCATGGATAAAGCTTAATCTATATGGCCCACTAACAATAGTTAGAAAGTTAAAGAAAAGGATAAAACTTGGCTCTTCATGTTCAGTAGCCCATGGAACCACAATGAGCCCTTTTTTCCTTCATTTCTAATAATAGGTATCTTTCCTATTAGCATCGACACAAGACTAACTCACATAAGGGTTCCCTTTGTAAGTTTCCTCTATGTGGTCAAGCTAAAACACTCAATCACATGTTTTGGCTTTGCCACTTTACTACATTTACATGGGAATGAGTTGAGTCCTTTTGTGGTAAAATTCTACTTGCTTCCATTTATGTAGAAATCAACTCTACTATGATATAACCTACCATGGGCCATGGATTTTAGTTTAATGGAAACTTAAATTAGTGGAAATTCACTCTTTTTTCAAGTCAAATCATAGTATGTGTTACTTCCAAATATTCAATGATTATATTATATTTCCAATGAGCCTTCACATCAAGCTACAAGTACATGATAGTTATATGCACGCAACTTAAAAATTCACAAATACATAAACATGAACAACTACCAATTACAAAAGTAATACTTACTTAGTCAAAGATATTATTTTGAAACTAATTTTCTTAGGGCCCTTTTATTATGAAAGTCCATAATACAATTAATCGAAATCTCAATCCTCTCATCGTCTCCTTTCAATCATCATAATTATTAACCTACAATATGTCCATAGTTAGTCCTCAAAACAGAAATGTCCTTCCCATTTGACCCCTATTTGCTTATTTTCTCATTCATTATTAATTCTTTTGAACTATTATATCATATGAAATGAAATAATTAAATGTTTTTTTTTCTATGCTACCATATGACCCTTAATTGTTTTCCATTTGGTCGAGCATCATATTTATTACTATAATACATTCTTAGATAATTATCATCCCCTTCCTACATGAAATAGTTACCTTCTATTTTCTATAGGGTTGGTCAGGCTCTATGCCCAAACTTGCATATCTTTTAGTTATGAAATATCGTCGACCAAGATATGTTTACTTGGATGAACTTTCATGTCTTTTAGTTATAAAATATATCCAATTGAGATATGTTTAATTGGTTAATGTATGTAAATCCTTCCAAGGTTTCAAATGGCGGTGATCCATTGTAATATAATTTTTTTACCATGTTTGGTCTTGACCATCCATAATTTATTTTCCACTTTAGCCGTTATTATGTTATCGTATAAGTGACCCAATTTCCCTGCTTTAAACTCATGTTTCTTCAATATCATGATATCTATCACAGATCTAAGATTCTTGATTTAAATCTTTATTTCATCATCTTTGATTATGCAACACCACCTTACTTCAACCACAATTGCTTGACCAACTCGCATTTACTATAACCGAACTATGCCTCTTCGCTTAACGTTTGCCCATAACTTTTCCTTAACCTATAATATATTAGAGGCACAAGTAAGTCCAAAATAACCAAATACATGAAATAATAGGTCCATGTCTAACCACAACTTTAAAAGATCCCAACAATGCTTACACCAACACAAAGAAAATAAATGAACATAAGATTCATCCAAGTAAAGCAACCAAAATATGCAAGTTTGTGTGGCTCCTAATTTAGATGTCTCAAGTTTAATTACATGAAGAATGCTACAATGTACAATAAATGAGTACAATGAAATATCTGTGATTCATTCATAAACTACAATCACACAAGGCACAACCACCTATAGGAACTATTAATCCAACCCTTGAAAAAATCCTAAGGTTGCCTCCTATAGGTCTTGTCTTATTCTTCTTTTCACAACAATAATTTAAATATTCCCTACTATGAAAATCTTAAACTTAGCACCAACCACATAGTTCTTTTACACTAGTGTGAATGACCAATGTTTCTTATATTCTTAGTATCTTTGATGTGCCCTCCTTTTATATGAGACTTGCCTTGCAATTGCAAACCCCTTCACTCTAAGTTGGACCTAAGTGCAACATATTAACTTTGCTTCCTTTGGTACCTTGTTCTCCAACCATATGCATCTCAGAAGTGCAACTAGTGCACCTGTCAATGCACCCAAGTGCACGTGAAGGTAACTCTAATGGCTAAGGGATGTTTAACCCATTGGGTTTTCATGTTTGGCTCACGTTCCCAAGGCATCCAAAATCATATAAAGGAAACATATAATGGTTCATGACTACATCCATTGATTAAGTTTCACTATTTGTCATTGCAACCTTTTGTGACAACCATCCATTCCCACCTAACTAATGCACCTATGATAATATGTAGATGGAGGCCTTACATCCTATGCCACCAAAATTGCTTCCACCTTGACAACGTCCATCCAACACTTGTCTAAGTGCCTTGAAATTCTACTTCTTGAACTCTTAGATATTATCTTCATACTAATACAACATCTCATTCCTTTCCCATCTGTTCTCTTATTTAATTTTTTCCTTCTAACTAAAAAGGTACTCATGCCTTTTATTCTTACTAAAGTGGGTGGTCCCACGTGTGAGTATCTTGTTCACTTCCAGCTCTGTCCAATCTATGATCAATGTAGGGACTTTGGATGATGCAAGTATGCTAAGATAACTTTAATTAATCATACAAGGATTCAACTTATTGATGTGCAAAACTATATGGTGAGCTCTCATGTGATTTGATGACTCCAATTAGTAATTTATACTACCCATCTTCTCAATTACCTCGAATGATCCTTCAAACCATCATAATAGAGCACCATAAATGCTACTTGGTGCCTTGAATTTTTCTCAACGCAAAAGTACAACCAAGTCATCAACTTGAAACTTCACCTCCATCCTATCATGATCTACCTAATGCTTCATCATTTTTTCTACATTTATCAACTAATTGCAAGCCATCTCCAATTTGTCTTGCCATCTCTTCGTGAACCCAAAAGTTGATGGGTTGTGCCCATAATATATTTGTAGAATTGTGTGGGGTGTCAATAGTTGTTGTAAATTTGCTAACTCAAATAGACTATAGCCTATTATGGAACCCTTTTACATGTTGTAACTAAATTAGGATACATACAAGAACTCTGTCCAATTTGATTTGTCTACATGAAAAAAATGCCTTAGGTAATCCTCCAAAGGGACCTTAATAAATTGAATCTTCCCATTAATGTTTATATGATAACTTGAACTCATCAATAACTTGGTTTCAATAAACCTAAAAAACTCTACCCAAAACTACCCCATGGACCTTTTGTCTATATCTAACACAATGTGCAATGGGAGACCCCAATACTTCACAACATTCTCATAAAATAGCTTTCTAACTTCTTCTACTGCATAAGGCACCTTAATTGGCAAGGAGATTGCATACTCAGAAAATTGGTCAACAATTACTACTCCCATTATACCCTTCTGAATTCATATACTTAGTCATGAAATCCATAAGGACACTTGTCCAAGATTTCTCTAGCACTGACAAAGGTTGGAGTGGATCAACTTGCATTCCCATGTCTACATTATTTTTGGCACATGAGACAATTCCAAATGTAATCTTTCACATATCACTTCATACATTCCCAATAGTAACTTCATTTCAATAATGCCATTACCCTTTATTGTACTAGGTTGCCTGCCCAGAGCTAATTATGGCACTCCCTCAAGAGTTACTTTAAAGGTTAGATGAATTAGGCACATAATGTGATCACCAAAGTACAAAGGCTGACTATCCATCCAAAACTTTATTGTTTTTCCATCCTTCACTTGTTTCATGATGTTCACAGCTATGTGATCCTTGTGCAACCCATCGTTGATATTCTCTTACAAGTATGTGAAAACTTATGCGCAACTTTCCATGGGCATCGACATCTCATCCTCCTGTAAGGCTACAAGATATGCCCTTCATGATGTTCACAGCTATGTGATCCTTGTGCAACCCATCATTGATATTCTCTTACAAGTATGTGAAAACTTATGTGCAACTTTCCATAGGCATCAACATCTCATCCTCCTTTAAGGCTACAAGATATGCCCTTCTACTTAAGGCATCCATTATTCCGTTAAACTTTCTTGGTTAGTACTTAATGGTCATGTCAAACTCCACCAAAAAATCTTGCTACCATGACTACTGAGAACTTCGGTTAGGTGGAAAACTAACTTTTTTCCACATTGTCCATCTTTGAAATGGGCAATTTTCCTAACAAATAGTTCCTCCATGCTTGTATGCAATGTACAATTGTATTGTTCTTTTTATCATAGACATGGTACCTTTGTTCATGATATTGTAGCTTTCTACTTTTGTGGGACATTCGATAACCTTCCTATGGAAAAAATCCTTCAATAGAAAAATTCAAAGTTTCTAATTGCACTTCAAATGATTGCACAAAGTTCAGAAACTCCAATATAAGTGTGGACACAAGTATGTGATTTTTTTCATACAATGTTTCTTAACACTTATCTATCCAATTCCCTGGTTCATTACTCTTGAAAAAATCAGAAAAGGGGTGCCAAAATATTAGAGTAACCTTCAACGAATCTTCCATAGTAATTAGATAACCAAGTAAACTCCTTACTTCATGAATTATTTTCATTTCATCACAATCTTTAATCATCCTTATCTTCATGGGATCCATACAAATGTATCCTTGTCCAATCTAATAGGTAGAGAATGGAATTTTGGTATATGCCCAAATACATACCTGTGATTCTTCAAGTATAATTGATTATGCCTAAGTGCCCCAAATACTTCTTCCAAATGCCTCTTATGGTCTTCGATGTTCTTATTGAACAACACAATTTCATCTAGTTAAACAACCACTAACGTGTCCAATAATGATTTGTACACATCATTTATCAAGGTACAAAGGTAGTTAGTGTGTTGCTCAATCCAAAACACACAATGAGAAATTGAAAATTTCCATACCTTGTCACATAAGTTGTCTTTGAATCATCTTCTTCTCCAATCCTTGGTATTATCCTTGCCTCAATTCCAATTTTTAAAAAACCTTGGCCTTTTCCAACTTGACAGAACAACCACTGCCAAAACTAAGGGGTGCTAATTTTTTAAGGTTTTCTTGTTCAATACATTTATTTAACAATAACCATAATATTTATATTAGAAAAAATCCATGCACAAGGAGCAAATATTACGTCCAAACTTTGAGGAGTTGATTTCTCTTTGATAATTCAAAAAATCCTAAACCCATATATGCTTACATACCAAGATTCTCTTACATACATCTAGAGGATTCCGTAAGTATATTACTTGTAGAAAATTCCTAAAAACTTGCAACATTTAGTTGGAATAATAAAAATTTGGAACTAAGACATGATGACTGATCATCTATCACAAAGATGTTATGAATTGAAGTTACCCAATTTAGATTTAGAATTCTTGGTGCCATTGAATCAATTTAATTTCTAGATGAAATTTGGATTTGGGTAGATCTACCTGCTCCTTGCTAGGCTTCTTAGACTGAATCCAACTTATAAAGAACTCTTAAATTTTCCTCACAAATCTCTTGAATCTAATTTATCTAGTTTGACATTATCTCCAAAATAACATCCATCTATGCAATCAACCTATATATTTTAAGGCCAAGTGTGGGTACCTCCATTTATTGAGGAATTTCCCTATGCTTGTACTCCACGATAGGGGACTTACCATGAGAATGCTTACTCTTTATTGTTCAATCCACAAAAATATTCAATGAGCCTTCCAAATTGGAGTGGAAAAACTTCGAAAGCATGGAAAGGAGTGTTCTAGAATACATTGACCACTTAGGAGGGGAGGATGGTGAGATAACAATTGCTTCCACAAAAACCTCAGGGTTAGAGTCATCCTTGAAAAAAGTAGGATGTATCCAAGTAATTATGGTCCTTATCTAAAGAGACCTCACATGATCCCTCATGACCTTTGACTAGCATAAGAGTAGATGATTTGTAGAATGAGAAGAGAAAAGGCCTGACATCGAGATGCAGAGCCATTTCCTTCACATATGAGGAGCCAAAATTGCACTTGAAACCTCATTTTCAACTTTGCAGGATGTCCTTTTTCTTGTGACTAAACTTGTTTCACTTGCATAACAACTTGAGGGAGTTGAAACAAAGATCTTCCCACCCCCGAAACACATGTGTCATTTGTATCACAAATATTGAATGCATTCTAAAGTATAATGGATTTATACATTATAGAGTGCATAAGTTTAACTTATGGGATAAGGGTTTCCCTTATTGAAACATTAACCATCAAAGTTCTAGGATTGAGAAAGATAACATGATTATAAAGAGAATCAACCAGTCTATTTAGTTTTTTAGGACATGTTTTTCTTATATATTCATAATTAAGGATAATAGGGATATAATTATTTTGAAAAAAGAGTTGAGGTTGATATTTGTTGGCGATGTCCCAAAATTGAGGTACTTGATAATATTGTTGCTTGTTCAATACATTATAGTTCAAGAAGATCCTCAATTTTGGCATGTCCTTCTTCTTTTGGAAGAACACTAGTCCACCATATTTGGACTTAGAAATCTTGATGAAGCCAATGTTAATGAGCTTAGATAAATACCGATTCTACTCTTCTATATTAGGCTCAAAAAGTTGATAGAGAGCTCTAGCTAGAAGTTTTAACCCCGATTCAAGCTTAAAATGGTGGTAAAAAATGTGTTTAGGTGGGATCAATTTAGGTAATTGATCATGTATATGATCTACAAGCTCATCTAACACATTGAAAATTCTTAGTGGAATGGGTGTCCCCACCCCTTCCTCACTCACTTCTGCAATAACTATTTTAAAAAGTTGAGAATCTAGGCAGATGATTTCCCTATTCATGCTAAATGTAGATATAATACACACCTTCTTGTCCTTCTTCCTTACTGTTGTACACAAAAACCAAGTCTTTCATCCACCCAAGTATCACCAACTTGTTCACAAATGCAACGAGAGTTGATTTTTCCAACAATGGTTTCAAAGCCATTCATCTACAATGTTGTAAAATCTACATGGCACTTCAATTTGTTGAGCTATATGTGAAATACATATGCAAACCCAACTATTGACTTAGCCTTAGAATTGACCATCTTGACTTAAGCACCACTTGACCCAACTCAGACTCTGAGTTCACTTGCCAACTACTTCTTTAAGAAGTTGTGCAAGGCATTATAATCCACCAATGCTCATATTTTCTTTCCATCGATGATCATATCCACAAAACAAAGTTGATTGGGATTTTTCCCTTTGTTGCTATTTAATGCACTTATATATTGTAAGGGCTCCTATAATAATGAATTCTTCTTTTCATCTAATATATAATCTTGTTGTGCATAACTTATTAAAGGAAATGAACCACAACGAGAGGAAACAAGAGTTTTAACTATGCTTAAAGTAGTTTTATAATTGATACCATATAATGCCATCTTCAAAAATTTTATAGGGTCGCACTTAGGCCCAACTACACTTGAACCCAAGAAAATTCAAAATGTGCCTTCAATGACTATTGTGTGCGTATTAACTTCACTAAAATTCACTCTAAGGCATGGTAGGACACTCAACTAGACTGCTCCTAAATTGATCGTGACTTGTAGCAACAACTTAATATAATACTATGTCTTCATTTGGTCTCCATTGTCTCTTAGCAATGTCTAGAACAACTATTAAAAGAAGGGTCACTCTAACACTTATGTTGCTAGATGCTACCTCAATGAGAGCCCAAGCCTCCCAAGTAACTTCCTTGTTGAGATACGATCAAAAATTTGTCACGAACTAGTTATACCACCCTTCCAATGCATTATTTCCTTATAGAACTTGGTGAAGAGCCACATACAAGGTGCTAAAACAACCTTCTCAGAGAATTTGGACTCTAATACCACAATGACTTGAGAAACACATGCTTACTATAACCAGGTTACACCTCTTCACTTAATATTTTCCCATAACTTTGCCTTTAGCTATAGTATGTTAGATGCATAAATAAGTCCAACACTACCTAGTTCACCTAAACATAGGAACATGTCTAAATGCAGCCTTAAATCATCTCCAAAATACTTATCCAACATTTCAATAAATAACCAACACAAAGTAAAGTAAGGGTCATAACACTCATCCAAGTACAACAACCATAGTACACAAGTATAGGTAACACCCAATATGGATGTCTTAACTTTATTTATATGAAGAATGTTAAAATGTATGATAGAGGAGGAAAACCAACTTCTTATGGCTGATTTAAAAACTACAATTACTCAAGGCATGACTACCTATAAGAATTTCCAATCCACCCATTGAAGTAACTAAAAGCTTACCTTTTAAAGATCCTGTTTTGGAGTGGGTGAAAAAAAAGATGTTGCGTGTTATACAATGAAGTTAGGTTCCCCTCTAGAACCTAATCCCTCCAGAATAATGAAACTAGGCCTCCCTTTGGAACATAATTCCTCATTAGTAGAGGAAATTCCATCCACTACCACGCCACCTTTGACGATGTTGCGACCTCCGATAGACCTAGTTTCTGGTTGGTCCAAGGACCATTACGACGTACATCACATAATGTAAAGGTTGCACATGGTTATAACATTGTTGATGACCTAATATAATCTCGTTTTTCCATGTCAGCATTGAAAGTGCTTCAAACCTATCCAACTCAATGGAAAGCCTTACTTTTTCATTAGGCGCCATTGATTTCTCATATTCATGCTTGATCACTTTTGATTTGGACAATTCATAACCATGACTACCATCTTGAGTGACATTCCAAATACTAGTGACAATATGAAATGTGATTATTCATCGATGCATCATTGATGAGGGGGACTCCACACATATCATGTCAAAAACAATTTGGCAAAAAGTAGGATCCCCATAACTTAAAATTTCCTCTGTCACATTAAAGGCATACGAGGGCTTCCCCTTGCAACCAACAAGACTCTTTCAGAATGTCCCTATTGAACTCATAGGAAAGATGGTTCTGATTGATATTAAAGTCCTCAATTCCCCCTTAGATTACAATATCTTGTTTGGACGAAGTTACTTATACACCATGAAGGTTCTTGCATCCTTAGTCTTTTGTACCATGAGTTTCTCCCATAATGGGAAAATCACCACCATAAACCAATTAAAACACTATGATTTGAGGGCCTCTCCCTCACCTGACAATGTGTTACCCTTTGTTGGATCCGAATAGGAATTGGTCCCTTAATTTTCAAAGATTCCTCACTCTTGGTTACTTACCGGGAAGACCTCCCCGTCATACCATCTCCTACGATAACTCTTGTATGCATAGTAACCACCTCTTTTGGTGAATCGATGCAGGGTAATCAATCCATACCTAGGAAACAAGAGATTGTTATGACATCCTTTTACCATATGTTATCACTAAAACCACTTTCCTTTACGCCCTGCTTGGTTTCATCTCATAACATGTGTTGATGACACTCACTTTGCTGAATGTGGCTCTGGCATTTCCTATCTAGTATTTGGCACCACCTACCATGTCGATCATGTTAGAAACTTCTCCTATCAGGTATATTACATTATACCCCTTTAGGAAGGCCCTACAAACTTCGGGAAGGCCAACCACCTCAATGAAACTAGAGGGTGAGACAAGAAAGGAAAGAAGAAACCAAAGAAGAAATACCCTATTGCTATGACATCTCCTCGGGTGACTCCCCCTGTGCCCTTTGTGACTTGGTGGGCCACCCTACCAACCAATGGCTAACATTAGAAAAATTGAAGGTCATTCTTCAATCCCCTTAGGCACCCATCTCCCTTTCTTCACTAGATAGAGAAAAGACTACCATGTCATGTAACAAAGGCTTACCTACCAACAATTCATGTTCCATTTACGCAGAGCATAAACATTATACACATCACTGTTCCAATATCCCATGATATCACAATACATTGGTTTCCCTATGTCACACTACAATAGTTGTACCTCCTCTTTCACCCACTCTAGACACAGATGATGCGCCTCAAACTACTTATTATGTTATCTCTTCAATTAATTGATGGAAAAAATACTATTGTTCCCTTTCTGCTAAAACCACCCATCATACGTATTTGTGGCCATTGCACATTACATATCGACGTAATCACATAATCACAGAGACACACCATTCACCACAAAATATTGCTCCATAAATGAGCGCCCTCACCATGTCAAGTCCCTCAATATTTGTGAGCAAAAAAGGCACACCTCAATCTAGTTTGTGCACCATCAATGATATCCCAAAGGTTTCTTATTTCTTTCCCATGTCGAGTGAAGATGATGCCTCTCACATGGTTTCCACAACATTGACACAACCACTAGAACGCTCCTCTGAACCACCATATGAGGTCAGATAGGAGGTACTTCCACCCCCCAATATTGATGACACACATGAGAATATCTACTATATTTCTTCATTTGTAGGAACCATCATACCAACCTTCTGCTCATCATTCCATGGTGTTGATATTGCTTCGTCCATAATGAAGATAACACCATCAAAGACAGTATGGACCCAATCCATCTATGCTTTGTCCACATCTATTGGTATGATGGTACATAGTACATATCATATCTATGCATGTACACTAGTACTTCCATGCCCCAACCACTACCTCATGACCCAATGATGGAAACCTCACCCTTTTCAAGTATACTCCACTCTAATGAAGATATATTCGAGACCATGATAACACCTGAGTGCCCATAGGACACCATGCATCATCATCACTTTAATTGATGGAAAAAATACTATTGTTCCCTTTCTGCTAAAAATACTATTTCATTCCTATCAGCCATGCCAACTAGTTTAAAAACCCCATTCCTATGTTAGATGCCTTCGAAGAGGGTAACTTGGAAAACATACCCCCTACCATTAAGGTGGACATTAGATCAAGTTGGGTGTTATCAAGGAGGCAACATTGGGGCTAGCATGTTCTTAAGAATAAGTAACCACCGACAAAGCCCTATTCCAAGAATATTGCGACATCTTTGCTTGGTCTTATGTCAAAATGGCATGTATCAGTCCTACCATTTTAGAACACAATGTCGATACATGGCTTGATGCCTCCCCTGTAAAGCAGAAAAAATGACCACCACATCCATCAAAGGCCGCAACTATCAAACTTAAAATAAATAAGCTACACAAAGCTAGATTCATATATCCTATCACCTATACATCATGGGTTTCCAACCCTATATCCATCATGAAAAAATGGGGAACCCTTCAAGTATGTACTTATTTTGTTAACCAAAGATAATTATCCCATACCCTTCATTGATAAAGTCATTGACGCATGTGCGAGACATGAGGCCTTGTCCTTTATGGACGACTTTTGAGGCTATAACTAGATTCAAATCTGCCATACAAACTAGTACAAGACCGCCTTCACCAACTCTTAGGGTACCTTTGCATGTATGGTCATGCACTTTGGCCTCAAAAATGCTGGTTCCAACTTCCAATGAGACATGAATTATATATTTCGTGATCAGGATCATCTTAACTTGGCCTATTTGGACAATCTCAATGTCCACTCCAAACAACACTCTCATATCATTGAGGATATACAAATTGTATTTCAACAATGCAAACAATATAACCTATGTTTGAACCCTCTCAAGTGTGTGTTTTTCTTCAATGATGGTCTCTTGTTGGGATTCATTGTTTCCCAACAAGGGATCATGGTTGACCCCTTAAAGGTATAGGGAATTTTTAAGATTCCCCCATCTAAGGCATTACGACAACTACAAAGCCTTCAAGGCAAGGTCCATTTCTTGTGTTGCTTTGTGCCCGACTACACCATAATATGTGCCCATGGATTCCTTTGTCTCCTCCATTAGGACATTCTATTCTAATGGGATGATCAATCCCAACAATCATTTGACACTTTGAAGGATGCACTACCACAAGCACTACTGCTAAGCCATCCTGAGTATAACAAGGACTATACTCTTTACCTCTCAACATCTGAGGTCACCATTGTGGGTGTACTTTTCCAAGATGGAGCCGATAATAGAGAACACCTAATTTATTATGTAAGCAAAAAATTGTTGGGACTTTCTCTTAATTATGAATCAGCTGAAAAAATTTCCTTGGAATTAGTGCACCCAATATAAAATCTTAGGTATTACATTATTCTCTACACTACCACTATAGTCGCAAGTACTAAACCCATGTGATACTTGATCACTTTCATAATGATGAAACATAAGTTCGTTCGAAGGATCGTAGTTCTGAAAAAAATGAACTTTAGTTTTATTCCCCTCAAAGTAAGAAGGAATTGATTCGTGTGAAATTCATTACTGATTTACCATCAGACACCCAAGGTTCGCCAATGAATGACACTTTCCCTGACGAACATCTATTCATCATCTCATCAAATGAAACTTGGTATGGATATATTCTTCTTTATGTTCAAACTCAAACGTTCAACCCTCACCTCTCACAAGATGATTAGTGACGCATACCTCACCAAGCACCCTTTATATCCTCATAGGAGATGTATTATATTTCCAAGGGGTTGACACCATCCTGCGTCAATGCCTCACTCTTTAGGAAATTGAGCATGTCTTGAATCACTATCATAGTGGAAAATGTGGGGGGCATCTTTCAAACATTTCCACTGCCTAAAAAATTCTTCATGAAGGCTATTTTTGGCCCACCCTCTTTTGAGACTTCATTCGAGTAGTCAAACACTGTAATAGATACTTCCATAAAATTGTTGGGTTGTGTTATATTCTTTCCACGACTAGCCCACGTAGTTAACCAGGGGTTAAAGGGGGGGTGGAGCCCCCCCTTCATTGCGCCGATTGCGAAGCGGGGGGGTTACAAGGGGTTTGAGGGGTGCAGGTAATCCTCCTCTATCAGCACCCCAGAAATTTTTGTTTTTTGGACCCT
Source organism: Pinus tabuliformis (assembly GCA_031772625.1). NCBI lineage: Eukaryota > Viridiplantae > Streptophyta > Pinopsida > Pinales > Pinaceae > Pinus > Pinus tabuliformis. The sequence continues at coordinate 791,584,617 of CM062819.1, read as the reverse complement.
ATATTAGGTTGGGCGGACCTACCTATTGTTTTGTGCATGTTTTTTGCACACGGTTTTGGACATGATGGTTTTCGATCAATGGTTTTGGACGCGATGGTTTTCGGTCCATGGTATTGGATGCTTCGGCATGTATAAATATGTATTGTAACATTGAAAGGAACATAATGAACAATCAAGCTGGTAGTATTGGTTTTGGGATCCAGGGGAAAATCTTTGTGTATATGTGTTTTATGTGTTATGCTCTCGCATTGTTTATTTTCTGTGTTTTAGAATTCGTATGCAGGTAATTTCTGTACGGGGTTAAAACTACATTTGGTATCAGTGCTGTTTTGGCTTCAAGGGGACGCCTTTGTTGCTGAGGGGTTTCGCTCGGGCTTGTGGTAGACCCTGTTCAGTGGGAGATCTACGGGATCGATTCTGGTGGTGAAAGAAGATGGCGAGTAGTGGAAAGATAGAGATCGAGAAATTTAATGGTCAGAGTTTTGATTTATGGAAACTCAAGATGGAGGATCTATTGGTGGATAAGGATCAGTGGATCGTGGTAGATCCATGTACTAAACCAACATGAGTGTCCGATGCAGAATGGAAGAAGTTGGATCAGAAGGCAAAGAGCACACATACGATTGTGTGTCTCAGATTCAGTATTGCTGAATGTATCAGGGGAATCTATGGCAAAGGCTTTGTGGGACAAGTTAGGGACTTTGTACCAATCTAAGTCTTTGGTGAATAAACTGTTCCTACGGAAAACGCTGTATAACCTGAGGATAAAAGATAGAGACTCGGTGACAAAGCATCTGAATGCATTTAATATTGTGGTAAGTCAGTTATTATCTGTTGATATTAAAATTTCAAATGAAGATAAGTGCATCAGTTTGTTGTGTTCTCTACCAGATTCATGGGATAGTCTGGTTATTGCAATAGGTAGCAATGCAATTTCCTTGCAGTTTGATTAAGTAGTCTCATCCTTGCTGATGGAGGAAATGAGATGGAAAAATATGGAGAGCCAGAATGGTGATGCCTTGTCTATACGAGGACGGTCCCAGAACAGAAACAAAAATAAGTCATCGAGTGGGAGGTCTAAATCTAGAGGGAGATCTAAATCTCTAGGAAAACCTGTAAAGGTGGTGTGCTGGAAATGCGGAAAGGAAGGTCACTACAAAAGGGATTGTAAATCTAAAGCTCCTGATAAAGGAAAGGGATCTGATGATGCTCCTTCTACAGAGGCGAAAACCACCTCAGATGAAGGTGGGGATGTGTACTTGGCTTCTTCAAGTACACATGTAGATCACGAGGCATGGTTGATTGACTCAGGTGCATCCTTTCACTTCACTCCCCATAAAGTGGTTCTACGAGTATGAGAAATATGATGGTGGTGATGTCTTCTTGGGGGATGACAGGAAGGCTAGAATCGTTGGTCGTGGAAAAGTAAAGTTGAAATTGCAAGGTGGAAGGGTTAGAATACTTCTGGGTGTTCTGCAAATTCCTGCATTAGTTAGAAATTTTATTTCTGTAAGCAAGCTGGATGATGCAGGTGTAAAAACAATGTTCGAGAAGGATACCTGCAAGATGGTTCGGGGGGCACTGGTATGATGCGGGGAGTTTGAATTGGAACTCTATACAAGCTGTAAGGTAGTAATGTTGTTGATGGGTGCAACAATTCTGTGGTCCTTGAAAGTGGAGCAGAAAATCTAGTGGTCTTTGGAGAGAAGACCATGCTATGGCATCAAAGGCTTGGACATATTGGAGAGAAGGGCCTTCGAATACTTCATGGTAAAGGTGTGGTAGAAGGTATGAGTAATAGCTCTCTGGATTTTGATTTTTGTGAAAATTGTGTATATGGGAAACAGAATCAGGTGAGTTTCCCCTCTAGTGTTAAAAAGGGTGAAACATATATTAGAACTTGTGCACAGTGATGTGTTTAGACCTGTGAAGGTTCCATCACTGGGTAAGTATGTGTACTATGTATCATTTATAGATGACTTCACAAGGAATACATGGATATATTTCCTTAAGAAGAAATATGAAGTCTTTGACATGTTTAAAGAATTTAAGGCTCTGGTGGAAAACCAGACAGATAAGAAGATAGAGGTGTTGAGGACAGATAACGGTGGAGAGCTTTGTAGCAAGGAATTTGAATAATTCTATAAGAAGTGTGGTATAGCACGGGAGAAGACTACTCCATATACACCTGAGAAAAATGGAGTTGTAGAAAGAATGAACAAGACGTTGATGGAAAGGGCAAGAAGCATGCTTAGTGGTGCCGGGTTAGGACAAGAATTCTGGGCATAGGCGGTGGAGAGAGCATGTTACCTGGTCAACAAATCACCTTCATCAGCGTTGGAGGATAAGAATCCACAAGAGTTATGGACTGGTAAGAAACCCTCTCTTTCACATCTGAAGGTATTTGGATGTGGTGCATATGTACATATTCCAAAGGAGAAAAGAGCCAAGTTGGATAGTAAATCTGAAAAGTGCATCTTTATTGGGTATAAGGATGGTTTAAAGGGTTATTAGCTCTGGAACCTAGTAACACGGAAGGTTGTGTACAGCTGAGATGTGGTGTTCAAAGAGGTGAAAGATGTTATTAAACATGAAGTCCAACCAAAGGAACCTGAGAAGATAGAGTTTGAGCTTAAGGAGGAAGAATCAGACTCTATAGCAGAGGAGGAATCAGAAGATGAAGAGCCACAAACTCCGAGTGTGAGAAGATCAGTTTGAGAAAGAAGGCAGCCGGAAAGGTATAGTCCATCTGCTTTCTATTCAAATTTTGCTTTATCTGTTATTGATGATGATCTCAGAACTGTGGAGGAAGCAGTAGATTTAGAGGATGGAAAACTCTGGAAAGAGGCCATGGTTGATGAAATGGAATCTTTGCACAAAAATGAGGCTTGGGATCTGGTGGAGTTGCTAGCTGGAAGGAAACCCATTGGTAGCAAATGCGTGTTCAAGAAGACGACAAATGCAAAGGGAAAGGCAGAGAAATACAAAGCTCGGTTGGTAGCAAAAGGTTATTCCTAGGTGCCAGGAATTGATTTTGGTGATATTTTTTCTCCTGTTGCCAAGGTAGCTTCTATTAGATTACTTTTATCAGTTGCTGCTGCTTTTGATTTTGAGGTAGAACATATGGATGTGAAGACAACATTTCTTCATGGGGATTTGGAAGAGGAGATCTACATGAAGCAACCTGAAGGTTTTGCGGTGAAGGGTAAGAAAGAAATGGTATGAAAGTTAAAGAAGTCTCTGTATGGGTTAAAACAGTCACCAAGGATGTGGTATCAGAAATTTGATACATTTATACTGGGACTTGGCTTCACAAGAAGAAAAGCAGATCACTGTGTGTATTTTAAATTAATTGGTGACTGTGTTATTTATCTGGTCTTATATGTGGATGATATGTTGCTGGTTGGAAATGACAAAGAAATTATCCAGGATTTGAAGACCCAATTGTCCTCCAAATTCGACATGAAAGATCTTGGTGTTGCAAACTATATTTTGGGTATGGAAATTAAAAGAGACCGGGAAAAGAAGAAGCTCTGGTTAAACCAAAGGAAGTATGTCAAGACAATACTGCAGAGGTTTAATATGCAGGATAGTAAACCGGTGAAGGTTCCTATTCCTGTAGGTGTGAGGTTATCTACTGAATAATCTCCCAAGACACAAGCAGAGGAAGAGGACATGTCCCGTGTTCCATATGCAAGTGCAATCAGAAGCTTGATGTATGCAATGGTTTGTACTAGACCAGACATTGCACATGTAGTGGCAGTATTGAGCAGGTTTATATCAAAACCAGGGAAGGAGCATTGGACAACAGTGAAGCGGATTTTCAGGTATTTGCATGGCACTAATGATTATGGTTTGTGCTACCAAGGAAGACCAGGATTGGACAGAGTGTTGGATATTCGTGGCTTTGTTGATGCAGACTGGGTTGGAGATCTAGATCATAGAAGATCTACAAGTGGGTATGTTTTTAACCTATTTGGAGGTGCAATCAGTTGGATGAGTAAGAAACAATATGTAGTGGCACTATCAACTACAGAGGCAGAATGCATGGTAGCCACTCATGCAAGCAAGGAAGCAGTTTGGTTGCAGAGATTGTGTTCAAGTATGGGGTTAGTACAGGGAGCTATAAGGATAGACTGTGATAGCCAAAGTGCAATTTTCTTGGCAAAGAACCTTGCATATCATTCAAAGACAAAGCACATTGATGTTCAGTATCACTTTGTGAGGGATATGATAGAAGAGAAAAAGGTGTTGCTGGTAAAGGTGGACACTTTGAAGAATACTGCAGATGCATTGACAAAATCTGTGAGCTCTAAGAAGTTCTCTTGGTGTAGAGAAACAATGGGCGTTGCAGGGCTGGATAAATGACTAATCTCTCTTGTGGCCCCCTGTGGAAAGAAAACAACAAGTGGGAGAATGTTGGGTTGTGTTATATTCTTTCCATGACTAGCCCACGTAGTTAACCGGGGGGTTAGAGGGGGGGTGGAGCCCCCCCTTCGTTGTGCCGATTGCGTAGTGGGGGGGGGGGTCATAGGGGGTTTTAGGGGTGCAGGTAACCCCCTCTATGGGGTCCAGGGAAACGCCCTGGAAAATTTTGTTTTTTGGACCCTATATTAGGTTGGGTGGTCCTACCTATGGTTTTATGCATGTTTTTCGCACATGGTTTTGGACGCGATGGTTTTCGGTCCATGGTTTTGGACGCAATGGTTTTTGGTCCATGGTATTGGATGCTTCGGCATGTATAAATATGTATTGTAACATTGAAAGGAACATAATGAAAAATCAAGCTGGTAGTCCCGGTTTTGGTATCCAGGGGAAAATCTCTATGTATATGTGTTTTATGTGTTATGCTCTCGCATTGTTTATTTTCTGTGTTTTAGAATTCGTATGCAGGTAATTTTTGTACAGGGTTAAAACCTACAAAAACAAGAGCACCACCAACTCCTTTACACCTCATTATCGTACCCAACCTGTTTTGAAAATGGGGTATTGACTTCATGACTTGTAATCTACCATCTCAAAATGGCCACAAATAGATTGTAGTCGCAGTCGACTACTTCACCAAGTGGTTAGAAGCTAAGACAACATTTAATTAAAAAGTCAACACCATGGCATTTTTTTCTTCAATCAACATCCCCAAAGAGTTAGTGTTTGACCACAAAAAGCACTTTGAAAGCAAGATAATACAAAAATAAATATCAACTCCTTGGGTTCACCCACGAGTTTGCTTCCCCGTACTACCCTTGATCAAATGGTCAAGTAGAAGTCGTTAACAAAGTCCTTAAAATGATGCTTCAATGTATGGTGAAGAAACATAAAACCAACTAGCACCACATGTTATTTTCAACCTTATGGGTGTGCCACACATTGTTCAGAATGTCCATAGGGTTCACTCCTTTCCACTTGGTGCGTGGGTTCAAAGCAGTACTCTTAATTGAGTGTGATATCCCTACACTGTGCACTATAGTAGACCTACTCCCCTTGAGAAATTCCTTATACAAATGGAAAACATTGATGAATATCGATTATCCTCTCTATCGAAGCCACCAAGAAATGATCCAAATCCAACTTTGATCACACTCTGGCGCCCTTCTCATTTAATTAGGGAGACCTAGTCTTACACTATGATGTCGACAATGAAGCATTGGGTCCATGGAAGTTTGAAATCCTCTAGAAAGGACCTTACATAGTCAAGCATTTTATCCTAAAAGGAATGTATATCTTAGCTGAGTCTGATAACAGGTGTCTTATAGACCCCACCAATAGGCTTTATCTCTAAAAAATTCATCGATAACCATTGAACCCACCTCTCCCTATGATATTGTTATGTGCATACTTTATAATTTTACTTATAGGTAGCCCTAACCATATGTATACTAAACTGTGTTCATATCATTGTGTCACAGAGGGATCAACCACCAATCTACTTCCTTGGGTTTGCTGATGATGCTTTTCAATGGTCGCAAAACCTCACTTTGGTAACTTGGGCCATTTACTCTTTGGATCAAACCCTTCTCCATAAAAATAGAGTTTCTATTGAGTTAGCCGCAACCAACCAAATATCGTGCCATCATAAGCCTTCTAGCTAATTACATCCACCTTGGCATCCATCACTTGCATGTGTTCCTTGATTCCCATGTTGTCGTTGCACAATTGAAATGAACATTTTAGGTTTGTGATCCTCAGCTGTTTTGAAAATTCTTGGATATTAAACTGTTAGTATGGGATTTTTATCTTGTTACCTTCTCACCCATACCAAGGCATCATGATTTGTAAAATTCGATGGATATTCCATTGGATAGTTCATCACAACATATATGATAAATTCTACTTAAAAATCCAAAATCTACATTATGAGGGTTTACTTCTCCTTAGATACTTAGATTTGTAAATTATTATTTATTACATATGCATGAAAATTATAATCATGCAGAAATAGAGAACAACGAAATAAAAAATCACAAACCATTGACATAGGAAATAACCTAGGAAACCCTTTTGAGAGAAAACCCAACTAGAAGGTGAGGCCCCTTTTCTCTCTTTCTTTGAATAGAAATGAATGTGAGTACAAAGAAGTAAGGCCTATGGCCATGGGCTAGTAAAATGCACAAATCCTCTCTATGTGCTCTCTCCCTATCCCTCTCTGCTACTCTTTTCATCTATGGAACAAAATGCACTAAAAAATAATGGAACCCATTTTCCTCTTAGTGGCTTGGTTATAACACAACTCGATAGCGTACTAGTGGTTATGCTTGACTCCCTCAAATCTTAATAAAAGTTAAAATATGGAATCTTTTAGAGTCTTATTAATAATGATCACATGGCTAGCCCCTTTTCTTTGAGTAATGGGGGTTGACGTGGCATCCTCTCGAATTATGATGTTCGAAACAAGAAGGTTAACTTCTCGGTGGCATAAATTTTGCATACAAACTCTGATTGAGGTGATTCTTACACCGTTGGAAAGATATCTATGTGTAGAATAGGAAAAAAATGTGTAATTATAATACAACACAATCCCCCCACCTCCCAAAAAAAAAGTACATCTTTTGATTCCTCAAAATTCTCCCAGAAGTTTTCAAACCCAAATTTGCCAAACTAGGCCTCGCTAGTCAAAATTGTCCCGTGGGCTAATTCATCCACTTTTTCCACTCTAAAGGCATCAAGATGGATGAAAAAATAGAATGATGCGATCCAGATCATATCAGAACCAAGTTGTTGGTAACATAGCAAATCATATCCTATATTGACAAGCATCACATTAAAACACCATCTAGAAGCATAATAGGCATACATAAATCCATCACACAATCATCACATCAGTAACCATTAACAAATAAGGACACATCATATGAACAAAAGAAATCATGTGTGTGTGTGTATATTTTCTATACATCCATGGGCTATTGACGTAAAAATTAAGCCATATAAAAAAATGAGGGGAGCATCCTCATAATAGGTGCTTCCCCTAGTACATCACAATGTCTAACATCTAGGGAGGCCATAGTGCACGTGAACCATCTTGTCTCCCTATAACACAAGATGGAGGCCCTGCACCTCCTTAGGTTTAGGGACAAAAATCATTTGTTCTGTCACTGCTACCACTACCATTGTCTGGAGTGCCGACCACCAATCATGATACAATGTCCCCATTGCATCCATGATTTCCTACCCCAACATGGCCTATCCAACCTCTGAAATGTGAAGTAACAACACCCTCATCCTCTAATGAATGTCCATCTCCCTCCTCTCGAGGGCCACCACCTGGTATTGTAACATGTAGATTTCCTCTTGGAGCTTTTCATGGCCCTCCTCCTACACCTAATCGAGAAAATGCGAAATGATAAAAAAAACATAGTTTTTCCCCTAAAAGACATCATTTGATTCCTCAAAATTTTCCCAGAAGGTTTCAAACCCCAATTTTCCAAACTCGGTCTTGCCAATAAAAAATATCCCATAAGCTAGTTCCTCCACTTTTTCCACTCCAAAGGCATCAAGATGGATGAAAAAAATATAATGATTCAATCCAGATCACATCAGAACCAAGTTGTTGATAACATAGAAAATCATATCATATATTGGAAATCATCACATTAAAACACCATCTAGAAGCATAATAAGATAACATAAATCCATCACATGCTCATCACAGTAGTAAACATCAACAAATAAAGACACATCATATGAACAAAAAAATTCATGTGTGTATATATATCATAAATATATTTTATATACATCCATGGGCTATTGACGTAAACAATGAGCCATAGAAAAAAATGAGGGGAGAATACTCATAATTTGTTCTTCCCCTGGTACATCACAATGTCTGACATCTAGGGAGGTGTAGTGCATGGGAACCATCTTGTCTCCCTATACCACAAGATGGAGGTTCCTACATCTCCTTAGGTTCAAGGAATAGAATCATTTGTTCTGCCATTTCTACGACTGCCACTGTTTGGAGTACTGACCACCAATCATAATATGATGTCCCCACCACATCCACCATGTCCTCCCCTAGCATGGCCCATCCAACCTTTGGGATGCCAAGTAACAACATCATCATCCTCTGACAAACTTCCATCTCCCTCCTCTCAAGGGACACCACCTAGTCTTGTAACATGTAGATTTCCTCTCAGTGCTTTTCCTGGTCCTCCCTCTCTAGAGGCCCCCCCCCCCCAATCTAACCGAGGTCACTCCTATAGTCTTTGGAGCCCCTTTGTTTCCTCCTCTGTCAGTTGCACCTGCCCAATATTCACCCCACCTCGTGCATAATTATCGTCGTGAGGCTAGTCTTGTATGATGGCCCTCTCCTGGCCATAAGGCCCCATATCTATAATCGCTTAAACAACTGATATCATCATCATCATATAAACATATAAATGAAAGCAATACTAAAGCATATAAAATCACACAACAATCACATACCCTAGGGCCCCCATCAAACTCTTGGGGGAAGTCCCTTGTCAGGGTTATCTTTGAAGCCCATCTCGGTGTATAGGAACTACGAGTTGTACATGCCAGTGTGGGCCCCATAATATAAAAAGGGGCCCTACGATATTGTACTGGATGACCTACCTACCATATCTAGGATATTTACAATGATTATGATGAGAGGAATTACTTAAATCTCAATGTAGTTCAATTAGACGCTATAATGGATGTCAAACAACTACAATAGTGCATACGTTTACATTCATTAACCACCTTAAATGAGGTGGAATTATGGGCTCCAACCCACTTATATTCCCCCCCCTCACCATATTATAAACACTCTTACATGAATCCATGAGAATTATTTTCAAAACTATTCGTGCCATTAGGACTAGGTTACAACGTACTTCATCAAGGCAACCTCACTTCAGCCTACCAAAATTTTCCATTTTTGGGTAGTTACCACACTATGGATACCCAACAGGTGCGCCTTGTTGTTATTTTGTTGATATCACACATGCACTTTTTTTATCAAGCTATATCTATGTGGTACTTTTGTGTGGGGTCTTAGTTCCATTTTTGCAAGTCACTTTTCACTCAACATGGAATACTGACATCATATTATAGCTTACCCATGTCATTTTCTCAATATCGATTTCATGCTGTGTCCCCATGTCACTTATGCCTAACACATATTATAGCTGACCCATCAATTCCAATCATAACAATCGTTTACCCCTCCCATGGATTTTCTCCCGACTCCAAGGGATTATCCTACTACATTTTTATTTTTTTATTGTTTCCACTTCCATATATGCTCCAACATTAAGAAGTTTACAACACCCATTGCACATTGTCAAACTTGATCATCATGCTCTTGTCACCATCACATGATTCTGTAACTATATCAAGTTCAAGCAAATTTCATGGAAAATCTCTTTTCTAGACGATCACGTCTCCTTTCTTGTTGACATCAACTCACACTTTCCAAGATTGAAGCAGTGCCTTGGTCTTCACTCACATCTTAGGTTGACCTTGGGTGGAACACTGAGAATCATTATTTCCCATTGATTTCGTCGACCCATATAATGTTCAATATCAAATTCGTTCTCACATCAGAGGAGTATCGTACTTTGTGGTAGTTGTAGTTCTCTCATTTGGTCGAAGACCCATGCATAAGGCTGGTGCCTGTTAGAATTATGGTTACACGGAGAGGGGGGTTGAATTAGTGTAATGGCCAATTTAAACTAAACTTAACAATTCATCATAACTAAAAACATAGCAATATATTAACATAATCATTCATCACATGAATACACAAGGACACCATATATACGTGGAAATCCTTGCAAGAGAAAACCCTGTACTAGCTATATCTACCTCAGATGTGTTCTATATCAGGTACCTATTTGGCTGTGTCGACTAGCACCTTAGAATATGTGAGTGTACGATGTTCCTTAACCAACTGTAATTTCATTTGAGTAAGTTTTGGAAATATTGTTGTCAAAGATAGGACGAGACTACTTATGTCCAAGATAAAGATGGTTGAAAATATTGTTTTTGGACTTTTGATGCCCCATTTGGATACCATATCTTTGAAGGTAATTTTACTCCAATTACCTAGCTCAAATGGGAGCGTAGGATATACGGATGGAAATATCATTCCAAGGCCTTTCTAATGGTATATGGAACTCCCTCTAATTCCATTAGAATGAGGAGATATGAAATATTCTCTTAAGATGGCCCAACCATAGTACAAGCAGGCCAACCCAACCAGTTTTACAAGTCATCTCCATAAGTGAACATAAGAACACTATAAATAGAGCACAAATGAGTTCATTTGTGAATAAATCATGCAAGAAGTGATCTCATGTTGCAATAGGAGCTAAGGAATAACTTTTGGAGTGATTCTTGGAGTCTAAAGGTGGAAGTAAAAATGTGATTTATGGGGTGAACGAGTCATCTGAGCATTTTCATAATTTTTCTTTTGGAAAGTTTCATAATTTAGAACTTGGAGGATACAAATAGAAGAGCTTCATATAAATGTGATTCAAATTTGATATCTTTATTTGATATAATTTTAGAGATATGGTCAAAGGAAGTTAGGCTTCTTGAATGCTCCTAAAATCTTGTTCAAATAAGCTAGCTTGGACTTTTCACTATAACTTTTGTTTTGGGATTTTTCAGACCATGAAACTTGGAGGATAAAGAAAGAATATTTTCACGTACATGTAGTTAAAACTACAAACTTTGGTTCACCATAACTTCAGAGATATGCTCTAAGGACATTAGGCTTCTTGAATGCTCCAAAAAATTTCTCCAAACATGTTAGCTTGGTATTTTCACTATCTTATTTTCATGATATTTTAGAATTTGAAATTTGGAGGAGACAAAGGATAGATATCAAGGTACTCGTGTTAGAAATTTAGACCCTGTTTTGAGGAATTTAGTGTTGCTGAATGCTCATGAGACATGCTTCAAACAGGTGAGCATGCCATTTTTGCTATAACTATCTTTCTGAGATGTTTCAAATTGTAAAATTTGGATTAGAGAAAGAAGTGATATTTAGGTACCCGAGGTAGAAATTTCATAACTATATTTAAAAAATTGGATACCTAACATTCTGTGAAAATTCATCCTTAAGAATGCGCCAAAAAATAATAATTTTTTGGAGAAGTAGACATGGCGAAGGAAGAAGCAATAAGTAGACCTACTGAAGACATAAGCAACTAATAGAGCCAGTGAAGATTAAAGCAGTTAGTAGAATCGGTGATATAAGAAGAAACTAATAGACATTCTAAATAACCAAGCATGTGGGTTAGTGCCTATGAATATTTGTAGCATTGGGGATTGGTGTCTGTTGTATGTTGATTCCTACATCTCTTGTAGTAGCGAGGATTAGTGTCTCCTATAGGTTGGTGCCTATAAAACAATAGAGGGTATTGATGTCTCTTGTATGTTGGTGCCTACAAAGTAGTAGAGGGGTTGGTGTCTCCTTTAGGTTAGTGCCTACAAAGAAACATAAGGGATTGGTGTCTCCTGTAAGTTTCTACCTACAAAGCAAAATAGGGGTTTGGTGCTGCTTGTATCTTGGTTCCTACAAAGTAGGAAATGGGATTGGTGTAGGTTGGTTCTTACAAGATCTTTATATAAAAAAGTTTTGTGTTTTTCTCCCATAAGGGTTTCCACGTACATGTTGTGTTACTTGTTTAGTTGATAAGATTGATGTTTTATGATGACATTAAATAAATAAAAATTGTCATTATACTAATTCAACCCCCCCTCTTATATAATTGTGAATTCCAACCATTCGTTTTAGAGCAGGTTCCTGTAGAAGTAGTCTAACTAGTGGAAGGTAAATATTAGAGGTACAAAGGCTAGCAAGGATAACAGAGTCCCTTCTTTTGATGGAACAAATTACACTTTTTGGAAAATAAGGATGAAAGTGCATCTAATGTCTCTTGGTGCTGTTGTATGAAATTATGTGGTAGAAGGCTATAGAGTTACAACGATTCCTCTAACAGATGTAGATGAGAAACATGTTTATGTAAATAATTATGAAGCAACGGATGCCATCTTATGTGGTCTCATTGATTCAATATTCGTTAAGGTAATATGTTGTGACTTTGAAAAATAAATTTGGGATAAGCTTTAAAACATCTATGAAGGAGATGAAAAGTTAAAAAGGGTTAAACTTCAAAGTCATATAATACAATTTGAAAGTTTAAGAGATTGCATATTTTTTCCTTCAAGTAGATGAAGTTGTGAACACTATTAAAGGATTGGGTGAAATGGTTGAAGATTCATCAATTATTCAGAAAGTCTCGAGATGATCCATAAACTGTCATGGATATTCCACTGGACAGTTCGTCACAACAGATCCAATAATAATATATTAAAATTCTGACTTTTTACATTACTACAGTTTTATTAAACTTCCAGATCTGTAAATTTAACTATAATTAGTTCATGCAGGTGAATGGAAATTATATAGAAAAATAGAGAATGACAAAATAAGTTCACACACACGCATAAGACACAAGATATGCTTTTGGGAACCTTTTCAGGAGAAAACCCGACTGGAAGGTGAGGCTGCTTCACTCTCTTTATCTATCTGGAAAATAAGGTTGCAGGTACAAAGAAGTAATGCTTGTGGCATGTGGGATGCTACAGTGCATAGATCCTCTCTGTGTGCTCTAACTCCTATCTCTCCTAGCTATCTTTTCTCGACTATGGAACAAAATGCTCTTGAAAGAATGGAATGCCTCTTCCTCCTAGTGGCCCAGTTATAACACAACCCGATAGCCTACTAATGGTTAATTTTGACTACATCAACTGTTAACTAGAGTTACAATATAGACTCTTCTAGAGTATTTTAAATCACAAACATGTGGCTAGCCCCTTTTCCATGAATAATGGGTGCTGACGCGACATCCTCCTGAACTATAGGCGTGCAATCATGAAGGTCAACTTCTAAGGGACATAATTTTTGGATATAGACTCTGATTGACGCGCTTCTTACACCACTGGAAAAATCTTTGTGTGTAGGACAACAAGAAAAGGTGCTACCCTAAAGCGACAAAGTTTTACCCTCGAAGAACGTCATTTGATGCCTCAAAATTCTCTCAGAAGGTTTCAAACCCTGTTTTACCAAACTGGGTCTCATTGGTAAAAATGGTCCCAGGGATGATTCCTCCACTTTTTCCACTTTGAATGCATCGATATGGATGGAAAACAATATAAGCATCCAATATGAATCACGAGATCTCTTCCATTGAAGCTCAATCTAAAGGTTTCAACTATTTAAGAGATGAAAGATCTCAAAAACTTGAATATGGATGAACTACATAGAATACCCACTACATATGAGATGAAAACATGAAAAGAGAAGTTTGGACTAAAGGAAGAAACCTTCAAAGCACTCAAAAAAAGGGCACAAGGACCATCCTCACTCCAACCCTGAATCAGATGAAGAAGAAACTCAATTAGTGAGAAATTTGAAAAGAGGCTATAGAAAATATTGTAGGAATTTACAGGGTAAGTTCCTCAGAAAGAACACCAAAAGGACACCGCTCACAACCAGATCACAGATCAATACACCAGTATTTTTGACGTGGTTAAAACCCTCAAAGAGGGAAACAGTCCACGGCCTGCGCCAACGTGGCTACTACAGGCAATTTATTAATCAAAGAATGAAAATTTACATAAGCTTCTCTCATGCACGGATTACCCGAACAATGACCCTCCATGCGCTTTAAATAGAACTCATGGACCAATCGGGTGTCAAGCCACGGATCAAGTGTCGGTAATACCGAGGAGAGAATGAACCGTCGGATCACTACATATCGTGACCGTCGGATTGTAAGTTACAAAATGTACAACGGTAAAGAAACACACTTTACCTAACTCTATACCTAACTCTAAACTAGACCAAGTTGTACTTAGCTATTTCCTATGTGTCGGAATATCCTAACATCCCCCCTTAAGAACAACTTGGGATAGGATTGAAGGATTTACAAATATGACACAATAGGAGAAGGAAGGAGGCACTAGAGCCTATCCCCCCTTAGTGACAACTTCCTGAACTCCAAGCATATATCGAAGTTTAGTGAACTTCGCCTCTGTGAGAGCCTTTGTGAAGATGTCTGCAACCTGATCATCTGTTGAACAATATTGCACTTCAAGAACATGGTCATGAATGAGCTTTCTGATGAAGTGCATGTGTAGTTCAATGTGTTTGCTGCGCTAATGCTAGACTGGATCTTTGCATAGCTGAATGGCACTTTGATTATCACACCAAAGTGTGGTTGGATGCTGCTGCTCAAAGCCAAACTCTGATAGGATCTGACGAAGCCACAAGGCTTCCTTACTAGCTTCCACGGCACCACGATACTCTGCTTCTGCTGACGAAAGAGAAATGGCAGCCTGTTTCTTACAAGCCCATGTAATAGGTCCTGAACCAAGAGTGAAGACATAACCGGCAGTAGACTTCCGATCATCAGGGTCACCAGCCCAATCAGAATCAGTGAAACCAACTAATAGAGGAGCTGCTTTGGCACTGTAATGAATCCCAAACTGTACTGTACCTCGAACATAACGGAGTATTCTTTTAGCTGCTTTCCAATGACTTTCACGGGGGTTTTGCATAAAACGAGCAACAAGGCCAACAACAAAGGAAAGGTCAGGACGAGTATGGGTTAAATACAAGAGTTTTCCTACAAGTTGACAGTATAAGGTAGCATCAACTTCAGGAGAAGTACAAGAGACTGAAAGTTTGACTCCAGACTGAAAGGGAGAAGGGGCTGGCTTACAGTCTTCCATGTGAAAATGACGAAGAATATCACAAGCATACTTGGACTGGGAAAGGAAAATACCCTCCTTGGATTGCAAGACTTGAAGACGAGAAAATAGTGTAAGTGTCCTAAGTCTGTCATTTCAAATTTCTTTTTAAGGCTGGACTTCACATGGTTTATAAGGTTGGGATCACTACCAGTAAGAATAAGATCATCAACATAAAGAACAAGGATGATAAGAGAGTTGCCCACTTTCTTGGTGTAGACAGTATTGTCAGAATAACACCTAGAAAAGCCAGATTCTAAAAGAAAGCTATCCATTTTGGCATACCAAGCCCGAGGAGCTTGCTTGAGACCATAAAGGGATTTCTTAAGTCGACAAACAAGGCTGGAGTCTGTTTGTATGAAGCCAATGGGTTGTTCCATATAGATTTCTTCCTGCAAGTCCCCATGCAAGAAGGCAGATTTAACATCCATCTGATGGACTTCCCATTTTAAAGAGGCAGCAAGGGAAAGAACAAGGCGGATAGAGTTCATTTTGGCAACAGGGGAGAAGGTTTCAGTGTAGTCAATGCCTTCAACCTGTGAAAAGCCCTTAGCAACAAGACGAGCTTTATGTTTATCAACTTTCCCATCTGGTCCATACTTGGTTCTGTAAACCCATTTACATCTAACAAGTTTGCGTCCCTTTGGTAGAGGAACAAGATCCCATGTATCATTTGCCAACAATGAATGATATTCTTCATTCATAGCTGCTTCCCAATGTGGATGGCCTGAAGCTTCTGCAAAAGTGTCAGGATCATGATTTACTGGAGCTTGAGCCAGTAAAGAAGAGGCTCTTTCAAACTGAGAACGTGTACGTCGCTGATCTGTAGGATCACCGGCAAGATCACCTGCTGCATCCCGAGTAGCACGGACCCATCTTGGAAGTTGAGGATCCTGAGAAGGTGGGGGAGGATTATCATCCTCACTTTCATCATCTGAAGAAGAAATGTTTTCAAAAGTAGAAGAGATAGGAAGAGGTGGCACATCCGCCGGACTAGGCTCGCAGGCCGATTTATTTTCATCAAATTTTACATCTCTTCTAATGATAACATTTTTGGACTTAAATGGAATAAGTCTATAACCTTTTACATCTTCAGAATATCCAACAAAAGTACATTTCTCACTCTTAGGTTCTAAAGCTTTATGCTTTTCATCTGGAATATGGGCCCATGCTTCACTTCCAAAAACACGAAAGTGACTTACATCTGGTTTAATGGAACTCCAAGCTTCTTCTGGAGTGATATTCTCTAGAACCTTAGTAGGAGTGCGATTGATTATATAATTTGCACAATTAATTGCTTCGGCCCAAAAACTAAGACTGAGTCCTTTAGATTGCAGCATACAATTAGCCATTTCCTTTAAGGTGCGATTTTTCCTTTCAGCTACACCATTTTGTTGTGGAGTGTATGGAACAGTATGTTGCATTTGAATTCCATTTTCGGTGCAAAAGTTGATGAATGTGTTTTTAACATATTCTCCACCATTATCAGTTCTTAGCTTAAGAATTTGATGTCCAGATTGTTTTTCAACAAAGGCTTTGAAGGCCAAAAATGTGTTAAATACTTCGCTCTTGAGTTTTAAGAAGTATACCCAAGTGCGTCTGGAGAAATCATCAATGAAAGTTAAGAAATACTTGCAGCCAGAGAATGAAGCAACAGGAAGTGGACCACATAAATCACTGTGCACAAGCTGTAAAGGGGCTGAGGCGTGCCAAGAGGCACGTTTGTCAAAACTGTCCCGATGATGTTTTCCGAGTACACATCCGGAACAAACACCATCTCTGCAAGATACCATAGGAAGACCTGTCACCATATTTTCTTTACATAGATGCTGAAGGGAGCGATAGTTTAAGTGACCAAATCGCTCATGCCAAAGTTTGCTCACTTCATCATTATGAGCAACAAATACTGAGGGAAGATTTGATGACCCAAAGTTGTGAAACTTATACAACCTTGTGGAATCATCAGCAATACCAGTAGCTAGAATCTGTTTAGGATCTCTTAGATCCTTGATTACAACATCATGAGGTGAAAATTCAACAATTTTACCTTCACCTGAATGAGTTATCTGATATACAGATAAAAGGTTGCAGGATAAGGTTGGAACACATAATACATCATTAAACTGACCATTGTCTAGATGAACAGTTCCAGTCCCGACAACATTAAGAGATCTATCATCACCAACATATATATTTTTGGTGTTACAATCATTTAAAGAAGAAAACATGGCTTGGTTTTTGGCCATGTGATAAGAGGCTCCAGAATCAATGAGCCACTCATGAGAAGGAGAGGAAGAAGATACATTTAATGCATAACCAGACTGAGATGATTGACAACGACATGCAGAAAGTGCCATTCCGGAAGTTGAAGTTGAAGTAGGCTCCACATGGATGTTATGTTTCTTCATTGCGGCTTCCAAGGCTTCCATCTTCTTAAAGCATTTAGATTCTAAGTGGCCATCTCGATTACAAAAGTTACAATGTCTATCAGTCTTCTTCCATTTGTTTTTATTGGTCTTATCATTTTGCTGAAATGATCTTTCATTTTGAGGCTGAGTTGGTTTAGGACCATTCTTTTGAGGATATGACTTCTTAGGATTCTTTGAATTTGGTTGCTGCTGGGCGGCTAACGCTTTAGTGGAAGAGTTTCCAAGATTAAGAAGACCAAGGTGTAAGAGTTTTTCTTGTTCTCTTATTAAAGAATCACAAAAAGAGTCAAAGGAAGGGGCCTTGTAGTCTTTTCCTTGACAAATGAAAGCTTCCCTTGTAGAATGGAAGGTGGAAACAAATACAGAGTAGGCTGGTCCCAACTTAGTAAGGATGGAATAAATAAGGTTACTATCTTCTTTCTTAACCTTAACACCTTCCAAAAGATATCTAAGGGTCTTGAATTTGGACAAGAAATCTTCAATGCAAGAAAAATTATTAGGATCCAATGTAAGCAACTCATTTTCAAGTTGATGGGCTCTAATTTCATTTTTAATCCCAAAAACTTTAGTGAGTTTTTCCAATGCTTCATGAGGAGTCTCAAGTTCTGCAATATGGAATCTAAGATCAGGAGAAATAGACATCCCTATCAAACCACGTGCTTGATCTTGTCTATTTTCCCATTTTGCAGCCTTGTCTTCATCTTTTGGTTTCTTCTCTTGGTCTGTGGCTATTCTGTAGAGACCTTTACTTCTAAGTAAATCTTCCATGTAGGCTATCCATTGGAAGTAGTTAGTGCTGTCAAGAATGACTTGGCATGGACTTTCCATTTTTTTTTTTTAAAGATGAAGCTGAAGATGCTGAAAGTAAGTGTTCCAATGGATAGATCTCGAAAAATTAGGCTGTTTTAAAAAAATTGCTCTGAAAAAGGCTTCCGGATGAAGAAGTTATGGCTTTTTGAAAAAAATTTGTTGAAGTTGCCGGCAAAGTGCGCGAATGTGCGGGAATGAAAAAATCCGCCCCCACAAAATGGAGATTTGAACCCAAGACCTCTACTCTCTTAAAATAGCTTTGAACCAATTGATCTATACAAAGAGAGAGAGAGAGAGAGAGAGAGAGAGAGAGGGGCCTTGGTTTGCGTGCTTGCCTTGAGAAAGCTCTTTTTTCCCTACAAAACACAAAACACAAAACCCAACACGAATATGCAAAGAAAAACGAACCTTGCGGCTCGAAGTTAGCTTTAGCTAAAAAACTAGATATTTTAAAAAAATGAACCTTGCGGCTCAAAGTTAGCTTTAGCCGAAAAACTAAATATTTTTCTCAATGTTTCTGATTTTCCGAGATCACACTAAGGTGCAGGGAAAAGAGCATACGCATGAGAAAAATCCTTCCTTTCTGTTTCTGATTTGCCCAGATCGCACAGAGTCGCAGGGCAAAGAGCATACGCAGAAATGAAAGGTATAGATCCGGTTAAAAAAAAAGCTAAATAAACCAAAACCGAAATAAGCAGAGAGAAAATAACAGTAAACTGCAAATAAACACTGTATACCTCCCGATCTGAAAAATGACGCAGCTAGGGCTACCGGAAACCTTTTCGCGTGAAACGAAAGGGGTTCCTCACTGGAACAGATGCTCCGAACGCAACACAGCAGTCCTCTCGGCCCGAAAGCAGTCAGAAACAACAGATCTAGGAAACGACAGTCGGATGCAGTTCTACCGGCTTCAGATTTGGATCACCAACGGACGCGGCCCTCAAATAGCTCTGATACCATGTAGGAATTTACAGGGTAAGTTCCTCAGAAAGAACACCAAAAGGACACCGCTCACAACCAGATCACAGATCAATACACCAGTATTTTTGACGTGGTTAAAACCCTCAAAGAGGGAAACAGTCCACGGCCTGCGCCAACGTGGCTACTACAGGCAATTTATTAATCAAAGAATGAAAATTTACATAAGCTTCTCTCATGCACGGATTACCCGAACAATGACCCTCCATGCGCTTTAAATAAAACTCATGGACCAATCGGGTGTCAAGCCACGGATCAAGTGTCGGTAATACCGAGGAGAGAATGAACCGTCGGATCACTACATATCGTGACCGTCGGATTGTAAGTTACAAAATGTACAACGGTAAAGAAACACACTTTACCTAACTCTATACCTAACTCTAAACTAGACCAAGTTGTACTTAACTATTTCCTATGTGTCGGAATATCCTAACAAATATAAAGGTAAGCTACCATTCAAATGTTTTAAGTGTGGTAGAATAGTTCATTGTGTTTCAAAATGTCCATATGGGAAATAAAAAGTTAACAATGATGAAAAAGAACATAGAGATGGATGAAAATTTACTAAAAATAGGAAAGGATTATCTCTTAAGAAGAGAAGTTTATATTCTAAGGAAGATAATAGCTCATAAGAAGATAGTGATGAAGATGTATCTAATCACGATTAAGAAGAATGCCTACTCATGGCCTTGGGAAATTAGAAAGAGAAATCAGTTGCAGTGCAATCTATCTCAAAAGGAACCAACAAAGGTAAATGTAATATTCGACTATGTTTTAGTTGTGGTAATGAAGGCCATTTTACTTCTAAATGCACATATGCAAAATATGAAGGCAATGATGATGAAGATGGTTTTCTAGTCCTGAATGATCAAACTATTAATAATAAAAATAAAGATAACCAGGAAGAGAAGATAAATGCAAAGGAATAAATTGGAAGTAAGAAATATTTTCAAGGTGAGCTCTTTGCTACCCTAGGAGATATAAAGAGATTTACAATAACTAAATAAATTCAAAAGGAGCTATTGCAAGAGTATGAAGATAAGAATCATGATATTTATGAAACAAAGAAAATGGTTATCATCCTTAAATTTCAATTAGAACAAACAAGGAAAATTAAAGAAGTGGCAACGTTCCTCCTATAATCCTTGGATTTTCAGATCTTACTCTTCTTGAGGAGTGGATACATACTAACCATTAAGCCAAAAATACCTTTTGTAAAGTGAACCCCAAAAATTGCAAGTTGCTGAAACAAATATTGGCTTAGTAATTACATTACAATCTACCTCCTCTGAAAGTCTAGGACATGCTCTCAACTTGCTAATATTAGGATGATCACAATCCATCAAATCCATTCATACTCCTCGTATAAACATTTCTGAATCTAATATTAAAGCCTATATATAGTCACACACATTACTTCCTTCTTCTACCTATAAATATTGCTCAGAAGTGACTAAAGCCTCTTATTCCTAAAAAAACAATTCCTCATGCACAAATTAAAGCTTTTGAAGTTATCTATTCCTTCAGCAATGTATGGGCATAATGGGAAATGTTTAGATTGTCTAGAATTCATACATATGATAATCCTGACCAAAGAGATGAAGATGTTGTTTAGTGCTCTTCTTAGAGAAAAGGAAGGTGAAAGAAGAATATATTTCCAAGAAAGAAAACTTGGCCTCGGGAACTATACTCCAAAATTTGTAGATGGAGCACTAGTGTTAGATCTTGAATTTCTGCACTATAGAAAACCTTCAGAGACAAAGCCATATGAACTTTTTAAGTTACAAAACTATAACAATTATCAATCTCTTTGTCTTGCACAAAATATTGGTGATTTGGCTCAAGATGTTATAAATACTAAAGAACATTTGGCTAGATTGCATCCTTTCGTCAATTCTCTTGATGAATTACAGATACAACATCAATAGAGCATAAAAGACATCCCATAAAAAATATCTATCATTATGCCGATTTTGGTTGATTTGAAGGCTTCTTTGCCATATATAAGGCCATCATCTCCAATAAATATTGGAGAATTTGAAAAAAAAAGTTTTAAAGTCTCCATTTATTAGTAGTTTTTCTAATATAATTAAAAAACAACGGAGTTGTGGGTTAATAGAAGTAGAAAAAATAAAAAAAATCCCTTAGTCTTCCTTATTAAAAATTTGAATTACTACAGTCTAGAATTCCCCAAATATATATGGTTAAGGGAGAAGAAGATCCATAATTGTACAAGAAAAATGAACATCAGGGATTCAAAAATTTTGAGGTCAAAATGCCAAGAACGACTGGTGAAGATAAGAGTTCTGAGCCTTTTGAATCTTCTTGGGAGAAATGGCTTAAAATGAAGTATGGCTCAAATTCTAGGGTTCCCTACAATCCCTCTAATATTGACAATTATCTTTCCTGGAGCAAAGAAAATCAATATATGTCTCCTATAATTAATCTTAATTGCAAGTCAAAAGATGAAGTATTGATGACTATTCAAAGGTTAAATACACGGGCCATGACACAAAAGGCCCAATACAAGCAACGTGTTTCATGTCAGGAATTAGCATTATGAATTACTTGGGGATTCATAGGAGTAGTTAGGTTATGGTGGGATTGTCTTCGACATGAAGATAAAATAAGTATTATGGAGTGTAAAAAATAATGGAAGAATTATCTAAAGCATTAATGAAAGGTATTACTCCTCCGCCAACTAGTCACTATGCTTAGTTGTATATGTTACAATGACTTTGAAATATTAAACAACTTCCTGATTTTTATTGCACAATGTAAAGTCTATTATATAAGACTCCAGATCCCGATAATACTACTTATCTTAGACACTATTTGGCAGCCATGCCAGGAAGGCTACCTGATCTTGTCAAATAAAATATGGAATTGAACAAAATAAATATTGAAGATCTTTCTTTGGCGGAACTACATGATCAAATCATACTTTCACTGCAAAAGGAGTGTCTCAGAAGAAAGGTTCAAAAGAATATAAAAATCCAGTTAGGGTTTAATCCTAACATCTGCAATACTTATGCCGATACTTATCGTTTTGGCTATCATAAAAGGAAAGGTAGAAGAAATAAACAATCCTCTTTCTATATAAGAAAGAATTGTTGGTGCAATCAATGCAAATATTCTTATTCAAAAATATCTAAATTCTTCAGAAAGAAGAGGTCTACTCTCACCAAACCAAAATTTATTTTCAAGAAAGAAAGAAGTCCACCCAAGAATTTTGTTTATTTTATATGTAAGAATAAAGGTCATTGGTCCAATAATTGTCCTCAAAATCAGAAGTCTAAACACCAACAAAAACTCATGGAAATTTTCCAATCTGCCTATGAACCATAGGAATGGGAACAAGTGTCCCAATACAATTATGATGGTGAATATTTCTCAGTCTCTGCATCCTCCTTTGACTCTAAAACTTAATATATACAACATTAGTTTGATCAAGATACTCTTTCAGATGATTCAACTTCTTCTTGTTCATACCATAGATTTCTTTCAGATTGTTTGATGTTCACTAATATTTATGTTGGCATTATGATTCTGGTTTGGCTCTATGGTACAGGTGTTGTACTTGATGGCAACTCATTCAAGTGGCAAAACTCTGTTCAGGCTCTCAAAATGAGTGAAAATAAGAGGTTCGCTGGTGCATCGTTCAAAAGGTGCGGACCCACAGGTTCGCTGTTCAGGAAGTGCGGACATACCCGCAGTTTCTCCGTTCATAAGGTGCAGTCCCCCAGTTCACTCACTCCAATGCAGAGAAGCGCGCTCATGTGGGGTTTCTTATGTTTGGCCCTTGGTATTTAGCCCGTCGATTCATGATCCTATGGTTTTGGCCCATGGTATAGGATCTAAAATTATTGAACCCTGGTTTGGATCCCTTGTATTGGTTTTTGATGGTTTTGTCCCATGGTGTGGATAAGGGTTTGACTATAAAAAGGGGAAGGAGATCACTTGGAAAAACACTTGTGAAATTTGAATATCTTAAGATCTGAAATTTTGGGTGTTTGGTTTTACAAAGCTAGATCTAAATCAAGGAGAAAACTTAAGGCAAATCTATTCATAAGTTGTGATCTCTCGGGCGCATGATCAGATTTGTGGATCTGACTGACTGTGGCACATTGGAGGACTGTTAATTTGGCCCTAATCAAAGGTTCGCAGGCGATCCATGGCGTAGGTGTGGGGGTACGCAGTGCAGGAGAAGACGCAGTGCGGGGGTACGTAGCGCAACATAAGGCGCAGTGCGAGGTACGCAGCGCAGAAGAAAGTAAAGTGCGGAGATACGCAAAGGCACAGAAGGAACAGTGCGGAGGTACGCGATCAGACAGACAGTGCAATGCGTATCTGAGTTGAGGTACGCAGTTCAACAGAAGGAGAAAGTGTGGTGGTACGCAGAGCAGCAGAAGGATACGGTGCGGATCTGCGCAGTTCAGGCACAGAAAGACTGCGGATATCCGCAGGTTTATATCGGTGAAGTTGCGGACCTGTCTTTTATCTATTGTTGCAGAGTTCTGGGTTTAGATTTCTGGTATTACTTTTCTGTTTACAACATTCTAAGAAGTTGGGTGATTCATTGGTTGATTGTATAAGGAGATTGGGTGATTGGCATGTACTTGATGATTATTTGATCTTCTTGGATCCAGTCTGAAAATTAATGAAACGTGGTCCTTAAAGAAGTAGAAGAGCAAAGGGGGTTGTAGCTCCCTTCTAGGAGAGACTAGAAAACGAGAGAGAGTTGTAGCTCTCTGTAGGTTGCAGCCTGCGTACTGGTAAAGGACTGCACCAGTACAAAATCCTTGTAAAAGAAGTTTCTAATTGAAAGAAGATAGAGACATATTGCAGCAGGTGGTTTTCACCCACATTGGGTTTCCACCTTATATCTGGTGTTCTTTGGTGTGCTTATCTATTTTTTCATTATTATATGGCACTGACATACAAATTAATGATCAATATCTGAAGACTAAATTAAAGTATAAATCTGGAAGGCATATTGAAAAGAATTTGATAATACTGATTCACCCCCCCCTCTCAGTATTATTTCCAACAATTTATTCTTTAAAGCATTCATTAATCTTTCTTCAAAATGCTAATCTTCGCTTACTACTAGTGATTTTTCTCTTTTCTGCTGATATCAAGAACGCATTGAGCAACTCACTGATTAATTTATATCTATACAACAACCCATTGTGGTCGATTCTCTAGAATATTATGAAATACCTCTGGTCCTTGATCATAAACCATATTCTCCTTCTTCAACTACTTCAACAGAACAAGCTCATACTACTATGTATTATCAGAAGTCTTCTCCATAAAGTGTAGAAGAATATATAAAGAAGCAAATAAGGAAAAAAGAAAATGAACTTGAAAATAATAGAAATATACATAGACAACTAGTAAGCTATATTAAAGATGATATTGGTGAATTACAAAAATTAAGAGCACAATTAACATAGGTAATGGCTAAAGAAATAGAAAGCCAATTAGAAGAGATTCCAGACAATGAAATTCTTGGCAAGGAGGATAACATAATAAATACCCAACTAACTGACATAAAAGGATTTGATGATAGAGTCATAATTACTAGAAATTAAGGTGAAAGGTTATAAACAATATTTCCTAGATGCACAAATTGATACAGGTGCCATGAATAACTGTGCTAAATATGGAGCAATACTAGATTACTTTTGGCATCCAACACAAGTGCATTTCAGAATAATCAATAAATCAATCATGCCAATAACTGCATTTGCTCCTGATTTTCAAATAATTTTGAATGGTGTTTCCACTTGTGTGAATTTATATTGTTTTGATGCTGGTTGTGATATTCTTCTGGTCCAATATTTTGTTAGAAGACACAAACCTTTCACAATTGATCAAGAAATTGTTATATTTCATATTCAAGGAAAGCTAGTTTGACTCCAATACAAAAGCGATATTACAGTGAGAATATTTGATAAGAAGCCAGATGTGATAGAAGGATCCCTAGAAAAATTGTCAAAATAAATAAGATAGTGAGGCATGTAGAACTACATGGCCAAGAAGAGCTTAAAGATACTGCAGAAAAATTAAAGCAAGAATGCACATCTGACTACCCAGATGCATTTTGGTCTAGAGAGAAATACTTTGTAGATCTCCCTTATAAATAAGATTTCCACGGAAGGCCACATAAAGCTTCAACAAACTCAATATCTCCACAGGAGTGACAAACTTTCAAAGAGGAGATTGAATAATTGTTGAAGAGATAATTAATTGAACCAAGTAGAAGTCCTTGGGATTTCCCTACATTCTATGTCAATAAACATTCAAAGGGGAAAGAAGAGATTGGTAATAAACTACAAAGCTATTAATGATGCATTTCTCCCTATCAGATATCCACTTCCCTCAAAAGAGTTATTATTTGCAAAAATTGGCCAGAATAATATATTTAGTAAGTTTGATCTAAAAAGTGGATTTTGGCAGATAGGAATAACCCCCAAGGATATGTTTAAAACAAATTTTATGGTTCCTTTTGGCCAATACCAATGGTGTGTCATGCCCTTTGGTTTGAAGAATGCTCCATTTGTGTTTCAGAAAAGGATGGAAGATATTTTTAGGGATATTGATTTTGTTATTGTATATATTTATGATCTATTAATCTGCTCCAAAGACATAAAAGAGAACAAGTACTATTTGCGGGTTGTATATAACAGAGTTTTCAGCCATGGATTAGTATTATCCAAAACTAATTCTAAATTTTTTATTGAACAAACAAAGATAGAATATATTGGTCTTATTTTATCACAAGGAAAGGTAGAACTCCAAGATCATGTTTTAAAAGCCTCACAAGGATTTCCAGATCAGATACTAGAAAGGAAGCATTTGTAGAGGTTTCTTGGTTTTCTAAACTACATCAGGCAGTTCTATAAGAACTAAGCAAAAAATGTTAAATGTTTGCAACAAAGATTAAAGCTTGGAGTTCCATGGACTGATAAAATGACAAAATCAATCCAAATTATTAAACAAAAAGTCCAACATCTTCCGAAGCTACATATTCCAAATTTAGACATTCCATTAATTTTAGAAACAAATGCCTTAGAAAAAGTATGGGAAAGAGTCCTGTTACAAAAACATACCAAGAGAGAATAAATTTGTATGTACTCATTAGGGAATTTCAAAGATGCATAAACAAGATACCCTTCCTCTCATAAAAATATTCTTGCAGTAAAAAATAACATTAAGAGATTTCAACTTTTCCTCAAACCAATTCATTTTACTGTAAGAACAAATTTAAAACATATGAAGGGTATGCTCACAAATCAAAGACTACTTGAGCAGGGTAATCATCGAGTATTAAGGTGGAGTTTATGGCTAGATGGTTATGACATTGATATAGAGTATAAAGTTGGTAAAGATAATTGTATTGTAGATATTTTAGCCAGAGAAGGAAGCAAAGTCCTAAAAATCAAAGTCTTAAGAAGAGGAGTTCGAGTCATAACAACTCCTTCAATTTCTCCATTAGGATACAGATGGGTCCTTATCTGCAATTCTTATACATATTATTTATGTTGGTTATGTTTTGTACAAACCCTTTATTGTCTACCCTCATTAGTCCTTCACAAAATCCTTAGTTATTGGATCAATAAGAAAAATGATTATTGGCATAATATGTAGTCATACTTATAATCCTTATATTTGCTATATCCTTATCCTTAACCCATACCTTAGTCATATGGGTTATTATTCATTATTTAGATATGTAAAAATATGTAAAGTGTTCTAGTAGTGATGAACTGTAATGAGATTACCAACCCCTATAATCCATGGAGTCCATGGTTTAAAATCCTTATGTATAAGTTTTTTCCTAGAGATGAGTCCGTCATAAACCTCACAGAGCCTCAGTTCACTTATCTATTATACCAAGAGATGGAAGAAGTTGCAAGATCAAAAGCATGGTTCGAGTTTCAGTTGAATTTTCTTACATCATAATTGGAGCTCACACATGAAAATCCACTTGGCATTCCACATTTTGAAATATGCAGTTATTTTTATGGTGAAAAAGCAGTACCATTTGATGAGTTGGATCCCAACATGTATTTAGCACCCTTCTTATATAATTTCAATATGTATGGTCCACATTGGGTTCATGATGTCAATGACACACAAGATTATCTTGTTACCTCTTCTGATGAAGAACCATGATGGACCCTCCATTGCATATGAAAATTCTTCTCAAAGACATTATTGAATATAAAAAACAGAGAAAGAACAAGAAAATCCTATAAGTATTCTGTCACATGGTTTCATTGGTGACCAATATCATTCCATTGTGTACTAAGTATTTTGTCACTTGGTTTTGTGGGTGGCCAATATCACTCCATTATGTACTATCCGGTTTCCATGGGTTTTCCAGTCTGACAATATCCAATTTGTAATCTCTTTTTGGTACAAGATTCTCTTAAATAGTAATTCAAGAGGTTTCCTCCACTATCTCATGTGGTCTTCTCCACCGCCTTGCCTCTTGCATAAGTAAGGGAATCACCTTTTCGTTGGGGCATCACATCCCAAAGAGTCTTCAAGCGTCTTTGTGCTTTTTGTGTGTCCAAAATTTATATCTCTTATGTCTTAGAACCTTGATTCAGAATCATATGCTTTCCTCTTGCCTCGTCAGAGGATCCTGAGGAGCAAAATATTTCTGAAACTCTATAACTTTCATATAATAATAAGAATCTTGTGACTATTTATGTGATCTATACCTTATGACTTGTGTACTATTTGTATATGGTATCTAATATTTGCTATCTGTCTATGATATGTCTAGATCTTGGTCAATTTGGTATCAGAGCCAATATATATTTCTATATATTTCCTTAAAAGTATCTGAGCAGTGTGTTGTAACTATCTAGTAAGTGAGACATGAAAGGCTGAAAGTAAACGTGAAATTCAAGGGCCCGTTGTGGTCAATTGCCAAGGATTTGGACGTGTCAGGACTCGAAGCTTCATTACTAGTCCGAGTTCTTGCAGGCGCTACATATCTTACTTGCTTCCATAAAATTTCTTTCCTGTTTACGTAAAACATTGTACAGAGTCCTAGTAGAAGAAATGGCAGGAAATAGTTCATTCTCACTGACTTAGAATACGTCATCTAAAAACGTTCATGGATTCCTAGGATCCTTAATAGACTTTCTCAATATAAACTATATGATTCCAGAATTGTTACTCGAGGGTTCCAACCCAATCCCAATTGGGAACTCCCTCCTATTGCAGTAGAAAAAAATTATGATATTCCTATGTTTCAGTTCAGTTCCACAAGTCTATTTCGTTTTACGTCTGTTAATGTTCCAATTTCCTTATCCCAACTAGTATATCCAATCCCTTTGATCAAACAAGAAGACATTGAATGGGGATTATCTTATGACTACAACTATGTACATCTCATGCTAATCCAGTTTGGAATAAATCCTTTAAATCAACCTGGACTTAATATTTCATGTCTTGCTTATGTTATATACTCTCGTCATAAAAAAACACAGATGTTTTATTGGGAGGATTTGAGGCCCCTATCCATAATGGCCATGTCTAGTCCTCAATTATACCACATTATCAAGTCTCTCTAACAGACGATCATATCAATGAATTATTACATGCATACATCCATTTTTCTGTCTTTAATACGACCCCTTGTTTTGAAATTCCCCAACTTCATACCACATCCTAAATTGCTTAATTAAGCACAATATGAAGGTGTGGTGGTTGGCCCTAGAAATGCTCCTCCTATAACCCTTGTCTTTTCAGATTGTACTCTTCCTGAGAAGTGGATACATACATACTAACTGTTAAGCCAAAAATACCTTCTGGAAAGTGAATCCTGAAAATTGAAAGTTGTTGAAACAACTACTGGCCCAGTAATTAGATTATGATCTACCTCCTATCATAGTCTAGGACATGCTCCCGACTTGCTAAGATTAGCCGAAGTTTAGAAATATTGGATAATTTACTCAAAAGTCGAAGATGACCTTTTATTAAAGCATGTATTGGTTATCATGAAGCTGCCAAGGGAGAATCAAGTGCAAACACATCAAAGATAGAAGAACCTAAAAGTTATGTCAATGTGCTTAAAGGAATTGTCAATCAATCAAACATAGTGAGAAACAAAGCCAAATATCAAAATAATATTGATCAAACCAGCCACTCAAAACACATGAAAGAAAGTGAAGACCAATTAAAGAAAAATAAGATAAGCTACACAAGTAACGATGGAGTGAGAAACAAACAAAAGTCTAAACTTCCTCAAGAAAGCATCCAAAGAAGCCAATTCCTTCGAAAGGAACAAATTCCTCCAAGAAGACCATTCACATCAAGGAACTAAGATTTCTTTAATGGATATTGTTTTATTTGTCTTAAATTTGGCCACAAAGCATGCTATTGTAGATCAAGAAGTAACAAACGTCCTTATCATACTTTAGTGAACAACCCTATCAAATTTAGAAATTCCTAAAATAATGGAATTAGGAACCTTTTGCTCCCTTATTGGATCACATTGAATGTTTCAAGTGCAACAATTTTGGACACAAATCTCGTGATTGCAAAAGTAGTATATTAAAGCCTCAATATCAAAGAAGAAAAGAAGACATCATCTTCAATATAAATCAAATTATGAAGATGTTGAGAAGAAATCAAGAGCAGTGTGAAGAATGCAATCTAGCTCTATATCTTCAAAAAAATAAAGGCAATGGTGTATAGACAATGGATTCTCAAATCATTCAAGTGATAAAAGCAAATTTCTCTCTCTTAAGGAAGTTAAAGGAGGTAATGTTAGCCTTGGAAATAATGATACAAGAAGGATGATTGGAATGGGAACAATTAGTATTAGTGATGGAAGGAAAAAATCTTCAAACCTTCAACTTGTTGAAGGACCAAAGCACAATCTATTTAGTGTAGGTCAAGTGGTTGTATTACATGACATTTTGTCACATTCAACCAAATTACCGTGAACTTGGATCAATCATCATCCATTCACACTTTGCAATCATCCCCTGCAAAGCCAAAAGGCTGTCCTTTCCAAAAGTTCCAAGAATTCTACATTCTATTGGCTAAAAAACCCTAATTTAGGTCCCCATCACACTTTCTTAGTTCAGACAGTGTTATGACACAGGTTGCATCAAAAGGAAAAATGATGGTCAGCACAAGTTTCTTTCACTACAAGTGTGATGGCCCTTGAAACGAGGAAAAAATTAAAAATAACTTGACCCTATTTTGATGGATCTAAAGTTGTTTTATGGATGATTTCCTTATATGGAAATAAACAAATTCCCTAGACTTGGTGGAATGATCTAGAAACAACCAAGACAATATTGCTTTGCTTTCCTTAGAGAAATTTGTAATATGGAAGAAAGACTTACTTGGAAACCAATGTAGAGACTCTTCTTCTCACCGCTTACAAGCTTTAACTCCAACTCCAAATTCTATAAGTCGAACCTGTGCAATGTATAAAATAAATAAGAGAACCAAAACATACCAATAACATATACAAATATCTCTAAACAATAAGCCAAGGAGTCATTCTCTACATATGCACAAAAGGGACATAGTGTATAGGAAAACAAGTCATATTTGTATTAATGAAAGTAGGAGAAGATTACAACACCCCGCTCTAGTTGACTGACAATGATATGAAATTAACATTTATTTAGCCCCAAGGCCCACACATTATTCGTTGAGGACCTGAGGTTGAGGATCCAGACACATGACTCTATTATTAGTGGTTGTGATGTTTATGTATATTTCTCCATTGATATTATGATGAAGATAACATTAATGGTTATGTATGTTATCTATTGATATTATGATGATTGTAGCATTAATGGTTATGCATGTTCTCTATTGATATTATGATGATTGTAGCATAAAGGGTTATGTTTGGTCTCTATTGAATTTATGATGATGATAACAATAAAGTATATGTATGCTCTCTATTGATAGCATGATGATGATAGCTTTGATGGATAGGTATGTTTTCTATTGATGTTACAATGTTGATAGCTTTGATGGATATGTATTATGATGATGATAGCCAAGATGGATGTGTCCCCTATGTTAGCTACTTACATTAGTTCTGGTTCACAATGAATAATGATGTGAATGACTAGGTGATGTTGATGATGCTATTATGACAATGACTAACACTGAGAAACCTTGTTACTGATGATTATTGAGTATGACAGGAAACCACCAGAGCCATTCACATATGATGAGTTGATGACACCTGGTTTGATGAAAATTAATATTTTGTCTTTGAAATTCTAAGTCAATTTTGAAACCTGCTATATGTGTATATCTATATTATGATGATATGTTAGTTGTTGTAGGCTCATATTAGTTACTTGGCCAAATGAATCACATATGGGTGATGGGGTTGTACAATTGGATGGAACGACATGGGAGAGGTGGGGCAATGTCCCTGATCTCAGCCACTAGCACTCTCACCGTGACTTGGGCTAGAAAGGTTGAAACACCTTCGCCTTGAAGATCACGATGTCATGAGGGCAGGTCCCAAAGTTGGGTCACTCATGAGGATTTTACTGAGGGGTGCACATCAAGGCAGATTCATTGATCTCCGACACCATTAGTCTCACTATAACATGGAAAATAAGGGATGATAGTGGTCTCTGTCGTTGCACCTATACTTTCCCTTTGTATTCACTGAATGCTTGAAGGGCAAGTGGCGTGGCACCCTTGCAACTTCAAGGGAGTTTCTTGAAGGGCACGACCAACTTGGCACCCTTGGCATCACAAATAAGCTGTTAGGAGTGACAACCTTGGAACTTCAAGGGAAGTTCTTGAAGGACATGACCAAACTTGGCACCCTTGGAATCATTAAAATAAATAAATTAATAAATATAATCAAGATATTAAAACCAAGTAAATTCACATCAAGGGTAAATGATGTTAGAAACCAATGTAATTAAATCAAGAATAAAACTTGGGTTAATAGGATCATAGGAAGAAATAAATATTTTACCTTAGAAACTCTACCCTCCCCATGTTGGAAAATATTAGGTAGATAATGTAGTTAACTAGGTAAAAAGGGGAAGAGGGACATAAATGTAAGGATAAATATTAATCCTAAAATAGTTAAACCTATTTAAGAGAAGAGGATGGTGAATTAAAATAAGATTAATAAATTAAATTTTAGAGAAATTTAGAGAACCTCCATGTGGCAACAACCAACATAAGAATATCCATCTAAGAGATAACTTGAGTTAAATTAGGGAGTAGATAGGGGATCAAATATTGACTTATCAACTGACTTTAGTAATGAACACAAACTAAGGAGTAAAAAGGGGGAATCAAGGGACAACCAGGAGAAGAAATAGGAATCTTGTTGAGTTGAGGAAAAATATTATTTTTAAATTAAAATTTAAGTAAATAATTTTGGAGATCCTTGATGAGACAGTGACACATGGGTGGGTGAATAATAAAACTATTGGATTATCAAAAATAATTAATTATGCATGAAAGTCCAAGTGTCACCTATGAGGACTCCTATAAAATAAGGGGCAGGCCATGGGAGTGAGGACTTTTATTTACCCTATTTTTGGATGGATGAGACTATGTCATGGTAGTGACTACGAGCTATAGTGAGTTTGGTGTGGTAGAGGACTTTAGAGAGGAGACTCTTGAGCCAAAGAGTGCTCGCCTCTACCAGCTAATACATTCCGCCTTTGTACAACCCCATTGTAGC
This sequence comes from Pinus tabuliformis, assembly GCA_031772625.1. Classification (NCBI taxonomy): domain Eukaryota; kingdom Viridiplantae; phylum Streptophyta; class Pinopsida; order Pinales; family Pinaceae; genus Pinus; species Pinus tabuliformis. Next base: position 791,551,407 of record CM062819.1, on the reverse strand, counting down.
TCGGGGGTCCATGGGGAAGGAGAGTACCCAAGGAGTAGGCTGGGAGGTCAACTGGTGGGTCATTGCATTTGGATTAAGCACGTCGACATTCACACTTGGAGGCAGTCGATAACGAAGGGGGGCAAATAGCGACAAGTCAAGTTGGAATCTCGTATCTGAGTGAACGGTACCTATGTTGTTATAATATTCTTTTGTATGAATTCATTATGGTTTTAGTTAATAACATGTAAATTAGATGATATGTTCAATGAAGTGAAATTTAGGGAAGTTTCCTATAACGCTTAATAATTTTTGAGTTCCCAATGATATTTTCTTATGGTTGCATTTTTTGTTTTTAATTTTTTTACAAGGTTAGTCCTTACACTGGGTATCAGGACTATGTTCAACCCTTGAGACCTATGGGCCCATGCATGCATGACTAGTTTTGTTAAATATCTACTACATTATACCGTAAAATTTTGTATGAGGATTACCATCCAACTCTTAGATTTTAGGATATCTCTACAACTTGTTTGGTACATGACTATTGCCAAGGCATTTTTTGCCTTCCATCTAGCAAAGAACGAAGTATTTATTTAAACTATTCATCCTAAAGTTCTTCTATGCCTTTTGTCTGCGGCACAAGGGTTTATCCCAACTGTCCGCTTCTACTTCATACTTCTTCGAACCATCTGTTGTCCATGTTTATGGAATTGATTCCTCTTCATAATCAATGACGATTGGCTGATTTTTAGGAAAGCAAGATTCCTTTTCTCCCTTTAGATAGTTTGTCATTGATGAGTGCAGTTTGACTATATTTCCTTTGATGTCATCAACTCAATAAAAAAGAATTGCTCAAGCAAATTTTTTTTTTTTTTTTTTTTAAACCGAAGCTGTAAGACATTAAACTTACCTGATTGTCAACTATTCTACCAAAGCAAATTAATTGAAACAAAATCACATTAAAAAACAAACCCACCCTCACAAAATTTTAAATTGTGAATGCCCATGGTTCCGACCCTTCTCGATCTCTTTGCTTCTTGGGATAAGCAAACCCCGACAAAAATAACAATAATGAATGCATCATTGATTCAGTTGGATTTCAACTTCTCAAATTATTAGCAGAGTTGTCATTTGCACTATATATCCAGCATCTTTAAACTTGAGAACTATTTAGGGTTATCACTATTTGTTTAAAGTTGTTGCAATTGTTATATGAGATTCACTGAAACAATTGGAGTTCTGGACTTGAGTTATTGAAGCACAAAGGTATGCCCCTGTTGTCATTTTATCATGACTACATTTGACTTCGCAAGCATACCTAAATACTGTGAGAAGTGAGTTTAAACTTAATTCTTTAGTGTACTGTGCTAAGCTTATGAACAAATGCAGAAAATGCATCAGTCGAGTGTTCTAAAAGTGGAATAAAGGCTAATCCTTGGTACTCTTACTTTGGGAGCTGGATTATTTCAGGCAAAGCTGGTACTTTTGTTCTTTTCGTTATATTCTACAAAATTGCGTTGTTATTTGCCTGTACTGTTTAAATTCTGCTATACTGGCCCAGACACTGCAATCATTAAAGTTGCCGCTATAATCTTGGGGTCCTTATTGTGAATTTTCTCCTTGGAATTATCACGGGTCATATATTCTTAGAGATATATGGGAATTCGCCTCAAAGAGAGTAGGGGGATTTCATTCTTCCGAGAATATCAGCAGGGAATTGCAGTAGCCGTGTCACTTAAAGGTCTTTTCCTGCAAACGTTTTAAGCTTCTAATTATTCTACCGGAAGGGTTCAAATGAAAGGCCTTCTTTGCATTTCAAGGGTGGATTTGAAGCCATTGTCCCTAAGCGAGTCATCGCCTTTGGATCCAATGCAAGGGATGCATATAACAGACATGAAACAGAGCAGTCTCACAAATGCTGGCGGGATTCGCATGGGTCGATGTCCCACAACTTCAGCAATGCCACTCGAATCGTTTCCTTTGCCTTCCGCTACATCTGCTGGAGGCACTGCATTGTTGTCTTGGCCTGACTGCATTATAAATAAAATCACAATTAAATTCGAATCTTACAGTGTGATATCACGCAGTCCCTTAAACCCTCTTCCACGCAGACCTGAGATTCGACTGGTATACGGGTTATCTATTCTGTTTCATGGATGATGGCAGAGGCTCGTTGAAGACTTCCAGGAGTATAGCTCAATGGAAACATCTCTTTTCTGTCCTCCCCATGCTTCATGACAATGGTAATTCAACTCGAGTATAGTTTGGAATTGCAGCTCGACGATCCCCAACGAAGGGTTGTATTAGACGTGTTATTTCCACTGAAGTTCAAATGGTCAATTTGTGGTTAGTGGGATCCACATAGATTTTAAAATGAAAGTCACAGATTTGCTATCGCCGGTGGCAGGAGATTGTTTTCCTTGTGCCCATAAATCCTCTACATGCTTTGTTAGGTGTAGTTTATGTCTTTAATTTTATCGATTGGTCAAGGAAAGATAAAAAATTCACCTCTACATTTCATTAGGTACGATTAGGGATGTTTCAACTGTTTAAAGCTTCGAGTTTAATTTCACGGCCTTCAAACCTTAATTCCAGTGAATCACAAAGAACCATGGACCACGACACTCAATTGAAAATTGAGAAAATGGTGGTGGGTATTTTAGAGACCATAGACATGGCTAGCATGACCGAATACAAAGTTTGAAAACTTGCCGGGGATAAATTGATTATTAATCTTTCAGATACCTACTATAATAAATTTGTGACGAACATTGTTGAAATTTTTGAAAGTCCAGGCAAGATGAAGAAGAGAAGGAGTAGGCCGTTGAAGAAGCCGAATAAAAAGTCAAGGCCGAAGTCGAAGTTGAAGATGAAGAGGAGAAGGAAGAGGAGTTGGTTGTGAAGAAACAAAAGAAGTAGGTAGAATCTTCCAAGAAAGATTCACAAGCCGGCGAGCTGCAGGAGGCTACCATCGACGACAATGCCGATATTATCATTTGTAAGTTATATAAATGATTGACAAAATATTGTTTGCTGTCAAACAAGTCAAATGGGGCAGTAGATGAGCCTACGTAAGTGCTGTAAATAATATACTTTCGATCCCAATACTTTGAGAGTGTAGTATTCTTGCTGCAAAGTTAAAATAGGAAGCATGTTGTAAACAAATCCATTTTTATTTTTATTTTTGTTGTGTCTATGACTTGGGGGACTAGTTTGCTGTGTAAGAAATTGTGGTCCAGGTGCATCTATCAGAATCACTTGTGGGTTACACATCAATATTTAATACCTCCTCTCGACTATTATGTGTTGAAACCTTGGCCTCCTTACAAAACTTCTAAGTAAAGATTATTTTGAAAATAAAATTGATGATTTTAATTTAGTAGCCGTTATCGTTAACAATTTCACACAAGTAATATAATAAAAGAAGGGACAATGCTGTCCAAAAAAAGAAGAGTTTATTAATGGTTAGGGCTTCCGGAATTTATGTGTTGAATTTCTTGAGCCCAAGTCATTTTTGAAATGGTCGAATGCAGTTTAAGTAAACGTTGATTGCGCTTATTCTTCAAGATTATTTATCAAAACCTTGATAGCAATTACTGCTAACATTTTCAGAGATATCACTAACATACCCCTGAAACAGGGAAAGTTATTGGTAAAGGGAATTAGGTGTGGATACATTTCGTAAAGGGAGGGGATGCATTTATTTGGTGTTGGTTTATATTGGATATGTTTCGGTTCTTGAAAAGAAGTACATTATCCTGAGTAATGGGAGTACAATTGTATATTATTATCCTGCTTGCACTATATTATCCTGAGTAATGGAGTACATTTGTATTAATGGTGGTCTGGTTTTCAAACCCTTTCAAGAACAAACAACATACGTATTTTCCAATTTTTTTTAAGTTAGTTGTTGCCACCACAATATTTTAAGTTTTAAATCAAGATATTCTCATGCAGTGACAACAACGGTAGAAGTTGTTACCAAGTTTTTCATATGTAAAATTAGTTTGTGTACTTAGTTTGTGTACTGTCAAGCCCTTGAGCTCAGGCAATCTTTGCTGAAGCAATTGTATTAGTCTATGCAAAATATCGATTAGAGTTTTGTTTGGTTTCAGATTCTTTTGTTAATTATTTATTAAATTTAGTTATAATGGATTTATCATTGAAATTATAATTTTAAATATATTTTTTTTAATATAAAAAAATGAATAATATTTTATCATATTAATTTGATTTTACAATGTTATATTTATAGATGTATGAGGTGTAAACTAGTTGGTTTGTGTGGGAATTTATTTTCATTTAATTTTAGCCTAGACACAATCTAGTTGTGATAGCATCATCTCTTTAGGACACATTGTTCTTCCATTTAACAACATTGCAGTTGGCTCCAACCTAGACCATAGTTACCAAATTCGCCCCAATGGGACCAAAGAATACGAAAATTCTTAATGACGTATTATTCGTTGATTGGATTTTCAATTTAAATTGTTAATTGATGGAATATTACTTAAAATCTGGGTAGTTTACTAGATTCACTGATTTTTCATTCAATAACGGAGGATGGGAATGGCAATATTTATACAAATCAATATTTACTAATGCTTTTTGAGAGGTTTGTGGAATTGAAAGGAACAAAAGTTGAAACTATGCTTGTTTCATTGGTCGGAAAGGATTTCTGAAGGTATGGTTTTCTTCTTAATTGTGTCCATTTCTTATACGCTGTGAAAATGTTTCGTACAAGTTTACATTCCAAATTCCAATAGACAAGGAACACTTTATTATGAAGTTACACATAATTTAGGTGATTTTGTTTTTAGTGTGCATACATATGGAGCACTTTTGTGTCCAAATATGATGTTCTATTAATTGCATGTGTGTACATTATCCTAGAAAATATTTTGGAAAAAGCAAGATCCTCAACGCTGCAAATTTTCTTTATGCAAGTGACAAATAATATAGGTGTGAATTTTCTTTTTCGGAGTGACATATGCATTATCTTTTGTTCTTGTAAACATTCAAATGAGCATGATGGTGTGATCTTCATTCTTGCTATAGATTTTGTGCATGGCATTATCGCGAAGGCCAATCCTTCCCCTTCAATGTTTCCATTGTTAATGGTTGACCTTGTTAGGCCTTTTTGTGTTGTTGTTTATTTTTTTTCATTTATCATTGGCAAAGCCCGGAATGTTGGAGAAGGATACAACTTTGGGAACTTGGATGGCACATCTTCTCTGGATGTATACCCACTCACCAATGCATTTGTGTTTGTTGTTGTTTTCTAATGGGGATGCAAAGTAGGTAAGATATAAGCCTTTTAAAGTGAAAAAATGCTAATTTGGGTAATTTTGGTGTTGCACTTGAAAATGACTCAAGAAAAAGCTTTGAAAGATAAGCTCAATTGACTTCACATCTCGTGTGTAATTAGTCCACTACCCTACAATCAAGATATGTGTAGGGACCAATTATCAATGACAAGTTTGTACAAGTCTTTATCGATGACATTTTTATCTACTCAAAGATCCTAGAAGAGCATGCGAACACTTGAGGATAGTTCTACAATGTCTTAGAGAAAACCAATTATATGGGAAGTTGTTAAAGTGTTCCTTTTACCAAACCAAGATTCATTATCTTGGGCACATTATCGCTGGGGATGGTATCGCAGTAGACCCGACAAAGATCAAGGCCATCATGGAATGGCCAACACCAACCAATGTTCATGAAATACGAAGTTTCATGGGCATGGCAGGGTATTATCATAGATTTGTCGAAGGGTTTTCAAAGATAGCAAGCCCCATTGTCGAGCTCCAAAGAAAGAACAAGAAATTCATTTGGAATGAAAAATGTGAAGATGCATTCCAAAGGTTAAAGGTGTTATTAACGACAACACCAATTTTGAAGGTACCAGATATGGAACAAGAATTTTTGGTTTGCACTGATGCCTCCAAGGAAGGGCTGGGTTGTGTGTTGATGCAAGAAGGAAGAGTAATAGCTTATGCATCAAGAAAATTTAGAACCCACGAAGATAACTACGCAACCCATGATCTAGAAATGGCAGCAATTGTTTATGCACTAAATATTTGGAGGCACTACCTTCTAGGAAGGAAGTTTGATCTTAGCACTGACCATTGCGGGCTACAACACATATTCAATCTAGACCACTTAAATGCAATACAAGACGATGGTCTGAGGTAATTAGTGAATATGATTTTCAGTGATTCCCTTAAAGACAAATTTGAGGGAGAAACTGCTTGACTTACAATTTAAAGACACCTGGTACCAGGAGGTTAGCAAAAGTTTGAGGGAGGATGAAATGAGGGTCCAAAAATATGAAGAATACTCCCTTGATAATGATGGGTTACTACGATTCCTGGAAGGATATATATGCCATTGAATGAAGATATACGCCAGTTAATCTTGAATGAAGCACATCGCGCAATATACATGGCACACCCTAGTGTTAAGAAGATGAGTGTGGACTTGAAACCACTCTTCTTTTGGAAAGGGATGAAGAAGGACATCGTGAACTTGGTAGCAAGATGCTTAGAGTGTCAACGAGTAAAAGATGAACACAAACATCCAACAGGGTTATTGAAACCCCATGAGATACCAAAATATAAATGGGAAGTTATATCAATGGACTTCATTATGGGACTACCAATGACCTCAAGAAGACATAATTCCATATTTGTAGTGGTGGACACATTGACCAAGAGCATCCATTTCATACTAGTTAAGACTACATGTAAGGCACTAGAAATAGCTTGAGTTTTTATTAATGATATTATGAGATTGCATGGAGTGCCTAGGAAGATCATATCTAATAAGGGAGTAGTGTTTACAGGAAGGTTTTGGAGTAGTTTCAAAGAAGCCTTGGGAACCGAGTTGAACTTAAGCATTGCTTATCACCCTGAGACAAATGGGTAGACAAAGAGGACTAATCAAATCCTCGAAGACATGCTTCAGATTTATTTGATGGACCAACAAAAGAGACAGGAGGAGTTTTTACCCCTCGTGGAATTTTCTTACAATAATAGTTATTAGAGTTCCATCAAGATGGCGCCATTTGAGTTCTTATACGGAAGACCTTGTAGAACACCTCTCAATTGGGATCGGCTAGAGGACTGAGTATTAATAGGACCAAAAGTGGTGCAAGAGATAGAAGAACAAATGCCTATGATTAGGGGGAGGCTAAAAGAAGCACAAGATTGACAAAAGAGCTATGCTGATGCTCATCGGGTAGATCGAAGTGGGAGATAGGGTGTTCCTGAGGGTAAGACCCCCCCAAAAAAATCTCTATAAGATTTGGAAATGGAGAAAAATTGTCTCCACGGTTTGTGGGACCTTTTGAAATCGTAGAAAGGAAAGGGCAGGTGGCATATAGGCTTGCCTTACCTCTATCTTTAGCGCGCATGCATGATGTGTTTCATATTTCTATTTTGTGTCATTATATTTCAGATCCTTTGCATGTTATTGACTTTTGTCATTTGCACGTTTCAGATGAGGGAACGGTGATGGCCGAACTAGTTCACATACTAGACCAGGGAACTTTACCGCTTAGACAATGGTTAGTGGACCAGGTTAAGGTCTAGTGGGACAAGTATAGTCCCAATTCAGCTACTTGGGAGGATGTCGAGGAGATGTGTCACCGTTTTCCTTACTTATTCCAAGGAATTCGAGACGCAGTCTATTATTAAGAGGGGGTGTATGTAGTGCCTCGCTCTAGTTGAATGACAGTGATATGAAATTAACATTTATTTAGCCCTAAGGCCCACACATTATTCGTTGAGGACCTCAGGTTGAGGATCCAGACACATGAATCTATTATTAGTAGTTGTGATGTTTATGTATGTTTCTCCATTGATATTATGATGAAGATAGCATTAATGGTTATGTATGTTATCTATTGATATAATGATGATTGTAGCATTAATGGTTATGCATGTTCTCTAATGATATTATGATGATTGTAGCATAAATGGTTATGTTTGGTCTCTATTAAATTTATGATGATGATAGCAGTAAAGGATATGTATGCTCTCTATTGATAGCATGATGATGATATCTTTGATGGATAGGTATGTTTTCTATTGATGTTACGATGTTGATAGCTTTGATGGATATGTATTATGATGATAGCAGCCATGATGGATGTGTCCCCTATGTTAGCTACTTACATTAGTTTTGGTTCACAATGAACAATGATGCGAATGACTAGGTGAAGTTGATGATGCTATTATGATAATGACTAACACTGAGAAACCTTGTTATTGATGATTATTGAGTATGACAGGAAACCACCAGAGCCACTCACATATGATGAGTTGACAACACCTGGTTTGATAAAAATTAATATTTTTTCTTTGAAATTCTAAGTCAATTTTGAAACCTGTTATATGTGTATATCTATATTATGATTATATGTTAGTTGTTGCAAGCACAAATTAGTTGCTTGGCCAAATGGCTCAAATATGGTTGATGGGGTCGTACAATTGGATGAAACTGCATGGGAGGGGTGGGGCAATGTCCCTGATCTCACCCACTAGCACTCCCGCCGTGACTTGAGATGGAAAGGTTGAAACACCTTCGCCTTGAAGATCACGATGTCATGAGGGCAGGTCCCAAAGTTGGGTCGCTCATGAGGATTTTACTGGAGGGCGCGAATCAAGGTAGATTCCTTAGTCCCCGACACCATTAGTCTCACTATAGTAGGCAACATAAGAGATGATAGTGGTCTCTGTTGTTGCACCTATACTTTTCGCTCATAGCCACTGAATGCTTGAAAGGCAAGTGGCATGGCACCCTTGGAACTTCAAGGGAATTTCTTGAAGGGCACGACCAACTTGGCACCCTTGGCATCACAATTAAACTGTTAGGCATGACACCCTTGGAACTTCAAGGGAAGTTCTTGAAGGGCACGACCAAACTTGGCACCCTTGAAATCATTAAAAATAAATAAATTAATAAATATAATCAAGATATGAAAACCAGGTAAATTCACATCAAGGGTAAATGATGTTAGAAACCAAGGTAATTAAATCAAGAATAAAACTTGGGTTAAGAGGATCATAGGAAGAAATAAAATATTTTACCTTAAAAACTCTACCCTCCCCATCTTGGAAAATATTAGGTAGACAATGTAGTTAATTAGGTAAAAAGGGGAAAGAGGGACATAAATGTAAGGATATATATTAATCCTAAAATAGTTAAGCCTAATTAAGAGAAGAGGATGGTGAATTAAAATAAGATTAATAAATTAAATTTTAGAGAAATTTAGAGAACCTCCATGTGGCAACAACCAACATAAGAATATCCATCTAAGAGATAACTTGAGTTAAATTAGGGAGTAGATAGGGGATCAAATCTTGACTTATCAATTGACTTTAGTAATGAACACAAATTAATAAGTAAAAAGGGAAAATCAAGAGACAACTAGGAGAAGAAATAGGAATCTTGTTGAGGTGAGAAAAAATATTATTTTTAAATTAAAATTTAAGTAAATAATTTTGGAGATCCTTGATGAGAGAGTGACACATGGGTGGGTGAATAATCAAATTATTGGATTATCAAAAATAATTAATTATGCATGAAAGGCCAAGTGTCGCCTATGAAGACTCCTATAAAAGAAGGGGCAGGCCATGGGAGAGAGGAATTTTCTTTACCCTACTGTTGGATGGATGAGACTATGTCAGAGTAGTGACTATGAGCTATAGTGGGTTTGGCATGGTGGAGGACTTTAGAGAGGGGACTCTTGAGCCAAAGACTGCTCTCCTCTACCAGCTAATACATTTCGCCATTGTACAACCCCATTGCAACTCGGGGGTCTGCATGTAAGGAGATTACCCAAGGAGTAGGCTGGGAGGTCAACTGGTGGGTCATTGCATTTGGATTAAGCACGTCGACATTCACACTTGGAGGTGACCGATAACAAAGGAGGGAAAATAGCAGCAATTCAAGTTGGAATCTCGTCTCCTGGTGAACGATACCTATGTTGTTATAATATTCTTTTGTATGACTTCATTATGGTTTTAGTTAATAACATGTAAATTATATGATATGTTCAATGAAGTGAAATTCAGGAAAGTCTCCTATAGCGTTTAATAATTTTTGAGTTCCCAAAGATATTTTCTTATGGTTGTATTTTTAGTATTTTTTTTTTTTTTTAATAGGGTTAGTCCTTACAATTACAACCCTTTGATAGCCTTGACTTTGTAGATCTCTCCCAACTATCTTGTCCTTCCTTTGTCACAAAGAAAACCTTCAATCATTCCTCAAGTACATGGATGGATTATGGACCTCTCGACACAAATGGGAAACATGAGGGAATAACTAAGAGTTTCTAAAAGCCAATGTAGTCCCAATAGCAGGCAATTCATTTATTGGAGAAATGAGGAGATTGTAGTTCTATCAAACTAGGGTAAGATCCACTTTAGAAGGGGATAAGCTCCATGGGATAAGAGATAATACCACATTTATAGGAATTGAAGGAGATCCTCAATAGAGAATGGAAACTACCACGATAGAAGCCTCTAGAAGTGGAAGCTTCGAAATTATTTATTTATATTTTACCAATTTCTAGGTTCCATCACACTTTTTGTGAAGGAAACCTACAGAAAAAACATAGTTTCTATGTGTGCGACTCACATCATTGTAATTGTTAATATAGGTTGTCATTGATGTCAATATTTGATGTCAATTGTTGATATGGCAGTGACAAGGATGGAAAATATTCTTGAAGATGCCAGAGGATGGTTACAACTCTTTTTTAAGTTGTCAAGACACAAATGAAGTGTCAATCATGTATCTTGAAAGACTACCATATCACTGTACTTGATGAAGGCCTAGAAGAAATACCCATGATGACATGTCTTGCCTCCAATGATGTGAAGCTTGATGTCCTTACCTTTGGTGATCCTAATGATGGTGACCATATCTTGAAGAAGACAATTTGATGAAGAAGTGTATCAAGGACATGATGATGGTGACTCTATGAAGAAGAAAAAAAGTACATGATTATGAAGACAGTCAATGAAGAAGTCAATCCATGAAGAAGCCCAACACTCAAAGGCATTCTGCCCTACCTCCATTTTTGCACTAAATAATAACCAATCACATTAAAAATTATTTTTCACCTCCTTAGATGAAAAATATCACCATGAGACCTACACCATATTGAAGAGCATAATTTTTTCTTTCGAACGAGCTATTACTCAGCCCGAAAATCCAAGCGGTTTAAAAGTTATTGATTTTTTAAGTTATGAATATAATTCTGGACTTTGAGCCGACCTGAACAAGCCTACTCATGTTGGCATCCATCCTAAAGTTGCGTCCCTTCAGATTTTAAGTGAATATATATATATATATATACACACACAGTTCAGATCTCATTTCGAATCATCAACTTGGTGAAATATTTCAGAGAAAAGGCAGATAAGAAGATAGAGAGAAAGACAAGGCCGAGGAAAATAGGAAGTCCATTGTTTGGGGTATTTTCTGTTGGGTTATTCTTTAAATCTCTATTGTAAAGTTAATTGCGAAGAGACTTACAATTTGGTGAATAAGAAAATCTCGGACTTGTTGGAGAAGTTTTGGACCTGCTGAAATTTCAGATCTATTGGAAATCTCTTGAACCTGTGGTTATGCTCCTGTAGCAATAGAAGTGTCGGACCTGTGGCTTTGTTTTTGTAGAATACTCTTCTCAGACCTGTGGGTTTTTTCTCTCGGATCTGTTCTTCCAGATTTATACCTTCATCCTCGGATCCAGTGCAACGTTGTGACTTTCGATCTTTGGTGTGGTATTTAATTTGGAAGTTGATCAAAATATTATTTGGGTGTGAACAGAGTTGCTTTTAATCCAACGCACAATATGAACCCACATAATTGATGCACGCTGAAGTGATTAGTTGACACACACGATCTTGCAGTTTTGGGATTTGCAATTTTTTTATTTCTTCCTGTAGCACATCGATTTCATCATAAATGAAGTTTGCTTCATGATCTATGCCCTCGATGCATACCCAAAAAAACGGAGAACTTTAGCTAAGCAAAGCGACTGAGTAGTTAATGTTGTTCCTATAGTGACAATTACATTAATAAGCTGGAGCAGGCATGTTGACATATGTATTGCTGAGGGGACATATATATTGTTGAGTACCTGTTAGTATATGGCTACGAGATAGTTTGAGACTTATTGCAGTAGATTAAAGACCCTTATTAAAAATTGTTAAGGGAATCCTTGGAGCATTTGAAGAATTTCCATCAAATTAATTGCAGACATCAGGAGACTTGTGAAGACTTGAACTTATCACCATATTGAAGATCCTAAAGAAGAACCTTTGAAGATCAGATTTGAGCACATCTTGAGAAATATAGATTGGACCCTTTTGAATAACCTATTGAGGACATCTTTTTGGGAAAGCATTATTGAAGATCTTGTGAAGACATCTTGAAACTAATCTTGGAAACATTGTGGAGAACTTGAAGAATTGTTTACCTTGAGCAACTTCGTGAAGAGATCTTGAAGCTGGTCTTGGAAATATTATTAAAGTTCATGATACATTGCTAAATTCGTCATGAGGTGACCTTGGAGAATTGTATTTGGGTGACATGAAGAGCAGTGGTGACACCTTCTAAGAAATCAAGGTTGTTATTGATGATGCAACGTGGAGACTAAAGTTAAGGCATTGCTAAAGATTGACAAGGCTCGGTGAAGAAGAACTTGGGCCGTGAAGTAAAACTAAACATATCTTGACGAAGTGAAGCTGAGGGTTGGAGCCCAAGAGATTGGAGCCTTGAAAAGACAAGGTTGGTGCCTTGGAGGATAGAGTTGGAGCCTTAGAGGATTGGTGTCCTCAAGAAACCAGGTCAGAGTCTATACCAGAGAAGGGTTGGTGCCCAAGGGGTTGGGGCCTCTAAACGCAAGGTTGGTGCCTTGAGAAGATAGGGTTGGTGCCCTAGAGTTCAGAGCCTCAAAAAAGTCCAAGTTGGTGGTTGGAAACAAGTTGGAGCTTGGGAGATTAAAGATTGGTGTCTTCATTTGGGTTTGGAACCCTATATACATTGTATTTGATTCATTGTAAATATTATATTAATAAAAGAATTTTTTCCTATTGTTCATTTTGTGTTCTAAATATAAGTGATCTAAATGGTAAAAGTAACAATTGAAAAGAAATACCAATTCACCCCCCCCAGTAATTCCAACAGTAATATGCTTGAAGGGTAAGTGTGATGATCTTAAAAATTAGGGTTTTAAGCCAATCTAACCTAGAATTTTTGTAACTTTTGGAAAGAGGATGCTTTTGGCTTTGTAGGGGATGATTGAAAAGTGTGAATGGATGATGATTTATCCAAATTCAAGGTCATTTGGTTGAATGTGATAAAATGATCTGTAATAGATTCCCCCGTAAAGTACAAGGTTAGAAGAAGTGGTTGAGGATTGAAGCGCTTTACCATGTGAAAAGTATGGATCAAGAATCAATTGATTGAGATCATCAATTGACTGTTACAGTACATTATCATCATGATATCAGTGTTGAGGTAGGCATACCCATACTCAAAGCATAAACCATTTTACATGTACAGTAATCAAAGTCACGTCCATTGATTACATATAATGCACCCATGCTTGGATGACATTCTATATGACCATAGCCATCATACTTTGTAGACCTTGTATGAATACTAAAATCGTAGCCTAGATGGATGAAACTAGATCCAGGGTCTTCTACCTCCTCACTCAATAGCACAAATCTAACCATGTGAACATATGTGTTGGATTCGAACATGGTAGACACCATCTGATTACTAGCCAATGATGAAAGTCGTTAACAGATGTGAGAGGAACCACCAATAATTGTAATGGTCCTCAAGGTACTAAGCACAATCTATGAGGTGTGAATGAATGAGATGAAGTCAAACATGACACAAAATATTTTGGTCGAAGGCCAATGATGAAAACCTATGCCAAAAGTGAGGAAACTTTCCATTGAGGTATGCAAGCTCCAAGGCACTGAAGGGAGTTTCTAAGTCAACTTCCTGGATAATGTGCTAAGAGTTGGTTCAGGAGTGGCATGCATGAAAGGAGGCTTAAAAGTATTTTAGCAAATATCAACCGAGGGTGGACTTCTCTTGAACATATCAACGACACTTTTATGGAGTTGGCAACATTGACTCAAAGACCCATTATGAAGGCTTTCATTAAGTTGTGATCAACAGAGAGGCAAGTGGATTCACCAACCCAAAAAAATCATGAAGGTGAGAGAGCATCATGTTCAAGAGTGACTTACTACCATAAACAGGTTTAATGCCCCATTTCCCAACCATTTTTGGCTAGTAACTCTATTTTTGACAAGCTTGAGGAGGATAACACATGCTTTATCTATAAGTTCATCCTTTGGATGAATCCTTTTGAGTATTTTTAACGAACCCTGAGAAGGAGTGGTTCAGACTCATCATGCTTGACGAGTCCTATGCTGTTTAATGGTTTTATGAGTCTAATGAAGGTATAAATCAACTTATTTTTCATGTTTAGAGAGTTTGAAAAAGAGGCAAAAGAGAGAAATTCGAGAGGTTCCTTTTTGTAAATTTAGTCCCTTGGGTCCGAAAAGGCATAAAAATATACCCAGGAGAACCTTTTAGCCATGTTTGACTAAAGTATTCCTTTTTCGTAAATAGTCCATCCAGTCTAGAAACATGTTAAAATTATCTTGGGAAAACGTCCTTTCATTTACTTTAACGAGTTCGAAAGAGACGAGTGCTTGACAATCTTTTCATATTTTTGGATTCTAAAAAGAAGTTAAAGAGAACCCCTCTTTGAGGAATAAGTGGTATAAAGGGTAGCAACTGGTTTCGGTCATGATGGAACTGCTCAAAACATATACTGTTGAGAAATCTACGGCATTAGCATTAGGTGATTTCTCTTTAATTAGTAACTGCTTATGGGTGCTTTTTACTTCTTTAGATTAGAATATTCTTCTTCTTAGATTATTAGTGTTCTTCTTAATCAAACAGTAACCAATGCATGAACATAAATAGACAAGTGACATCAAATGTAGGCTATCAACCAGGGCCAAAACCTCTGACTCTTTGAGATGAAAACCCGCAAAAATTATCCTTATAGAGATTCCAATTGACGAATGCCAAGACCAAGACCCTTGACCTATTAGCCACTCCAAGACTAAGATACAAGTTCTCTTGATAGTCAATCCTCTTCTTGACTCCTCTTCCACTTCGACCTTCTTAACAATGCGACCTTTTACTCACCGAGATCTTCATCACTACCTTGATACCGAGATCTTCATTACTTCCTTGACAACATTGTTTCCTTCACCGAGCCCTTATCACTGAGATGCTACCTCAACATAATAGTATCATCAACAAACTATGGTTGCAACGAACTGTTATGTCACCAATATTGTCTTTCTGCACTTGATGTGACATCGAGACAAAGGGACTCTTCACTATAAGGTAGCATCGAGTTTATCTTTGTTAGCTTGTACCCTTTACCAAACCCTTTTATTGAGATAGTCTTCTGTATTCCATCTGAACTATTGACTTGCAATAGTCCATCCAAATTTCAGAATGATCCGAGTTTGTCTTGACTATAATCTCATTCATCCTTCAAGGAGATATGAATTGTAGCCTTTGTACTAGGGATCCGAACTTATCTTTGTTATATCCGCCCGAAAATCTCAGAGAGATGCTCGAAAATCTCTGACTATGTAATAGGTTGAGGTCCCTATATATAGTAGTTTGTTCGCCATATTAAGATGACATGAATATATGAATAGGTGTGTTTCCAAAATGGTGAGCCGACATGAGTTTGTTACTCCATCTTGAATCCGACATGAAGAGGAATTGTGCTTGTTGTTGGAGGGCTTATAGACTCATATACATTTTTCATATCCCAAAGAAGGGTTCTTCATACATGACATTGACTCTTTGACTTTACTGAAAAATCCTAAGGCTCTTAATGGGAGCCATCTAAATAAAATCTCTTGCTCATGAAACCCATGAAGCAAGTAATACAAAATAATTTTATTTTCTTCTTTACATCATTTTACAAACTTCACAATTACATGTCTTTATGAAGACCGAACCTAGTTACACTTTTCAACACTCCCTCTCAACTAGGGAGGTATTCATAATGGTACTTGGTCATTCTCAATCTAAATAATTTCTCATAAGAAGAATCAGATTGGTAACCCATTTGTTTAACATCATACCAACCAACATTGTTACATAACAAAGACTTGACTAATAGCTCTATCTATCCACAAGATCTGAGCTCAATTCTGGCGAGACCAATGATTTATAGACACTCTCATCATTGTCTCTCGCGGAACATACCCCACCCAGGTTCTCAAGGTGTGTTCCTTGAGGACTATTATTATCTTGGACTCCCCAAACCTCAAAGAATATCGGTCCTCCATGACTACTCTTATCTTGGATGCCCTATCTCATCCTCAAAGAGTATCTGATGCCAATGATACTGTCACTCTATCTTCCCAAGTGATGACTAAAATGATGTGTATATCTCTCCCTCTCAATTAAGGAGGACATATCCATTCCAATAAATGAATGTACTGATTCCTATAGAAGGAATGTACCTAAGCTCCCTCTTGGCTTAGGAATTTTCAAGTTTCTTCCAAGTAAGAAACTTGTTTCCAGACTCCCTCTTAATTAGGGACCTACAACAACTCCTCAGGTGGAGATGATTGGACAACTAGCTGCTGGAAGAAATCCTTCCTTTGATGTCATGAATTTATTCTTCGTTATAGAGTCTTCATGTTTTGGGACTTCTTCATAGGGCACACACCATCCATCACTTTCATCGATGGGTTAGTCATGTCATCATTCCTTTCATTAGAAAGCGATCCGTCACTCTACATTTGGCTTGGCTTCATGTCATGATTCCTTCTTCATGCCAAATTTTTGGAAGGATCTTACATCCTTCTACATGGTCCTCTTGGAAGACATCCACAGTTCTTCCCTTAACAGTCCAATATAAGCTCATCGAGATACTTGTTCAAAATAAGAAATGAACACTTAAATCAGACTTAACTTTTTGATGGTCTTTCATCATGACCTCTTCCTGTAGGTATCAACATCTTGCATATGTGTTGACACATCTCCCAAAGATATCCATTGTTAAGGGTCTCCATCTTTTTCAGACTTCCATAAGAGTCTTCACATATTTCCAAGAGGTTTGTTAGTCAAATATTCTTGGTATTTCAGATGTTGATTGCCTTTACCATGGTTGTATATCTCACGATCTCTTCCTTCCTTTCTTCACATATTTCATTCCCAATAACTTTCAATCGGAGTTCCTCTAAATTACTTTCAACCACCTCATTTTCATATGAGGACATATTATGTTGATTTCATCTAGTGTGACCTATGCCTTCCTGCATATTTTCAGAGGAGGAAATCCTTTTCCTTTGATCATGCTTCTTAAGATAGAGGCAGTGATCCATGATACCTGCAACCATATGTCATGAAATTGTAGTATTGAATACAAGCCTACATACCTCATTTACCTTTATGCCATTTAGGCTTCTTTCAACAACGTCCTTGATTGAAAAGAGCTTCAATCCCTTGATATGCTTAATATGTCATCATACCATCATCCCATGAATTCCACAAGTTGGAGTTCCTGATGAAACACTTACTTTCTCTCTAGATCGATAAACGCTTCGACGAGGATTCCATTAGAGAATCTTGAGGATCTTGCATATCCCTATCCAACAGATATTTGCTTTTGACATATGATGAGCCTTGTCTTGGATGACATCTTCCTTTCCTTAAGATTCCAATGAAGTTCCCAAGAGCTATAACCTTCACAGTTGACTGTCATAGATTTTGTTCCAAATGTCCTGTCATGAGCTCTTGCTTCTAATTCTTTTCCTCTTTCAGCTTCCTCCACTTCTTTGGTGAAATGGACTTCTTCTCTATCTTCCTTGTTATTTCCTTACTTGAGCTAAGGACTATTTCGTGAAATGATCATAGCATTGAATCTTAGCTATGTTCTTCTTTCCTTTTGACAAATGTCTAAATACTTTTTTCCCTCAACCTGTCTTCTTCTATCTTGCATAGAAATCACAAGTTGTTGAATGGAATAACTTTCTTATCCTCACAAACATTTGTTACCTTGTTCATTAGTTAGTGTATGAAGATTATCTCATCACAGATCTTGCAATTTAGATCTTATGACTATAACCTTTTATCCTTTGATACCTTTAATTTGTGTATATCACATCTAAGTGATATGACCTACTTTATCACATCTTCAGAGAATAGTTCTACCATCTTATGATATATATCTCTTTGATGTCTCCAATACTGCTATATGAGGGGACCTTTGACTAATTTCATAAGAATCCTTTGATCCCTTTCGATGTATTCAGATAGATATGATTAATGAGTTTACTTTCTTTGAGGACTATGTCTATCCTCCTTCTCCATGCAAGGAAGTTCGATGACCCAACCAACATATAGATCTCCTTGAAAAACGAAGTCATTTTACTATATTGGATTATAAAATGAAAGATACTTACTTGACAAGTGAAGTTGAAATCTTCAACTTGATCTCTTTGATGGTGGTTGATGAAGATGTATTAATTCCCTTTTGGATGATCTTCTTCCAAAGGAAATCCCTTTCTTTAATAAAATGAGATTGGCCCTTTTTATGATGACAAAACCTTTGATCTAACTCCCTTTGTTGATGGTTATTGATGAGGATGTAATGATGCTTCCTTGGATGATATTCTTTAAGGATAAGGGATGGGTCCTTGCTTCAATGAGAAGGAACTTTCCTTATAGCCCTTTTAAGATGATAACACTGCTTTTAGCCTTCTTTGGATAACTAGCCTTCACGATACTTCGACTTTGGCTCGACGGTGAAAGAGTGCAGATCAACAATCCTCCTAGGGTTTTGACTTTCTCTAAGTTGATGTGATATTTTTTTCTTCAAGTCCTTCTCTTGGATGTCTATAATTTTGGGGCTACCTTGCATTGTAGATATCTTCAACTTGATGAGGGTATTTGTGGTCTTTTGCTAAGGAGTATAGGATCCAACACTCTCGCTGATGTATATTTCTTCTTTGATCTAGGATTTGACACTTCGATGTAGATCTTGACTTCACTTTGATATCCTTCAACTTTCTTTGATGCCTTCCTTGAAACTCGATCCTTGAGTGTCTCTTTGATTAGATTCCCTTCCTTAACCGTCACCTTAGATCTGATAC
Organism: Pinus tabuliformis; assembly: GCA_031772625.1. Lineage (NCBI taxonomy): Eukaryota > Viridiplantae > Streptophyta > Pinopsida > Pinales > Pinaceae > Pinus > Pinus tabuliformis. The sequence continues at coordinate 791,532,181 of CM062819.1, read as the reverse complement.
CATTTTGATAAATCTAGTGAATTAACATTAGGTGATTTCTCTTCGATTAGTAACTGCGTGTGAATGCATTTTACTTCTTTAGATTAGAATCTTCTTCTTCTTAGATTATTAGTGTTCTTCTTCATCAAACAGTAACTCATGCATGAACATAAATAGACAAGAGACACAGAATGTAGGCTATCAGCCAGGGCCAAAACCTCTCACTCTTTGAGAGGAAAACCCGCACAAATTCTTCTTATATAGATTTCGATTGATGAATGCCAAGACCAAGACCCTCAACCTATTAGCCACTCCAAGACCAAGACACAAGTTCTTTTGACAATCAATCCTCTTCTTGACTCCTCTTCCACTTCGACCTTCTTAGCAATGAGACCTTGTTGTCTTCGAGATCTTCATCACTACCTTGATACCAATATCTTGATCACTGCCTTGAAAACATTGTTTCCTTCACTAAGCCCTAATCAATGTGATGGTACCTCAACACAGTAGTATCATTAAAAAAATGTGGTTGCAACGAATTGTTATGTCACCAATATTGTCTTTCTACACTTGATGTGACACCGAGACAGAGAGACTCTTCACTGTAAGGTAGCACCGAGCTTATCTCTGTCAGCTTGTACCCTTGACCGAACCCTTTTACTAAGATAGTCTTTTGCATTCCATATGAATTGTTGACTTGCAATAGTCCATCCAAATTTCATAATGATCCGAGTTTCTCTTGACTGTAATCTCACTCGTCCTTGAAGGAGATATGAACTATAGCCTCTGTACTAGGGATCCGAACTTATCTCTATTCTGTCCACCCAAAAATCTAAGAGAGATGCCCAAAATTCTCTGACTGTGGAATAGGCTGAGGTCCCTATATATAGTAGCCTGTCTGTCCTATTAAGCTGACATGAATATATGAATACGTGTGTTTCCAAAATGGTGAGCCGACATGCATTTGTTACTCCATATTGAAGCTGACATGAAGAGGAGGACTTGTGCCTTTCGTTGGAGGGCTTATAAACTCATATACATTTTTCATATCCCTAAGAAGGGTCCTTCATACATGACATTGACTCTTTGACTTTATTTACAAATCCTAAGGTTCTCAATGGGAGCCATCTAAATAAAATCTCTTGCTCATGAAACTCATGAAGCAAGTATTACACAATAATTTTATTTTCTTCTTTGCATCATCTTACAAAAGTCATAATTACATGTCATTATGAAGACAAAACCTAGTTACACTTTTCAACATATAGAGGTTCAGAGGCAAGCTAATAAGATCACTCATCGTAGCGATTCCTCATGAAAGGGTAAAACACCAAGTGAAAGCGGATGAAAAACCAAGTAGATGATGATGATGAAGTGAGAAAACCAAGGCTCATATTGCAGAAACAAGATGATACAAAATGGAAACCACGAGCGATAATGTGTAGAATCTTTCCAGGGTAAAGCTTGGAATCAAAATAGGTTTCATTTTTTACTCAAGCTTGAAACAGAGAAAAAATATGCTTGAGATTGGTTTCATTTTTACACAAGATTGAAACGAAGAAAAACTATGCTTGAGAGTGGTACATTGCCCCCAACATAAGGGTAGAGGCAAGGCATGCCCCCCCTCGTTTTGTTTCTTCTGCCAACTCATCTGATAGACCTAGATAGCATCATGGTTACTAACAAGCGGATGAAACGAAGGTACATTTATGGGATCATGTGAAAGACTTGACTTGACATTTACGAGATCTAGTCAAAGAATCAAATCAATTAGAGGGGGGTATGTGTTATTTTTTAATGAGCTTGACACAGGAAAAGAACCATGCTCAAAGGTTATGTTTCATTTTTATGCGATCTTTAAACATAGAAGAAACTATGCTTGTGGTAACCTGTTTCATTTTTTAACGAGATTGACATAGTAAAAGAACTTTGCTCTGAAACCTTATTTTATTTTTAAAATTGCTTGACACAAGAAATGGAACTCTTCTCATGGTTATCTTGATCATGATCTCCAGGAGGCCATGGCTTCCAAGAGGTTCTCATTTGATGGGAGAACCATACTCTGGAAGGGATACATATTAAAAGATCCAAGGGAAAGATTAGGTTCCAGTGCCCCTAGTAAATGATTCACTATTTCACCTACCAGATTTAGGTCGGAAGAAGTTAAGAAAATAGTGAAAGGATCTTCTCCATCAGTAGGTGCGGGCATGGGATAGGTTGCCACATAATTGACTTGTGGGAGGGGAGATACTACTTGCATATTGGGAACGTTTGGGGAGGTTGGATGATTGGAAGTCAAATCAGGACCAATAAATGAAAGCTAATCAATAGTCACAAATTTTCCATCATGCAGGAAAGACATCACTCGAAAGAGTGTGGACACGACATCACTCATAGCATAAACATAGTCTCGCCCACAGAGAAAATTGAAATCCAAGGGGCCTAGGACTACCATAACGTCAATACATACAATTTTTTCTTCCAAGGTAATAGGAAGCTAAGGAAGGATCCCTAAAGAATCACTGGTTCTTTTGTTAAAAACTAACAAATTATGAATAACAAACATAAGCTGAGGGCAACCCAAAGCTTACCAAGCAGTCCATGATAGAATTCTAATAGAAGATCCCTCATCTATAATAGTGTGATATATGTATTTATCACAAGACTTCACCATGACTTGAAAGCGCATGTATGAAGGGATATGAGGTTTCGTCAGTTGATTCCAATCGAAGGAAATGACCTGATTACTTGGAGGGGGTTTGTGAAAATGGGAGAAATGGCCCCTTATTTCGGTGGAATAAGAAGAAACAAGAAGAACTTGAGCAGTATGAATTTCACTCTCTATGGGAGAAGTGCGATCAGATTAAGGTGGAACTGAGTCAACCATTTCTCAACTAATGGTTGGTTGGGAATAATGTCGTGGGATTCACGTCCAGAGAGAGTGAGATTCACTGAAGATGAATTTAGATCAATTATTTCATCAACTAGCGGAGGATTGGGGTAAATATTTTGGTAGCGCGTTGGAAGTTGTTGCTGAGAAGAAGTAAGGCTTCCCAACACTTTGGATTCTTAATACATATAAGGGAAAAGGTGGTTTTGATGATTCCCTTTACATAACTTACAAGGAAACTTAATATTTCCCTTTTTCTTGGAATCTTTATTATTGCTAATTGATGGTTTGTCACCAGCATGATCTCCAAAGGCAGATGACAACGATTGATGTGAGCTTGTGGACCACACTTCTAAAAACTGTGGAATACACATGCAATATCTAAGAAGGTCATCTACCTTAGAAAGCATGCAAGGGAATTTGGCTTTACAGGGATTGTTGGTGTAGATTTTAACCCCATATAGAAATTACCTGCATACGAATTCTAAAAATAGAAAATAAGCAATGGAGAGAGCATAAAACATAAAACATATATACACAGAGATTTTCCCCTAGATTCAAAAACCGGGACTACCAGATTGATTTTTCATTATATTCCTTTCAATGTTACAATACATATATATACATGCTGAAGCATCCATAAACCCCAATCCATTAACCCTGGATTAGAACATAACTGTAGTTCCCTTAACCAGATCTACAAAATACCATGGACAGAAAACCATCATGCCCAAAACAATATGACAAATCGATGCACAAAACCATAGGTAGGTCCGCCCACCTAATATAGGGTCCAATTTTTTTTTTTCCCGGGGCGCTGCCTCAGACCCCGTGCATGGGGGCTACCGCCCCCTTGCATACCCCCAAACAGGGGGGGAAAATGCCCTCCTTGGGACCCCCCTGTTGCACCCCTCTTAACATACAGGGGGTGCCTACTGCCCCTCCTGTGCGTGGGGTAGTCGTGGAAAGAATAGAACACACATCCAATAGTTGGAAGATTTAGCGACATTAATTGCATTCATAGCAATGGTTGCTTGGTTGCCCCCTACTTATTTGGCTTGTTCTTATTCGTCCTTTTATTCTTCTTCTTAGCCTCTTAGTTACTAGCACCAATACTTTCAGCAGGTAAGGAAGAAGAACGGGAGGGAGAGACATTGGGCGAAGAAGGAAAAGGGTCAACTTTAGGTTCAAATTTAGGTTGATGTTGTTTAGGTGGAAGACTCAGTTGTGAACTAGTTTGGACATTCAAAACTAAGGAGGTTGAAAACAACCAAACTGGTAAACCTATGGTAAATCTGGGAAGTGACAATGTAGCCATATAAGGAGCACCAATATTTCCAAAAGAGGGAAAGGGATTAGGATTCCCATTAGAAGGGTTTCCTTGTGATCCAGGTGGATGTTGGTGGCCACCCACCTATCCCATTTGGAACCCCACAACAGTCTCTTTCAGCTTTTTTGGTTTCCTTAATTGTAGCACAACTTACTATTTTTAGCAGTTTTTTGGGTCCTGAACTTTCAGAGCCGTTTTAAGGCCCTAAACGACGTTTTTTGGGAAATCTGGGGCAATATGGGTCCATTTATTGATGTTGCCTCCCAAAGTGGTAGTACTCAGATAGATCTTTCTAACGAGCTATTGTACGCGTCAAACGGAGATCGTATGCCAAGGTTACGACCCCGGGAAATTGATGTACCAATTTACCCAAACGGGGCCCACAATTTGGTGTTTCATCTTCTAGGGTTAGGTTTCGGAATGTGAAAGGTTTTCCATTGTTTCTCAAAAATAAATAGGCCTTCGAGCCTCATTGTAACAGAGTTCAGAGGCATGTAGCCACCACATCTCTTCTCAGAGATAAGCTACCATCGCCCTAGCTAGTTTATTTCCATTATTGTTTGTAAGCATATTTCAGTATTTTACATTAATGAAATGAAGTATTATTTCCGCTGCATATCTGTGTTTATGGTTATCTCTGTAATTTGTTGCGTTCCTGTTTAAGTCCGGATCAGTGGTATCAGAGCGGTCTGCTTTTTCTCTGTTTTTCTTTGCATGTCCCCAACGAGGTCGGGATATAAGGAGTTAGGGCTTGAACTGGTCGAACCTTTGCAAGACCAGCCTCGAAAATCCCGAAGGCCTCGCATGGCGGATGAGAAGAAAGATGAGGGGGCAGGAGATCCTATCAAAATATTGCTCGAAGAAGCCCTCGAGCGACAACGGAACACAATGATGGACAACTTTGCCCAGATCCTTCAACGGCTACCCAGAAGCGACGCATCGGCTTCCAGCAGCTGCTCTGGAAATGCCACGCCCTTTAAGGTACAAGTTAATTTTGAAATCCCCATTTTAGAGGGTCAGATAGACGCAGATGCCGTAGAGAAATGGTTAAATCTGCTAGAGGGCTATTTTTCTGTTCATGAATTTTCAAGTCAGGAAAAGATTGTTTTCGCTCTTCTCAAAGCATCCCCCCACGTCAAGGACTGGTGGGAAACCTACTGCGAGCAGAAGGATGAAAGTATAGGCTCACCATTTTCAACTGCACCCACTTGGAATGACTTCTGAGATGCCATCAAGGAGCAGTACTACCCTGTCAGAAGCTATGAGGACAAATACATCAAATGGACCACACTGCGGCAGGGACGAGACCAAGATGTGCTGGAGTTCACAAACATTTTTCATACCCTTCGCACATAGTTGGGTATCAAAGATTCTGAGATGCATTTGGTACTCAAATACCGCAGCTGCCTAGTAACATAGATACATCCAGGAAGAGATGGGGTTCTTGAACATCTCCTCACTCGGCACAACATACCGATACGCTGTCAAAATCGAGCAAAAGTTCAAACAGAAGAAGCGAGACTTTGGATCTGCAAATCCGAAGCCCAAAGGACAAAGCCAAGGCGGGGTGACCCAAGACAACCCGTCGAAGCCGCAAGAAAAGAACAACACCACGAAGCCGAAGAAGGACACAGGAAAGTGGTGTGAGTTCCACAAGAGTCCCACTCATAACACGAGTGAGTGTCGGACCAAGAAGTCGCTAGTGGCCGAGTTGAAGGCTTCCGAATCAGATGCATGTTCTGACCCTGAGCCAGAACCTGACAAGGGGAATGGCAAAGGGAAGCAGATCATTGATGCGGATTCCAGCGCCACTGTTGCCACTGCCAAGATCCAGAAGAATGAACCTGCAGATCTAGAAGAGGGGGAGCGCCTTTTCCACTCATAGATGTGGGTGAAGGGTTCGCTGCTGCAATTCATTGTCGACAGTGGCAGCCAAAAGAACCTCATTTCAGCAGAGGTCGTGAAGCGGTTGGGCCTACCGACTACACCGCACCCGCAGTCGTACAATATCGGGTGGCTTCACGAAGGACGAGATCTGAAAGTTCGCCAGCAGTGCCGCCTTCCCTACAGCATCAAATCCTTCACAGACGAGGTATTGTGTGATGTTACACCTCTGGATGTTTGTGATATATTATTAGGCTAGCCATATTTGTGGAGGCGACATGCTGTGTATGAGTCCAGGCCTCGTGCTGTCATTATTTATTTGAATAATTCATTATACAGGATACCGGAGGTAGCCCCACCTACCGCCACATCTTTGATCACTGCTAAGAAAGGCAGCAAGCTCATCTCCCAGACCAGGAAATTCATCTGTCTAGTTCACTCCCAAAGTAAGGGGAAGATTGCCATCAGATCCATGACCCCCGCGAAGGGTTCCCCCATGCAGCAGCAGCAGCAAAGGGATACAGTCATGACAAGACACAGGAACAACTTCTCCTCACCCACAAGGGTACCACACAAGTTTCAGGTGGGCGACAAAGTTTGGTTACATCTGCAGAGAGAACGCCTTACCATAACCCATCAGAAACTCAGGCGACTCCGACATAGTCCTGACACGAGTACCAAGGCTACGGGCAACAATGCTTTGAAGCACAACATTCCTCCATTCATTGGCTTGCGCCGAGTGATCAATGTGGACCATCGTCGACCATGCTTCCCACCATTTCTGGACACATCAGAGATTGCAGAACAACTCACCAGAGACCCAGCTCAACAGAAGCTTCCTCATCTCAGGGAGGAACTCAATGCAATGGGGACCATTGCTTCCTAAGGGGGGAGGAATGATCCAGGTGGATGTTGGTGGCCACCCACCTATCCCATTTGGACCCCCACAACAGTCTCTTTCAGCTTTTTTAGTTTCCTTAATTGTAGCACAACTTACTATTTTTAACAGTTTTTCGGGTCCTGAACTTCCGGAGCCGTTTTGAGGCCCTAAACGACGTTTTTTTGGGAAATCTGGGGCATCATGGGTCCATGGACCGATGTTGCCTCCCAAAGTGGTAGTACTCGGATAGATCTTTCTAACGAGCTATTGTACGCGTCAAACGGAGATCATATGCCAAATTTACGACCCCGGGAAATTGATGTACCAATTTACCCAAACGGGGCCCACAATTTTGCGTTTCATCTTCTAGGGTTAGGTTTCGGGATGTGAAAGGTTTTCCATTGTTTCTCAACAATAAATAGGCCTTCGAGCCTCATTGTAACAGAGTTCAGAGGCATGTAGCCACTACATCTCTTCTCAGAGATAAGCTACCATCGCCCTAGCTAGTTTATTTCCATTACTGTTTGTAAGCATATTTCAGTATTTTACATTAATGAAATGAAGTATTATTTCCGTTGCATATCTGTGTTTATGGTTATCTCTGTAATTTGTTGCGTTCCTGTTTAAGTCTGGATCACCTTGACTATTAGACTCGGGAACTATTTCCATCAGACTTAACTTAAGGTCTACGAAGGAGTAGAAAGTGAGTTAATTAATTGATTTTGAAAAGTAAAAATAGAAATAAAAATAAAGAGGGGTAACTATACATATAAGGATTACCAAGTCATCGTGAACTGCAATATACAGTTAATTATGTGCAAGAAATCTCCCTGAATGTTGTGTTTGATGTATCAAAATTAACAGGGATGCCGACTTGGTTACCTATGGTAGGTTTGCAACCTAATGGGGAGTTCCAAAATATACTTGGGGATACATGGAAACACAACCCATAGTAGTGTTGTCTAATGCATAACCATACGATGGGGCGTTCCTATATACTCATTGTACATGGAATGCCATCCTATATACCAAAAGGTACATGGAAGAATGTTCAAATATACTCGATGTACATGGAAAACCAACCATCCCCAAGATGTAACGCTGACAAGTAACAACAAATCCTATGTTTAGAGATGCCAGAACACATCTTCTAGCCTATACCACTAAATGTGTCTTTAATGTTTCAAATGTTACTTAGGATAATTGATAACTTATAGTATTTATCTTGATTAGAGTTTTAGTTTCGAGGATCGAAACAAATTCACCTGAACTCCTAAAATGCAACTAGCATGAGAAAAATATCTTTTCATTCGATGAAGATCTAACTAAAGAAGGGAAGGAGTTTCAAACGTTGATGCAAGAAAGAACAACTTCCAAACGAGATATCCAAATTCACTTTTCCAATTCAAAGATTCAAAGCCCAAATGCATGAGAAAATGTTTTTTTCTTTTTCTTTTTCTTTTCAAATTTCAAATCTAAAGAAAAAATGAAAAGTGACTAGATTATTGAATTAAAGAGAATTCAAAAAATTTGAAATTGTAATATGAAGACTCTTTTAACAAATGAATAACCAAGTCAAATGAAAACACTAATTGACAAGAAAAAGCAATAAGGAGAAAACTCTCATAAAAAGGAAATCACATTCAATTACAAACAAGTTGTTGGTTTTTACAGATTCCTTGGATAGACCAGAGACTCAGGAAGAAACTGAAAACAAAAAGGATTCAAAGCAAGGCAAGGAAAATGCATAAATTTTTGCATTTATAGGATCAACGTAGGTAATGTATGGACACTACTGCAATGGCTTACTATTTCATCGTAGTTTACAAGAAGGAAAAGTGAGATGAGTCACACTTTTACAAAAGGAAAAGTGAGATGATTGTGATGAGTCACATTTTTACAAAAGGAAAGGTGAGATGGGATGCACTGTCACAGAAGAATAAGTGTAATGGGGCTATTTTTTTTTCTCAAAAAAGACAAATCAAGCACTGACCAAGCTCGAAATCAAGCTTGCGTAAGTCCATCAATAGTCTGAACAAGGCAAAATGAGTCGATTTAAGAGTTCCTAAAAGGAAAGACAAAGGAAACCACTAAAAAGCATACTGTTCCCTAGTATGGTTGCCAAGTCATTTTTTGAATGATTTCCTTCTACGGAAAAAATTAAAATCCCTAGACCTAGTGGCCTAATCTAGAAATAACCAAGACAAAATTTATTTTCTTTCCTTAGAGAAATTTGTAATATGGAAGAAAGACTTACTTGGAAACCAATGTAGACTCTCTTCTTCTCCTCGCTTGCAAGCTTTAGCTCCAACTCCAAATGCTATAAGTGGAACTTGCAAAACATATAAAACAAGAAAGAGAACCAAAACATACAAATAGCATATAAAAATATCTCTAAACAATAAGCCAAGGAGTCATTGTTCTACATATGCATAAAAGAGACATAGTGTATAGGAAAAACATGCATTTTTGTATTAATGAAAGTAGGAGAAGATTACAACCCTTTGAAAACCTTGACCTTTTAGATCTCTCCTAGCTATCTTGTCCTTCCTTTGTCACAAAGCAATCCTTCAATCATTCCTCAAGTACATGGATGGATTATGGACCTATAGACACAAATGGGCAACATGAGGGCATAACTAAGAGTCTCAAAAAGCCAACCCATACTCTATGGGAGGCAGTTAGTTTATAGGTTAAATGAGGTGGTTTGGGATTTACCATTCTAGGGCTTAGATCCACATAAAGGGGAGGTAATTTCTAGGAGATAAGAGATAAGACCTCAATAGTAGGAGTTTGAGGATTGATCCAACAATAAATGGTTGAAACGACTTCTGAAGCTTCTAGAGAGAGAAACTTTGAAATTAATTTTTATTTTTTACCAATTTCCAGGTGTCATCGCACTTTTTGTGAAGAAAACTTATGCCAATCAATGCAGTTTCTATGTGTGAAACTTGCATCATTGCAAGTTGTATGAAGGGTAAGTGCAATGATCTAAAAAATTAGGGTTTTAAGTCAATTTAACCCATAAGTTTTGCAACTTTTTGAAAGAGGATGTTTTTTTCCTTTTAGGGGATGATTTCAAAGTGTGAATGGATGATGACTAATTTGAATTCAAGGTTATTTGGTTGAATGTGACAAAATGGCCTATAACAGGTTGATCAAGGGTATTATCTCACATTAAATTCTAAAGGATGTGAAACAAGAAAATTAGGTTTAAGAATATTAGTAGAAAATGCAATAAGGTCTCCAAACAATGCATATGTCCTCAATGAAATTAAAAGAAATAAAAACTCCTATATGAGAGAAATAACCTAAATATCTCATCAGTAAAAGAGAGGATAATTTCAAGTGAATCAAGAAGTGGGAGGTCTTGCAAAAAATATGGAAGTGTTAGAACATAAGCTGCAAGGGAGGAATGATGATTATGCAGGATCTAGATAGTAAATTATGTGTGAAGAAGGTGAAGTAAATGATGTATTTCGCTTAACAATAGTGCATAAGTTCAGGGGGAGCAACATATTTCCCTTGACACCAGGAAAGAGGGAGAACATGTAGACATAAAGAAAGATAATAGATAGGGTTAATAGTTACAATCACTAACATAAGTTGCAAATAGAGGAAGACTTGTAGACACTAAGAAAAGTTGCACATAGAAGAAAAGTTATAGATAAGGAGAAGCACAAGTCTAGGGCAAACATCTCTTTGCCATTCATGTCAAAGGGGGAGAAGTTGTAGGCACAAGGAGAATTGCAGATAAAGGGAGATCTACATTGTTTTTTTAGAATTGACTAAAGGTTGCCATCAATGACAATGGGAGATTGTTGGAAATATTGTTGTCATTGATGTTAAATATAGAGGGATCAGACTGTGAGTCTTCTTTTTTATCACAAAATTTGCTATATTTTTTTAATTTTTTAGCTTCGTTTTTTTTTTTTTTTTGGTCATTTTTGATGTTATTTTTCCATATTTTGCCTAATTAACACTTTCCCAAGGTATTTTCATTGAATTTTTAATTTTTCAAATTTCATGTAATTAATTGCATTATAAAAGAAAATTGCAAATCTTAGTAGGTTTCGTAAACCATCCTTCATTTTATATTCATAGGTGGTGTTGTACCTTAAGAAACCAATTTCTTGGCTATGTAGAAATTGTGCTTAAGACATTAATGTTTATAATTCTTGTCACTTGTTTGTCACTTAATTGTATGTTGTGTTCTCAAATGAAGGACCTGGGAGACTTGGTTTTTAACCCTAAATACTTAGGTAACATGAAAATATTAGAATGCCATTTGATTGCTAAATATAAATGATGAATGAAGAAAGCTTGAAGAAGTCAGAGACAATGCGCTGTTTTACACAGAATCTATTATCTGTGACACTTGGAGAAGTTAAAGATAATATGCTGTCTTACATAGAAACTACTATTTGTAACTTAAAAGAATTGCAGAGGTAGGAATTTTCAAGTATAGGAGCGCTCTTTTAAGGGATTTTAACTTCACTTACATAAGCAAATAAAGACCTGCAACTTTATTACCATACTTAAAGGAAGAAAACATTTGATGACACATAATAGAGAAATCAAAAAATCATACCCAACAACGTGTGGAAAACTTCTAATCCTTTCATTAATCAAAAGTTGTATCAGGAATTCAGTGGCCTAGTATCCAGGTTTTCCACAGTTCGAACCATTTTTTTCTATAATCTTGCCTCTTTATACATCATAGGATAGTTAATAACCATCCAAAACTGTCAAACTACCTAACTAACTATCCTCTAACTGCTTTGAATTAAATATCATTACAAAATATTACATTTGAGGGTAAACCACCTCATTCATTTTAAGAAAACAAGATAATAAGAAGTAATAGAAATTAGAGAATGATGGGAGATTGTTGTTCGCTGTTAGAATCTATAGCTTGAGCCTATGGTTATGATGATATATCTCTGTGTTTCTCTACTATCCATTAATGGAGTTGTGGATGAAGTGGTAGGGTATGGTGAGTGACGTAGGCAATTAATAGATGAAAGCGGTGGAAGATGTGGAATGAGTGACGTGAGGCGGAAGGCTTTGGGAGCTCACTATGGGGGTAAAGAATGTACGGGAGCTTCAACAAGGTCGAACCCCCGCAGTAATTTCAGGCCACACATTTCAGTCAACCATGCTAACATCACGATCAACTGCGGGGGTTGAGCTTTAATTAACCTTCCTGCTCATTGCTTCCCCGCAACACACCTCAATGTACTTATCATGCTATCGCTTGATTGTGCCTCTTGAACCTGTATGACCTTTAGACAATGGATCGGTTATTACGGAACTCAAAAAATTAAAACTCTGGTTCATAAACCTGTCGCGTCCGCTTTTTCAACGCCCCTTTGACTCCCATACGGACCCGATAGGAAATAAAAACTGTTGGTTAATGATTTATTGGGTCCGATTTTAAAGATAGAACCTGATTACTTGCCGACCCGATATCCATTGGCGTCATATGAACCCGATAGGAAATAAAAACTATCGGTTAATGATTTATCGGGTCTGATTTTAAAGATAGAAACTGATTACTTTCCGACCCAATATTCTGACCTGATATTTGGCCCGGACTTCAATGAATTAAACTGTATTTGATACACCATCGCGTCTGATCTCTGAAATAAACCCCATTCTAGTTAACTACGCGATTGCCATCGGATCTGTGGCCTGTTGATCGGACGGCCCAGATCTTCTCGCAGGTTTATCACTTTCAAAATCCATTAATAATATAAAATCAACCATTTCTTTCAAATCTTCGCATTTATTTTTATTTCTGTTATAACATAATATTTGATTTTTCTTTCATATTTTGATAAAAATGAAAATAAAAATTAAATAACAATGGATGCTACAACATCTGGCTCCACCTGGGGATAGTTCTTTTGCCACAAAAGCACTAAGAACTGCAGATCAGTGCCTTCACCTCGGGCATGGAGTCATATATTGCTTAACCAATTCAAATTCTATGGCATTTGTACACTGAATTCACTCCGGTATCTACAATGATAGGATGCTTATGCTTCAGAACTGGAAGTAATGCTTGAGGTACTGCCCATTGACAGGCAGCTGTAGAGTTTCACCATCAAGATTCTCTGTAGTAGTTTTCTTAAGGATTCTCATCAAAGTTTTGTTAGTGGATTCAGCCAATCCATTTCCCTGTGGATGATAAGCAGTTAAATGAGATAAAATGGCATTATACTTCTGACAAAAGGCAACAAACTTACTTGAACTGAACACTTGAGCATTGTCTGTTATGACTTTGACAGGGCATCCAAGTCTGCTGAACATGCTTTCCTCATATGTCTTGAGATCCTCATAGGACCAAGCCAAATCATCATTGTATTGCCTGAAAAGCTTAATATATATCTCCTTATAGATAAGTAAAACTTCCTTGAACAGTTTGACCAGCTTGGGTTCCTTTTGGGTTCCAATATTGTGATCTTGAATCTGTTCATCCTGTGAAAGGAAACCATCACCTGTTCCTTCTTTAGAATAGGCTCCATCAAAGAAGCACTTCCACACCCCTTCTGTTTGCAGCTCTGTATTTACACAGGCTGAAGTAAGCTGCCTCTGGTTATCTTCAGCCAATTCTGCATTGTCATGCAACATGAAGCAAGAAAAGTCATCTTTTTCCTGGCTATATACAGGTGAATTACTTGCTTCGTTATTTGTGATTGTTCTAATAAATATTGTTTCTCTGTACAACCTCCTTTCTTCCCCACCAAAAATTGGTATGATAGCATAAGAAAAATCTAGTTTCAAAACACCACCCAATTTAGCCCCCCATGACCTAGATAGTAACATTCCAAACCTAACAGGGATATCTGCTACCACTACATCCTTTACCAAAATTTTTGCTGGAATCTGGGCTAGTGACACCACCATATCTTTAATCCCCCCCAGACACTTGAATTTATGTGAATCAAAAGAATACAAGTCTCTGTAAGGTTTAGTAACTTGTAGGTTTAGCTGTTTCATCACTGATAATGGCATAAGGTTATGTGAGGCTCCTGAATCAAACATACAATTGTGCAAGAGTAAATCATGAACCAATAAAGAAATGTAGAAAGGAGGTGTTGAAGAATCTACCTCCTCCACATGTGAACCAAAAACCACTACTGGTTTATCTTCTTGCAAATTCACAATGTCATTTATATTCACATTCTGAGATGGATTGATAAACTCTGTAATTTCTCTTTGATAAGCTGGTGTTTTGACTAACTCTGTGAGGGGCACTTGAATTCTGATTTTTTCTAATTCTTTAGTTAAACTGAACACATGACCCTGTTTAGTGTTCTTTTCATCTTCATCTTCACTTCTCTTCATGACTGAAATCTCTTGTGGAATGGAAACAAGTTTTTCTAAAGGAATTTTTTCACTTTTGTCTTGAGAAGACTCACCTTGAAGCATTTGAGTCTTGCTACTTGTATTCTACTGCTGCTTTCCTTTATTCAATTGTTTTGCAGGTTGTGGTTCTTGTTCTTGTGGAGTCGCCTTTTGTAAGGGAGCTGGAACTTGCTGCTCACCTTCATCTTCTTGACTTCTAGATCTTTTCCTTGATCTCAAGTCATATTTCTTATGTAGTTCTGCCTGCATAAAATCAGAAAACCACTTCCAACATTCATCAATTTCATTATCATCATAGATGACATATGTTTCACTATATTCTCCTCCCTCAACATCTAGTTCATCTTCATCTACTGCATACAATGTGAAAATATGGTCATCATGATCCTTGGATTGCTCTGGTACTCTATCAGGATATACAGTGGTGCTTGGATCTTATCTTGATCTTTTCTCTCCCCCTGTAAAATTTGCCGAGGTTGTCTTCTATATTGAGGATTAAAACTTCTATTTTGTTGTACTTGTCTCTAAGAATTCCTACTCTCTAATTCCAATTTAATAAATTTATTAGATAAATTTATAATTACATTATTCATATCCTCTAATATTTGATCTTGAGAGGATTCTACTTTAGCCTTTCCCTTATCTTGGATAGGTTGTGCATCTGGTGCTTTACCTACAGCCACCAGATTTTCTTCTATCTCTAATGCATTTGTTTGGATTTGATCAAGGGTTGGGGATCTTATTTCCCTTAATGTGAATCCGAAATTTGACTCAAAATCCCCTGCAAAAGTTATTTTTGCAGGAGCAGGAGGGGACTTAATCTCCACTAGAAGACTATTGTACAGTTTATTAAATATTCTGACAAATTCAACTACAGTTTCATCAGATTTCTTCTTTATATCATTAAACTCTGCTAGTGAATACCCATGGTCTCTTTTTTCTCCCCATCTCTGGGTGAATAGGTGTTCCATCTCTTCCTAAGAAGGAATAGAGTTATTAGGAATCCCTTTAAACCATTTTCTTGTTTCTCCATCCAAGGATTGAACA
Source organism: Pinus tabuliformis (assembly GCA_031772625.1). Taxonomy (NCBI): domain Eukaryota; kingdom Viridiplantae; phylum Streptophyta; class Pinopsida; order Pinales; family Pinaceae; genus Pinus; species Pinus tabuliformis. The sequence goes on along the minus strand of CM062819.1, from coordinate 791,516,797 downwards.
AAAAATCTTAGAACAACATCTAGATGTTCAACATTTAGGTTTTTTGCAAAATTACAAAATACTAATACATGATTCTCTGCTGTTTGTTTATTTTCCCCTGTAAAACGAGGAAGAATATCGAGGTATTCTTGTGGCATTTGATTCAACGGTTGTGGCAATTGAAGAGGTGCATACCTGTTCATCAAGAATGCAGGCGATGCCATATTTGGTACCAAATTTATTGAACCTTGATTACTAATAGATGTGGAACCTGACTGAGGGGTAAATGGAGTGTGCAGAGGTGGTAATGTAGTTATAGGTTCAGGTTGAATAATTATAGCAGATAATGGAAAAGTAACAGACTCTAAAGACTGCTCTTGATAGTTGGGTTCTTGGAATGAATTGGATGTAGAAGGTGACTCTTGGTCAATAAAAGATGAATGTGAAAGATGTGATGAACTGCTGCCTGGTGCAGACAATGTAGGACTTGTGTAAGTGGAGTTTTAGGCCTTCCAACCCTCTTGGAAACTATCCTCTCAGGATCTGAAAGGGCTTGAACTTTCTGCTGTGAGGTATCTAACCTTGTATGGGTTCTCTTTGGAGTGTTATTTCTTTTGTTTAAAACAACCAAATATTTCCTCCTCACTGAACAACCAGAGGCAAATATTGAAAACCTAGGGGAAAAGTGTTCTTGTCTTCTCGCCCCGACAACGACGCCAATTAATGTTGTACCTTAAGAAACCAATTTCTTGGCTGTGTAGAAATTGTGCTTAAGACATTAATGTTTATAATTCTTGTCACTTGTTTGTCACTTAATTGTATGTTGTGTTCTCAAATGAAGGACCTGGGAGACTTGGTTTTTAACCCTCAATACTTAGGTAACATGAAAATATTAGAATTCCATTTGATTGCTGAATATAAATGATGAATGAAGAAAGCTTGAAGAAGTCAGAGAGAATGTGCTGTTTTACACAGAATCTATTATCTGTGACACTTGGAGAAGTTAAAGATAATATGCTGTCTTACACAGAAACTACTATCTATAACTTAGAAGAATTGCAGAGGTAGGAATTTTCAAGTATAGGAGCGCTCTTTTAAGGGATTTTAACTTCATTTACATAAGAAAATAAATACCTGTAGCTTCATTACCATACTTAAAGGAAGAAAACATTTGATGACACATAACAGAGAAATCACAAAATCTTACCCAACAATGTGTGGAAAACTTTTGATCCTTTCATTAATCAAAATTTGTATCAGGAATTCAGTGGCCTAGTATCTAGGTTTTCCAAAGTTCGAACCCTTTTTTTTCTATAATCTTTCCTCTTTATACATCATAGGATAGTTAATAACCGCCCAAAACTGTCAAACTACCTAACTATCCTCTAACTGCTTTGAAGTAAAGATCATTACAAAATATTACATTTGAGGGTAAAAACACCTCATTCATTTTAAGAAAACAAGATAATAAGAAGTAATAGAAATCAGAGAATGATGGGAGATTGCAGTTCACTATTAGAATCTATAGCTTGAGCCTGTGGTTATGATGATATATCTCTATGTTGCTCTACCATCCATTAATTAAGGAGTGGATGAAGTGGCGGGGTATGGTGAGTGACGTGGGCAATTAATAGATGAAAGCGGTGGAAGATGTGGAATGAGCGACGTGAGGTGGAAGGATTTGGGAGCTCACTGCGGGGGTAAAGAATGTACGGGAGCTTCAACGAGGTCGAATCCCCACAGTAATTTCAGGCCACACATTTCGGTTAACTGTTATGAAACCAGCTCACAAAAAGATAGAAAAGATAGAACAACGCCTTAGAAATAAGCCTCTTCGAGGGGGCAACCTCCTTTACATTACACAAATGAACAATTCTTAGATGATCCAAATGAAAAAACCTCCTTTCTATATATAGGAGTCTACGGGGTCATAATATAACCAATCCGACCTAACAATAATAATATAAAGGCACAAAAAATAACAATAGAGGGATTCTATGGGGCACAATAATAACAATATGGGGACAATAGGGGCACAATAATAAGAATAAGGGATACAATGACAATAGTAATGGGGGGATCACTAATATTATAGGGACCTAACGTGCCCCTCTCCTTCAAAAAAGTGTTGTCTTCAATGCTTAAGTAGTTCTGAATGCTTCTGTATAAAATTCTCATCCTCCCATGTGGAATCTTCAACGGGTAAGTTCTTTCACTTGATGAGATACTTTGAAATTGATCTATTTCGTAGTTGTTGAGTTCTTTTTTCTTTGAATGCTTCAGGTTCCAATATGATTTTTCCTTCCTCATCAAGTTTTGGCAATATTGTCTGAACTGGAAGCTTGTCACCTATAACCTTCTTTAAGCATGAAACATGGAAAACTGGGTGCACTCGAGAAGCTGCAGGAAACTCCAATTTGTATGCCATAGTACCTTGTTAATGGGAAAAGTGTCTATTCAGAACTACCCTATCCCACTAAGGTGTGACAGTGACCTTAGAAACAAACAGAGAAAACTACTTTCGTATTCTTCTTTATGAACTATAAACGAAGAGGAATAGGATGAACCAACCTATGTCTTGCGCTAGTCCTTTGATCCAATCTCTCTCCTCTTTGACAGCTTCCAGCTACCTGCTCCCTTACTTGCCCAGCTTCACCAAGTTCCTGTAAGATCACAGAAGAAGAAAACTACACAAAGACATGAATTTATATTCATAAATAGCTTAGGATCAGATTTAAGCTAAACATACAAATGTAACAAACATCAATGATACACAAGCATGTAGGAGAAACTCAAATAGTTTTATTGATATAACAAGAAGATCCAGGAGGAGTTACAACCGCTGATTCCTGATCCAGCATCAACCTCCCAGCAAAGAATCCCCTCTTCACCTCCAACAAAGCATAAATCACCCAATACTCTGATATCTATCTCAAAACCAACAACAATTCTCTGCAATGTACAAAATTCCAGCCCCCGGATCTCTGGGATGAGGGATCCATATATAGATGTATGCAAGGAATATGAGTCAGCTTATGATTTGACTAGTGTCTTCTCTCTGTCAGTTCTTGCTTCCACTTGGAGACTGAGAGCCTCTTACTCATCCTTGGTCGAACTCAGTGAGGCAAGTGTCATTGGAGAAGATTATGGAAGCTTCCATTGTCTTTCCACCTCGCGGAATGGCACTGCCATTTGTCATTTCCCGCTCAACGCACCCTGGTAGTGCATTTAGGTGCGTTGCAATGCACCTAGCTAGTGTACTTGGGTGCTATGCAACGCAGCTAGCCAGTGGAGCAGCTGAAATGATCCTGATTTGACTGATTCTGAGCAGTTTCTGGTGGAGAACTTCTGGGAGAAGCTGTAATTTGTTGACCTTGTTCCTTTAGGGGTCGGAACAACACTTTTAGGGACTTAGGATCCCTTGGTTTATGGACATTTCATGCTTAGAGCTGTAAGGCACAAAAATGTCTATAACAGTTGCCCCCTAAAGTATGAGGCCGTTTATCGGGTGAAATGCTTTATTAGGAGGATCCGAAGTTCTTTCAATGCTGGGAGGAGACCTGTAATAAGATACAATACAATACATTATCTTCATACTATTTTTCATGATCTAGCTGAGGTGGGCATTCCCATGCTCAACTTTATAAACTCATTTTCATGTACATAGGACAGACAATCATCTGATGGTAGACTGATGATTCTGATAGAGCCATCATCCTTTTGGTAGGATGATTATCTGTGCTGCAATGCTGTACATTTCAATGTCTTTATTTTTCCTGAATATATATCGTAGCCCGGATGGATGAAACTAGATCTGGGGTCTTCAATCTCGTCCGATCTTCACTCGAAGTACAAGTCGATCCATGTGAGAAATGTTTTGAAGTCGAACATGGAAAGACATCGCTTGATTACCAGTCAATGATGTAAACCGTTAACAAGTGCGAGAGGAATCACCGATAATGATGATGACCCTCAAGGTACTGCAGCACAATTCACGTGGTGTGAATAAAGGACTTGGCGTCGAACACCACGCAAAATCTTTCGGTCGAAGGTCATTGATGTATACCTGTCGCCGGAAGTGAGAAACTTGCCATTGAGGCATGCAAGCTTAAAAGTACTGAATGGGGTGTTCCTAGATCAACTTCTTGGATAATGAGCTGATGTCGACAAGAAGCGATCCGTCAGAGGAGGGCCTTAATGAATCCCACATCAATGACATGGAACGGAGCAAATGATTTTGATGGAGGCGAAAACAATCTGATGATATACGGTTCAGGATGGCGGTCTGAAAGAATGAAGTATAATGTATGGTAGTGGATGGGACACAGGTGACTTCTCTGGATGACTTCTCTTGAACATGTCGGCGACACTTATGTGATGGATTTTTAGCATTTGCCCCAAATGTGGATGGTATGGCGTGACCATGGTGATGTGACTGGTGAATGAAACAACCCAACCCGATTCGGACACGGAGTGGAAGTGTCATGTTCAAGAGCGACTTGCTACCAATAAAGATTCTTTGAGTTTTCTTCCCATTTTTCCCCAGTCATTGCCGACCAGTACCTCTTTATTTTTGTCAAGCTTGAGGAGGATAACATATGCTTGTTCTATAATTTGCCCTTCGGGCAAACCCATCGCTATGTTTTAACGAGCCTAGCGATAGTGAAACTCGTTTTCGTCTAAAGACAAGTTTGTCGCTATTAATCTTTTTAACGAGTCTGATGACAAAGATAACTCGGTCCTTTTCATTTTTAGAGAGTCTGAAAAGGTACGTAAAGGTAACTCCAAAATTCATTTTTCGTCATCTAATCCCTTAAGTCCGAAAAAGTATAAAACAATACAGAAGGGATGAATTTTCGATAGTTTTAACGAGCTGAACAAAACAAGCGCTCGATCTTTTTGTGCAATAATCCCTCAGGTCCAAAAAGATTAAAATCTAGAGGAGGGATAACACTTCCGGTCGCTTTAACGAGCTGGAAGGCCAAAACTCGGCAATCTTTTCATATTTTACGAGTCAGTTGAAAAGAGCTTAAAGAAGACTCGTCTTTTGAGGAACGAGTGATAAAATGGGTAGCAGCTGATTCCAGGTAAGGGTTGGAATTTTCCAATCACGGCAGTGTCACAAGGATGGCTAGTGAAATCACTCTTCGCAGCTGTTCCTCAAAATGGGTAAACAATCAAATGGAGGTGAATGATCGGCCAATGGAAAAGTGGAGGTGACGGTGCAAACCCGACCAAGGCTTTAATGGCTGAAATGCTACATTCACGGTGGTTATTTACCGGGGAATAGTTCATTTTTTAACGAGCTTAAATGCGGGTGGAAACATTTGCTCATGTCTTATGTTTATTTTTTAACGAGCTTGAACTATGTGCTAAAACTGCTCGATTAATCCAGTCGTATGATAAGAAAGTCTCATATAAAAATGGCAATTTTTAGATTTTTGCCCCACATCCTTTCTTTATGCAAGTTAGGTGACGACTAATCCTACTTAAAGGGTTAGAGGTCCTAAAAATTTAAAAAATAAATAGCCGCCCCTCGCTTGCACTCCAAAAGGTTTGCATGCCCCCAGGTATAAAATATGGTTTCAAGGTTAACCCTCAATTTGCAGACAAAACATTTGTTCTATTAGGAAAGGCCTACCTCTTACAGGTTACCCAAAGATTGTTCTATTCGCGGTGCAAACAAAACACTTCTTCGGCGATGTCTACCGAGATAAACAAAGGTGAGCGACGACGTCCGCCAAATCACATAACTTTGACAAGAGAATCTTATTCTAGAATAACCCCTCTTCCACCGACGGACGGGGTACAGACTAGTCATATTCTCCCGCGAAAAGCTACCCTATACCTGAAGTTTTCCTGCCGAAGCAGACCAGGACGCATGCCCCCTGGGTTTCAGTCATATCCCTCCGAATTACTCGCGCTCATCGGGAGGACGGACTGGGGATTGAGACATTTCTTGCGTGAAGAGACCATTTAGGGATGGCATATGACTATTTGCTATGCGTGATCCGGGAAATGAAAGCTGGTCCACGAGCTTGACCACTCTTCCTTCGTGCGGAAAACAAATTACTCTAAAGAGTGAGGAGACGATGGCTCCCATGCAATAAATATAGTCTCGTCCAAGGAGTAGATTATAATCCAAGGGTCCTTGAACTACCATTACGTTCATGCGAACTGTCTTCCTTCTCAATGTTATGGGCACATCAGGAAGGATCCCTAAAGGTTGACTGGTTCCTTTATCAAAGCCTGTCAGATTTCTCATCTCAGGCAAAAGCGATGGCGAACCAAGCGCTTTCCAAGCAGTAGAGGAAAGGATACTCAGAGAAGCCCCCTCATCTATGATGGTACCAACCATGACCATTCTATATATTTGAACGATAATTCGGAATGGTATGCTTGCTGGTAAACGGGGTCTGCCTAGTTGATTCCAGTCGAAGGAGACAACTAGGTTGCTTGGAGGTGGGACCGAGTAGACGGCCGGGTATGGCTCTGACGAACTTCCCTCCTGCGGTAAGGGAATGGGTAGATTGCCCCCATGTTCGTCGGAGTCTGTGTTGAAGAAGAGAATCTGGACGATGTCATCCTTGTTCTCTTCCGTGACTGTATCATCCGAAGATAAAACCTCTGAAGGCAAGACCGGGTCAATTGCCGCCTCGCCCTTTTGACTTTCGTTTGGTATGGATTCAGATGGTTTATCTTCAATGATAGGCGCTTCAGCCGACCACTTGAGCGGGCCAGTTGGATTCTCAACTAGCGACGGACTCGACAAGAGTTTTTTATATCCAGGAGGAAGTCGTAACGGTGAAACCGGACGATCATCCAAAACTCTTTTAGCTTCATCTAGGAAGGGACAACGGTGGACGGCATGACTGCCTTCGCACAGTTTACAAGGAAATTTAGCTTTCCCTTTTTGTCTTGGGGCTTCACTTTCACTAGTTGACGGTGTGCTTTCAACATGATCACCAGAGGTTGATGACACCGGATTGTGCAAATGAGGAGACCAGTCCCTTAGTATCCGAGGGATGCAAGGACAATCTCTGTGAAAGTGGTCTCCTTTGCAAATGACACATGGCGATTTAGGCCTGGTCGGTGCAGTGTGTGGATTTTCGTTAGACGACACTCGTTTTCCCCCATTCGCCTTTGGCTCCTTCTTCTTCTTCCCTTTCTTCTTCTTTTCCTTCTTCTCCTTAGGAACTTGACTTTTGGTTTTGCCAGCCCCATCAAGCGAAGAGGAAGGAGGAGAGGAAGAATTAGAGGAAGTAGAAGGTTGGTGGGCAACTCTGGACTCGTCTAATTGCTGATTCGATTGTTCAGGAATGGTGGTGTTCTGAACGACATTGGTTGAGAAGAGCCATACTGGCAAGCCAATTGTCAGTCCTGGAAGCGAGAATGTGGCCATATGGGGTGCACCAACATCTCCCCAAGAGGAGAAGGGACTAGGATTTCCACCAAGGGGAATTCCTTGGTTGGTAGACTCCATTTTCTCAACCTAAGATCAACGTAGGAAAAGGGTATGAATATTCCGTTTAAAATAAATTTTTAGACGCTTTGACACAACTTGTTTTTTCAATTTTTAAGAGTCGAGAAAAAACAAAAGATGACTCTAGTCTCCTTCGATTTTTAATGAGCCTGAAGTGACAAGTGCTCAGATGGACCTTTTCCGTTAAGGAGTCTGAAAAGGAACGAAAGGGACTTCTCTGGAGATCTAGGTAGAGGGAGTACCAAACCAATCACAAAACTGTAGAATACTTTTTAGGGTACGACAGTCAATCTTCCCGAATGCTGTGTTTGGTGCATTGCGATCAGTAGGGCGGCCGACACGGCTTCCTATGGATAAAAGGTTTTAAGCCTATAGGGGTCTCCCAATATATACTCGACGGTACGTGGGAGCACAAGTCCGTACTGGCACTTATTGTCTCAAAGTGGAGGAATCACCCAACCATCAGTGAGGACAACAGTTACCAGGCTTTACGACGCCGGAATACGTCTCTAGCCTAGAACTCTAAATGTTGTGCGTTAAGTTCCAAAGCATTGTTAGATTCATTCAATTTATTTTAAGTTGATCTTTCTTATGAAGTTTGCCTTTTGGGTTCACCACGAGATGTAGATGTAATTCCTAAAATGCAATCTAAAGATGATAAGCAAACCTTTATCTCTTTTCAGCAATGAAAATCCTAGCTACAAGGGGAAAAGAAAGACACAATCTTTTCACAAAGAGCAAAGAGCACACTGTAAATGCACTTTCCTAAATCAAGCCAAACAGACTGTCAATATGCAAATGCACATGTGCATGTATTTGTTTTTCACTTTCTTAATATTGATGCCTAAAAAGAAAGTTGATGTACAAATCTGAATTTGATTTCAAGTGACAAACACAAACAAGCTTCTTTTCGAAATCAAAAGGTAGATATGATTACGACACTTTATGATTTTGAAATAAATACTCGTTTCGACACTAGAAAGTCACAAATTCAAACCAAAGGAAAAAGTAAAAGCATAACAACAAATAAACTTTCTCCTAAGATCAAAATCGACAGTTACGACAGATCTAAATCAAAGGCTGAGAGTATGACTATTCTACTTTTGCAAATGAAAACTGTAAATGATGTAACAAACACAAAAAAAAATCTACAGTCTTTTTGTACAAAGGAGGCGGAATTAAGGCAAAGAAAAGGGGTTTTTTAACAGACACATATACTGATCACAGGCTGCAAAAATCAGAGACAAAACTGAAAAAATGAAGCAAAGAACCTCAGCTGCACAGGGCTAGGCTGATCAGCGCACCTGTTACATAGAGAAACCAGATTGCAGCACAGGTAGCCCTCTCGGGAACTGCGTTGAAATGCAGAACCTCTTCACAGAGCCTGCGCTGGGGCAGAAACGAGAATTCTATCCGGGTTCTGGGTCACGGTTTGCAGTTCAAGCTATGGTTTTTGGCCGAGTAAAAGCAATCAGTAATGCACAATCAGAGGGTAGATTTAAAGGAGGTGTAAGAGCTATCACAAAGGGCAATCAAATCATTTGTGAATCAGCTGTTCAAATCATAAACAGATCCAATGAATGGATTGAAGTAGCAGATGTCTACTTTGCATTTGTTAATGGCAAATGCAGTTCGATTGCTACTCCTAAGTTTATGAAACAAACAACAAGAGAAACACAAACAAACTAATTAGACACGATCCCCAGTGGAGTCGCCATTTTGTTAACGGGAAAAGTGTCTATTCAGAATGACCCTATCCCACTAAGGTGTGACAGTGACCTTAGAAACAAACAGAGAAAACTACTTTCGTATTCTTCTTTATGAACTATAAACGAAGAGGAATAGGATGAACCAACCTGTGTCTTGCGCTAGTCCTTTTATCCAATCTCTCTCCTCTTTGACAGCTTCCAGCTACCTGCTCCCTTACTTGCCCAGCTTCACCAAGTTCCTGTAAGATCACAAAAGAAGAAAACTACACAAAGACATGAATTTATATTCATAAATAGCTTAGGATCAGATTTAAGCTAAACATACAAATGTAACAAACATCAATGATACACAAGCATGTAGGAGAAACTCAAACAGTTTTATTGATATAACAAGAAGATCCAAGAGGAGTTACAACCGATGATTCCTGATCCAGCATCAACCTCCTAGCAAAGAATCCCCTCTTCACCTCCAACAAAGCATAAATCACCCAATACTCTGATATCTATCTCAAAACCAACAACAATTCTCTGCAATGTACAAAATTCCAGCCCCCGGATCTCTGGGATGAGGGATCCATATATAGATGTATGCAAGGAATATGAGTCAGCTTATGATTTGACTAGTGTCTTCTCTCTGTCAGTTCTTGCTTCCACTTGGAGACTGAGAGCCTCTTACTCATCCTTGGTCGAACTCAGTGAGGCAAGTGTCATTGGAGAAGATTCTAGAAGCTTCCATTGTCTTTCCACCTCGCGGAATGGCACTGCCATTTGTCATTTCCCGCTCAACGCACCCTGGTAGTGCATTTAGGTGCGTTGCAACACACCTAGCTAGTGTACTTGGGTGCTATGCAACGCAGCTAGCCAGTGGTGCAGCTGAAATGATCCTGATTTGACTGATTCTGAGCAGTTTCTGGTGGAGAACTTCTGGGAGAAGCTGTAATTTGTTGACCTTGTTCCTTTAGGGGTCGGAACAACACTTTTAGAGACTTAGGATCCCTTGGTTTATGGACATTTCATGCTTAGAGCTGAAGGCACAAAAATGTCTATAACATACCTATATTTTGCAACACCTTGTACAGACCATAATACTTTGGTGATAATTTGTTATCCTTCTTAGCTTGCTTGAGGGACATTTGTTTATATGGCTGTAGCCGTAGGAATACCCAATCACCTACATCAAAACTTCTTTTGCTGCAATGTTGATCTGCCTGTTGTTTCCTTCTATTCTGTGCCAAGGTGAGGTTATCCTTTAAGAGTTGGAGAACTTGTTGCTGATGCTCGATGTGATCTTCCACTGCTTTAACCTTAGAATTTTCTCTTAAATATGATGTGATGGATGGTGGATGATATCCATAAAGTGACATAAATGGGTCATTTTTGTTGCAGTATGGAAGGAAGTTTTATACCACCATTCAGCCAGAGGCAACCATTTGACCCACTGTGTCTGTTTATCAGATATAAAGCAACGAAGATATCCCTCCAAACATTTGTTTACTATCTCAGATTTCCCATCAGATTGAGGATGATAAGATGAGCTATGAGCTAACTAAGTACCAAGACAAGAAAATAATTTTTTCCAAAAATTTCCAGTGAAAATGGGATCTCTGTCACTTACAATAATCTTTGGGTTTCCATGTAGATTTTGAATTGTTTCCATAAATGCAGTAGAAACTGTACTCACTTTAAATGGATGAGATAATGCACAAAAGTGTGCATACTTGGTAAGTCTGTCCACTACCACCATGATAACACTCTTTCCTTCGGACTTGGGTAAACTTGTGATAAAATCCATTGAAACCTCCTCCCAACGTTGGCTTGGAATGGATAAAGGTTGTAATAGTCCTGGAGTCTTAATTGTTTCAACTTTATTTTGTTGGCAAACCAAAAATTCCACCACAAACTTTTGAATATCCGATTTAAGGCCATCCCAAAAAAAATCCTTCTTAACCCTGTGGTAGGTTTTTAGAAATCCTGAGTGCCCTCCTAAGGGAGAGGTGTGCAATTCCCTAAGAATATTTTGTTTGAGTTGGGAATTCTTACATAGGTATACCTGATCCTTGTACCATAATGAATCATTTTTCCAGATAAATGTATCAGATATACTGGGATATTGTTGTATCTTTTGAATGAGTGCCCACACTTCCTCGTCATTCTTCCATTCATCCCTTGCTTCGTTTATCCAATCTAGTTGGATAATAGAAATAGCGCAAAGAAATGCTTCCACATCCTCATCCTTTCTTGAGATTGCATTTGCCACAACATTTTGCTTCCCTTTTTTGTAGATGATTTCAAAGTCATAACCCAACATCTTTGTGACCCATTTTTGCTTCTCTTCTGAATATAATCTTTGTTCTAAAAACTATTTAAGACTATCACGATCTGTTTTTACCTTGAAGTGTCTTCCCATTAAGTAGGGTCGCCATTTCTTAAGTGCATGTAGTATTGCCAACATTTCCTTCTCATAAATAGCTTTGTGTAAATACTTTCCTTTGATTGGACGACTTTCGAAAGCAATGGGTCTTTCTTCTTGCATTAAAACAACACCGATTCCATTTCCTGAGGCATCACATTCCACTATAAAGGTTTTTATGAAGTTCGGTGTAGCTAAGACTGGTGCTTTGCACATTGCCTCTTTAAGATGTTCAAAGGCCTTCATTGCTTCTAGAGTCCATGAAAATGCATCTTTCTTCAATAATGTTGTTAGAGGTGCTGCTATTCTCCCATAATTCTTAACAAACTTGCGATAATACCATGTCAACCCGAGAAATCCTCGTAGATGCTTTATGGATGTGGGGATTTTCCATTCCTTAATGGTTTTAATTTTTCTAGGGTCTACCTTAACACCTTCATGAGATACAATATGACCCAGATATTCCACCTCTTGTACTCCAAAGAAACATTTGGAGATTTTTGCATATAACTATTTCTCCTCCAATAGTTTGAGCACCATGTCAACATGTTGGACATGATCCTTCCAAGACTTGCTGTAGATTAGTATATCATCAAAAAATACTAACACAAATTTTCTAAGGAAGGGTTTGAAAATGGAATTCATCAAACCTTGAAATGTAGAAGGTGCATTAGTAAGGCCAAAAGGCATGACCAAAAATTCATAATGACCCTCATGAGTTCTAAATGCTGTTTTTGGAATGTCTTCAGTGTTCATTCTGATTTGATGATATCCTGAATGAAGATCCAACTTGGTGAAGTAAATTGATCCATGCAATTCATCCAATAATTCATCAATGACAGGAATGGGAAATTTATCTTTAATAGTGAGCTTGTTGAGCTCCCTATAATCTGGACACATGCGCCATGATCCATCCTTCTTGTGAACTAATACTACTGGAGCAGAGAAAGAACTTTGACTAGGTTGAATTATACCAGCCTCTAGCATTTCTGCAACCACACGTTCAATTTCACTCTTTTGGGCATAGGGATATCTGTATGACCTGATGTTTGGAGGAACACTTCCTGGAATCAAATGAATAGCATGATCATGATCATGAATAGGTGGGAGACATTTGGGAGTCTCAAATACCTTGGAATGATTGTCCAAGACTTTTTGGAGATATGGAGAAATAGCTGATTTCGATGTTGGAACCTCTAGCGAACATAATTTTGCAATTACAACTCATTGTTCCTTCTTTAGAAGCTTTGTCATAACATTAGAGCTGATTATCTTTCTCGGTTTCCCTGCAATACCCCTTAATTCAACTTACTTTCCTTCCGCAGAAAATTTCATGAAAAGTTCTTGAAAATTAAAAGCTATTGTACCCAAGGATTGTAGCCATTGGACTCCTAGTACAACATCAACACCACCCATTGGAATGGAAAGCATTGGGATATTCAATACATATTCTCCCACGGATAACTTGATATTATGGCACTTTCCAGAGAAATTTATGGTTCCTCCACTTGCAACCATCACTTGACACTCTGGTGCTGGATATAGGAAACAATTCAATTCCTTTGCTATCTTAAAATGAATAAAATTATGGGTACTTCTCGAATCAATCAACACTATTACCTTTTTCTTCTTGATATGTCCTTCTATCTTGATAGTTTGAGGAGTGGTAATTCCAGCCAATGCATTACAAGATATGGTCAGATTCATTTCTTCTTTATCTAGGGTTTGTTCCTAGAGTATATCCTCTTCTTTTGACATTTCTTGTTCCTTTACTTCACAATCTATGTAGAATAATTTCTTCTCAGCACACTTATGACATTTAGTGTATTTTCTATCACAACTGTAACAAAGCCCTTTTGCTCTTTTTTCTTCCAATTGTTGTGGTGTCAACCTTGTAGGTTGTGGAAGGCTAGTGGCAGCAACACTTCCATCTTTATAGTTGTGAGTGGTAGGCTTCTTGGTTGCCATAATTTTGCTTTCCATTTTTCTTGCTAACCTGAATGCCTTCTCCAATGAATCAGGTTCCCAAAGGTGAACCTCATGTTGGATATTATCCTTTAAAGTCCCTATGAACACATCAATCCTATGCTCCTCTGGAATATCTTTTACCCTTATGTTCAATTTTTAAAAGTCCTCAATGTGCTCCATCATTGAACCCTTTTGTTTGAGATTTATCAATTGGATAAAAAAGATGTTGCTTTTTGTATCCTCATAATGTGCTATCATTTCTTCCGTAAAAATTGCCCAAGTGACAATTTGTTTACGAGAGAAAAGCCATCGATACCATACAAACTGATTTGGTTCCAAATATAAGGTTGCAATACGTACCTTTTGTGTGTTTTGCACATTGTGGATATCGAAAAATTGCTCTATCTATAGTATCCATGCTCTGGGATATTTGCCATCAAAATTCCTCATATCGATTTTTGGAACATGGTGGGTCTTCAATACAACATTAGAGTCTATGAAATCATGATTAACATTTATTTTGTTCTCATCATGAGTTTCATTTACTACCCTTTCACCATTAATGACCATTTCTTGTAGCAAATTATTCAAATTTATCTTCAATTCTTCCATCTTATCGTCCATGCCATTCATCTTAGCGTCCATTCCATTCATCTTAGCTTCCATCTTAGCGTCCATGCCATCCATCTTAGCTTTCACACCGTCCATCTTAGTTTCCACGCCATCCATCTTAGCTTCCAAGTCATTCATCTTAGCTTCTACGCCTTTCTTTAAACCATCCATCTTAGCTTCTACGTCTTTCTTTAAACCATCCATCTTATTTTCTGTTACCTTTTGTGCGAGTGAAATTTGTTACACTTGGTTTCGTAATATTGATATATCATGTTGCCTTTCTTCCTCTTCTTCATGAGTCATGCTAGAGCTTTCATGTTTCTTACTAGGTGTTTCCATTTTCTTTCTTCGGGGCATCAATTACCAATAATAATGCTTCACTATGCCCTTTGAATTCCTTCAAACTAATTTTTCAAACCAAGCTTATGCAAAAATTTAAAAAATACACACCTTTTTTCACTTGTAGGAGCTCGATATTGAATCTGATGTACCTTTGTAATTTTGGATCTCCCAGTTCTGAAATCATGACCTGTAGTAGCCCTCTGCGTCCTCTTTCCAATGCCACTATTCTGATCAAAATTGGATTCTCTAAGGAAGAGTTATGCCAAATCTCCCACGATGACCTGATTATAGACTAGTTCAGTAGAGAAAACTTGTACGACATGCCACGTGTCACTGTTTCGACCTTAGTACCTAAAACTGATACAAAGAAAACTATAGGCCATCCTATTTCTGAAACTTCTTATGAGATTTCAATCTGATGCTCAAAACAAAAGTTATGACAATTTTCCTCAGGTCACCTGTTTGGAATGTAATTCGGGAGTCTGCAAAAACACCAACTTCCTCAGATCATATCTCCGCAAATATAGCGAAAAAAGCTCTGAAATTTGGACCCGAAGTTTAGAACTATTTCGTCCCAAATGGGTTTTTTTAGCTTCTGAAACGTCGCAGAAACAAAGTTATAGCAACAATGGCACGATGACCTGTTTGGAGCAGCGAAACCCTAGAATCCAAAGCTCTGATATCAAATGTTATGAAACCAGCTCACAAAAAGATAGAAAAGATAGATCAACACCTTAGAAATAAGCCTCTTCAAGGGGCAACCTCCTTTACATTACACAAATGAAAAATTATTAGATGATCCAAATGACAAAACCTCCTTTCTATATATAGGAGTCTACAGGGTCACAATATAACCAATCTGACCTAACAATAATAATATAAAGTCACAAAAATAACAATAGAGGGATTCTATGGGGCACAATAATAAAAATATGGTGACAATAGGGGTACAATAATAACAATAAGGGATACAACGACAATAGTAATGGGGGGATCACTAATATTATAGGGACCTAACATCAACCATACTAACGTCACGGTCAACTGTGGGGTTGAGCTTTAATTAACCTTCGTGCTCATTTCTTCCCCGCAGCACACCTCAACGTACTTATCAAGCTATCGCTTGATCGCGCCTCTTGAACCTGCATGACCTTTAGACAATGGATCAGTTATTACGGAACTAAAAAAATTAAAACTCTGGTTCATAAACCTGTCACGTCTGCCTTTTCAACGCCCCTTTGACTCCCATACGGACCCGATAGGAAATAAAAACTGCCGATTAATGATTTATCGGGTCCGATTTTAAAGATAGAACCTGATTACTTGCCGACCTGATATCCGTTGACGTCATACAGACCCGATAGGAAATAAAAATTGTCGGTTAATGATTTATTGGGTCCGATTTTAAAGATAGAACCTGATTACTTTCCGACCTGATATTCCAACCCAATATTTGGCCCGGACTTCAGTGAATTAAACTGTATTTGATACACCATCACGTCCGATCTCCGAAATAAACCCCATTCTAGTTAACTACGCGATTGCCGTCGGATATGTGGCCTGTTGATCGGACAACCCAAATCTTCTTGCGGGTTTATCACTTTCAAAAGCCATTAATAATATAAAATCAACCATTTCTTTCAAATCTTCGCACTTGTTTTTATTTCCATTATAACATAATATTTGATTTTTCTTTCATATTTTGATAAAACTGAAAATAAAACTTAAATAACAATGGATGCTACAACAAGTGGTAAGGTAAAATATAGAACATGGGTTTTGATCGCGAGTATCGTGAGATGGTGAGTCTCCTACTTGCTCATCGCGAGATAACTTTGAGACCCCCAGTCAACACATGTATTTTGAGAGCTAAAACATAGCACAATTTTCTAAAAATACCCACATCCAAGTTTTAGAGATTAGATCCCTGATATGAGTGCTCGACAAGGTTGACTGGATCATATATCAGTCCTAGAATAGGATGTAATTAATTTAGAGCAAGATTTTTGGATAATTTGTTGAATTTTTGCTTATAAAGGTAAGTAAACTTAGCTTGCCAAAGAATGCTATTATTTTGAGAACTCAGGTTTGAACTTTAGATCTTGCATTTGGATTACAAGCCTATTATTAGACATTTTGATCAATTTATGAAGTGCTTTTCAAGTTTCAACCTCTGGTTTAAGTTAAGTGTACTTGTGGAGTAGTGGAAGGTCCTCTACTGCTTAAGCAAATATGCACTTTTAATTGTTGTGCATTAACCTGGTAAATACATACTTTCTCATGCTGTTTATTATCACATTTTCCATGTTCATATGCTTTGATTTCATATTGTAAGTTCAAATTTAAAACTGGTCATGAAACTAGTTTCTTGACCATTGTGTAGATAAGCTTTAAAAGCTAGTTTTAAACTCGTATTCCAAACTATTCCTCAGTGATTATTTTATGTTTGTAATATTTATTTTCTATTTCCTATTATTTTTATTTTTTATTTTTTATGTATCTATATCAGTTGATTATTAATATAATGTCATTAGCCATTATAAGCCACATCTCATTATATTGCATAACAACGACACTCATTCATTATTGCATTAATAATACACATCTTCTACTGTAGGTTTAAGTGTGTTTATAAGTCTTGTTGATCACATATTAGTTTTTGTTTGAGGGATAAACCTAATTGGTTAAATTAACCAATACATCGTGAGTCCCATTCACCAACTTTCTAAGAGAATAAGGCCCCAACTTCTTGAAAACTTTTCCTTTTTGCCTCAAATATCTCAAACATCATAGTTGTCTACTTTTATCCACTACTTTCCTAGAATAATTGATGGTTTGAGAACATGCTAGCTAAAGGGATGAGTATAAGACTATGAGTGACCACCCATCTACACTATCATAGATGGATAAACTTGTAGTACATTCTAAACCTCTTAACTAGTATTGGGTCAAAATTGATTGGATTGACTAAAAGACTACCAGAGTGTCCACTTGCCTCCTGTTGAGCCTCCAATTTTTCATGAGTTTGTTGATCAAACAATCCATTTTCACATCATTCCACTCACCCATTGTCATCATTCTTAACCATATTTCTTCATAAATGCACCAAACTCCCTCATGCATGTTTACATGGTTTATTATTATTATTTTCTTTATTTTTAATGATTTAAGAAGAATTTTGCATGGTTTTACAAATGACAGTTTGGTTAGTTCAAGATTCTACAACTCAAGTCAATTTCCGTAGCTATCTCCATGGTTAAGGTAGTAAGACCACTCTAGAAAGAAATTTGGCACATGGATGTTATTTCTAAAGGTTCCAATATGGATTTGTGTTGGTCAAAGTCCACCCAACTTGCACGTGTGAACCTCCATCAAGAGATAAAGGAAAGAGGCACTAGTTTTGGTCAATCAAATTTAAATGTGTTTTTTGAGGAAATGAAAACGAATTTGGAAAAAGGAAAACATGAGTTTTCTTCAGAGCGAGCCCAATTAGGTTCTTTGAGAGAAGTTTCCTCAAATTCGTTACCATTTGGGAGATTTTATAGGTTATTTGGGGCCCCATTTTGCATATTACGTGGGCTAACAATTTTCCAATTTGTAAGTGAACGCCCAACCACCATTAAGGTTGGCACAAGTTGTTCCTTAGAAAATTTGTGGAAAGGAGATCATTATAATCAGATATGGGTTGATATTTTATCATAAAATTGTTCAAAATATATTTGATTTTATTTTCAAATCGATTTACTGAGATCTCATGAATAGAACTCAGCAATAGAATTATGAGTTTGTTAATTTCTTCAAAGCTCTATAAGTTTCAATATCTTCGATGAGAGGAGCGATAAAATGTCAATGATGAATCTTAATTTGTAATTATTGCTATTGTTTGAAGAAGAAAAACTCTATTTTTTCTTCTTCTAGGAATGCAATCTCTGTTATGGCACAACTCTGAATGAAATTGGTGATTTAAATCAAGTGATCTGAGTTTATAATTCCTCACACTCACCAAGAGCTCCCCCCTTCCCGTGGAGTTGTGTGATAGTATAGTTGTCATTTTAATTTCATTCTTTTAGTATTTGCTTTGATTTAGTTTTCAACCTTTCTATATTTTTTGAATTCTTTGTTTTCAATATAGTTTGCTTACTTGCTTTTTGTCTGTTATAGGTTGAGTGCTCAATATAAACTTAAAAATCTAAAAACACTTTCATTTTCATTTTATTCTAATCATAATTTTGATAGATATGGTTGGTTCTTGATAGAATATGCACATTAGTAATCTTTGGAGGGTCTTGCACTTGAAATTTTGTCAACAAATCATTGTTTTTCACTGCTTTCTAGAATAGTTTCCAATTCCAAGTTTTGTAGAATAGTTGCGCTTTCAATTTGATAGTTTGATTTCCTTTCAGTATTTTAGATTAACTTTATTTCAAGTCTCATAAATTAAAATTAGAGTAGAATTTTTTCACAGTTCATAGAATAAATTTCCTTTTTCATGTCAGCGAGTTAGATTTCCTTTCATTGTTTAATATAATAGATTTCAATTTTCGTTCAGTAGAATAGATTTCAATTTATTGTCCAATTAGAATAGATCTTGAAGTTTTCATAGTATAGTTTTCTTTAAAAGTTCATTTACATTTCGAAGTTTTGAGTTTGAATTCATTGGCCTTTTAAGAAAGAACACATGCATATGCTTATCAGAACATAGTCATAAATAGGTTTAAATCCTCATGTGCAATTATATTAATTTCATTGAATTGAAAGTAGATATCCTAGCACAGACAGTGTACGTATACTTCACAAGTTCACAAAACTTGGGTTTGAAAATTAAATGTAAGTAATTTAACTGATAATCAAATTACCCAATATTTTGGTGTCGTTGTCAGGGAAGTATACATAGGTGTTAGCTTTCAATTGCATCTCATTCTTAGTTACATTCATTTAGTTGCATAAGATTATATTCATTGAAAAGAAAAAGGACCTCAATCACCTACCACCCCCACTAAATTACGTGGTGCAGTAAGAGCCACATGTCCACATCATGAATTCCTATTTTTGTAGGTAGAAGAAGAGGTGACAGAGGAGGTAGAAGAAATGGATGGAGATGAGGAAGATCCTTTTAGATTTCCAATTCAAGAAACTAATATCAATGTTCATATGAAGAACTTTCCTCCATTCTTACTTCCTAACTTCAAAGGTATGAGATCAGAAGACCCAAAAACCTTTCTTTTCAAATTTGAAATGCTTTGTAGATCTTATGGCTACTCATTACACACTCAAAAATTAAATTTGTTTCCAGCAATATTGAAGGATAAAGCTCTCAAATGGTTCATGAGTTTAGGAACAAATTATATAAGAACATAGGATGATATGAAAAGAGTATTTTTGGAAAAATATAAATATTATTGCATACACCATGACCTTAGAAATGAAGTCTTTAAGATAAACCAGAAAGAGGATGAAAGCCTAGAGGAATTGGTGGAGAGATTTAATTATAATGTCAAAAGATCTAAATTGCATAATTTAGGATTTGACACATTAAAAACTCTCATATTAAAAGCTACAAGAGGTGAATGGATTGATATTCTTAACCTGATGGTCAAAGCAGATGTCTCTCAATTGTCATTTCAAGAGATTTGTGAATTGTGCGAGAAAATATCAAGGGGAAAAACAAAGTATGAAAGATCCCCTAAAGATCCAGTTATGGCAAGAGTAAGTAAGTTGGCATTAGGTTTGGTAAGTCAAACTAAACTTAACAATTTTCTAGACATTCTTAGTAATTTAAATGAGCAAATTGATATGCTAAGAATGAAAAACAAGCAAAAAAGTTAAGAATGTTGCTTCATTTATATTTTTCCCTAAATGTAGAAAGAAACATGCTTTGCATGAATGTACACTTGATAACATTAAAATTTGTGAAATATGTGTAGGATCACATACTACTAAATATTTCCCATCATTACCAGGGTTAAAGGTAGTTTACTAGGGAGCAAATCAAACACTGAAACAATCCTGTTATGTAGCTCCAAGAAGACCATGGTAGTCTCATCAACCTGGTATGATGCAAGATATTAATTCACAATTTCAAGGTAATGCACAATAATCTCAAAGTAATTGGAAAACACCCTTCCCTTGGCAACCTTGGCCATCTCAATCCCAACCTCAAAACCAATCTTGGCAACAAGGTTGGCGACGAAATTACAGAGAAAATCCACCATATCCTCAATCTTTTCCTTACTATCCTCAATACCAATATCAATGTTATCCACACCATTCACCTCCACCACATCATTAGTTTCACCCTCATTTGAATTCAATTCAACCTTTCCCATTACCACCCACAAAAGCACCCCAAAGCTCCAATCCCATTAAACTACCTGCACAACCATTTCGGATCCCCAATAATAAAATACCTCAATCCACTTATAATGTTGAGGTATTGCGAAATGATTCTCCAATTCTTATTGAAGAACAACAACCAAATGAATAATATTAAGATCAGGTCCAAGAAACATATATACCCATTGATAAAGAGCAGTTGTTGGAACCTGTGATTGAAAACTTTCTTGCATGCCTATCACCACATTTTATGAATGGGGATCATATCTTTGAAGACTTGCATGGCATGATAGTAGGAAGCCAAGGAAGCCAAGATTACATTGAATCTTGGTTAAAGATAGTCATCGGATCCCAGTACTCGATTCTTCAGCATTTTCTAACATCATCTCAATCAAGGCAGTTGGTCTCTGATATACTAGCACATATCAAAGAGTATCTTTCAAACTTGCATACGAGTTTATCTATCATCTTGTTACACACATGGTTGCACTGCGAGTATTCCTATACTTGAACGTGATTTTCCTTTTCAAGTAGAATAGGATTAAAAAATAAAAGAGAGAGAGAGAGAAATAAGTCCTATT
Source organism: Pinus tabuliformis (assembly GCA_031772625.1). Classification (NCBI taxonomy): domain Eukaryota; kingdom Viridiplantae; phylum Streptophyta; class Pinopsida; order Pinales; family Pinaceae; genus Pinus; species Pinus tabuliformis. Next base: position 791,495,380 of record CM062819.1, on the reverse strand, counting down.
GTGAAAACCAGTTTACTGACGCAATTAGACATGCGCTTTGCTTGAAATCCAGGCAACTGGCAAGTAAAGTTCACAATAAGTTCTGCAAGTTCATGACGGTTTCAATACTTTATTATGTATCTTCAAATCATTTTTGATTCTATGCTTGAGTTGGATGATATGGTATTTCTTAAGGCCCACCTTTCAATGGATCTTGTCCCATCGAATTCAACACCTTATCTGGAATCAAGATTAGAGATTCTTTTGAGGGCCTTGGACCTTGCATACATTAATGGCAAGCCTCCTTGCTAACAACAATGGGAATGCAACAATGTATTTTGATTTCCAGAACTTGAAGGTGACTTGACTCTAACAAATTCATTCATCCCTATTAAGATGCACTTAGGTACCTTGACAGTCATTGGTTAACAATTTTAATCAGTGATCGATTGATCTGATATTCACCCTATGAGTGACATCAGTTAAAGATTTATTAAACTAAGGTATTACAGACTCATGTGCTGGTGTGTGTTCTGTGTTATTTAAGCAACAGATCGACCAGATTTCCAATACACAGACATTTAAATGGAAAGACAACAGAGAGATACAGTAAGCAAACACAAAGACACAAGCAATTTAATAAGGAGTTCACCCTATTCTCTAGGGCTACATCTCCGGTCCAGCTTTCAGTGGTGGCTTTGTTTTATTGTGTCTTAAGCAGAGAAATTACAATACAGGGACTCAATGTGAGTTCTCTTGAATCAGGTTTTTCTTGGTAGGGTGGTTCTTGGATTCCCCAAGCCACTTGAGTACACAGATTCTTCTTCCTACTAGCTCTGTGACCTTCTGATCTACAGGGGAGAGCCCAATGTGGTGCTCAGCCCAGACAGATTCGTCTATGGGATAGCTTGAATCTTCAAGCCTATTTGGTGCTCGATGCTGCCTTTGGTCAGCTCGGCCCTCTGTCGCTTCTACTTTGCTTTATTGTTCTCTGTGTTCAGTCCTCCTCTCGAGGTTCACTATTCCACTTCTTCGTCTCTCGACTAGCTGTTTAACTTCTTGATTCGACTGTCTCTGTTCATGGATTTTAGCCATCCATCCCCTATGCCTGTTCGGTTCCTCTTCCGCCTCTGTCAATTCACCTTTTGCAGCTGCGCTTGGAGTTCCCTGGCTCGGTGTCATCATCAGCTCGCAGGGAGTGGCCACATGTCCTCCTCTAAACGGTGCCAGCCTGCTTCGTCAGTTCGTTTCTTCAGTTACGTTGTGGATGAATCTTTCCTCCACCATGGCAATCAAACAGATTCCAAATCCCTTCTAAAACGTAGCGTATTCCCTTGTCAATTCCACTTCCTCCATCGGGCGCGATCTCAGTCGTCCGATCTGAGCCCTCCAGATCCAATGCCATACGCACGTTTTGCGCGGTTGACTTGCTCGACCAATAGCGTGCGATCAACGACGATTTTCTCTCACCTCCGCTTGCCACGTGTCGATCGATGTATGGAATTGCTCTGCTCTCATCCAAAACCTCTTACCGTTCAAGGGCGCCCCGATCAATATTATTGGTTTCCAGAGCACGGGTCCCGCCTTTGTACTTCAACTCTTTTACCTTTTCCGCCCACGGTTCTCCGGTTCCCCCATGCGACCGAGTGCTTGGGCTTCCTCCATTTTGGCTCTGTTCGCCCAACGATGTGCGATTACACTAATCGCGCATCAAAAATGACCTCTGTTTCCTGATCAGGGGCTCTTAGGGGCTATATTGACCTCCTGCACAGTCTCCGTGGGCCTCGGTCAGCGAGATTTGACCGAGGTCCTCGTTGTTCCACGCTGGCTGCCATTGCCACTGGTTCAGGGTGTCTTTGATCACTGTTTTGGGTTCTTTAGAGATTTGTTCTGACCTGATACAATCATGGTTCTTTGATAGTCTTCTATGGATCCAATTCGGATCATCGATAATCCCATGATTTCTTTCCATGCTCGACTTCGGATCATTCATTCGCATGGTAAGAACTGTACCATGGATTTTGGTTTTGATGTAGACTATATGGTTTTACGGAATCAACAACAACTTGCAGCAATATATTTTACCATTTTCTTGTAGCATCATGTTCATCTTTTTGTCATTCAACAACAACATGATGAATCACTACTAAAACTCTTCTTCATTTAATCTCATTTTCCAAGAAAATTACATTAATTTCAAGTCATCATGCATTATGTTTCATGGTTTCTACTTCAACATACATCACACAATCCAAATCAATAGATTAGACTCAGAGGAAACAACTTTCAAAAGAAATTGACATTTTTTGCAACAACTATGGAAAGTTGTATTTTCTGCAGCTATTGCTGTAGCAACTTGTTTTTTGGCTATAGCAATTTGTTCCAGAGGAATTTTGGCACAAATATTGCAAGAAATCAGAGCAGAAAATTCTGAGACATTGGGTTTTCTCATAGTATGATAAATTGAGTAAGACGTAGGAAAAATTAAAGTAAATGCAATTTTGAAGGGCATTTCAAGTGGGCTTTTAAGGAAGATTTTCGATTTTCACCATTGTGCATAAATTAGGATAGAATTTGGTATTTTGCACAATATTCCTTTTTCTTCATCAAAATGGAATTCTAAAGGCATGTTGCCCTAAAAAAGGTACAAATACACCGTTTCCATTTTTAAGCACTCAATTTGGCCTTAATTTGATTTTGTAGCATATGTTTTTGTTGCAACCTTGGGTAGCATGAAGGGTGAAACATGACAGAAATTGATTTGATCATAAATTGCAAACCATGCATCCATTGGTCCTGAAATTTTAAAGGTAAATGCATCATGGTAGGGTAAATAAATACAAAAAAATTCAAGAAAACCCAGTGTATATATTTTCAGGAAATTGGCTGTCGTCACTTATAGCAATTTCTCATTTTTCTTGAGATTTGTGCACCCATTGGCTGATATTTTCTACGAGAAGATGCATAAAATTAATGGTAACAACCTCAGAAAAATTTAGGAGAATTTGATTTATTATCTGAGAAAAATTGGAAAAACAAGTATGCTACATAAAAATGATACATTCTGTGGAGTAAGGTCAAAGTGATGGAGCATAGTATCTGAGCCAAATACCCACCAAATCAACCATCAGATCGTGTTCTCTTCTCTAATTCCAATAGGTAAACTTGAGGTTAAACTAGCTTTAAACTTTTTAATTTGTTAAATTTTTTGGAAATTATAATAATAAAACTATTGTAAACACATGATCACCCTTCATTCCTATTCTACTTTGCATACATAACCAATCCCACATAATTGTTTCAACCTTCATACCTTATTGGATACTCTACAAACCTTGTTATGGTTGAATTCCATACTATGATTGCATAATCTTTTCCTTCATAAGATATTATGTTTTCCCTAGTAATAATGTTGTCTCCCACCACTCTCTTCTTTAACTTTCTCTTCTTGCTGCAATATAAATTGATTCATACTTCCTTGATGAACAATTTGACCTTTTTGGCCTTCATATGAGGCTAATTCAAAATATGGAGATGCTTTTCTTAATGAACCATCATAGTACATGTTTGTAGCACATGATAAAAAAGTACATGGGGCATTTGGATTATGTTTCATATTGTTCATCTTCAGATTTTTAATGGAAGCCAAGAAATGATGAGTACAAAGCCACAAGAAGAAGAAGGTTGCAACAAGTCTTTGTTCACACACTCTTGAAATCGCTTGGAAGTATATTTTCTCTTTGATAAATTGTACAACCCTCACCTACAACTCTTATTTTGTGGTATGTGGAACTCATCTTGTCAAAGATTCATAGTGGGAAGTCTGCTTGCATTAACAAGACAACACCAATGTTAGTTGGTGAGTTCTTGAAAAAACTATTTGACAACATTGTTGAAGTAGGATTGGTTGCTATGATTTTTTTTGTTTTTTGTTTTTTGTTTTGTTTGTTTTGTTTTTTGTTCTGTTTTGTTTTGTTTTTTTGTTTTGTTTTGTTTTGTTTTTTGGTTTTGTTTTGTTTTGTTTTTGTTTTTTGGTTTGTTTTTTGTTTTGTTTTTTGTTTTTTGTTTTTTTTGTTTTTTGTTTTTTGTTTTTTTTGTTTTTGTTTTTTGTTTTGTTTTGTTTTGTTTTTTGTTTTGTTTTGTTATTTATTTATTTATTTATTTATTTTTTTTTATGCATGGATGATAAGAAGACAAGTATTATGGGTTGCAACTTATGATCATTTCCAACCATGATTATGGGTTATTTCATAAGTGTACATTTGTTCAACATGGATGAAAAACTCATTTCATAGGGTTGGAAAGCACATGGATGTAGTAAGAGTCTTATTGATGCATTCAATGGCATGTTGGATATTCTACCAAAGATTGAAAAATTTGAGCAAAATTAAGTAGTGACAAGAACCTCAATGAAAGAGTTATATTTGCAAAGGCTTAGACAACAATGACAAGTATTTGAATGTGCTACTATGTGGGCACCCTTTCATTTTGTACAAGTTGTATATGATAATGTGCAAGGGGATAATAAGTAATGCATGGATTCTTGTTTTATTAGAGAAGAACAAGTCAACATGCATCATATCATTCATGAAAAACACAGTATGACATGAAGACTTCAACAAGAGGATGTATATCTCTTATTTTTCATTTTACAACTATCAATTTAACAAGCAAGTGTGGAAACGAGGAGTTATGTTACCAGATGTGAAATCTTGAAAAAAATAAAGAGAGAAAAGTACATCTTATTGAGATAGATAACAATCTCTTGGAGCTTTTGTCAAGAATTTAGTTTAAATTCCAGAATAAAGGAACACCAGGAACTGGTTGGATTAAGAAACTTTGCAAATCGCTCTTTGCATGAGGACATGCAAAATCTCCTGTGTGGGGGAATATTGAGCCTCCAATTTGTCATGATTTTATTGATCAAACCATCCATTTTCGCATCATTTCACTCACCCATTGTCATCATTTTTAACCATATTTCTTCATAAACACACCAAACTCCCTCGTGCATGATTACATGGTTTATTGTTATTATTTTCTTTATTTTTAATCAACTAAGAAGAATTTTGCATGGTTTTACTAATGACAGTTTGACCAGTTCAAGATTCTATAGCTCAAGTCAATTTCCGTAGTTATCTCCATGGTTAACGTAGTAGCACCACTATAGAAGGAAATTTGGCACATGGAAGTTGTTTCTAAAGTTTCCAATATGGATTTGTGTGGTCAAAGTCCACCCAAGTCGCACGTGTGAACCTCTAACAAGATATCAAAGGAAAAATGTAAGAATTTTGACTAGTCAACTTCAATCACGTTTTCTGAGCAAATGAAAATGAATTTGGAAAAACAAAAACATGGGTTTTCTTCAGAGTGAGCCCATTAGGTTATTTACAAGTGATTTCCTAAAATTGCTTATAGTTTTTGAAATTTTTCCAGGTTCTTTGGAGCCCTATTTTGTAGATTACGTGGGTAAACAATTTTCCAATTTGTTAGTGAATGTCCAATCAAAAAAAAGATTGGAATGAGCTGTTCCTTAGAAAATTCGTGGAAAGGAGATCATTCTAATTAGACCTGGGCTAATATTTGATCCTAAAATCCTTCAAAATATATTTGATTTTATTTTCAAACTGATTTACTGAGATCTCATGACTAGAACTCAAGCAATATAATTTTGAGTTTGTTAATTGCTTCAAATCTCTATAAATTGCAATCTCTTTGATGAGAGGAGGGATCAGATGTCAATGATGAATCTTAATTTGTAATTGTTTCTATTTTTTGAAGAAGAAAAATTCTGTTTTTTATCCAAGAATGCAATCTCTATTATGGTGCAACTCTGAATGAAATTGGTGATTTAAATCAAGTGATATGAATTTATAATTCCTCACACTCACCACAAGGCCCCCCTAGTGGAGTTGTGAGATAGTATAGTTGTAATTTTAATTTCATTCTTTCAGTATTTGCCTTGATTTAGTTTTCAATCTTTTTAGATGTTTTGAATTCTCCATTTTCAATATAGTTTTCTTACTTGCTTTCTGTCTGTTACAGGTTGAGTGCTCAATATAAACTTAAAAATCCAAAAACACTTTCCTTGAAGTATTTTCCAAGAATTGTTTTCATTTTCATGCTTGTTCTAGTCATCATTTTGATAGATATGGTTTGTTCTCAATAGAATACGCACATTAATAATCTTTGAAAGGTCTTGCACTTGAAAATTTGTCAACATAACATTATTTTTCAATGCTTTCTAGAATAGTTTTAAATTCCAAGTTTTTGTAGAATAATTTTGCTTTCAATTTGATAGTTAGATTTCCTTTCAATATTTTAGATTAGATTTATTTCAATTCTCATAGATTAAAATTAGAGTAGAATTGTTTTACAATTCATAGAATAAATTTCCTTTTTCAAGTCAGCTAGGTAGATTTCCTTTCATTGTTTAATAGAATAGATTTCAATTTATGTTGAGTATAATAGATTTCAATTTATTTTTCAATTAGAATAGATCTCGAAGTTTTCATAGTAAACTTTGCTTTAAAAGTTCATTTACATTTCGATTTTTTAAGTTTGAATTCATTGTCTTTTTAGGATAGAACATGTTCATATGCTTATCAAAACTTCGTCATAAATATGTTTAAATCCTCATGTGAAATTATATTAGTTTCTTTGAATTGAAAGTAGATATCCTAGCACATATAGTGCACATATACTTCGCAAGTTCATGAACCCCGGGTTTGACAATTAAATGTAAGTAATTTAACTGATAATTAAATTACCCAACACCTCCATTGGCAAGAAAATCCTTGGCATATTAATCAATCTTTTTTCTTTGTAACCCCTTTGACCCAACGTTTGAGTGAAAGCTTGAAATTTTGAATATGATTGCACCGAGAAATTAGATTTGTGTGAGAAATCTCAGTACATGCCCAGTTCAAAGTATTCTTAGGTTAAGATAGCGTGATTTCCATTTTAAGCTTGTGTGATTAGATTAAAATTTTTGTTTCATGTTTCCTTGACTTAGTTTCTAGTTTTGACTTAGAAGTGACAATAAATATTACTTAACTCATTATATACCATAGTGTGCTTCGAAGTTTAGAAACAAAAGATTGATATAAAAATCATGTCCTAGTTTATGCGTCTAAATTAGATTGACATTTTTGGCGTCGTTGCTGGGGAAGAACATTATGAGTTAATTAGATCTAGATTTTTCTTAAAAATTTATATTATGTTAAAGATATAAAAATTTAGGATTTGTAGGAGTGGAGGCAATAAGACGAGAGGTAAGAACCTGCACATTCACTTTAATTGAGTATCTGCAAGCCCAAATCATGTTTATATTTGCTTAATTGATTTAGATTTAAATATGTTCATTTATGCATAGACCTAGAGATGAAAAATATAGGTATGTTAGGAAAAATATCACCACTACTGACCAATCCTCAGTGGTAGCTAGAACATCAAAAGCTCAAAAAGAAGTAGAACAAGTTACACTAGTTGTTGGAAAAATAAGTATTGAACAAATTGAACAAAAAGTATCCAAAGGAAAAATATTAACACTTGTAGAAAGACAAGTACTATTAGCACATCAAGCTAAATGAAAATAGGTATAGAAAGGAACACCTTCAATAGAAAGATTAAGGAAAGAAACTCCTTAACCAGTATTTGAAGAAATAATAATTCAAAGAGAGTAAAAACTTAAATATAGTGAATCAATCGCTCAACTAGTTTTTGAAGAACATGAGGAACCCAAATTAAATAGTGAACTAGTAGGAGGAAATTTTGATTAGAATAAATATTTGTCAAGTTTATTTGAAGAAAAAATGGCAAATAGAGAATGAGAGAAAAGAGAGAAGGAAGCAAAAGAAAGGCGAGAACATGAGTGACAAGTACTTGAAGTAGATATAAAAAGAAGGGAAGAGTGGGAAAGGACCGAAGAAAAAAGAAAAGATAAAACAAAACATGATGAAGGAGGAGCATCAACTGTAGGAGGAAGAAGACCTAGAACCAAAAGAGAAGGTCAAAAGAAAGAAATTACTTTTGGGTTTCCTATTTTAGATACACCATCATTTATGGGAATTGAGGTAAAAATGAAAAACATTCATCCTTTTATTCTACCAAGATTCTATGGTATTCCTACTGATTACCTTGATGATTTCCTATTTGAATTTGATATTTTATATCATACATATGGGTATACACATGATGCTAAAAAACTTTGTCTATTTCCTGCTATTAAAATGGTTTATGGGATTAGAAGAGTCAAAAATATTGTATTGGGATGGTATAAGAAAAACATTTTTGAAGAAATACCAACCCTGTTGTCAATCCTAGAATGCTAAAGAAGATATTTTCAAAATGAGTCAACAAGAAGATGAAAATTTTGAAGATTACTTATAAAGATTTACATATAATTTGCAATAATCCAAGCAAAGTGATCTAAGTCTTGAATTTATATAAACACTATTCTTAAAAGGAATCCAAGATGAATATATAGATTTTATCAATCATATGGGGTAGGGGATACTTCTCAATTACCTCATGATAAAATCATTGAATTGTGTAAGAAATACTCCAAAGGAAGAGCAAAGTCTGGTAAGGGAAAAAGAGATGCACTTTCAAAAGTAACTAAGTCAGCTTTTGGAGGAGTCACTAGAGCTGAACTTGGAAATTTATTAGAAAATTTTAAGATTGATCTTCTAAGTACTCTTGGTTCTCAAATTGATACATTAAAATCTAGAAAGAGACAAGAAGAACAAAAATAAGTGTTGTCTATATTTTGTCCAAAATGCAGAAAGAAACATCCCTTATGTGAATGTCCTTTGGATAGTATTTATGTTTGTGAAATTTGTGTAGAAAGACACTCAACAGAGAATTGTCCAACAATAGCATAATTGAAGGAAACAAACAAAAAGGAAAGTGAAGCAACATAATCACTTTACTAAGCTGTACCTCCAAGAAGACCTTGACAACCCCAAATAACAAGTATGCCTTTAGATCGAAATCCACAATTTCCATATTATCAAAATCCTATTAAAAATACATATACTTCTCTTATGCCATGGTGGGCTTAGCCACCTCAACAACCTCCAAACCAACCTTATTAACAAGGTTGGTGAGCACAGACTTATGGAAAGCAACCTGCATACCAATAGCCATAACAAAAACCATATCAACATCCTTATCAATAACCTTTCAAGAACCTTATCCACCATATTTCCAATCACCATTCCAACAACAACCACCTTTTCAACAATTTCAACCATCTCAAAATGTTCAAATCCAACTTCTAGTACCAAAAATAACCCAACCTTAGTAGCTTTAAATGCTCTCCATTCTACCTCAACCTAGACCTACAAAATTACCATCCCAACTAGTGGAAAATCATACTGAAAAGTATATAAACCTATATATAATTAAGAAGAAACACTTCCCATGTATGCAATTGTTTTTATTGATAATATTCACTTAATATCAAGAAAGGTATTGCAAAAAGAGTATCCTGTAATTATTGATGAACCAAAAGATATTAAAGAAATTCAAAGAAAAACTGACTCAACAACAATCACAAAACATCTAAAAGTATAAAAGCTCATCAAAATCCATCTTTAACTACTAAAGTACCTCCTTTTCTAGAGAGGTTAGTTGTAGAAAAATTAATGGTTCCTATTGAGCATGATTTCTTAGATCAATTGAAGAATTTATTTGTTAAAATTCCTTTATTACAAGCTATCAAATAAATTCCAATTTATGCTAAAACAATTAAGGAATCTTGTTTCAAATCTAAGAAAAGGAAGAAATATACAACTATAATACATGTCATTGGTCATTTAGCTAGCCTAATGTCAAAGTCAATTGAAACTAAAAAATATGTAGATCCAAGAATTCCAATGGTTACAATTACAATTGACAATTTGTTAATTCTAAATACTTTAATTGATTTAGGCGCATTAGTCAATGTAATGGAAATGGACACACTGGAAAGTTTGAATCTACACAATCTTCGAACAACACCTACAATAATTGAATTAGCTGATAAATAAATGATTAAGTTGGAAGTTGTAATAGAGGATTTAATAGTCTCCTTGAATTCATGGGAATATCCAATAGACTTCTAGTTCTATAGCCCAAAAACTTGCATGGACATCCCCTTATCCTCGGAAGACCATGGTTGGCTACAAACGATGCATTCATCAGCTATCGATTAGGACAAATTACAATCTCCAAAGGAAATTAAAGTAAGCAAATAACACTATATCCCTTTCCTAAAAATTTAAAATGAATTAGAACACTTGTCATGGCTTGAAGAAACAAATTTAGAAGAAGATATGATTTAACTAATATTTGTTATTGTTGGATTTCAAACTTCTGTGGTTAATTTCTATTGAGTTAAATTTTAGAATATCCACAGTGGTAATAATTTTTTGTCAACGTTTTGAATCCCAAAGGGGATCCATCATCAGGACTATGAATGAATGATAAAAGAGCTAGAGTCGAAGATGAATAAATAGTTTTCCGATGTGGCAAATTATTTGTATTCATTAACATCCTATAAGATCCTTAATCAAGGCTATTATTGCCATCCTTGTTTACATACACAAGATAATATGTTCGAAGCTGTGATAGCAATCAAAGGATGGGTTGACCAATAGTAGATGATGGAATTACCTTACATCTACAAGTTCTTTTATATTCATTTGAAAAATGGGCTCTAGATTTTAGTGGACCAATTAATGCTAAGTCAAAAGGAAAGAGTTATATCCTAGTATATACTGACTATGTTACTAAATGGGTAGAATCTAAGGCATTAGCCAGAGCTTCTGAATAATAAATAGTCAATTTTCTTTTTGAAGATGTTTTTTTCAAATTTGAAATTCCTATAGAGATTTTCATTGACCAAGAAGCACAATTTACCTCCAAGTTAGCACAAGAAGTAGTGGAGAAATACAAGATCAAGCACAAGAAATCCACTCCTTATCACTCGCAAGCTAATGGATAAGTTGAACTAACTAATAAGATTATAGAAGCAATCATGACATAGGAAATCCAACTACATAAGAAGGATTGGGAAGGTAGGCATCCAGAATTTTTGTGGGCATATAGAACCACTTGGAAAAGTATAACTAGTTTTATGCCTTATGAACTGGTGTTTGGTAAGAAAATTATTTTTCCTATTGAATTGCAAGTTCAAACATTAAAATTAGTAATTAGGGTTAGACTTGTTTGAAGATCAAAAAGAAATAATTATGCAGTTAAACCAACTTGATGAAAATAGAAAAGAATCACTTTGGAATAAAATTATCATACAACAACAAAGGTCGAAATGGCATGAAAAATTCATTATGGAAAAGGAGTTCAAAGTTGGTGAGTGGGATTTTCTCTTTGATTCCAAATTCAAATATTTCAAGGGAAAATTTACAATTCATTGGCTAGGCCCATATGGAGTAGAAGAAGTATTTGATAATGGATCATTAAAGATAAAAACAATTAATGAGGAAGGAGACTCATTTGTGGTTAATGGCCATAGGTTGAAGCTATACAACAAACCAATTGGTTAAGATGATATCTGCAAAGGCTTAGACAACAATGAAATATTTGAATGTGCTACTATGTGGGCACCCTTTCATTTTGTACAAGTTGTATATGATAATGTGCAAGGGGAACAAACCAGTCGATCGAGATGATTTTATTTCCCTAATAACTCAGTAATCTTAGATGCATGTCGTGGGTATTGAAAACAATAATTCTAACCCTCTTCCATCCAAAAAATTATTTTTCCAATAAAAATAAAAAGGAAAAAATTATGGAAAAGAAAATAAATAAATAAAAAGTTTAGTTGTGAAAATCCAAGTTTCTGGCACATCTCAAACTTGAATTTTCGTTGGAAAACCAAGGAATTGGCCAATGAAAATTTTGAATAAAATATCTAATAAGTTCGACTCAAAAAGTTGTAAGTACTTTCTAATGACAATTTGGAGAATCCAAGGAGAATACTTGAAAATGTTTTTCAAACTCTTGTATATATCTTTATGTGCAAAGATTGTGTATACATAGGATTTTTATATATCGAAGAATCCTAATCTTGTAGTACTACAAATCATTCATTCTGTAGATGGCTTGATAAAAAATGACAAGTCCTTTCAAAGCTTCATAGGAGAAGCACATCATAATTCATCAAAGGCAAGAAGATCACCAAGCACTATCTTCTATGCTTGATGAAATCACTACTTTTGGTGATACCATAGGAAGCATACCACAAAATTTCAAGGTGAAAATAAAATCCTGCCTGAAAAAAATTTGGCCTTGATTAAATAGATAAAGTAGCTCAAAGAAGAAAATGAGCATTTGAAAGAATAAAATCAGTAGCTCCATTAATAAAGGAAAACAATTGAAACCATGAATAGTAAGCTTAGGACAATCATTAAATCACAGAGGGACCTAACAACAACATTAAGCAATTCTATCATTTGAGGGACCTAACAACAATACAAACAACTATATTTTATTAGCCTCAAATGGACTTGACAACAACATAACTAGTTCCAAATTATCCTTATTAGAGGGACCTGAAATCTTCCCTATTTTATCATTATTAGAGAAGAAACATAATTAGCCCCCAAGTCATAATCAAAGGGCCCTGAAAAGCTGCCCCATAACACTATTATGAGAAGGACCTGGATTACTATTACCTTCATTCATGCAAGATCTGTAATTAGCTTCAAATTGTCATCAAAGAAGGACTTGTCAAAAGTCAACATTGTCATTAACAATCCGAAGCAGTAAAAAGTTACATAGCCATCTACAAAGGAGGTTTAACGAGTTATTTTAAAATTCTTGAATTGTTATATGAAAATTTTAAATTAAAAGTTTTCAATAAAATACCTTTTATCGTAAAAATTTTCTTGTCACGAAAATTTTATGGCCTAAGACCTAGAATTTTGTGAAATCCTTAAAAATATTTTTGATGAAACCTATATCCTAGTTTATATTTCCTTTTAAAAATTGTAGACCATTGTCATTCCTATATTAACATCTCCATTCTCTTATCACCTTATTATTCCACCTATATCCATTCTCATATCACCTTATTATTCTACTTATAACCATATGCAACAATTTTTATCAATAAGGGTATGATATGAGGTTTCGATACAAAAATTTTCAAGGTATAAAAGTTAGTTTTGTAGGGAGAATTTTTAGAGTACAGAGCTTAGTTCAAGAGATATTATAAATATTAGAGGTAAGTTCACATCAACCAACCTAATCAACCTAATCATAGCACAAGAGAGAGGAAGTAATGGAACATTATTTCATTATGGAGACTAATCATAGCACAAGAGAGAGGAAGTAATGGAACATTATTTCATTATGGAGACTAATCATAGCACAAGAGAGAGGAAGTAATGGAGCATTATTTCATTATGGAGAATAAAGGTCATTATAATTTTGAAGAGCAAGTTTCAATGATTAGTTGAGTTGTTCTACCTTGAAACATCACTCACACTCATTACAAACTAAGCAACAAAAATGATGAGATGGACTCTTTCCAAATATACCTTGTCAGACCATACTTTTGGGAAACATCAACAAAGGAACAAGTGCTAGTTACGCCGTAAGGCGTTCCCTTGTGAAATGAAGTACCTATGATGTCACGTGTACAATTGTGGGACGTTGATTTCAATGTTAGACGATTGGAATAACGTCTACCATCAGATTAAAATCGGGTATTTTCCGTTATAATTTGGTACGGTGATCAAATTAAAATCTGGTATTCAGTTATAATCTGGTAAAAAGATATTCAACGCGCTGCAGGAAGACGAAAAGAGTCCAGGACAGCACAATATGTAGGGCAATTTAATAGAATGGCAGAGACATGCTAGTGTGACGTTGCTATCTCTGTCTTCATATTCATCGCATGTTACAGTTATGCAAGCTTTGCACTGGCTAGTTTTAGTCCCAACTCCATTTTTGTACTGCGCAAAGCATGGTGAGGGTATTTATATACCGTTCGAAATTGAATGTTTTTGAGTCCTGTGACGTTGCTATCTCTGTCTTCATATTCATCGCATGTTACAGTTATGCAAGCTTTGCACTGGCTAGTTTTAGTCCCAACTCCATTTTTATACTGCGCAAAGCATGGTGAGGGTATTTATATACCGTTCGAAATTGAATGTTTTTGAGTCCTGTGACGTTGCTATCTCTGTCTTCATATTCATCGCATGTTACAGTTATGCAAGCTTTGCACTGGCTAGTTTTAGTCCCAACTCCATTTTTGTACTGCGCAAAGCATGGTGAGGGTATTTATATACCGTTCGAAATTGAATGTTTTTGAGTCCCAACTCCATTTTTGTACTGCGCAAAGCATGGTGAGGGTATTTATATACCGTTCGAAATTGAATGTTTTTGAGTCCTGTGTTCTGGCAGGTATTAATTTCTCTTTTATTCTGTTTGGTTTTTGTTGTAGTATATCTCTGATTTTTCACATTGGGCATCTGCACAGTATGACACATGGCAAGAGTTCTCTGCGTCACTGGTTTGATTTTCATCGCAACAACTGTTATGAGATGAAAATTGTACACTGTCTGCAGACACTGCCGCGAAGAGTGTCCCATTACTTCAATTTTGGGGACTTGATTTCCTGCTTGTACAGTAATGGAGGACAAGACTGAGTTTTTCAACGGAAATACAACACAGACAACATTGACGCTCTGGGAGCATGAATGAGGTGAACTGCTCCCATGGCAGGGCTTCACAAAAACAAACTGCAGATTTCACCTAATATATTCGCAGTTTTGGAAATAAAGAGAACAGGCACGGAAGAATTGAAGTCGATGAAAGAAGGGCAGGGGATATATCAACAGGAAGGAGGTAAACCGATTGTTTATTCTACTTTTCATATTTATCTGTTTGGAAAAGAGATATTAAAAGAGAGCAGAGGTAAACCGGTTTTTTACTCTACTTCTCATATTTATCTATTTGGAAAAGAGATATTTATGCCCTGTATCGATGGTTGGCTTTTTTGGAAACTTATTAGCCGCCTCACCCTTTTTTTAAACCGCTGGGCTCATGCTCTGTTTAGTCATGTGTTCTATCGGCAAAAACTGTGGATGTACATAATTCACCTCTAGGTTTTGTTACCCACTGTTTTAACTTTACAGCGTGGATATCTGTTTATGCTATAATTTGAAAAGGGTTTGTTTGTGTGAGTTTTTTCAGTTTAACTTTTACGCTGAAGAATTGCAATTCTAATATTTTAATAAAAAACTGACTAAATTTACACAATCTTAAATTTACCTTGATATTTATGAAATTTTAGAAGTTATTCTTCTCTAACATTTTATTTTCATATCTTGGTTGAAAAAGAAACATTGAGTTGATTTAACCATAAAATTTTTCACAAATTTTCACATAATCTTTTAATTCCAAGAAGATTTAAGCCTTTCACCTATGCTCAATCTCAATGTTGGGTTATCTAGCTGGGTAAAGATTATAAGAAAATTATTCTACTAATTCAAAGCTTATAAATTATTATTTATTTCAAAATTATAATAAATTTATAGATAAATGTATTTCAATTTTAGTTTGGAAAAAAATATTTAAATTTTAGTTAACATTGTAGAGTTGATTTAACCATGAAATGTTTTCACAAATTTTCACATAACCTCTTAATTCCAAGAAGATTTAACCCTTTATTTTCATATCTTGGTTGAAAAAGAAACATTGAGTTGATTTAACCATGAATTTTTTTCACAAATTTTCACATAATCTTTTAATTCCAAGAAGATTTAAGCCTTTCACCTATGCTCAATCTCAATGTTGGGTTATCTAGCTGGGTAAAGATTATAAGAAAATTATTCTACTAATTCAAAGCTTATAAATTATTATTTATTTCAAAATTATAATAAATTTATAGATAAATGTATTTCAATTTTAGTTTGGAAAAAAAATATTTAAATTTTAGTTAACATTGTAGAGTTAATTTAACCATGAAATGTTTTCACAAATTTTCACATAACCTCTTAATTCCAAGAAGATTTAACCCTTTCACCTATGCTCACTTTCAATGTTGGGTTATCTACCAATTCACATAATAATTACATTTATGATAATAAAATTCATTCCATGTTCACAACAAACATCAAATTCTAACTATGAATCAAAATATTTTTGTATAAATTTTTATTTAAAATACACTGTATGTATAAAGAAATTTAGTTATTTGAAAAATATTTCAATATAAAAATAGAGATTGTTTGTGTGATTTTTTTTTAAATAATGTTCAAAATTTATATTGTATTTTATTGAACATCACATATAAATATTATAAATACAACCGTATAAGTTTTATCTTAATTATACAATCAATTCGTTGAGAAAATATCTCAACCAAACACTAAAGTAAAAGTTATTTTAATTGACCTAAATCTCTCAAATCTGACTAATTAACAATTAACCAATTCACATAATAATTACCTTTATGATAATAAAATTCATTCCATGTTCACAACAAACATCAAATTCTAACTATGAATCAAAATATTTTTGTATAAATTTTTATTTAAAATATACTGAATGTATCTCGACCAAACACTAAAGTAAAAGTTATTTTAATTGAATGTATCTCAACCAAACACTAAAGTAAAAGTTATTTTAATTGACCTAATCCGACTAATTAACAATTAACCAATTCACATAATAATTGTCTTTATGATAATAAAATTCATTCCATGTTCACAACAAACATCAAATTCTAACTATGAATCAAAATATTTTTGTATAAATTTTTATTTAAAATATACTTAATGTATCTCAACGAAACACTAAAGTAAAAGTTATTTTAATTGACCTAATGTATCTCAACCAAACACTAAAGTAAAAGTTATTTTAATTGACCTAATCTGACAATTAACCAATTCACATAATAATTACCTTTATGATAATAAAATTCATTCCATGTTCACAACAAACATCAAATTCTAACTATGAATCAAAATATTTTTGTATAAATTTTTATTTAAAATATACTGAATGTATCTCAACCAAACACTAAAGTAAAAGTTATTTTAATTGAATGTATCTCAACCAAACACTAAAGTAAAGTTATTTTAATTGACCTAATCTGACTAATTAACAATTAACCAATTCACATAATAATTACCTTTATGATAATAAAATTCATTCCATGTTCACAACAAACATCAAATTCTAACTATGAATCAAAATATTTTTGTATAAATTTTTATTTAAAATATACTGAATGTATAAGGAGAATGAGATTTAGTTCTCTGAAAAATATTTCATTATAAAAATAGAGATTGTTTGTGTGGTTATTTATTTATATTTATTATTTTATTTTATTTTTTCTTTTCAGTTTAAATTTTACACAGAGATTTAGTTATCTGACAAATATTTCATTATAAAAGTAGAGATTGTTTGTGTGATTATTTATTTATTTATTTATTTTTATTTTTATTATTTTATTTTATTTTATTTTATTTTTTCTTTTCAGTTTAACTTTTACACAGAGATTTAGTTATCTGACAAATATTTCATTATAAAAATAGAGATTGTTTGTGTGATATATATATATATTTTTTAAGAATCCAATCATGAAATATCGGATATCTCCAACCTGCATTTTGATAAAATACTTCGTTGTTCAGTAAAAATATGTTAATGGCTAGATCTTCTTGGCATATTGACATCGATCTCATGTATATTGTCAATATGATAATAAAATACTTCGTTGTTCAGTAAAAATATGTTAATGGCTAGATCTTCTTGGCATATTGACATCGATCTCATGTATATTGTCAATATGATAGGAAGATCTTGACATTAAGAGATTTTTAAAAACTCCTAGATTAGTTGAGGAATTGGTAAAATCTTAATCTTTGTCAATATGACAGGAAGTTCTTAAGAGATTTTTAAAAGCTTCTAGATTAGTTAACTAAACTAGCCATAGTCTACAAATAACAAACTTCATACTTCTTCCGTCAAATTTGGATATACTTTTCCTTGACTGTGAAATTTACATAAACACCTAATAAAATATCACTAGAAAACAATGACACTTTATGCTTGTATATTAAGTAAAGAATCACCATCGTTGACATCGGATATTTGTTTTCCTGAAATGAATGAGATTCATTTTTACATCCCACTTATACTAAAACAATATTTTCTATGAAAGAAATCAAATTCATTTTTATACTAATGATAGAGTGAAGTGAGGTTCAAAGAATTTCCTCATGGAGGATCCCAAACTCCTAAAGGATTTGTGGACTAAAACTTCAAGTGAGTGGCTGAATAATTCTCAACTTTAATCACCTCATCTAATTGTTAATATGTGCCAAAATCAATATCATGCAATAAATATAAGTGATACCAAAACTAATTTTTTCAATTAAATGTGAAGGCCAACAAAAAGACTCCCTTTGTAATAAGAAAATATGTTAATGTGAACTTATAATGTGTTTAGATGACTTAAATTTGCTTATCAATAAAGAGACCTTTAACTAAAAAATGTTTTGTTATTATACAATATACTTGATTGAAAGATATCAGGCAGATTATTGCCACCCCATAAGAATGAATGCATTAATTATCAACGTAGCATGACTGCCCCCATGCAGTTTAATGCATGCCAAGATTGAATGCAGTTTAGGGGGTGACTCTTGCCACCCCATAACAATGAATGCATTAATTATCAACGTGGCATGACTGCCCCCATGCAGTTTAATGCATGCCAAGATTGAGGATGTTAGGACATTCTTCTTATGAGGCAGAGATGTCTTTTTTCATAAGCACCAATCAATCTATATTTCTTTGTTTGACAATTTTTTGTTCTTAGTAGATATATCCACTGTGGTGTGGGCATTGTCAAGCATTAGAGCCTACATATAATATAATTGCATTATCGATGTGATTCTTGCCACCCCATAACAATGAATGCATTAATTATCGATGTGGGATGACTACCCCCATGCAGTTTAATGCATGCCAAGATTGAGGATGTCAGGACATTCTTCTTATGAGGCATAGGTGTTTTTTTTGCAGAAGCACCAATCAACCTATATTTCTTTGTTTGAAAATTTTTTGTTCTTAGTAGATATATCCACTATGATGTGAGCATTTTCAAGCATTAGAACCTACATATAATAAAATTGCAAAGCAGATTCATGAGATTGAATCCCTTGTCGATGGATCCCCATGTAGAATGGTGCAAGCTCATAAGTGAGATTGAATCCCTTGTAGATGGATCCTCATGTAGAATGGTGCAAGCTCGTAACTTTTCCAAAGAATGTGGATTGAACAATGTAAAGCAAAAATTGAAAATTATTTGCTTAGAAGGTACAAAAATTCACATGTACAATTTTATTTTATTTTTTCATCTATCAGATATTTTATTTTGTTTGATTAACTTAACTGTAATTATGAAATAGATATATGACACCAATCCTTCTCCTCCATTGTATCTTGACATACAATAATGCAGAAATCAACACATTTAGAATCAAATTATGTGAAGGTAGAATGTAAAAGTCCATAAGCTTTTGGTCAAGTGAGATAGTTCAATATTGAAAAATGGTCAAAAATGACTATGAGAGCAGAAATAGATATGCACTAAACCTGGAAGGAAATAATCTTAGCATATTAGTATCAAATGTACACTTTGCAACCTTTTTCACTTTTTGCAAATAATTTTTTCTTTTTTAGTCATAAAAAGTCTTTTGCATTTATTTATAGGCCCCTTCGTGGTCAAATACATAGCCAAGTCTCCCAGAATAAAGGAATGCGCATGGATGCTACCATGAGAGTTCACCATGGTACCTCTAAATAGTGAATTAAAGTTGCTATGTTAGCTAAAATACTTAGTTAATCAATTCTCAACAAAAGAATCTACTTCTCTCCTATACTCAAGATCCTCACACAACCACCAACAAGACATGTGAACACATGTTTGGTGCCTTTGATAATTACCTCCCATTCATGTCTATTTTCCTCCATTTTCTTACTTCTTTATAAATGAATATCTAAACAATAGTGTTGTTAAAAACATCAACTAGCTTTATTGATATATCTATTTCATAGATTTTATTTATTAAACTTCAATTATGTAAGTTATTTAAATTTAATTGGTGTAATAAATTTAATTTAATTGTTAATGGCATTAATAATTTCACAATGTTGTTGACAAAAACTTTAAAATTAACTCACAAATAAAAAAGTGTTAGTAATGTTAGTACAATTTTTTAACAATCACTACTATTACAACTAAGTATTGAAAGTAGCCTTAAAATTGACTCTCAACTTTGAAAGTGATTGGCGAATAGTAAATCCATAATATTCTATGGATAACACCTTTTAAATTAAAAAAATTAAATAAAACATTTTAAACCAAAATATTAAAAACAATAATAGAATCAAACAAAAATACTATCACTAATACTCCTTTCTTAAATTAAAAATCATAACATTTTAAAAACTATAACTTACACATAGACATGATCATAAAAATTATAAATAAATCAATAAACCAATAAATTAAAAGAAATAAAGAAAACCCAAATAAATAATATTAATAAAAAATTCCCTCACGAGGATGCTTATCAAGACAAATAGGCTAGGGGGTGATTTTTGCCACCCCATAACAATGAATGCATTAATTATCGGCATGACTACCCCCATGCAGTTTAATGCATGGCAACATTGAGGATGTCAAGACATTCCTCTTATGAGGCAGAGGTGTCTTGTCTTCTTGCAGAAGCACTAATCAATCTATTATTCATGGGGATGCTTAGCAAGACAACTAGGCTACCGGGGTGATTTCTGCCATGACTACCCCAATGCAGTTTAATGCATGCCAAGATTGAGGATGTCAAGACATTCCTCTTATGAGGCAGAGGTGTCTTGTCTTATTACAGAAGCACTAATCAATCTATATTTCTTTGTTTGACAATTGTTTGTTCTTAGTAGATATACCCACCCTAGAGTGGGCATTTCAGAGCATTAGAACCTACAAATAAAAAAAATTGCAAAGCATATTCGTGAGATTGACTCCCTTGTCTTAGCTTAGATGGATCCCCATGTAGCATGGTGCAAGCTCATAACTTTTCCAAAGAATGTGGATTGAACAATGTGAAGCAAAAATTGAAAAATATTTTCTTAGAAGATACGAAAATGCACATGTGCATTTATGTTTTTATTTTTATATTTTTCCATGCATCAGACATTTTGTTCGATTAACTTAATGATAATTATGAAATTTATATATGACACCAATCATTCTCCTCCATTGTACCTTGACATACAATAATGCAGAAATCAACACATTCAAAATCAAATTATGTGTAGGTAGAATGTAAAAGACTCCAATCTTTTGGAAGTGAGTTAGTTCAATATTGAAAAATGGTGAGAAATGACTATGAGAGGAGAAAGAGATATGCACCAAACCTGTGTGGAAGTAAATAATATCAACGTCAAATGTACACTTTGCAAACTTTTTTCACTTTTTGGGAATATAGTTTTCTTTTTGAGTCATAAAAATATTTTCACATTTATTTATAGGCCCTTTTGTGGTCAAATACATAGCCAAGTCTCCCAGAATATCATGCTGAATAAATATAAAGGAACGCTAATGGATGCTACCATAAGATTTCACCATGGTACCTCTAAATAGTGAATTAAATTTGCTATGTCAGATAAAATACTTATTTAATCAATTCTCAATAAAATATCCATTTCTTTCCTATCGAACAATGTAAAGTTGTTATGCAAGTGACTCGCTTTATTGATATATCTATTTCATAGATTTTCTTTAAACTAGTTCATCCAGTGCTATTGAATATAAACCTTGTGTCACAAACCAATAAAAATGCCCAAAATAAGTTAACAAAGGAAAATCTAATCACCTTAAGAGCAAGTGGTAAAGGAATGTAAGCTTTTGATCAATTGAGACGGTTCAATATTGAAAAAGAGCATCTTCTTTATCAACTATTTACTATTGGAACTTCAAAGAGCATCTTTAAAGATTGAGAGGCAATTTATGTTGGAAAGGTTATAGAATTTTTAAATTTAACATAATGTAAGTGATTTATCTTTATCTTCTAGCTTTGAATGACATTTTCTTTACTAAATTTTATATTCAATGATCTTATATATGTCACAATTCTTCTACACTTGATGCCTTACGGCGTTTCCTTTGCAACATTTGGTGCAATTGCTAGTAAGAAAACAACTGAAATCGGGATAAGAAAAACAAGTTGGAGGCTCGATTCGTATTGTCTACAATAAGTATGAAAATGTGCAAGAATTTGGTGTAAGAACTCCATTTGTATATAGAGGTCAACTCTTATCTATTTGTTACAAATAACAAATACTAATTCATCTCTGAAAACACGTAAATCCAGGTGCCAAAACATTGTAACCCTCAACATACAACATATGCGTTTAATGCAATTGTGAAGGAATTAACTATAGGATGAGTTATAGGGACACTTGAATTTAAGAAAAAAAATATAAAAATCATAAAAGTGAGTGTTACCCCTATCAAAGTCCTCTATTTTGGGTAGAAGCAGCTCCAATTATGTGTACACGAGTTCAACGTTTTAATATAATAGCGTATCAAAAGGAAAACATAGTGGCAATAACTTTCATAGACACATCATTCTAAATTTTTGCTTAAAAAACAACTACATTACACTCGCCAGAAAACGAAAACGATTTGTCTCAAAATATTAATCAATTTCCTTCCTCAATAATCAAAATTAGGGCTTTGGGTGAAAAATTTTGTAGTAGAAACAAAGGATTGAATAACCCCAAATTTTACGCTAAATCGATTTATTTCCATAAATCATTTTTTCCATAGTTTAATTTCCCCACTTTAGCAAAATTCTATAGAAAAATCAATATTCAAAACCATGTATAATAACATGGCGTGGTCATCGAAACTTTAATGGTTTGGTTATCGATTTAAATGCAATGAATAATTTTTGAAATTCTTTTAGGGTAAGTATTGAAATTCAAGTAAATTTACATTGGGTATACGCAGAAGGAAAAAGAGGAGAAGAATCTTTGTTTTTAAAACCAATATATCAGAGGAATTTTTCAAGGTTAGTGTCTCACATTTGAAAAAAATATTTCTACTTTAAATCCACGTATTATTTTCCATCACGAAAAAGTGTCAAAAAATCAAATCCAAGTATTATTTTCCATCACGAAAAAGTGTCCAAAACTCAAATGTAAAACTTAGATTTTAGTTGAGACAGAGTAGCGAAAAATTGATGTTGCTATTCATTTGTATTAATTTATATTGTGCACATTTTTTTATAGGGAGATAAAATTGGCACAACAATGAATGCACAAGGTTGATAAAATATTGGACAAGCATTGATTTACATGATTGATAGACAACGAGGTAAAATGATTGGAAAAATTGAACCTTTTGGTTTTGAAATTCATAAATATAATCCATAAATCATTAAAATATTACAGGAAAAGAATTGGTTTGATTTACCTGTCAAGCTCAAGGGCGATAATGAAAATGTCTCAAATGCATCTGCCTTATCATTTGATGGAAATTATCAAGTAGGACATCTAGCCATTCACTTATTTGAGTATGTCCTAAACCAGATTATAGGGTTACCACAAGGTGGACAAAAGTGGTTTAAGACATCCATGGGATGAAGTAACTTTGATAATACAAAGGTACACAACATGTGAAGGTAGATTCAACCTTATCTACCTTAATCACATTAGAATTTTGCAACACTTAAGAGGAGAAAGAACTTTGAATTTACCCTATTACTTATTGAAAAGTCTCACTAAATTGTCTAAAATAACACATAAATATCCAAACAATGATTATCATCATGGCTTGCTCAAAATGATTATAGAATGGCAACTTTCCAAAACCCACGAGAAATGGGAATCCTTCCTTAAGAGAAATAAAATTGTTACAATGGAAGAAAAGGAGACTTTGGAGCAAGAAGATACATAACAAGATGAATATGAAGATTAGGATGAAGAAATAGAACATGTATATGAACAAGATAAGCTAGTAAAAGGGTCAGTACCAAGGAGTATGACTAGGTCTATGTTTAGACAGATGGGATGAGAAGAAGAGGCGACTGCACTTCCTAAAAAGGAAAAGAAACAAATAAATCAAAATCCTTCTTTGATTGAAATAGAAGATAATGATAGCATTGAAAAGGACCAACAAGTCCTTTATGACTATATAGAATCTTTGGAGACTGAAGAAAAACAAGAACAAAAGATTGCAGACAAAGGAAAGTTTCCAGAGGAATATACATTTGTTGATGAGGAAGATGAGTACACAACTACAAAGGAAGAAATAAGAGAGATTATAAGAAATCAATCCTGAAAACAAGTTGAAACACCTCATGCACCTTCACTAGAGGAATTCATATCTCCTCAAGAATAAGCCCTTGAGAAGAAGAAAAGGACAATCAAGAAGCTGAAAAAGAATGTACATGAAATGCACGTCTTAGAAAGATATTGGAAGTCATAAAGTGATTTTTTGACCAAGCACAACCTCTCATTGATAAAGGAAAATCAAAGCATTTAGGAGGAAAACAAAAGGATGCAAGAAGAAAACAATATGATATATATATATATATATATATATAGGCATATAAATGGTATAAAAGGAAAAAGGAACTTAAGGCTGAAAATAAGAATTTGAGAGAAAGCTGCACATGAAGAACCCCAAGACAGAGGGACAATCATCAAAATATCCCAAAGATAATGTGGACCTTCTCTTACAGGCAACCAAAATAATGTGATGCAACTCAAGATAAGTTTTTGGGATAAGTATGAGAACATACTTCACCTTTAGTTTGGGGGGGACATCAATCCTCTTTTTGATCAAATTTTTTGCTATAGTTTTTGACTTCTTTAGCCTCAAAAACACCTCTTTTTGTCATTTATGATAATATTTTCCCATATTTTTCTTATATTAACACTTTCCCAAGGTGTTTTCATTGAATTTTTAATTTTTAAAATTTCATGTAATTAATTGCATTGTAAAAGAAAATTGCAGATTTTGTAAATCGTCCTTTGTTGTTATATTTGCAGTTGGTTTGGGTAAAATCTAGAACATGGTTTTTCACTGTGAGTATCTCGAGATGGTGAGTCTCCTACTCGCTTGTCCGGAAACAACACTGAGACTCTTGGTAAACATGTGATCAACACGGGCACTCTTGCAACTAAAACATAACACGATTTGCTAGAAAGACCCATATCTGAGTTTTAGAGATTAAATCCACGATCTGAGTGCCCAACAAGGTTGATTGGATCATATCTCAGTTTTAGCTATAATTAATTTATAACAATGGTTTTGGATATTTTGTTGAATTTTTGCCTATAAAGGCAAGTAAACATGGCTCAACAAAGCATGTTATTTTTTTGAGAACATAGATTTTGGATTGAGAGCTTGGATTTGGATTGTAGACATGTTTTTATACATTTTGATCAATTTATGAAGTTCATTTGAAGTTCAAACCTTTGGTCTTAAGTTAAGTGTACTTGTTGAGTAGTGGAAGGACCCCCACCACTCAAAAAATATACTCTTTTCATTATTGTGTATTAACTTGGTAAATATCTGCTTTCTCATGCTGTTTATTAACACATTTTCCATGTTTATATGCTCTGGTTGCATCTTGTAAACTCAGATTTAAAATTGGTGATGAAACTAGTTTCTTGGTTATTATGTAGATAAGCTTTAAAAGTTAGTTTTGTAATGCTCCCTCCAACCTCCTTGAACTATCTCAGGATGTGATAGGTGTTACTTATCATTTAACCAGACCTCCAAGTTTTTTTTATGAAGGTAGGGTTAAAAACCACATGGTGCACATATGGCCTCCACGTAGTCCTAGCTGGTCAATTTGGTGGGTCCTATCGTCAAGCCCACATCATACTGTTGTGACCATAATTGCCCATGATGTTTGATTCTAATTAAGGAACGATAGTGGTGAGTGGTAGGTGATATGGCAACAACAAGGTTCCATGAGGGAACTCACTCCATGTCAATTAGTCTCCACCAATGCACTCACATCCATTATATCGTGCACTAACTTCGACAAAAAGCAATGAGACGTGGGCAGTAAAGCAGGTTCCTCCCTCAAAGTTATGCCTAGTCCCACCCCTAGGGTTCTTGCCCATTGTCAATGACATTTATCCGAGTGTATCAACCTCGATAGTCTTTATACTTGACGACTGCCACCAATGGCTGATGGCATGGTTACACTGAGGCAAAATTCCACTAGTTCCCACTTAGTGTTTTCTTGCCATAATTCATTTGAACCTAAACTTCATCGCCCGCAGGTTCCAGAGGCATACCGTACACTACATAAACTGGTGATTCTATGGTAATGTCAGAGAATGGGGAGGACGAATACCTCACTTGTTCCAAACAACTTACAATTTGTAACATAAGTCTACCTTTGGGAGTTGTGGCCCAAGGATTGAGGTCTCAAACTCCAAATTTTAACAAAAGAACCAAAATGGAAACATATATAACTATGCATCCATTTATGTACTATTAGAGTGCATCAATGTAACCATGACACATGACTTTAGATTGTTCATGATCATGACAATAAACATCACATTTCAGGCTTATAACAAACCATGAATTAATAGGTCAACATTCCATCATGGTCATATTGGTGAGTTACATAGCTCATGAAATCATTCATATACATAACACACTTGATATTGAAATTATTAACAATGTAATATAATTTATCATAGTTCATAAGACATTCACATGAGAAATGTAAACTTATCCATATGTTTTAATATGTTTGAAAACTAAAGGAGGGACTTCAACTCTCCACCCAACCATAGGCCAACCACACTACAATTATTTCTTGCAACTGCGCACCCTTGATCCAGATCCAAAGTCTGAGGGGATATGTATCCAGGGAAATTCACACCCAAGGCTTAATCAGATATCCGGGAGAACGATTCCACTATTTAGGTGGTTTCACATACCCAAGGAAAGTCCCACAATGACTCACACACTCTCTGGTTAGAACACAAGGCTTCACCCAATATCAAATGATTTCTATCTTAGTCTAGGAAGTGGAATCACTAATTTTGGTGGCTTAACAACTTCCTCTCATGAAAATCACCACAGGGGGTCCTTAGCCCATTGTAAAAGTGGTTTCACAACCCCAAGGAAAGCAACGTCGTGACCTAGATTGTCATGTGCTGATGGTTTATGTCTAGGAAACAAGCACCAGGTGGTTTCACAGCCCCAAGGAAAGAATCAAAACAACCCAGTTCTCCACTGAGCTCCTCATAGGTCCAATTCACACCCATCTTTTATCCTTTTGGATTAAACACTAGTATCTTTAAACAAAGCTCCTCTCTAGTGTCTTCACCCAAAACTCCCTTGCTCCATATTTCCTCGCACTCTAAGTGCTCTCTACACAATACAATTTTGCACCAATTTATTTGTGCCCTCTTTGCACAATTTGACCCTGTTCTGCAAAACTACCAGAAGAATGAAGTATCTTGTCTCTCCACATTTCATGAGGAGAGGGGAAAATATGAGGCCATCCTCCACTTAGGATACCCACTTCGAGTTAAATGCATGTCAATGTAGGCCAATCCATCATTAGGTGGATAATTATGACAATTAAGGGTGGTTAGCATGGGCCTACTCACGAAATGCCATAGGGAAACACACTAATATGCAACCTACACTCAACGACCACACAACAACCCACCATAGGGTTTACCTCTTAGAAATTTGGGTTTGTGCGTCCCTCCATTTAGGCAAACCATGAATTTATTTTCACACACACATAAACACATCTATAAATTACATAGTTTGGGTTTACATACATGGGGTGTTGTGAAAAAAATGTTGTTATAGACCCCACCCCCTTAAAGGAACACCATGATTAATGTTTTATAAATAAACACAAAATAACCACTAAGCTTTATATTTACAACTCTTTACATTTATTTACACAGTAAACAAAATTGGGTAAGAAAACCTCATTTGATCAACCACTTCCTAGGTTCTTCATTTGGTTCAAAGTGCTTCCATTGCACATTTACTTTCTTTATTACTTGATTCTAGAGCGTGATATGCTTTTATTCCAGGCTGCACAATGGTTCTGGTTGGAACTCTCCCTCTGGTTCCACATGTATCACAAACCAATCTATAATATGATTAGTGTCATGTACATACTTCTTAAGAGAGGAAATGTAAAAAACATCATGTGCTTTCATTGTGGGTGGTAAGGCCAATCTATAAGCCATTGGCTCCATTCTTTCTAAAATTTGAAATGGTCTACAAAATTTGGTTTCCAACTTGGCACAAGACCCCACTTTCAGTGAGCCCCTCCTTTGTCTAATGCAATGATACATTATCTCCTACTTGAAATTCCTTGTGCATTCTCTGTTGATTCACATAAATCTCTTGCCTATCTTGGGATGCCTTCAAATTTTGCTTGATATTAATTACCTCTTATTCCATTTCCCTCAACATATAGGGTCCAAGAAGCATCTTGTTCACTGGATCATACTAGTTGATGGGTGAAATACATTTTTTTTCCATATAGAGTCTCAAAAGGGCACATCATTAGTGACTCTTGATAACCACTGTTGTGGGAAAATTAAACTAAGGGTAAGAACTCTTCCTACCTCTTTCGTTGATGCATGACATACATTGTTAGCATGTATTCTCAAACTCTATTGACTCTCTCAGTTTATCCATTAATCTAAGGATGATATGCTATGCTAAATTCTAGCCGAGTTCCAAAACAAACAAACAATGCTTTCCAAAATTTTGAAGTGAACTTAGCATCCTGATCCAAAATGATCTTCTTGGCTGTGACATGCAATCTAAATATCTCCTTCTTGAAAATTTGAGCCATGTAAATTACGTTCTCGGTGGATTTGACATCTATAAAGTGAGTTTCCTTGCCCATTTTTCCACTACCACTATTATAACATCATGTTGCTTGGATTTTTTTGGCAATCCTATGATGATTTCCATAGATATGACAACCCATTTCCATGTAGAAATGGGGATTGGTTCTAGCAATCTCACTGGTTGTTTGCATTTGAATTTAAATTTTTGACATTTCAGGCGCCTGGCAATGTAATCAACAGCTTCCTTTTTCATGCCTGGCCAATAGTACATTTTCTTCGTAGATGTTATCATCTTTTGATAACCCAGATGACCCAAATAAGGTATTTTGTGAAACTCATCCGTGATGAGGTTCTTCAAGTCACCCATTCAAGGTAGATACCATCTATCCTTTAAATTCAACATACCATCATTAGTGAGCATATAATTCTTGCTCAATAATCCTTTTGGCTCTTGCTACAGGCATGCTTTCACATGCTGAAAGTGCTCGTTTTGTGCTAATGCTTCTTTGATATTAAATTTGAAAGTGATTATGGCTTCCAAGTGAGCCACTTAAAAACTTCTACTAAATGCATTTTCTACCTTGTTCTCTTTTCCCTTGATGTACTTGATCTCAAATTCAAACTCGCTAATCAAGGCTAGCCATCTTGCATTTGACTTGGGTTGGTCATTCTCAACTCTCCATGCTATGGAATTAACACAAACATTCTTCCAACTAAGTAATGTCTCAACATCTTTAATGCATGCACTTTTGCTGCAAGTTCCAATTCATGAGTGGTGTAATTCCTTTCACGCTCCTTTAATTTTCTCGGTTCATAAAAAATCACACATCCTTGCATTAGGTCTCCACTAAGCCCTTCCTTACATATATGTGCAAACCAAAAAATATTTTTCTAGATTAGCTATTCTCAAGATAGGTGCATGTGTCAGTAGGTGTTTGAGTTGTTCAAAGTTTTCCACACACTGTAATGTCCATTGGAATTTTAAATCTTTTCTATGCAGGGATATGATTGGATACCTAATCTTTGAAAAAACATGAATAAATTGCTTGTAGTATCTAACCAATCCCATGAAAGATCTCACTTCTGTAACATTTTTTGGAGTAGGCCACCCCATGATGGATTTTATCTTCTTAGGATCCACTGCCACTCCTTCCTTGGAAACAATATGTCCCAAATATTAAACTTGTGATTAGAAGAAATCATGTTTTCTGAGCTTGTGCCCCCTCATAATTACAATACCGCTTTCAAATGTTCTTCATGATCTTCTCTATTTTTTGAGTAGACCAAGATGTCATCTATGAATACCAATACAAAATTGTCTAAATATGGGATGAGGAATTTGTTCACCAGACATGTAAATGTGGCTAGAGAATTTGTGAGTCCAAATGGAAGCACTACAACTCATAGTGTCCATATTTGGTTTTGAAGGTTGTCTTGTGGATGTCTTCATCCTTAATTCGAATTTGATGGTAACGAGACGTCAATTATATTTTTGAGAATACCGTAACCCCTCTTAGTTGATCAAACAAGTCATCAATTCTAGGTAGTGGATACTTGTTCTTCACTGTGGCCTTATTTAACCGCCTGTAGTCAATGCACATATGCAACGTGTGATCCTTCTTCACAAATAACACTGGGGATTCCCAGATGACACACTAGGTATGATATACCTTTTTCATATCATTCTTTTAGTTTTAGTTTTAGCTTTAGCTCCATTAGTTCTAGTGTACTCATGAGATATGGGGATTTTGCTACTAGTATTGATCCTGACAACAATTTGATGGAAAAATCGATCTCCCTCCTGGGTGGTAATCTCCGTATTTCCTCCGGAAACCCAACAATGAATTTCCTTAACACTAGGTTCTCTTTCATTTTGAATCTATTAGCTTTTGATTTGTTAGTCACTTGGACCACATACAAGGCACACCTTTTCCTACTACATATTTTCACCTATAACACTGATATTTTCTTGACAATGATAGGATTCCTTATTCCCTGTAGTGTCACTTTCTCTCCCTCATCACTAGGAAATTCTAGTGAATTTCTATAGCAGTCAATTTTGGTTTTATGAATTGCTAGCCAATCCATGTAAACTAGTATGTCATACAAGCCCAACAATAAAAGGTTGAGACCAAATGAGATGGACATGCCACTTACCATCAATGGGCATGATTCCACCATGCCTATCACTCACCTTTTGGTTCCCATAGCTAATTGAACCAACTACGATCTCTCATGGGTTTTATTATGCAAGCACATTTCTTTGCAACCTTCGAGTTGGCATAGCTGAAATTAGAACTTGGGTCAATTAAAATCAAAACATGCTGGTTGAAGAAAAAGGAAAAAATAAAAGTTAATAAAGGAAAAAATAATAACCATGGTTGGTAGGACACTTATTCCAAGATGAATGTTGGGCAAGACATCCTAGTGTGGGTGTTCTTTGGTTTATTGTGGCAAAGGAAATTGGCAAAGGCAATGGAAAGGGCTTTCGAAAGGAAAATGGCATTTTTGACACATTTATTTATGAAAATAATGGAAATTAGGAGAAAAGGAAGGTCAAAGGTCATAGGTTGCATGTGAGGAGGAAAATGAAGGAAATAATGGAAAATGAGGAAAATTGAGGCCTAATTGATAAAATGACTTTTGAGGATCAGTTAGTACCTTTTTCCCATTCAGGTTTGGAGCTCTCTCATTATTCTCTCTCTCTCACTCTTAGACACTTGGAGTTTTCTTGGAGCACTTTGGCATTGGATCAAGAAAGGAAAAGAAGGCAAGAGGAAGGAAGGAGCAAGCAAGGAAGAGCAGGATTAAGCAGCTACAACAAGATTCTTTGCAGGTATTTATTTGCATGTGTGTTTTCCTTGCTAGATTTGGCATGCATGGTATTGCATGTGATTCTTTACTGTTATGGCATGGGTTTTTACAGGTGCGAAAATGTTTTCAGTCTAGCCTTTCCATTTCCGGATAACCATGGTGTGATGGGGTTCTCATGTTTTGGTTGAGCTAGATTTTCTAGATGGATTCGAAACTGAGTGAGGTGGATCTCTGAATAATAGAACACATGGCCTAGTAACCCCTGAACCAAACTATGGGTTGCGTTAAATCCGAATTTTGTGTTGCCTAAGTGGGCCTAGGAATCCTTGACCGTTGAATGGCGGGATATATGGTAAAGCTTAGAGGTGGGTGTTCTTCATTAGGCCTAGTAATCTCGGGATGGGATATGCGGTAAAGCCTGGAGAGTGGATCTTGGTATAGGGCCTAGTGATTCAGTGTGGATTGCGGTAAAGCTTGAGAGACTAGGAGACAAAAAATCCTCACGGTGTAGGTGGAGAAATTCGGTGGCATCCATGCTTCTTTGGCCTATTGATCTGGTGGAGGTCATGGTAAATCCTATTATTACAAGTTTACTGTTTGGCCTATTGATCTGGCGGAGGTCATGGTAAATCCTATTATTACAAGTTTACTGTTTGGCCTATTGATCTGGTGGAGGTCATGGTAAATCCTATTATTACAAGTTTACTATTTGACCTAGTGATCCGAGATGGATTGCAGTAAAGCTCAGTTTCTATTGATGAGGGTGAGGTGGTTTTCCCTTGGGCTTCCCTATGGGTTCTTTTGGTTTGAGTCCCACATTCATGCTTGGAATATGGCACGAGGGTGAATGGATGAAGAGAGCATTGAATCAACCATTCTATGGTCGGGTGGAATGTGGTAGTCCCATCCCGGGTTGGATTTTGCATTCATTAATAAGAGGTTCTTTCCTTGGTATCTTATGTGTAAATTTACTGGTTTATATGTGGATTCTATGGCTGATGTATCCTTGATATTTTTGTTGTTATTATGTTGGTTATAAGCATGTATTATGACAATGATGATGTGTGGATCTCCTCATGTTTTGATTTGTAAATGAATGAACAATGTATCTATGACCTAATAGATGATAATGTAGCTAATGATATAAGGGAACACTGCTTCTTAATGATTCTCAAATAAGTATGAGACCCCTATGCTCATATATGTTGTTTAAACCTATAGATTACATATTTGTGACATGTTTGACGAAAATCCTGTCATGGCTAGTAGGGGTCAAATCAATTCCTTGTTCAAATAATTATATGTGTATCATCATTCTATTGTTATCTTGCAATTTTGAAAGTGTCATTGAGTTATGGGTAGTTACCTGGGCTCTTGGCCTGAAAAAGTGGCTAAAATCCCGGAGACGTAGGCACAACAATTGGCAGAAAAGTCCCTGGACGCATGCATACCCATGCCATGGGAGCCTTTGGAGCCTCTTGGACGCATGCACGTCCATATCAAGGGAGCGTCTAGGGATTTAGTGGTCTAAAACTTTAGTTTATCTTAGGGGCTAGTTACTTGACTAGTTGGGATGGCTCCTGGGAGTTCTGTTGGTGATGTGGAAGGTCTTTGTGGTGTGTTTATGTCGATTCCACTTCTTAAGGTCACCTAGGAGGTTGAATCCCATTATAGTGGCCTCTTGTCACATATTTACCTCGGTTGTCCAGTTACTTGGGTAGATGTGGGATGGGGGTGTTATAGAGTGGTATCAGAGCGAGTTTCGTTCTCTCTAGGTGGTGTTTGGTTTCCGTTCTCTTTTGGTGATACCCCTTGGAATAGATTCGTTGTGTGTGTTGGTCATGCATTCATGTCAGTTGCACATGTGTTAATCATCCTTGTGGTCTATATGCTTGTTGCATATGCATGGTGTTGGTCATGGTTGTAGTGATGTCGCCATGTGGAAGATGATGTTTTTAGTGTGAAGTGTGGTGTCACGAGTGTATGATTGGTTACATGTTGTTTATGCTGTGTATTGTAAGTGTACATTGGTTTGGTTGTTGTTGTCATGCATGAGGTCATGGTGTGTGTAGTTATATGGTTATGTGCTTATGTATTATATGTATATATGATATCATGATTATGTTTGCACATTTATTACACCGGTTTGGATGATATTGTAGATGACATATCCTCCCCAAATTATGCTAAGGTACATTGGTTTATTGTGATTTGGTTTAGCTGACATAGTATGCCTTGTAGGAAAGATATCGGAAATGACTATCAAGATGGTAGACTACAAATATTCTCCCTATGAATCAAATGAGCAACGTGGTGTTGGGAACTCTTCTGATTTAGTAGACACATTGAGAAGCTAGAAGGAAGAAATAAGGAGTTGTAAGGGGAACAATGATAAAATCACGCAGGCACAAGAGAAACAAGCAGAGGTTAATGCAATATTCCTTCAGAGTTTGTCACAATTACAATGACAAGGGCCACTTCGGATCAGCCATGGACAAGAGGAAAAAACTAATGGGCATATGGCAGTAGGTCTCATGGTGGTCATAGGTTAGATAAAGATGACATAGTTAGAGATGGAAAGTTGTTGGATACTCCAGATAGGAGAGGTGATGGACACATGTACTACTCTAGTTCTGGTTTTGATAGGCATTATGATCGTCATTGTTATCATCCTTATAGGAGGAGTGATAGGGGATACTTTCCAGATGAATTTAAGAAAGCAAAGCCACCTACTTTTGATGGAGACTTGAAGAAGCTAGAAGATGCAAAGGATTGGATACTTGGGATGAAGAAGTTCTTTGAGTTGCATAATTACATAGATAATATGAAGGCCATAGTAGCTATCTTCAGCCTGAGAGGTAAAGCAAATATCTGGTGGGAAGATGTGAAGTGGGTTAGACACCAGGATAGAGGAATTGAGTTGGCATGAGTTCAAGAGGTTTTTCAGGGAGAAGTACTTGTCAAAAAGGTACTGCGATAGTAAGGCCAAAGAATTCTATGAGTTAAATATGGGATTGATGATAGATGAGGAGTAAATGACCAAGTTCATAGAGCTATTGAGGTATGTACCGTAACTTAAAGATGACAATACTAAATTTCAACGGTTTGTCAATGGTTTTCCATTAGGATTTAGAGATTGGATTAAGTATGATGAGCCTCCATAACTTCAGGAAGTTATTGGGAAATTTAAGAATTTCTATGAGGAGTCGAAGCGTAAGGATGAATCTCAGCAAGGATGGAAAGGGAAAGATAAAGGTAAAGGTAAATGGTAGCTAAAAAGAACAAGGCCTCAAAATGCAAAAGAGAAAGAAAATGTGGCACCACAAAATAAGTTCAATGCAGCTAGATAGGGACATGGGTCACATTGGCAACATAGAGGTGATGGTACTGGAGGGTTGGAGTGTTGGACATGCGGTAAGGAACACCTTAAGAGATATTTTCCATAGAATCAGGGTGGTAGGCCTTAGATATATAGTTCACAGGATGCAGAGAGTGTTGGCGATGTTGGTCAGAGCGTTCCTCGTATCTATGTAGCACTGGATAATAGGTAGGCAAACCATCAAGCATTTATCATTGAGGTGGAAGATAAGCTTTGTGATCGAGTTGTTTCTATTTTGATTGACCCTGGATCTAATTATAGCTATATTAGTCATGGCTTGGTGGATAAGTGTGGTTTGAATAAAGGAGTGCATGCAAAATCTGGGTTGGTGCAATTGGCTACAGGTACAAAGAAGCTAGTTCATCATTGGGTAAGAGCTTGTGCATTTGATTTGAATGCTATGCTTACCGCAACACATTGTAATGTACTACCGTTGGATCATATAATGTTGTTGGGCATGGATTGGTTGTACCTTCATAGGATCAAGGTGGATTGTTATGACAAATCCATTGAGTTCTTGGATGGCAATGGGGAACCAAGAGTCTTTCAAGGAAAGAAGAAAGCCACATCAGTTAGGATGGTGACAACTATGTAGGAAAGGCACAGTCGCAGGAAAGGGTGCATGTTATTTGAATTGCATATTTCTAGTGACAAAGGTAAGGAAGTTGTGGATGCAGATGTTTTGAGTAGGTACCCAGTTCTATAACAATTTCAGGATGTATTTCCTGTAGAAATTTCAGAGTTGCCACCTCACAGGGAAGTAGACTTTTCTATTGAGTTGGTACCAAGGGAAACATCGACATCAAATGAACCATATATGCTGAGCACTCCAGAGTTGGTAGAGCTGAAGTTGCAGTTAAAGGAGATGCTTGACAAAGGATACATTAGGCCAAGTGTATCACCTTGGGGCACACCGATATTGTTTGTGAAGAAGGATGGTACTCTCAGATTATGCATTGAATATAGATAGTTGAACAAAGTGACCATCAAGAACATGTATCCATTGTCGAGGATTGATGACTTGTTTGATCAGCTGAAGGGAGAAAAAGTGTTCTCAAAGATTGATCTGAGATCCAGATATCATCAAGTATGCATCAAAGAGGAGGACATTTACAAGATATATTTCCGAACTAGGTATGGGCATTATGAGTTTATTGTAGTTCCATTCAGTTTGACTAATTCTTCAGCTACATTTATGTGTTTAAGGAATAGTGTGTTGCATCCTTATTTGGACAAGTTTGTTATTGTATTCATTGATGACATCTTGATATACTTCGAGAATGAAGAAGAGCATGTTGAGCATTAAGCAACAATGTTGAGGTTGTTGAGAGAGCATCAGTTTTATGCTAAGCTAAACAAGTGCAGTTTCTTTTAGACTGACGTACAACACTTGGGACATGTTTTTTTGAAGGAGGGCATAACAATAGATCTAGAAAAGATAAGGGCCATAATTTAGTGGGAAGATCCCAAGAAAGTGGATGAGGTGAGATATTTCATGGGGTTAACAGGTTATTATAGGATATCAGGAACTTCTCGTAGATTTCTTATCCTATCACATCATTACAAAGGAAAGGTAAGATGTTTGAATGGATAGAGGAGTGTGAGGCCAGTTTTGAGCAACTCAAGCAGTTGTTGGCACATGCAACAATGTTAAAGTGTGCAAATTCGAAAAAAGAGTTTGTGGTATGTACAAATGCTTGCAAAAAGAGGAATTGGTGGAGTCCTTATGCAGGATGGACAAGTGGTATGCAATGAGTCATGAAAATTAAATGATCACGAGCAGAACTATTCGACCCATGATCTTGAAGTAGCGACGGTTATTCATGCATTGAAGATGTGGATGAACTATCTTCTGGGCATGAGGTTTGTATTGATGAGTGATCATAGTGGTTTGCAGTATCTATTTACCAATCGAATCTGAATGGAAGGCAGGCTCAGTGGTTGGCCACGATCAATGATTTCGATTTTGAGATAAGGTATATCAAAGGTAAAGAGAACAGGGTGGCAGATGCTCTTAGCAGGCGGATATATGTAAATCACATAGTAGCTATGAGCTCCTATGGGATAGATTTACAGGATAGGATCTTGCAGGCAGGTCAGCAAGATGTCAGGTATATGGAGATTGTGCATAGGTTGCAACAGAGTATAGGTATAGGTATAGGTAGTGGTATGGGTACAAGTACAGGTAGTGGTACATGTATAGGTATAGATGTAGGGGCACTAGATGTGGCTATTGTCTTACAATAGATGGATTGGTCAGGTTTAGAGACATGATATATGTGATAGACAACAATGAGCTCAAGAAGGTGATCTTGAGGGAGTTTCACGCAAAACCATATTTAGGTCACCCAAGTTATTAGAAGACATTGACCGTAGTGAAGAAATTTTATTATTGGCCGAATATAAAGAAGGATGTAGTAGACTTTGTGGCTAGGTGCTTAGATTGTCAACAGGTGAAGGCAGAGTGTAAGCATACATGTGGATTGCTACAACTGATTGTGATTCAAGAGCGGAAATGGGAGTTCATTTCCATGGAATTTATCATAGGATTTCTGAGGACAGTGAAACAACATGATTCCATCATGGTAGTGGTGGACAGGTTGACAAAGGTTGTGCACTTCATTCCAATGAAGTCTACATTCTCAGCTAGTGATGTAACAAAAGTATTATTAGAGATGTGGTTAGATTGCATGGTGTCCCAAATAAGATTGTGTCAGACAAGGATGAAAAGTTCACTTCCAAGTTTTGGAAGGAGTTATTTGCAGGTTTGGGCATAGAGTTGGCCTTTAGTACAACTTATCATTTGGAGACAGATGGACAGACTGAGAGGGTCAACATGATATTGGAGGATATGTTGAGGATGTATGTGATGCATTAACATCAAAAGTGGGAAGAGTACCTTCAACTCGTAGAGTTCACTTACAACAATGGGTATCAGGAATATTTGAAGATAAGTTTGTTTGAGGAATTGCGTGGGTGGAGTTGCAATAATCCCATCAGTTGGAGTGATTTGGTTAATAGGGTGTTGATTGGACTAGACATGCTGGAATACATGGAGCACGAAATGCAGGTAATTAAGAAGAATTTTAAATCAACACAAGATATGCAGATCGAAATAGGTTGTTCAAGGAGTTCCAAATTGGGGAATAGGTGTACTTGCGCATCAAACTGAAGAAGATATCCTTGCGGATTGGATCATGTGCCAAGCTGGCACTCCAATTTTGTGGACCTTGCAAGATTATTGAGAGGATTGGGCCAGTAGCCTATCGACTTGCACTACCTTCAACAATGAAAGTACATTATGTTTTCCATGTGTAATTTCTTAAGAAGTATGTTAAAGATATTGATCATGTGATTGACTGGTCTGTATTGCAGGTGGAGCCAGATGGAGAATTCCAGTCAGAGCCTCAGTGTATATTATAGAAAAAGGTGCTCATGCTCCAGAACCAAGCAATCAATAAGGTTAAAGTGCAGCGAAAGCACTTTGGGCCTAATGAAGCTACATGGGAGATGATGGATCAGATGCAGGCTATGCATCCTTCATTGTTTGCTAGATGAGGCAAATCAATTTTGGTATGATGTTTGTTATATTTTTGGCATATGTTTTGGTATGATGTTTGAAATATGTTTGGCGTATGTTTTGGTGTGATGTTTAGGTATATGTACATATGTATATGGATGTAAATACGACCATGATCTATCTTATAAAGCTCCAATAAGCGGTATGGGTTTCATGTTATTATAGTTTTTATGTTGCTATGTTGTCATGTTGGTTTCCTTTCTAGTAGGGTGATCATTGTAAATACTGCATCGAGCTATGTTATAAAGCTCCATGAGTAGTATGTTTTCTTTTCATCGATTTTGCTCAGGTATAGGTGTGGTTGAACATCGAGGATGGTGTCCCCCAAGGGGGAGGATTCTGTAACAGCCTTGGTGGAAATTCCATGTAATAAAAGTTAATAAAGGCAAAAAAATAACCATAGTTGATGTGACACTTATTCCAAGCTGAATGTTGGGGAAGACATCCTAGTGTGGATGTTCATTGGTTTATTGTGGTTAAGGAAATTGGCAAAGGAAATGGCAAAGGATTTGGAAAGGAAAAATGACATTTTTGGCACATTTATTTATGAAATAATGGAAATTATGAGAAAAGGAAAGTGAAAGGTCACAGGTTGCATGTGAGGAGGAAAATGAAGAAAATAGAGGCCTAATTGATAAAAAGGATCAGTTTTTCAGTTTAGTTTTGGAGCTTTCTAATTATTCTCTCTCTCTCTGTCTCTCACTCTCACTCTTGGACATTTAGAGTTTTCTTGCTGCACTTTGACATTGGATCAAGAAAGGAAAAGAGGGAAAGAGGAAGGAAGGAGCAAGCAAGAAAAAGCAAGATCAAGCAGCTACATCAGGATTCTTTATAGGTATCAATTTGCATGTGTGTTTTTCTTGCTAGATTTGGAATGCATGATATTGCATGTGGTTCTTTACTGTTATGGCATCGATTTTCTAGGTGTGACAGTGTTTTCATCCCAGCCTTGCCGTTTTCGAATAGCCATGGTGTGATGGG
Source organism: Pinus tabuliformis (assembly GCA_031772625.1). Lineage (NCBI taxonomy): Eukaryota > Viridiplantae > Streptophyta > Pinopsida > Pinales > Pinaceae > Pinus > Pinus tabuliformis. The sequence goes on along the minus strand of CM062819.1, from coordinate 791,455,742 downwards.
GTTCTCATGTTTTGGTTGAGCTGGATTGCTGTTTGGATTCGAAGGTGAGTGAGGTGGATCTCTGAGTAATAGAACACGTGGCCTAGTAACCCCTGAACCAGACTGTGGGTTGTGGTAAAGCCGAATTTTGTGTTGCCTTGGTGGGCCTATGAATGCTCGACCGATGAATGACAGGATATATGACAAAGCCTAGAGGTGGGTGCTGTCCATCAGGCCTAGTAATCATGAGATGGGATATGCAGTAAAGCCTGGAGAGTGGGTCTCGATTTAGGGCTTAGTGATCCAGTGTGGATTGCGGTAAAGCTTGAGAGACTAGGAGGTAGGAAAATTCCTCATAGTGTAGGTGGAGAAATCAGGTGGCATCCATGCTTGTTTGGCCTAGTGATATAGTGAAGGTCATGGTAAAGCCTGCTATTACAAGTTTAGTGTTTTTCCTAGTGATCCGGGATGGATTGCAGTAAAACTAGGTTTTTATTGATGAGGGTGAGGTGGTTTAGCCTCAGATGACTTGCTGGGTTCTTTTGGTTTGAGTCCCACATTCATGCTTGGAATATGATAAGGGTGAATGGTTGACGAGCGAATTGGCTCAACCATTCTACGGTTGGGTGGAACATGGTAGTCCCATCTCAGGTCGGCTTTTGCATTCATTAATAAGATGTTATTTCCTTGGTATCTTATATGTAAATGTATTGGTTTAAATGTGGATTTTATGGTTTATGTATTCTTGATATTTATGTTGTCATTATGCTGGCTATAAGCATGTATTATGACAATGATGATGTGTGGCTTTCCTCATGTTTTGATTTGCAAATGAATGTACAATGTATCTATGACCTAATAGATGATAATGCAACTAATGATATAAGGGAACAATGCTTCTTAGCAATTCTCAGATAAGTATGAGACTCCTATGCTTAGATATATTTTTTAAACCTGTAGATTACATATTTGTGACATGTTTGATGAAATTTTTGTCATGGCTAGTAGGGGTCCAGTCAAGTCCTTGTTCAAGTAATTTTATGTGTATCATCATTCTGTTGTTGTCCTGTAGTTCTGAAAGTGTCATTGTGTTCTGGGCAGTGACCTGGGCTTCGGGCCTAAAAAAGTGGCTCAAATCCTGGAGACACAAGCACAACACCAGGCAGAAAAGTCCCTGGACACATGCATAACCATGCTATGGAAGTGTTTAGAGCCTCCTAGATGCATGCATGTCCATATCAAGGGAGCGTCTGGGGGTTTAATGGGCTACGAATTCAATTTCTCTCAGGGGCTGGTTACCCGAGTGGTTGGGATGGCTCTTGGGAGTTATATTGCTGATGTGGAAGGTCTTTGTGGTATGTTTCTGTCGATTCCACTTCCTTAAGGTCACCTAGGAGGTTGAATCCCATTATAGTGGCCTCTCGTCGCATATTTACCATAGTTGGCCGATTACTTGGGTAGATGTGGGATGAGGGTGTTATAGAGTGGTATCAGAGTGGGTTTTGTTCTCTCTGGGTGGTGTCTTGTTTTCGTTCTCTTTCGGTGATATCTGATACCACAGAGTGGTATTAGAGCATAGTTCACCCCTTGGACTGGATGGGCGGTGTGTGTTGGTCATGCATTCATGTTGGTTGCACATGTGTTAATCATCCTTGTGGTCTATATGCTTGTTGCATATGCATGGTGTCAGTCATGGTTGTAGTGATGTCACCATGTGGAAGAGGTTGTTGTGAAGTCTGTCATCATGAGTGTATGATTGGTTACATGTTGTTTATGCTTGTATATTATTAGTCTACATTGGTTTGATTGTTGTTGTCATGCATGAGGTCATGATATGTGTAGTTGATATGGTCATGCATTGATGACTAGACTCTAGCTAGATTGATGGTTATATGGTTATGTGCTTATGTATTATATGCTGTCATGATTATGTTTGTACATGTATTACGCTGATTTGGATGATCTTGCAGATGATATATCCTCCCCAAATTATGCTAAGGTACATTGGTTTATTGTGATTTGGTTTAACTGGCATAGTATCCCTTGTAGAAAAGAGATCAGAAATGACTAGCAAGATGGTAGACTACAAAGATTCTCCCTATGAATTATATGAGCAACATTGTGTTGGGAACTCTTCTGATTTAGTAGACACATTGAGAAGCTTGAAGGAATAAAAATTGAGTTGTAAGGCGAACAATGAAAAAATCATGCACGCATAAGAGAAACAAGTAGAGGTTAATGCAATACTCCTTCAAAGTTTGTCAGAATTACAATGATAAGGGCCACTTTAGATCAACCATGGAGGGGAGGAAAGAAATAATGGGGCATATGGAAGTAGGTCTCATGGTGGTCACAGGTCAGATAGGGATGACAAGGTTAGAGATGGCAGGTTGTTGGATACTCTAGATAGGAGAGGTGATCAACACATGTACTACTCTAGTTCTAGTTTTGATAGGCATTATGATCATCACCGTTATCATCCTTACATGCAAAGTGATATGGGATACTTGGCAGATGGATTTAAGAAAGAAAATCCACCTACTTTTTATGGAGACTTGAAGAAGGTAGAAGATGCAGAGGCTTGGATACTTGGGATGAAGAAGTTCTTTGAGTTGCATAATTACACAAATAATGTGAAGGATAGAGTAGCTATCTTTAGCCTGAGAGATAAAGCAATATCTAGTGGGAAGATGTGAAGTGGGTTAGAGACACTAGGACAACGGACTTGAGTTGGAATGAGTTCAAGAGGCTTTTCAAGAAGAATTACTTGTCAGAAAGGTACTACAATAGTAAGGCCAAAGAATTATGTGAGCTAAATATGGGATCGATGACAGATGAGGAGTATATGACCAAGTTCCTGGAGCTATTAAGGTATGTAAATTATCTTAAAGATGAGAAGGCTAAAGTTCAACAAGTTGTGAGTGGTTTTCCATTAAAATTTAGAGATCGAAATGAGTATGATGAGCCTCTGTCACTTGAGGAAGTTATTGGGAAATTGAAGCATTTTTATGAGTAGTGAAAGCATAAGAATGAATCTCAACAAGGATTTTCAGATTGGCTTCCATCCCTTGCTTCTATATTTTAGAATAGATTTGCTTGGATTTGTGCTAGCCTAGATCTCTAGCAGCAAGATGATGCTACTTATACCTTTGCAGGTCCAACAAACTTTGCAAGATTTTTGCATTCACCTCAACTTGTTTTTCTTGTGCTCTAACAATACTCTCATTTTCTACTTTGTTACTAATAAGGAAAAATATTTATCATGAGAATAATTAAACCAGTAAAAAATAAAAAACAACAAAATACATGCATCAAAACACCAATGTTTACCCTAGGAAAACCCCAACTCTAGGGAAAAACTTAGCCTAAAGAAATTCCATTAATCTCCTTAGCCAAAACCATGGCCAAGCCAACCAAGTGTACTCACATCCCTAGCACCTTACAATTAATTCTTCCAAGTCTTTTAAAGGCTTCACATGAATTCCATGGCTAGAAAACCATGGGTATGCTACCCACATACCCAAAACCACTACCATTTGACCTGATCAACTTTGACTCTTTCCCTGAGTTATGTTTACCTAACATTTTCTCCTTAAGACTGGACTTATGGTTTCCTTGACCAAATATGGCCAAATCAACCAAGTGAGTCAACCTCACTCACTCTAACCCTTACCCCCCTTAAATTTTATATCCAAGGTATTAGCATACCCCCTATCACCTAGGTCTAACACCAGACTTTACTAGAAATTTCCTAGGGGTATGCATGCCTTACTAGGTCTTATAGTAGTATTCCCATTTACATCCACACACACACACAAATATATATATATATATATATATATATATATATATATATATATATATATATATATATATATATATATATATATATATATATATATATATATATATATATATATATATATATATATATATATATATATATATATATCTTTTCCTCCCTGCTATTCTCTCCTATCCTTTCACCCAATGTTTCCAATGTCTCATTTTCATAGCCACTTGCTTCTTAGTCATGCACCATGGCTCAAAAACATGAATCATAGGCTCTCTTCTATCAGACCTATTCATTTGCCACTACATAATTCCTTGTATTAATTAACTCTACTATTCACCTAGTTGTTGTTTTGATTGTTTCACTCCCTGTCATGGATGGATTTGATTGTCTGCGTGATTGCAGCCTCAACAATTTTGGCTTGAATTGTTCTAATTTCCATGGATAATTTATGCTCCTTTTCCTTTGTCATTATGGGAAATAAGTCCACTACAATCTTCCTGCATTCCAACGCCAACCTAATTTCCTCATCATCATGTATCATCCATGCAAAGCACATTGTTAGGCCCACACTCACGTATTCCAAAATCATTGTGACAAGTGTGTCTAGAGGGTTGTTTCCCAATTCCTTTCTCTTATAAAAAATATAGTTCACATGCCATTAATATTGCCCACTTTTGGCGTAGGCCACCTATGCACACAATGCTGGTTTCCTCAACACAACCTTTTGTTAGCTCCATGGAATGCCTAGATCTCCAGCGGGTTGTTGCGCTAATTTACTTTGGGCTTCATTTTACAGTCCTCCCTATTATGCATCATCCAAGTTCTTGGGCTTCTAGCATGCTTTTGATCAATGCCTTAGCCTTCCTCGTGGGTCCTACAATGGAAAACTTGATGAACTAGAGCAACCATTTCCTATCACATGACCAACCTTCTTCTAATGCAACCACTGTCAACTAGGTACCGCAGTTACTCCTATGACGCACCCACTCCTCCAAAATATGTAGCATCACACTTGATTGGAAGCTAAAATTCTTTTCCAATTTCCTTGCCCTTAATCTCATTTCAGTAATGATCCTCTGATACCATTTTCTCTAATGCATCGCCAAATAACTAATTCTAATGAGTTTTCTAGCATACATTATTCAATCTTCATTAAAAATGAACAAACAATGGGCATTTTCTGATATGTGGCCTCTTTCAGGTCAATGTTTATTATGGCTCCCAGAAATTCTTAAATCTCACCTCCTGATATCGAAAAAGGTTCTCATTTATCATAGTGGTAATTGTAAACATAAGAATCTGAAGCTGAAATATCATAATTCTATGGGGGAAAAAGTTGATACAAACATGATCACCCTATACTTCCTTCATTTTTCTCATTTCTGGTGCTTCTTGGCCTTTTTCTTTTTTCCTTCTACATGACTTTCTTCACTTCCGATTTCTTTATTCTATTCGGGCTCCACTAGTTACTCAACCTACCATCCACATATCTTCTCTCTAAATCATAGATCCACAAATTCAACCTTGGAGCATTTATTAACCCACTCTCGTAAAAGAGTCCATGTTAACCTTAGTTGTAGAGGCGCCCCTCTAAAGCCAAAACCTACACTTGATCCACCTTCAACTCTAATGCCAAATGTAGAAATTTTTGTTGAAGAAATATTAAATTTAGAAAGATTTATTGAGAGGAAAAAATATTTATCATGAGTATAATTAAACCATTAACACATAAAAAAAAACAAAACACATGCAAACATAAACACCAATGTTTTCCCTGGGAAAACCCCAGGTTAGGGGAAAAACCCAACCTTACACAATTCCATTAATCTCCTCAGACAAAACCTTAGCAAAGATGGCCAAGTGAGCCTTCATCACTCACATTCCTAGAACCTTACAACGAATTCTTCTAAATCTTTTAAAGGATTCATTACATGAATCCCATGGGAAGAAAGCCATGGGTACACTAAACCACGTGCTGAAAACCACCATCATTTGAGCCGATCGACTTTGACTCTTTCCTCAAGTCAAGTTTACCCAACATTTGTAACTTCTCAAATAAACTCTAAGACTTGTAAGGGTTTCTATTAAATTAAGGGAATTCCTCTCTGACCTTCTTCCCACCAAATTCTCTTCCTGAAGATGATTGGATTTTGGCATGTTGTACTCTACCATTATGCTACTCTTTCTTTTCTTTCTCCTTCTCTTTATCTCTCTCTATGATGTTACAAACACATAATTGTTAGCTAATTCAAACATAATTGAATATATTCACTTTTCATATTGGTATATTTTCCTTAAGCATGTTGATCTGAAGCTAGATGCAAATTTAAATCTCATTTTAGTATGTAGGTTAGAAAAAAAATAACATGTTAGCACACCAACAATTTTCCAATGCCAACAATCATGCCATTGGTAGTCTAAAACCATTTCAAATGTGCATATAGTAATTAAATCATTGAATTTACATGTTTATCTTGTGTGTGTGAGCCTATCCAGTTCCAATTATTGAATTTTTTGCTCCATTATAATACAACTTTGTAACACTTAAAAAAACTTCTAACTTCATCTTTTTCAAGGCCCATCCAGTCCAAGTGTTAAACTGAGGCTCTGATACCACTATGTGACACTCCCTTCCACCACCTTGAACTATCTTGGGTTGCAGAAGATGTTACTTATCATTTAACCCAACCTCAAAGGTTTCTTTACAAAGGTGGTGCTACAAAGTCCTGATATGGGAGCATCTACAAGTCAATATTACCTTTGACATTTTAGGTCAAAACCTTGTTTACCTAGGGAATTGGCTGCCTAATTTAGTTTAAAGGGAGTTGGGTTCCTAAAGTTATTTTATTTTGTAATATTTAATATAGTCTAGATAGAGTGATTTTGTTAGGAAGTTAGACATATGTCATTTAGTTCTAATGTAAAAAGGGAATTTAGATATAATTATGATTTTGTTAAAAAATATAGGAATCATACTTTGTTTGTTAGATTGATTGAACGAGAAATCGATTAGCAAAGAGTCTCATATGTAATTAAATAGAATAATATAGAAATTAGACATATTTAGAGGGTTTGAAGAACATAAAGCAAGAGATTTATGTGTGAAGGGAACTACGTCGTTGTGCAAAATTTATTGTTTTCCCTTTTCATCTTTGGATCTGTATATGGATATAGCTTCGTTCAATCCTTTGTGTATATCTTGTTCTGAGCATGTAATTGAGTTACCTTTGGTTGAAAATTTTAATCATGCTTGCAGGTAGTCTAACTAGGCATGTGCAATTTTATTATTTTGTGTATTAGGCTATGATTATATTCAGGATAAAAAAAGAAATAATAACACACTTGGATCTCCAAAGGGACGAATTAAACATTAGGAAACTTATTCGATGTGTGACCCACAACTGGCCAAGTCATATTTTGTGAAGGCATGACTCGGGTAGGTTATATCCAATGGACATCTAAATGCCGAATACAAATTCGAGCTTGGAGAAATATGACTCTTTAAAAAAGAGTCACTTGTTAAATCTTCTCTACCACTGGGTTATGCCAGATATTCGGGTTGGAAGGGATCTGAGTTCACTGTGGAGTTTTCATTTGCAAATTACCCTAAATCCATAATCTTATTGTGGACCCTGTTAGCACTTGAAATTTCACCTCAGGCTGAGAAAGGTAAACCTCAAGGCAACATCAAACCATTTAGCCTCGTAGCTAGCCCTACGGGGCAGGAGAAGGCTCTCTCCGGTCAATCTCGGCAGATCTTCAATGGGATGATATGACCAACAAGGTAACACTGATATTAGGCTAGTAAACTGATCAAAAGGGTTGATTTGGAGTTTTTTGGGTTTTTGGTGGCAAATTGAGGAATTGCAATTTTGGGTGCGGGGATTTGACATAGTTTCTGCAGGGGGTTCTTTGGGGCGAGATAGGAGACCGTATTGATGCTTTTGATTGAGGTGAATGGATGGGAAAGACCGGTGAGGAGCTATGGAGAGCAAATGATACTTTGAATTCTCCTTAAACAGCAGAAAACATAGAAATTAAACAAATTTAAAAGCAGAGCATGGCAAGCATGAATTCTTACTTTAACACTTCATTTGTTTAATGTGCAGAAGTAAAGAAAGGAAATGAATCACATAACAAAGCTTACAAGAACATTGAGAAACACACCATCAACACATGAGTCCACAAGAATCCCAAAGATGACTGCAAAACCCTAGTCTTCCTTAGCCAAAAATTGCAGAGATACAGTGAAATAATACAATGATAGCTTCTCCCTCAAGAGTCCAACCATGAAAATGAGCAAGAAAGTACATAATATAGATGATCTAACCTCTTTCCCTGCCTCCATGGGTCGAGCTCACTATCCTAGGAGCTGTTTCAACCACTTCTAAACTAAGCACTACAAACTAGGCAGTCAAAACAACTTGCCTCTATAAACTTGGAAACCAATTCATACATTTAATTTTTACCCTTTTCATAAATGAATCTTCTAGAAGAGTTACAAAAGGGTAAAAGTGTCTAAAAAGTGTCACAATTACATCAAAGAGGACCATCATTAACCTCAAAAAGTCAAAAAGAGTCAAATCTGCGTTTTCTGGGCTGTACAATGCATTTCTGGACAAAACTGCCTGACGGGTCGCGCCCCCCTGCCTGACGGGTCGCGCCCCTTTGGAGCCCTGTTTGAGGCACTTGCAGGTGGCCAAATTGAGCAAAAGTGGGCTTGTTGGAAAGTTCTGTGAGTCTACTTTCCAACCCAACTGGAATTTTTGAATTTGGAGGTCATTTGCCCTGTCAAAACTTAATTCTCCCAAGACTGGTTTCTGCAATTCAAAAAAGTGGCAGAAAGTCAAATTTTGCATGTATTTCGACCTTCTGGAGGCCCAAAACTCCATAAAAACTCAAGTCCATCCATAGGCATATGTAACTTTGCATGAAAAATCTATAAATGCTGAGTTTTTTCAAAAAGGAGTTGCCATGACAAAGGGTCTCACCGGGGGTGAGACCCGTTAAAGAGCCAAAACCTGTAAATTACCAAAAAATGCCAAAATTACCCAAAATTCTCAATTTTTTTTGGGATTTGAGCTGTGGCTAGGCTATTGAGTGCCATGATCCTTGAGTGAAGCCTCAGCCAAGATACGGAGTGGATTGGTCTTCTTTTTCCGTTTTAGGGCCTCGGACAACTGCCTTTGAAACATTTTCATCTTGGCCTTGCACACATGCATTCTCGCCCAGTAATGGTTTTTCATATTCCTCAGCAACTTTTTCTCTTGGTTGGGCTTAGCCAACAACCTCTCTAGGTGTGCATTCACCTGGATGAGCATAGACTCTCGGTCAGCAGGCAATGGATCACCGGGTCTTCTTCGGTTCAAGACTCGGTCACTACGAATCCTCCATAGCTCATCAAGTACTTTCTCCTCCTCCAACTGTTTGTTGCGCTATTCCAGGTAAGTGATGGTCCATTGGGCACCCTCAAATCTCCTCTGCAAAGCATCATTTTCAGCTCTGAGATGCTGAATGATCTCCTTTGCCTCTCGACTAGGAGAACTGGCCTCAAGATCAATGACCTCGGTGTCTGGGACTCCTGATGGACCCTCATGGATCATGGGCTGTTTGCCCCTCTGTGCTGCCTGTGCTGATGAAGAAAGTGAGGTCCCTTCCACCTGATGTGGAGATAACACTCGCTGAGCTGATGATGAAGGTGAGACCCCTTCCACCTGCTGTGGAGATAGTACTCGCCTGGCTGCTGCAAATAAGGCCCTTGGGCCTTTCTGATAGGTGAATAGAGGTGTTGAGCTGACATGTCGAGTGACCGGAATATCAGGCTGATGAGATGGTCCTCCCTCCTCCTGAATGACCTCAGGATGTGGCTGAGGTGGTGCTGTGAAAAACTCACGAGAGATGAACTCCTCCCATGAGATGCCCTGCTGAGTCAACTGATGCAACACTATGAGCTGAATCAAACCATAATGACATAGGCTCCTGTACTGCTTGGCCGGGGTCTTCCTCTGCAACATGGGCACCATCCTCTGAATGTTCTCAAAGAAGAAAATCGGGATGTTCATCATCCTCACTCGGGTGAAGTGCATCAAGAGGCGAATGTGATATGAGTACACCTATGAAAATCTGCCCTCACAGGTAAAATAGTGCATAATAAGCCTCATGATGGGAGCATACTCGCTCCGGAGAAATCTGAATGGAAAAACACCCGCCAAATGTCTCATGAATGGTGGCCGGACATAAGGCTCAAAGTGAACAGTATCTAGCATCTTGCGCTTAGGCCACACCTCACCAACATTAGGTATCCCTGTAGCATGTGAGATCACCTCGGGTGTCAATGTAAAGTCCACCCCTGCAAGGTTGACATGTCCATCATGCAAATGTAAAACAAAGAGGCGGGCCAACTCTCTGTGATGTTGAATCCGAGAGATCCTCTCACAAAACTGATAACAAGACATGTACTGAAAACAAGTGACTGCCATAGGACAAGCCTGTAATTCTGCCAAAGAGGTGGGCTCCTCTCGCTTATGATGTCCACCCTTACCACCCTTACGAGGCCTCCTCTGTACCTCAACCTCTGTAGATGATGAATGGTCATCACTTTGCTCATAAGTTTCGGTTTCTGACATAGTTTAGGAGCAAAGTGGACAAACTGTACTGCTGTCTCTGCCTGTAAAAAATGCTGAATTCTATGCTGTTTCAAGGGGAAAAAGACATGAGGGAAATGTTAGGGGAGGGATCTTTTAACAAGGAATTGGGAATATATAAATATAACAGGGAATTTTTAAGGAAAATGTTGCAAACCATTATGCATATAGGAATACATATTTCAGGGATATTGGGAAATCATTTGCAAAGATCACTGCATATGGGAAAAAACATGTATGAAAGTGAACATGGGAATATGCATACATGTATTAATAGGGGAGATAGGGAAACATATGCACAAAACTGCTGACATATTCACCAACATTTTCTTTTATTTACACATGCATATGGTGGAGGGAAATTAGGGTTTGAATTTTTGATGCTTTGGGAAAGGGGTAGGGTTTGCATTTTAGTGATTAGGGAGAGGGGAGGGTTTTCATTTCATTTACAAAATGGTATGGGAAAAAAGATATACATATAAGTGTGAGTGAAAGGGTAAGGAGGGAAACAAATACAAAGGGAAAAACACCTTGAAACAACACAAACCCTAGCACATTTTCAACATTAACATTGCAGTCATATGAAGAAGTTTCACTTGCAAAATTTTGATCATTAAACATGTTCATGACATCCACCATTCATAACCAGCAACCATTCCATGTTTAGAACACCTACCTCAAACGATTTGATAGCTTGGAGGGCGTTGGAGCGAATTTGTTTGGAGTTTGCAGCAATACAGTTCAACGGGTCGTGCAGCACGCCCAACGGGTCGTGCCCGCCTGACGGGTCACGCCCGTTGTTTTTCTGCACTGGAAACAACCCTCTGACGGGTCGCGCGCACCTGACGGGTCGCGCACCTGGCCTGACGGGTCGCGCACCAGTCTAATGCCCGAAATCACTCTGTTTTTTCTCCTTTCTCTCAATTACTCTCTCAAACCTCTCTTGCAAGCGTCTAGGATGCACAATGAGAGTGATAGGAGGGAATTTGGGTTTTATAAGTTTCATTTGAAAAAATTTCATTCACAAACCCACTTTCTAATGTTTTCTTTTTGACACTTTATAACACTGACTTTTTGGTTTCTTTTGTCCTGAATTTGACTCATTGAGTGCTTTGACTTGATTCTTTTTGCAGGTAGATCATCTGAGGGATCTTGGCAAGGGGAACAGGGTTGCATTTTGTCCGCTGAAGACCTTTGAAATTTCATCACTTATTTACAAAAAGTTGAAAAATGACCTTGGCTTTAAAAACAGAGTTTTTAAATCCAAGGTGAAGATTAGCTGTACCAGATAAGAAATCTTGAAGAAACACTTTTACAATCATCCCTCTGGCTTGCTGAACACTCATTGACCTTTCAGACACATGACCTTGTAAACATATTTGACCAAATCCCTAGACCTAGAAAATTGACCTCAAGACAAGACAAGACAAGCTTGAAAGAGCTAAATGACTGAAATGACCTGAACCAGCAATGCCAAGAGGGGTACAACACACCAGCTCCTCCATCAGGGTTATGGCATGCCTAACGGGATGCAAAAAATTGACACTGATGAGACACCTACTTATGCAAATGCAAAGAGCTTTGATCGCTGATGGAGGGCTTCAAGACCGACACTAACATTGGCTCCAATGGGGATGGTAGCTCCTTGGAGGTGCCAAGAACCTCAGACCTCTGGGAGAGCAGACCAGTGCCTTATTCATTGGGCGATGGAGTCAACTTATACACATATGACCAAATTTGAAACAACTTTATTTGACTTGGACAATTGACTGAAATCCTAGACTAACTCTGACACTAACTCACTTGCTTTATGCAGAAAATGAACTGACTGAAACAACTTGCAAAACTCACACCAACTAATCACCATTTTCAGAATTATAGCCTTCACCGCGGGCCCCAAACTGAAGATGGGAGATCAGTTTCACACTTGCTGCAGAATGAAAATAAAATGGTAATTACAATGAAAATGATTAGAGCAGAAAATGCTCAAGCATGATACCTTTTGAGCAGCCGGCCATTCACCGACCCACCGGGACATTCATCACCGTTCATTTCTTTGAGAAGAAAAGCATTTGGACCACGGTATGCTGCAATTTTGTATGGACCTTTCCACAAGTTGTCGAATTTTCCATGCTTCCCTTTGTCTTCATTGCGGGCATCCCATCTCAACACAACATCATCAATCTGAAAATCATCTGCTTTGGCCTTTTTGTCATAGATTTTCTTTATGCGCTCCTGCAACTTAAGGGAATTCTGGTGAACCTCTTCTCGTCTCTGCTGTAAATGAATCATTTGACTGATCCGTCGTTGAATAGAATCCTCCTCACCACCAGCTTCTTGAAACAATTTAGCTACTGGAACACTGAGTGAAGTCGGAAACACTGCATCTACTCCATAAACCAGTTCAAAAGGTGACATACCAATTGACTTCTTTTGACTTACCCGATCAGCCCATAATGCATTTATTAGCTTCTTGTGCCAGCTTTTCTTATTTATTTCCAGAAATTTCTTTATGATGTTCACTAGAGATTTGTTCGAAGATTCAGCCAGCCCATTACCTTGCGTATGGTAGGCGGTCGAATGCCCCAAGCTGATGTTATATTTATAGCAAAAATCAACCAACTTCTTCGATTTGAATGCTGCTGCATTATCTGTAATCAACTTATGTGGATAGCTGAAACGTGACAAGATATTACTTTCAAGAAAAGAAATAATTACCGAATCCGTGGATTGCCGGGTGGGAATGGCTTCAATCCATTTCGTGAAGTAATCTGTGGCGGTCAAGATCCATCGATGCTGCCCGGAAGATGATGGGTGGATTTCACCAATAAAATCCAAGCCCCATTGCTGAAATGGTGCACTGATTTCAACCGGCTTGAGAGGCAATGGCTGTAACTTCTGCTTTCCTTGAAAAATTTGACATTCATGACAACTCTTTACCGCTTTATACACATCAGAAAATAAAGAAGGCCAATAGAAACCAGCTCTCAAGATCTTATTAGCCGCGGTCTTCCAAAATAAGTGACCCCCACAGTCACCTTTATGGAAATCATCTACTGTTGTCTTAGCTTCCTCTTCAACCAAACAGTTCAGCAAGATGCCATCGGGATCTTTCAAAAAAAGTGCAGATTTGATGATGCAAAATTTGGCAGCTTTTAGTTTCAATGTTCTAGCTTTGTTTCTAGGCATTCCAGGGGGTGAAGACAAATTTTGAAGCACATAAACTATATCAGCATACCAAGGAGAAGACACAAAGATATCGGATACCTGTAGAACTGAATTTTCTTCATCTTCATCAGACAAGGCAGCAATCAAATTGATATCAAGGACGTGAAGGTTTGTTTCAGCCATCAACTTCGCAAGACCTTGACCTTTAATCAATTTGGTAGGCTTAATTTCTACATCATATTCTAATAGTGCAGCGATCCACTTACCCCTTCTTCCTTCCGGTTCCGTTTGTACTAAAACATCCTTCACAGCTGCATTAGGAACATACGCCAAAATATGAGAATTCAATATGTATACCCAGAAATCTTTCAAAACCTTGATCAGCGCCAGTGCTTGCTTCTCAATGATATTATAATTCAGCGCTCCGTCTCTTATGATACGACTGAAAAAAGCTATGGGCCTCTCAACTCCATCCCTTTGTTGCATCAACACGGCTGCCAACGTATGCTTGGAAGCAAATGAAAACAAAATAAAATCCTGCGTATAATCTGGGTTGATCAAAGTTGGGGCTGAAGATAAAATTACCTTTATCAAATTAAAAGACTTCACCGCTTCTTCGGTCCATTTGAGCTCGCTGTCCTTCTTGAGCATATTGGTTATCTCTCTAAGATGTTCGACAAGATTGGGGATGAAACGACGCAGAAAATTCAATTTACCATTGAAGGACTGAATTTCTTTCTTGCTACGGGGCTGCTCCAACTGCTGAATTGCCTCCACTCGTGCGGGATCTATACGAATGCCATCTTTAGAAATAATATGGCCCAGTAGCTTGCCTTCGCTCATGGCAAAAAGAATTTTCTTCGGATTCAATGAAATGCCATATTTTCTGCACTTTTGAAACACCTTAGTCAAATGAAACAAATGCTCTTCATCTGATTTAGAAAACACGGTCAGATCATCAAGATAAACAACTAAAAAGACATCTTTCTCATTTGCAAAAGCCATGTCCATTGCCCGCTGAAATGTGGCACCCGCGTTCTTCAATTCAAATGGCATCTTGGCATAATGAAATGTACCCCATGGAGTAGTAAATGCTGTCTTGTCACGGTCATCTTCGTGCACCAGAATCTGATTATACCCAGAGTAACCATCAAGCAATGACATCCTTGATGCCCCCACTACCCGCTGCAATATGTGGTCCATTTTGGGCAGCGGATAATTATCCTTTAATGACACCTTGTTCAGATTTCTAAAGTCTATGCATAAACGAATTTCACCGGTCTTCTTTCTCACGGGCACTAAGTTGGAAATCCAATCAGAAAACCGGATTGGCACGATGATTCCAGACTTATATAACCTGTTGACTTCCTTCTCAATCAATGGCAGCAATTTAGGATTAATTCTTCTCAACTTTTGTCGGAAAGGCTTTTGATTTGGCTTTATGGGAATGGTATGCTGAATGATACTTGTGTCATAAGTTTTCAAATCTGAATAGTCCCATGCAAAAACATTAGAATACATAGACAATAAGCTGATATACTCTTTCTTTACCTTGGGCGGCAATGCTTTTGAGAGCTTCACCATCTTTGGATTTTCAGCTGTCCCAAGATTCACATCTTCAACTCCTTCATCCGTTGGCCTCAAAGTTGGCTTGTGGACCACATCATCTTGATCGAATAATTCTTCCAAAGGAATCAATCCTTTAGGAATGTAATTGTCCTTGAGCTGCAACACATCCATCTGATTTACTCCTTCAGCTTCTGTGTCTATTGAAATGTCTTCGAATTTACCCTCAACTTGCAGAAAATCTTTGATTTCTTCGTCATCTTGGAAAACTTGCCAACACCTTTGATTATCGGGAACTGTAGGACGATGCTTCACATATATCTCAAACTTATTGCTGGAATTCATAGGTATTTTCAGATTACTCGCTGCCTTTGCCAATGCATCTGCAACACCATTTTGAATCCGGGGCACACATGTCAAAGTATGTTCTGAAAACCGCTTTAGGATATCTAGGACAACATTCCGATATGCTCGCATACGAGGATGTTTGGCCTGAAATTCCCCCTTCACTTGCTTGATAACCAACTCGGAGTCGCCATATACCGCTATCTTCTTTGCCTTCAACTTTCGAAGGATTTTCAAACCAGCAATAAGAGCTTCGTATTCCGCCTCATTATTCGAACAATCAAAAGCCAATTTATAAGAACATACCCGTACCTTGCTTGGAACTTGGTTTTGGGCTGAGAATGGGCTTCGGATCCACACACCTATACCAGCACCATCGCTGCCCACTGCGCCATCAAAATCCATGGTCCAAAGACCATCTTCATCCTCTTCTAAGTGCTGTAAATGTGATGTTGTTGCATGCTCTGTTTGCTGTCCATTTGTTTCAGCAATTGGCTTTATGACAGCAGCCCTTTCTTCTCTTTCCTTTCTCAAAACTTCTCTGAAATTTTCTGAAATATCCGGTATATCTTCTACTTGAACTAACTGACTATCTACCTCATTGAAATTATCAGCAAACAAAACAAAGGATTCTAAATCTGTTTGTACATAATTTACAGGATGATTGACGGGCTTTTCCTTACTAGTGATCATGTATTTCATCTTTTGTTCCCGATATAACTTCCTCATTTGACCGAAAACTGGAATTGTGGCATATGAAAAATCAAGCTGAAGTGTACCTTTGAGCTTGGCTCCCCAAGATCTCGAAAGAAACATGCCGAACCGCGGAGGAATGTCCGCCACCACCACATCCATCAGAACATTCTTCGCTGGAATTTGATCTAAGCTCACCACCAAGTCTTTGATCAAACCAATACACCTTACTCGGCTGGAATCAAATGAATACAAATCATGATACTTCCTTGTGATGTCAAGCCCCAGCTTCTCCATAATCGTTTTCGGCATCAAATTATGTGAAGCTCCCGAGTCGAACATGGCATTGTGCAGCACAAACTCATGCAATCGCAAACTGATATAAAATGGAGGAACATCACTCTCAGGAGACTCACCATTTAAAGCTGGCCCAAAAATCAATTCCGGCTGATCATCTTGTACATTCACCGTGTCTAGCATTGGATCAAAATTCAACATCTTGGAGAGCTGGCCTCGATAAGTGCTATTCTTCATGATTTCCGTCAAAGGAATAGGCACTTTCAACTTTGCAATTTCATTCTCCAAACTGAAAGCTGAAACTTTCTCACCTTCTTTACCCGGATTATCTCTTTTTTCTGTTTTATCTTTTGGTGCATTTGATGGCTGATCTGTCTTAGTTGCTGGCGATGATTGACTTGTTGAAGGACCGACTATGTCTTTTCCTTTTGCATTTTGGGAAACCAAATCATTCTTTGCTGCAGCATCTTTCCTTTTTTGAATAGGATTTATGGGAATAGATCGATTTCTCAATTGTCTTTGCTGGCCTTGCTGAGCTGATAAAGCGTGCAAATATCCTCTTTGATATTCTTCAGATTCTTCTTCAAGGATTGCATCATGTGACAAGATATAATTTTCATCTTCCGGGATGATGGAGTGACTTACCAATTCATCTTCTTCTGTAACATAAGTGGGCAGATCATCAGGAGTAAAGAAGTGATTCTCTTCTCCTACTGTATCACCCTCATCCTCTGATTCTTGGCTAACAAAATTCTGCTGAAAAGGAGGTTTTATTTGCTGCTGAGTTGCTCCCTCTTGTGCCTTTGTTTCACGCTGCTTAATCCTATATTGTTGCTGCTGTTGACCTCTGAAATTTGGATTACGAATTTGAGGCTCCGGCTTGTCAATAGTAACCCTTTCAACTGCCCCTTTAAGCTGTTCAATTGCACGGAGAACAACCTGATTTGATGTGGATGCTTCCTCCTTGATTGTGACTCGCTTTTCTGCCTTCATCCTTGCTCTTTTGTCATTCAAATTTGCCTCAACACTGACAGCAATTTTTTGCATCTCTTCCAAGGTAGGTGGATCTCTATCTCTCAATGAGTAGGCCATCTCCGGATCAAAACCATCCGGAAACTTAAGAAGTGTTGATTTTCTAGATGGCCTCAAATCATTGGGAATAGCATTATAAACTGTATTGAACCTGATTATGTAATCTTGAACAGACTCACCCAGATTACGCTTGAGGTTGTTGTATTCGGCATTAATTTGAAGCGGATCCTTTCTGATTTCCCATCGATCTAAAAACTGATTCTGAAGTGCTTCCAAAGTGGCAATGCTGTTAGTTGTCAACCCTCTAAACCATTTTCTAACCTCTCCCGCAAATGTTTGCACGAATAGTCGCATGGTAACATCTTCTTCATCTAACTCATACAGATCAAAGAATGTGGTCATCTTGTCGATATGTTGCTGAGCGGTAATACTCTGTGGAGTGCCATCAAACATGGGGATTTTACTTTGGTAATCAGCTGGCATATCATGAAGATTTGCAGGTAAAACCAATGGGGCAAACCGGGCTGCCATTGTTCTAGGTAGAGTAGGTCTAGGAGTAGCAGGCGGAGTAGGTGTAGCTGTATGAGGAGTATGAGGAGGAGAAGCGGTATGGGATGTAGAAGGTGAACCGACTGTAGATGGGGGATGAGTAACTATGGGAGAAATAGCAATAAAAGGAGGATTTGACTGTTCATGCGCCGTGATAGAAGATCCAATATGACCAGAGATACTTTCAACAAAATCAGCGAGGGTAGTAGCGTGAACACGTGTCTGGAGATTTCTCAAGATGAAATTTTCAACCAATTTATTATGCCTCTCAAATTCAATAGCAGCTGCAAAATCAGGATTAGGAACTAGAGTATCAAGTGCACTTTCAGATTTGGTTTTGAACAATGACAACTCAAAACTCTCGTCGAAATCAATATCTTCGAGATACTCAAAAATAGCTGGGCATGAATGAGATTTGAATGTACGACCAGAATTGGAAGCCAGTTTGAAAATTAAGGAACAAATAACCAATCAGCCTATGAAAACTCTTGACTTAATCATCCGAAAGTTAAGAGTTTATAAACACACTGGGGTTAAGATGCAGATTGCCATGTTACATTCACTAGCTCACGGAGATAGACTGAAGCAGCGTTTATCTACTTGCGCTGATGTAAAACAAGAGCGTTTTCGAAGGCTACCTGGCGTAACTTCAGGCTCCGTCTAAGACTTATGAAATAACACGTCAATGAGCAAAGAATTAGTTGTTCTCCCCAGTATGGTCGCCAGTATGTTAGCGCTTGAAATTTCACCTCAGGCTGAGAAAGGTAAACCTCAAGGCTACATCAAACCATTTAGCCTCGTAGCTAGCCCTACGGGGCAGGAGAAGGCTCTCTCCGGTCAATCTCGGCAGATCTTCAATGGGATGAGATGACCAACAAGGTAACACTGATATTAGGCTAGTAAACTGATTAAAAAGGTTGATTTGGGGTTTTTTGGGTTTTTGGTGGCAAATTGAGGAATTGCAATTTTGGGTGTGGGGATTTGACACAGTTTCTGCAGGGGGTTCTTTGGGGCGAGGTAGGAGACCGTATTGATGCCTTTGATTGAGGTGAGTGGATGGAAAAGACCGGTGAGGAGCTAAGGAGAGCAAATAATACTTTGAATTCTCCTTAAACAGTAGAAAACATAGAAATTAAACAAATTTAAAAGCAGAGCATGGCAAGCATGAATTCTTACTTTAACACTTCATTTGTTTAATGTGAAGAAGTAAAGAAAGGAAATGAATCACATAACAAAGCTTACAAGAACATTGAGAACACACCATCAACACATGAGTCCACAAGAATCCCAAAGATGACTACAAAACCCTGGTCTTCCTTAGCCAAAAATTGCAGAGATACAGTGAAATAATACAATGATAGCTTCTCCCTCAAGAGTCCAACCATGAAAATGAGCAAGAAAGTACATAATATAGATGATCTAACCTATTTCCCTTCCTCCATGGGTCGAGCTCACTATCCTAGGAGCTGTTTCAACCACTTCTAAACTAAGCACTACAAACTAGGCAGTCAAAACAACTTGCCTCTATAAACTTGGAAACCAATTCATACATTTAATTTTTACCCTTTTCATAAATGAATCTTCTAGAAGAGTTACAAAAGGGTAAAAGTGTCTAAAAAGTGTCACAATTACATCAAAGAGGACCATCATTAACCTCAAAAAGTCAAAAAGAGTCAAATCTGCGTTTTCTGGGCTGTACAATGCATTTCTGGACAAAACTGCCTGACGGGTCGCGCCCCTTTGGAGCCCTGTTTGAGGCACTTGCAGGTGGCCAAATTGAGCAAAAGTGGGCTTGTTGGAAAGTTCTGTGAGTCTACTTTCCAACCCAACTAGAATTTTTGAATTTGGAGTTCATTTGCCCTGTCAAAAACCATTTCTCCCAAGATAGCTTTCTGCAGTTCAAAAAAGTGGCAGAAAGTCAAAGTTTGCATGTATTTTGACCTTCTGGAGGCCCAAAACTCCATAAAAACTCAAGTCCATCCATAGGCATATGTAACTTTGCATGAAAAATCTAGAAATTCTGAGTTTTTGCAAAAAGGAGTTGCCATGACAAAGGGTCTCACCGGGGGTGAGACCCGTTAAAGAGCCAAAACCTGTAAATTACCAAAAAATGCCAAAATTACCCAAAATTCTCAAATTTTTTTGGGATTTGAGCTGTGGCTAGGCTATTGAGTGCCATGATCCTTGAGTGAAGCCTCAGCCAAGATACAGAGTGGATTGGTCTTCTTTTTCCGTTTTAGGGCCTAGGACAACCGCCTTTGAAACATTTTCATCTTGGCCTTGCACACATGCATTCTCGCCCAGTAATGGTTTTTCATATTCCTCAGCAAATTTTTCTCTTGGTTGGGCTTAGCCAACAACCTCTCTAGGTGTGCATTCACCTGGATGAGCATAGACTCTCGGTCAGCAGGCAATGGATCACCGGGTCTTCTTCGGTTCAAGACTCGGTCACTACGAATCCTCCATAGCTCATCAAGTACTTTCTCCTCCTCCAACTGTTTGTTGCGCTGTTCCAGGTAAGTGATGGTCCATTGGGCACCCTCAAATCTCCTCTGCAAAGCATCATTTTCAGCTCTGAGATGCTGAATGATCTCCTTTGCCTCTCGGCTAGGAGAACTGGCCTCAAGATCAATGACCTCGGTGTCTGGGACTCCTGATGGACCCTCATGGATCATGGGCTGTTTGCCCCTCTGTGCTGCCTGTGCTGATGAAGAAAGTGAGGCCCCTTCCACCTGATGTGGAGATAACACTCGCTGAGCTGATGATGAAGGCGAGACCCCTTCCACCTGCTGTGGAGATAGTACTCGCCTGGCTGCTGCAAATAAGGCCCTTGGGCCTTTCTGATAGGTGACCAGAGGTGTGGAGCTGACATGTCGAGTGACCGGAATATCAGGCTGCTGAGATGGTCCTCCCTCCTCCTGAATGACCTCAGGATGTGGCTGAGGTGGTGCTGTGAAAAACTCACGAGAGATGAACTCCTCCCATGAGATGCCCTGCTGAGTCAACTGATGCAAGACTATGAGCTAAATCAAACCATAATGACATAGGCTCCTGTACTGCTGGGCCGGGGTCTTCCTCTGCAACATGGGCACCATCCTCTGAATGTTCTGAAAGAAGAAAACCGGGATGTTCATCATCCTCACTCGGGTGAAGTGCATCAAGAGGCGAATGTGATATGAGTACACCTGTGAAAATCTGCCCTCACAGGTAAAATAGTGCATAATAAGCCTCATGATGGGAGCATACTCTCTCCGGAGAAATTTGAATGGAAAAACACCCGCCAAATGTCTCATGAATGGTGGCCAGACATAAGGCTCAAAGTGAACAGTATCTAGCATCTTGCGCTTAGGCCACACCTCACCAACATTAGGTATCCCTGTAGCATGTGAGATCACCTCGGGTGTCAATGTAAAGTCCACCCCTGCAAGGTTGACATGTCCATCATGCAAATGTAAAACAAAGAGGCGGGCCAACTCTCTGTGATGTTGAATCCGAGAGATCCTCTCACAAAACTGATAACAAGACATGTACTGAAAACAAGTGACTGCCATAGGACAAGCCTGTAATTCTGCCAAAGAGGTGGGCTCCTCTCGCTTATGATGTCCACCCTTACCACCCTTACGAGGCCTCCTCTGTACCTCAACCTCTGTAGATGATGAATGGTCATCACTTTGCTCATAAGTTTCGGTTTCTGACATAGTTTAGGAGCAAAGTGGACAAACTGTACTGCTGTCTCTGCCTGTAAAAAATGCTGAATTCTATGTTGTTTCAAGGGGAAAAAGACATGAGGGAAATGTTAGGGGAGGGATCTTTTAACAAGGAATTGGGAATATATAAATATAACAGGGAATTTTTAAGGAAAATGTTGCAAACCATTATGCATATAGGAATACATATTTCAGGGATATTGGGAAATCATTTGCAAAGATCACTGCATATGGGAAAAAACATGTATGAAAGTGAACATGGGAATATGCATACATGTATTAATAGGGGAGATAGGGAAACATATGCACAAAACTGCTGACATATTCACCAACATTTTCTTTTATTTACACATGCATATGGTGGAGGGAAATTAGGGTTTGAATTTTTGATGCTTTGGGAAAGGGGTAGGGTTTGCATTTTAGTGATTAGGGAGAGGGGAGGGTTTGCATTTCATTTACAAAATGGTATGGGAAAAAAGATATACATATAAGTGTGAGTGAAAGGGGAAGGAGGGAAACAAATACAAAGGGAAAAACACCTTGAAACAACACAAACCCTAGCACATTTTCAACATTAACATTGCAGTCATATGAAGAAGTTTCACTTGCAAAATTTTGATCATTAAACATGTTCATGACATCCACCATTCATAACTAGCAACCATTCCATGTTTAGAACACCTACCTCAAACGATTTGATAGCTTGGAGGGCGTTGGAGCGAATTTGTTTGGAGTTTGCAGCAATACAGTTCAACGGGTCGCGCACCACGCCCAACGGGTCGCGCCCCTCTGACGGGTCACGCCCGTTGTTTTTCTGCACTGGAAACAACCCTCTGACGGGTCGCGCGCACCTGACGGGTCGCGCACCAGTCTAATGCCCGAAATCACTCTGTTTTTTCTCCTTTCTCTCAATTACTCTCTCAAACCTCTCTTGCAAGCGTCTAGGATGCACAATGAGAGTGATAGGAGGGAATTTGGGTTTTATAAGTTTCATTTGAAAAAATTTCATTCACAAACCCACTTTCTAATGTTTTCTTTTTGACACTTTATAACACTGACTTTTTGGTTTCTTTTGTCCTGAATTTGAGTCATTGAGTGCTTTGACTTGATTCTTTTTGCAGGTAGATCATCTGAGGGATCTTGGCAAGGGGAATAGGGTTGCATTTTGTCCGCTGAAGACCTTTGAAATTCCATCACTTATTTACAAAAAGTTGAAAAATGACCTTGGCTTTAAAAACAGAGTTTTTAAATCCAAGGTGAAGATTAGCTGTACCAGATAAGAAATCTTGAAGAAATACTTTTACAATCATCCCTCTGGATTGCTGAACACTCATTGACCTTTCAGACACATGACCTTGTAAACATATTTGACCAAATCCCTAGACCTAGAAAATTGACCTCAAGACAAGACAAGACGAGCTTGAAAGAGCTAAATGACTGAAATGACCTGAACCAGCAATGCCAAGAGGGGTACAACACACCAGCTCCTCCATCAGGGTTATGGCATGCCTAACGGGATGCAAAAAATTGACACTGATGAGACACCTACTTATGCAAATGCAAAGAGCTTTGATCGCTGATGGAGGGCTTCGAGACCGACACTAACAGACCCCACTGTGAGTGAGGTACACTTTATTTTAATTTATTTTATTAAAGCTTTTTGTGCATGTTTTACAAAATTTGGGCCTTGTGGCATCTGAATCTACTGTATATGGTTCCAACAACCGAATATAGTAATTATGGAAAATTTAATCCAGTGAAAAGGGCATCCGATCCTTGAACTACAGATACAACAATTGTGAAGATATACCCATGCTTTAGAAAACAATATTTAGACCATTGAATTTTGCTAATTGGGGACAGGTGAACCATCTCCCTGTGCACGAAATCAGATTTAGCAGGACAATAAGTGATTCAGGTGATTGATCAACATCAAAGTGGCATAAAAAAATTTAAAAACAAGTACAAATGGCATATCGTCGAAGAGAAAATGGAGGAGAAGGTCGAGGGAGACCTGTAGCAAATGTGACTTTGCAAGATGAAGTGAGAAAAATTCTAGAAAGAATGGCAGCTACAAAGGTTACACAAAGGAGAGGATATTATGTAGGAGATGTAATTGATGCTAGAGAAGAATCTTCCAGGGAAGAAGGAATGAAAGAATCAACAGAGTCAAAGATGTTGAATATGTTTACCAAGATGACCGCTAGATCAATAATGGAGTTACCAATGTACGAAGGTAACTTAAATGTTGATGGGTTAATGTATTAGACAAATGACCTAAATAAATATTTTGATTATGAAGATGTTGATGGATATAAGTGAGATAAGTATGCAGTGACTAGACTCAAACGCCATGCAGCCCTATGGTGGGACGAAATACAAACTGGATGAAATAGAGGAAAGGAAAGTCTAAAATTAAAGATTGGGACAAAATTGTAGCAAAATTTAAACGTAAATTCTTACCCAAGGATTATCAAATCAATATTTTTATACAATTACTGAACCTTATACAAAATTCCATGTCAGTTAAAGAATACATAAAAGAGTTTTACAAGTTGAATATTAGAGCTAGTCATGTAGAAGATGATGCTGATAAAGTTGCTAGGTATTGTTGAAGCCCCAAAAATCGGGTCGACAACAAGGGGGATACCCACCCGGTCCAGACCTTGGTTGGCAGCTTCTTATCCGTTTGGTATAGCGGGTCCGAATGGGGATAATGGGACCAATTTCCCAATTTAAGGGTGTGTGTGTGTGTGCAGAGTTGGATGATGCTAATCTAAGAGTACTTAAAGCTAATTTAATTCAAACTTTTAAACTAACTCTATGCTATTGTAATCTAATGAGAAACAACACATCTAATCTACGCTAACCCGGGGTGTATTTCTTCTATTATGCGATCTAAAGAGATTTCAAACAATAACTGGTAATAAAGATCATTCAGCTATCATAAGAATAGAAATCAATTAAGATAAACCACTTTGCATAAAAAGTTAGGCAAAACAGTTGTGAACAGCATATCGCATAATAAGTTATTCATATATCAAACATAAATAAATGACTCCACCGTACAAAAGTGCCAAATGGTAACTCACACATTCATGCAGTAACATATAAACAACTAAAAACTGTATATCACTTTAAGAATATAAACAGAAACGGTCAAGAGATAAAAGTACCATTTATGACTGGTTCCACTCATAAGCTTCAAGCAACAATGATTTATCTCTCCTTGCTCTAACATCTACTAAGAATACAGAAGTGAAACATCAGTAGCAGATATCAAATGCAAACATTAATAAACCTTGATCCATCCATTCATCAAAACCCCCTCCAAGGGTGCAAAAGTGCATGTTCCGAGGACAAGTTTTTTGACAAATTTCTGGACCCTTCTCCAAGTGCCTGAGAAGGGTTTAAATACTGCTAACTAATTAACTTAATTACATAAATTTAGGATACGATTTTAAATGACCGCCCTTCTGCTAAAGCAAAACTATTTCTAAAAATTGAATCTAATTCCTAACCATTTCTGTATTTGCTCCTTAGTGCTGCAAGCATGCAACATTCGTCTGGGAAGAGTCGGCTGGTCGCCTTCTGCTTTCGTTTGAGCTACGAAAATAGAAATAACAAGTGCTGGCACCACTTTCTGGTAAACTAGAAGATATTTTCGAGAATTTTCCTCTGGCTGGGTGTATTCACTGCGTGTATACTTGGTAATAACCCAAATTTCTCTCAAATTGATTCTGCTTTTGCTATTTCGGTTTTCGGCCTTGCGAATGACTGAACAAGTTAGGGACTTTGCTCTCTGAACAATTTTCTTAGCGATGTTGCCTCCGTTCTTTGTTCCGGGATTTTCTGGTGCGTTTTCCTTCTTTAGCGCCTTTTTTTTTTTCCTTTACCGGGCATAAGCTTCAGGATCTTTTGTAAACATGCTGCTTTTGTGCGCTTTTGACTCTGAGTGTTGGATGGCCTATTGACATCAGCATCTGTTGAGTGATACTCTAGAATTTGTGGTCCTGTTGCATGCGGCATCCGTTTATGAAGGCATCTCTTCTTTGTTCTCCGAGCATTGACGCTTTCGCCTTTTCCTTAGATGTTTCCTGCACATTGCTTCATGTTATTTCCTGTCTTACAGTTTACGCAAAGGAAAGAGTAATGATAATAAAGATTGACATGAAAGCTTTAAGCTCTTATGAATGTATGAAATCATGACACCCATAGCGAACTGACTCTTTGAAAAACAGAAAACTGTCCTTCTTGAAAACTTTGGCGTACATTCATTAATTTCTTTTAAGGCGCACGCCTAATTTTGGTTTACGGACAGCTTTCCTTGAATACTGCGCCGAGGAAAATTTGCGATGGGTGATTTCTGCGACTCGCATCGCAGCATCGCGGATCGCGTCGTCAAGATGTGTCATCGCAAAAATTCATGATCGCATTTATCGCATATCGCATTCATCGCAGATCGCAGCATTGCGGCATCACAGATCACGCTTAGTCATTCAATCATTGTGTGCTGCTTACGCGATGTTGCGATATGCGATGTCGCATATCGGTCGTCGGAGATTTCTTAAGATTTTTCATTTAAGAGTGCTTCATAATGTATGCGATGTGATGAATTTCGCGTCGCTTCTTCGCAGTTTATTATGCTCATAAAAAAATGTTTTATTCTCTTCTCGCAATGCGATACGGTTTTAAGGAGTTGAATACACAAATTTTCATAAAATGTTTTTTTGGATTTTTTATTAAGGGTCCCCATTTGCTTGGTGTTATTGCTAATACCAAACAAAGAGGGGGGTTGTTGGTGGCCACAACAGGTATATAAATGGTCTGAGATTTGATATTCAAGATGAAATCGACCTATTATATTTGAATACTATTGAGGATGCATATGAAAGTACCTTAAAGTCAGAAGATAAGCTTGTTTGAAATCAAATCCAAATAAATCGAGGAAGGAGTCTTGCAAGAGGAAAAAGACATCAGAGTGGGAGAGGAAGAGTCTAGTCTAGTCTACAAGAGAAGAAGGTGGAAGCTCCATCAGCCAATCACTAAGAGGAGGTGATTCAAGAGGAATAATATCATTCTCTAGAGGAAAAGTTTGAGGAAGATACTATTATCCTAGATGTTTCAAATGTGTGAAACTAGGACATATGTCTCGAGAATGTAGCAGTAGGACAAAGAGGTGATCATGTTGCAGAAATAGAGGAAAATGAGAATCCAACCACAACTGAAGAAGTTCCTGAAGTAGGGGAGTCCTTGCTAATGAAGAGAGTGTTGATTAAAGAATATAAGGAAGTTAAAGA
The DNA here is from genome assembly GCA_031772625.1 of Pinus tabuliformis. NCBI lineage: Eukaryota > Viridiplantae > Streptophyta > Pinopsida > Pinales > Pinaceae > Pinus > Pinus tabuliformis. The sequence continues at coordinate 791,428,666 of CM062819.1, read as the reverse complement.
ACTATCTTAGAGGAGAATTCTATTTAGGAACATGTGCAAGTATAAAGGTAACTACTGCAAAGTCCTAATTGATAGTGGTAGTACTAATAGATTAGTCTTACTGAAATGGTAGAGAAATTGAATTTGAAGAAAACTATGCACCCTCATCCTTACAAGGTGTATTTCTTGCAAAATGGACCTTAAGCTTTAGTTAATGAACAATGTAAAGTGGATTTACAAATAGGCAGGTATAAGGATGAAGTTCTTTGTGATGTGATGCCATTGGTTGTTTACCATGTTTTGTTGGGGATACTATGGAAATATGATAGGAAAGTCATCCATGATGGCAAAATAAACTTCGTACACTCTTGAAAAGGATACTAAAAAACACACCCTATTTCCTTCACTAGAGTAAGAATCTAGAGATGAAGTAGGTCAAAGTGTACTTATCATGAGTGGGAAGGAGTTGTTGTGAGAAGCAAAAAATATGAGGTACATTTTTCTCTAATTTGGAAACCTCATGTGATTCTTACAAGCACCAATTTGAATGAATTTCCTAAAGAAATTAGGATCATGCAGGATCAATTTGCTGACATTATTGTGGACGAGTTACCAAAAAAATTTCCTTTTGTTAAAAACATTATCCATCACATTGATTTGATTCTAGAATTCACTCTTCCAAACAAAGAAACATATCAAGTGACTCCACAACAAAATGAAGAGGTGAAAAGGCATGTTCAGTAGTTTTTACATAAAGGCCTTGTTAAAGAAAGCTTAAGTCCTTGTGCTATACCAATAGTGCTCAATTCGAATAAGGATGATGGATGGAGGATGTGCATCAGCTTAAGAGCCATCGATAAAATTACAATCAGGTAGAGATTTCCACTTCTAAAAATTGATGATCTAATAGATTGTTTAAATGATGCAAATTATTTTCCAAAAATGATTTAAAAAGTGGATATCATCAAATATGAATTAGGGAAGGAAATGAATGAAAAACTACTTTTAAAACCAATCACGGATTATATGAATGGCTTGTGACACCATTTGGCCTTACTAATGCATCAAGTACTTTTATGAGACTAATGAACAAAGTAGTGAAGGAATTTATAGGGAAATTTGTTTTTTTTTTTTATCTAGATGATATTCTGGTGTACATCCAAAAAAAATAAAAGCATGGCAAACACTTTAAGCTAGTTTCGAGTGCTCTGCAATGAGACAAATTGCTAATAAATCTGAAGAAATGTGGCTTCATGAAGAACGAGTTGGTGTATTTGGGTTTTGTAACCTTAGAGGAAGGACTGAAGATGGATCCAGAAAAAGTAAATGTTGGACAATTGACATTATTGAGAAGTGGGTGGGGGGTGAATAAGTAGTGTAGGAGTGAATCACTTTTAACCTCCTTTTATTTTTATTTCACAGAAGAAATCATGCATTCATTAGTACTATAAGCATGTAAAACTTATGTGCAATAATACAAACAAACATGTAACCATAAAAAACAAATAAACATTTAAACCATGAGAGCATCAATGATCAACACATAAAAATCATCACACAAGGCGATGCCGAATGTTAGGGGGAAAACCTAACTAGGAAAATTATTTTTGTTGTTGTCTTCTTCTACTTCTTTATTATTAATAACATTATTCTTTACATATGCATGAACTGACCACCACAAGTGTTCAAGCCTCTACTCATAAGCTATATGAGCCACCACTCACTCGGAATCCTCCTTCTGTTGAAGGCCACCTACTTCACTGGTTTTCCAGCCACCACTATAACGAATCCTCTACTCCCTGAGCAAGTTCTTCAGCCTCCACTAGAAGGAAACCAAAAATACCTTGGCAAGCCACCACTTTCCTGAAAGACTCTACATGCACCATTGAAAATTCCCCAACCGTCAAACCCTCGTAGACTTGATTTCATCTATTTTCAAACTATTGCCCATTGCAACTCAAAACAAACACTTGCGAGTCTTGTTTCATCCATTTTCATACTGGAACCACAATGACAATAAGCTCAAACACTGAATACATGATCTCTAACACAATCTCAATTATATTCAATTCAACAACTCAACACAATCAACAACATACATATAAATATGCAATACCACGACAAATATGATGCAATGCATTAAAAAAAACACAAAACCCCAACATACAAAATCAAAACTCCATTAGTAGCATAAAAAAATATAATCACAAGGCTTAGCCATGTCTCAAAAATAACAACCATACAAGATATAAACCAAAATGCTACAATCATATAAAATTTTTGTAATAATAAAACATAATCTGCTCAACTATGATCCCCTTCATACATGATGTTGGTAATACAAATGTTTCATAGGAAAAATGCTAACATCTAATCTCCAAGGTAGCAAAAATATCCCCAATCATATGCCTTCGTAAACTTGAATAACACATTTGTTGAAGCGTGCACACAAAACTATGCAATAAAAAATATCTCCTCCAACAATCTGCTACAACTATGTCTCTCCTCTCACCATTGGATCTAAATGTTCTCAATGCTCTAGAGTGACTTATTCTCACAAAGGAACCAACCTGTATTTTAGAAATATTTCTCCTATAAATAGATGATCTGAAGTGATTAAACAATAATAACTTAGAGATATAAAGAGGCAAACACTCCTATTCATACTCTGATATTTTTCTCCTTGACTTGATCCACCACGATCTTCACAAATGAGAGACTTATATTTGAATATATCACCTTTTATAATGTAGGCAAACTCAATCCAACTCTATACCATCAAAAACCTTGGAAAAATACATTGGAATATGCTCATGGTATATTATGTGCATGCACAAGAGCTCAAAAATTCCACCTGCAATTATCTTCACTAGGACTGAACTCGCTCCCACAAAATACTACCACCTGGATAGTATGGGCATCCCAGGGAAAATAATACTATCTTTTCTTTATGCATAACTACCTCCCAAAGAAGATGCCTCAACACATGAAGTTCATATCATTCTTCCACCAAATTTGTAGCTTAGCTTCAAGACATTAACATGTAGACTTAGAAATTTTTATAACCATAGAAGATCATACATGAAACCCAACACAAAGCATAAAAGAAATTATTACAAGAAAAACAATACTAAGTTCTTGTTGGAATTGACGTCAACTTGAACCTGATCTTCCCTCCTAAACTTGACTTGTGAAGCTATTAGCCATACTCTCCCCCCCTTGACATCAATGAAAAATGGAAATTCATAGCAATGCACCCACATAATACATAGCAATGACAAGGTGAAATTCCAACATTAGCATATTCCCTTTGAAGGGATGCCTCATATACTCATCCAAACTATTATTCATCAACATTCACTTTTGCCTATGCATCCTTGCCTCATGCAAGAGGATACATCAAATAGATCAAAGACTTCACTAAACATCATGACAAAATGATATGCAATCAGATACATGGCTTATTAATAATACATGGTTGTAACAATGATGACAAGGCCTACACCGTGCCTTCTCCAAGTTGAACATGCTCCTCCTAAACATGTAAACATGCTCCTCCTAAACATGTAATGGGGCTGCACCCATCTTCTCCATGCTATTGTACATGCTATCTACTCTATAAATGCCTCCTTGTCACATACAAGAGGTTACTTCTCATGGACTAAGGACTCAACACATACATGGCCAAATTATTTGACAATAATTACAGGGAGAGTACATGAGATACATGGCTTAAACAATAAAAATACATGGCTGTACCATGACTCCATAAGCCCACTCGTGGTTTAAGTGAATGATACATGATAGACAAAAGATAATCTCTCTATGTATATATCAACCAAGCACTAATACACCAAGATACAATGATATACAAGTGTGTACATAGGGCTTACATCAATGACTTCAAAATCCCATACATGATTGATACATTATATTTAAAAGGTCCATAGGTAGCTAAAGTTTGACTCTTATCTGCATGCCTATCACCATAACTAAATAACCAACAACCCCATATGATGACATAAATGACAATACAAGGCTAAATATCACACACAAGAGTGATTTACATGGATGATCTAAAACATCTTATTACGCATGCCAAAAAGAAGATTCTCACTCCTATGCTTGACCAACGCAAGGAAACTATGTGATAAACCCACCCACGATTCTCTAATAAACTATATTGCAAATATTCCTATAATATGTGAAATTAAAAAAAATGGGACTGAGTCAAAGGGACACAGATTCCAGAGCTGGGGAGGAGGATGGCTTGCTTGGGATGTTGTGGTTTCTTGTGCAGGAAACCTGAATTGCTTGGACAACCATTAAAGGTTGGTTGGTGCACAAATTTAATGAACTAGATCTTGAAATTGAAGGAGCTACAAATTAAAGTACAAAGCCCATGTTGCTTGAGAAATAGTAACAAGAAAAGAGGAAAAGAGGTCCAACAGAGAAACTGCACATTGCAGGGCAGTAAGGACAAAGTAGTAAATGAAAAAAAATAAGGAAAAAGACAATAAGAGGGACCATTCGAAGAGAGGCTAGAGGCGTATAGAGAAGGCACCCATTCGAGGATCGAATGGGGGAACTCAATAGGTAGTGCATAAGAGAAGAGAAGAGATTGGTTCTTTGGTTCCCTAGAGGCTGTGGGTTGGGATGGAATCCTTGGAGCCCTGTAACAACTTGGGTCCCCTGGAGGTTGTGAGCTGAGATAACAAACCCTAGAGCCCTATAACATCTTGGGAAGAGGTCAATATTGGAGAAAAATCAAAGGAAAACATGTCTGGTAACTTTTATTATTGTATTACTATTACAGTGGATTCTGGATTCCCTAGAAGGGGGTGAATCACTATGTGTATGCACTTGGGGGTGAGGTAGAGTACCTCGGGACTCCCTGTGTTGAAAAAGGAAGTAACAGTTGGTGGGATTGAGGAAGAAGGTCCTATGGAGTCCCTATTTTAGTTGGCAACTAGTGATCGATTCCCTTAAGCAAGCATCCCCCTTAGACTTTGGAAACTAGCTTGGGGGTGACAACTGCAAGTAAGTGTGGCTGTAACTGTCTGATTAGATAAATTTTGAGGTAAAAAATGGGCCTCAAAATGAAAATGTACAACCAAAATCAACTTTTTAAGCACTAATAGGATTCAAGATGAAGATGTCAACCATAGGGGATGATTCACCATTCTTGGAGTAAAAAGGTAAAAAGATAAAAAAAAAAAAACTACTTTTTCAACTTGCATTATCAACTTATCTCCCTATGGTTTTACTACAATTTCGAGTGGGAGCACTCATTGGATGCAAAATTTATTTCCATCCAAGGAGCACCCATGTTGCATATTTTTGATGGACCTTGTTACACAAAAAATGAGAAATACATGATTGCAATCACATTTTTTCATATATTTCTCATTTTTTTTGTGTAGAAGGGTACATAAAAAGTATGAAACATGGGTACTCCTTGGATGAGGAATTAAATTTCGCATCCAACGAGTGCTCCACTCGAAATTTTATTAAAGTTGTAGGGAGATAAATAAAAAATATGAGTTGAAAAAGTAGTTTTTTCTTTTTTTCCCTCTAAAATTTGATGATGTAACTAATATTTTTATTATTATTTCCACTATTATTTAATAATATTCCTTAGGAGGCCCATTTTAGACCTCAAAATTTCTCTAATTATGGTTGGGTGGAAAGTCCTTATCCCAGACTCCGTTGCCCTGCAAATTCAAAGATGAGTATCCGTTTATGCTTGTTTATAAGTTGATGAATCATGTTGCTTTTCTGATTGTAATCGTTCTGGATTTTGGGACTGTATTTTTGTTGTTAATGCTTGAACATGTGGTTACACCTTTGTGGGGATATGATAATGATGTATATGTTAAATATATGTGTGTGTCTTGTTTCTATGAAATGAATGATACTGATAAATAAACTAGGTAAGCATGAGCTTCTGAACGAGAAATAAAATGTCGTGTGAATAACTTGCTGGGTTGATCACAAAACATCTGATGCACAAAATTTGTAATGAACCACATGATAATAAGAACTATGCCTTATTACTGAGTTGAAGCCTATTCTGAATGAAATTCTTAAATGAGTTGCGAAACAACACTTAAACACATAAAGACACCATGCCATGCTACAAGCCACAAGAGGAGCCATAATAACTTGGAATGAAATTTAAAAATGATGGTCATAAAGACCCTTTTTATTAATGTGAAATAATTACATAAGAGACTTCTCGCTTGGCAGGGTCTATACATATTCATGGAAGTTCTTTTGCTGGGCTATAAGCCCTAGAACCAATGCAAAAGGAATTATGCTAATGTTGGAAGCGATATTTCCCTTAAGTGTAGGGATAACTGAAACCAATGCAGGAAGGCTTCGCTAACCATGCATCATCAACACCCTGGATATCTACCACTAGTATAAGGGCGTATCTAGTTTGGCCTTGGAAGGTTCTGTATAGTGCCATATATCTTCTTGCAGTCTTAATATGGATTCTGGCATTGTCGACGGTAGGCAAGGTGGAGACCTTTTAGGAGTCCAAACCAAGCCCATGGTAGGTAAGGGCCGCAAGATCACCTATGCCAGCATGCCTGTAATTCCCTGTCCAAGAATAGGGAATGTAGAAGGGCCATGAACACATTGGAGAGTCTTTCGCCCAAGCTCAGGAGGGTGGCACCTTAGGATGCCTTAATGAACAACTATTTGCATGAATCCTTGATGTTGATTTGGAGGTTTGCTATACCTTTGAGAAAAATCCATGGTCGAAATGACCAGCTCAAGGAAGTCTATGTGGAAGCGAAACTTGGTTTTGGGGCGATCATGAAGATCGCCATCTGAGACATCACATGAGGGAGGGTTGAGATCCCTTAGTCAAGCCATGACATAGATTGAGGAAAAAAAAAACTTGTTTCAGATTAGGAGGGATCGAGCCCTAAACTTATAAGAAAGGAGTAGGTGACTTTATCCTTTCACTGATCAAAATCTTAGTCATGGAGGCTTCATATTAGTGCAACTAGATTCCCCCTAGCATTACTAGACGAGAAAGGTTGACGTGGCCTGAAAGGGATCACCTGGAAGATTTTTATGGGAAACAAAGGGACCAACCGGGAAGAAGTCAATCAGGGTACATTGGCGGTCATACAAGCTCGACGGGTTCCGCTATTGGCTGGAAGTGGTGCCCACAGGACAACTCATCCCTGGAGTTGTATCCCGATGATTATTGTTGTACCACAAGGAGGGTTGATGGGGATGATTGGGCACTAAGCCAATTGTGCTCATGGTTTGGAGATGGAAAGCTTTCCCATTGGTCAGAGTAGAGCCTACTAGATGACTCATCCTGCCATTTGAAAATTCAGTGAATCTTAGATAGGGAACCAAAGTGGGGAGTGGAATGACATGGGGATAGGCTAAGATGGCCTCCACATAAACCTGGTAGTTATGTTATTGGTTGGGGATAAACCCACGTAACAAGTCATCCCGTTAGTTCCACCCCAAAGCATTCACATGAGGTGCAGGTGGAAGAGAGTGGGGTGAGAAATGCAGGATGATGTGGTAGTGCCACTGCACAACCTAATCGGGAGCAAGGGTCATGTAAGGGTTTGGACCACTGACCATGTGTCTTGAAGAATGGCTCCTAGAAACCATTGAGTAGCAGCGTAATGGAGTAGTGTAGGATGATAAGGCGTCATATCCATGTGGGCCAATCAGAGTTAAATATGCACAGAAGTGAGGCCCACAGTCCACATAAGCCCGTATGCCTAGCTCGAGAGAAGGAAAGGAAGGTGCAATAGAAATAACTAAGATCACAAATGCAAGATGATGTCACCCCAAAAAATGATCAAGGTGAACAAAAGGAGGCACTGACATGAGAGAAGTGGATTGACATGGGCTGGATGTGCTGGCTAAACATGCAATCCCGACAATGTTCTCATTGGTGGGAGGAGGACCCATAGCCTGGTCAGCCTGACACTGTGACCCTAAAGAAATGAAGTGGTACCGTAAGAGAAGGTGTCAGGTTAATATGACCGAGATGATGCGAGCTAGCAGTGGTGGTATTGGCTAATAGACTTTGGGCCAGTGATGAGGTGGAAGAGGGGCCCACTGTCCATGTAAGACCGATTCATAGAGGTCGGTGGTAACCAAACGTGCAGTTTGGGAAATGTCGGGATAGGGTAAGCTAGGTGACTTAAGTAGGGTGACATCTAGCGGGTCCCACTCGGAAGGCATGAATGCGCTGTGTTTAAAGGCGCCAAACTGTTTCATATAGCAAAGGCTATTGTGTTTTCAATGGGAATAATGAATCTATATATATATATATATATATATATAGATATGAAACTATCGACGTGCTGGTTAGACAAAAAAAAAATGATTACCCCATTCATCTAATGGTAACTTGAGGGGTTGGGTGATGTTACTGAGTGGTATCAGAGCATCCAGGTCCAACGCTTGGACTGGATAGGATTCATCATGAGCAAGTGATGATTTTTAAAATTTACTAAGTAACTATTTAGGTGTTAAGAGCTAGTCTAAACTATTGATTGCTGCCTTGAAGGTAAACTTGTGATAATGTGAGCTATTTGGTTGTAGATAGATAGAAGCTCGGTGAGAGCATGATCATAGCCATAAATATGTTGTTTATGTTTAATTATGCACTCATGATAGGATTACAGGATTTAATTCTTAATGCATATGATTTGTAAATATGTTGGCACACTAACATGGTTGTTTTGTCATATCATAAATCTCCATGGTAGACCCGTGAATGCAAGTTCATGGCCTTGATTATGTGTTTTATTATTTATCATGAGTTGTCTAACAATGTGTATTGTTGAAAAAACATCACAAGCATAATAAATAAGAGGAAATACATAAATGAGGACTCGAATGGTTGAGTACAGTTATGATCAATCACAACATGGAAGTGACTGGGTTAGAGATAATGAGGAAGAGAGATTAGTTGACCAAAGGGGAGGGGATCACTCCCCAGATTGGATGGACACCTTGAGAAGCCTAAGGGATTATGTGAGAATCTTTAAGGATGACAATGAGAGGATGGTAAGAGACCAAAAAATGCAAGCGAAGATCAATGTAGTCATCCTAGAAAGTCTCTCGGATTGGTAGAGGCAAAGGCAATCTGAAATGAGGTCCATTCATAGAGATAGTAAAATCATTCATGAATTAGAAGAAAACACCCACAGAGCAGATAGTGGAAGGTCGAGGAAGTGAGGACATTGTGCCAGGAGGTGAGCCTTTGGGCACTCCAAGGGTAGGAACTAGCATACAGGTGCATTATTATAACAAACCATCTAGTACTACTGCTCGAAGCACCACCATTCTCACCATTATCATCACCATCATTTAGGGAGAAAAGAAAAGGATCACACGCCTAAATAATTTAAGAAATCTAAGCCACCCAAATTTTGATGGGGATATCAAGAAAGAAGAAGGCATAGAAGCTTGGTTGTTGGGAATGAAGATTTTTTCAGAATACATGACTATTTTGAGAATATGAAAGCTAGAGTCGCCACATACAACTTAAAAGGAAAAGGTGACATATGGTGGGAAGACTTGAAGAACGTTAGAGCTATCGTTAAGAGAAATACTTGTTTGAATTCTATTATGATGGTAAAGAAAAAGAGTTATATGAACTCAAAATGGGCTAGTTAACCAGTGATGAGTATGTCACCAATTTCTTAGAACTATTGAGGTATGTGCCATATATCAAGGATGAAAAATCCAAAATTCGGATATTCATCAGTGGGTTGCCTATGGCATTCAAAGATAAAATTGGGTTGTCAGAACCCCAAACCTTGAAAGACACTATCTAGAAGATAGAGCATTGTTATGAGCAAGAAAAACACAAATTTGATATTAAAAGTAACTAGCAGGCCAAAGGCAATGATGTACATAAGAATAATTGGCCCAAGAAAATGTTAGAAATGAAAGAAGTTAAGCACCCAACTCAGACAAGACAGTTTTAGAAGAAAGCCAGTGTCACTATTAAAAAAAAACGTGCACCAGCCAACATCAGCACAACCCAAGTTTCAAGGCAGAGAGACGCTCAAATGTTGGACTTGTGGAGGGAACCACAGAAGAAGGGACTCTCCACAACAATAGGATGTTAGACCAAATATTTACTGTGCTCAGGAAGTGAGCACAGTGGGTGAGGTAGATAGGATCATGCCAAGAATTTACATAGTAGTGGAGAACTACCAAGCATATCACTAAACATCCATTATTGAGATGGACGTTAAGTTGCAAGAGAAAATTATTTCTATTTTGAATGATCTAGGTTATAACTATAGCTATTTCATCCTGGAACTTGTTGAGAAATGTGGTTTGACAAGGAGTTTCATAAAGAACCTTGGTTGGTTTAGTTGGAAACTAGGACAAAGAAAAGGATCAACCATTGGGTAAGGTCGTGTGCATTTGAGCTTAGTGGCATGCCCACAAAATTCCAATTGAATGTATTTCCATTGGGTGCATATGCCATATTATTGGGCATGGACTGGTTATATTTACATCAGACCAAGTTAGATTGCTATGAAAAAGAAATTGAATGCTTGGATGAGCAAGGAGCAAGAAGAGTTTTGCAAGGTACGAAAAATATTGTTTCAGTAAGGCTAATCACTGTTATGAAAGCCAAAAAAAGAAACAAAAATGGATGCACGCTATTTGAAATGCATGTTTCTAAGGATGAGAAAGATGACAGAGAAATAGAAGATGAGGAAGCTGAATTTGCTGCAAAATTACCATGTTTTGTAGCAGTATGCATATGTATTTCCAGTGGAGGTTTATGGATTACCCCCTCATAGAGAGATATATTTCTATATTAAGATGGTACCTAGAGAAAAACCAACATCCAAGCGCTATATAGGATGAGCACCCTAGAGTTGGTTGAGCTGAAATTGCAGCTAAAGGAAATGCTTGACAAGGGCTACATAAGTCCAAGTGTGTTCCCATGGGGAGCACAGATATTGTTTGTAAATAAGAAACATGGAGCACTCATATTATGCATCGATTACATGCAATTAAATAAGGTGACCATCAAGAATAGTTACCCATTACCAAGGATTGATGATCTCTTTGATCAGTTGAGAGGAGCAACTGTTTTCTCCAAAATTGACTCGAGGTCAGGTTACCATCAAGTAAGAATCAAGGAGGAATAGTGCCTGATGAATAGTGTGTTATGTCTTTATTTGGACAAGTTTTTCATTATGTTTGTTAATGACATATTGGTGTATTCAAAGACAGGGGAAGAGCATGAAAAGCATCTAGATGAAGTGTTACAATTATTGAGGGAGCACAAGCTCTATGCAAAGCTTAGCAAGTGTGACTTCTTCTAGTCACAAATACATTACTTGGGGCATATCGTCTCCAAGGAAGGAATCTTAGTTGACCCTGAAAATATTAAAGCCATAATGGAGTGGCCAACTCCAAAGAATGTGGATGAGGTTAGATCATTCATGGGATTGGTAGGATATTACAGGATATTTATCCAGAATTTATCCAAGATAGGCCATCCCATTACAACCTTGCAGAGGAAAGGGAAAATATTTGAGTGGACTACACAATGTGGAAAAAGCTTTGAGCAGTTAAAACAATTGCTCACCAATGCACCAACACTAAGAATTTCAGGCCCTGACAAGTATTTCGTGGTGTGTACAGATGCCTGCAAAGAGGGACTCAGTGGAGTCCTAATGCAGGAAGGCAAGTGGTATGTTATGTTTCCAAAAAGTTAAATTAGCATGAAGTGAATTATGTAACCCATGATTTAGAATTGGCTGCCATCATTCATGCCTTAAAAATGTGGAGGCATTACCTCCTTGGCAAGAAATTTACGCTCATGATAGACCATAGTGGGCTCAAGTATTTGTTTGGAAAACCAAATTTGAATGCTAGGAAAGCAATATGGTTGGCCACACTCAACGAATTTGACTTTGAAATCAAGTACATAAAAGGTAAAGAAAACAAGGTTGCTGATGCTTTGAGCAGAAATATTCAAGTAAATCACTCAGCAGTTGTAAGTTCTTATACAACAAACCTGATATAAGGAGTCGAAAGTGCTAGGAAGAAAGATGAAAAATATCCAAAAGTGAAAGAAAATTTGCTGCAAAGTGGTGAGGATGAAGAATATCGCCTCACTAAGGACGACCTAATCAGGTTTAAAAATAGAATTTATGTGCCAAATAGCGTTGAAATAAAAATATTTCTAATGAAAGAGTTCCATTTTAAATCTTATTCAGGCCATCCAAGGTATTAAAAGACCTTATGACCATTAAAAAGTACTATTACTGAATGAATTTGAAGAAATAAGTGGATGATTTCAAGGAAAAATGCATAGAATTCCAACAGGTAAAGGCCGAGCGGAAGCATTTGACAAGATTGTTGTAGCCTATCCCCATTTCAGAATGGATGTGGGAGGTAATTTATATGGATTCATTATAGGATTGCCTAAAACATCTAAGAAGTATGGAGTCCATTAACTCCGCTAGTGACATAGCAAAAATCTTCATAAAGGAGATTATGAGGTTAAATGGCATCCCCAAGAACATTGTGTCAGACAAAGATGCTAGGTTCACTTCTAGTTTTTGGAAGGAACTGTTTACAGGATTGGTAACAAAATTGGAATTTAGTACAACCTATCATCCACAAATAGATGGGAAAATAGAGAGGACCAACAAAATCCTTGAGGACATGTTAAGGATGTATGTGATACATCAACCCAAGAAGTGGGAACAATATCTTCCACTTATGGAATTTACATACAACAATGGATACCAAGAATCCATAAAGATGAGCCCATTTGAGGCATTATATGGCAGTAGTTGCAACACTCCTGTTAGGTAGAGGGATCCAATCAATAAGGTCCATGTAGGACCTTATATGCTCAATGATATGGAACAACATTTTAAAATCATAAAACAAATTTTGAAAGTGGCATAGGATAGGTGGAAGAGTTATGCAGATCAACATATGGTGCACAAAGAGTTCCATGTTTGGGAACATGTTTACATGGGGATTAAACCCAAGAAGAGTTGCTTAAGGATTGGGACATGTGCCAAGTTGGCACCACAATATTGTGGGCCATTTGAAATCCTTGAGAGGATTGGACTAGTGGCATATAAGGTGGATTTACCTCCATCATTTTGAGTTCATGACGTTTTCCTTGTTTTTTTACCCAAACTATATGTACAAGATTCTAATCATGTGATTGGTTGGTTTGTGCTACAGGTGGAACCAAAAGGAGAGTTCTAGCCAGAGCCAATGTACATTCTAGACTAGAGGATTCTCATGCTTCAGAATCGAGCCATTGAGCAAGCCAAGGTGTAGTGGAAGCACTTTGGGCCAAAGGAGGCCACGTGGGAAATGGATGATGCTATGAAAGTTAATTATCCCGTATTATTTACTAAGTAAAGAAATTTTGTATACTTGTAAATACTGCATAAGAGCTATGTATATAAATCTCCATGAAACAACATGTGTTACATCATATTTATATTGTTGTATATGGGAAAATGAACAATGAGTGAAGTGTTCCCTCAAGGGGGAGGGGACTGTGATAGCCCCACCCATGGTCCTCTCATAAACTGCATTGTAAATATTTCTACAATATGTGAAATTAAAAAAAAAGGGGACTGAGTCAAAGGGACACATTCCAAAGCTGAGGAGGAGGATGGCTTGCTTGGGATGTTGTGGTTTCTTGTGCGAGAAACCTGAATTGCTTGGAAAACCATTAAAGGCTACTTGTTTCATGAATTTAATGAAATAGCTCTTGAAATTGAAGGAGCTTCAAATGAAAGTAAAATCCCATGTTGCTTGAGAAATAGTAACAAGAAAAGAGGACAATAGGTCCAGAAGAGAAACTACACATTGTAGGGAAGCAAGGATGAAGCAATAAATGAGAAAAAACAAGGAAAAATGTAGTAGGAGGGACCATTTGAAAGGAGTCTAGATGTAGATAGAGAAGGCACCCATTTGAGGATTTAATGAGGGCACTCAATGAAAAATGCATAAGAGAATAGAAGAGAAGAGAAGAGAAGGGGATTGGTTCTCTGGTTCCCTGGAGGCTCTGGGTTGGGATGGAATCTATGGAACCCTGTAACAACTTGGGTCCCTTGGAGGATATGGGTTGAGATAATAGACTCTAGAGCCCCGTAACAACTTGGGAAGAGGCCAACCTTGAAGAAACATCAAAGGAAAACTTGACTGAAGACCTCTGGTTACGACATTACTATTATAGTAGATTCTGGACTCCCTATAAGGGGGTGAAACATTGTGTGTGCAAACTTGGGGGTGAGGTAGAGTACCTCTAGTCTCCCTGTGTTGACAAAAGAAGTAGCAATCAATTGGTGGGATTGAGGAAGGAGGTCCTCTGGAGTCCTTGTTTTAGTTGGCAGTTGGTGATCGATTCCCTTAAGCAAGCACCCCCCTCGAATCTTGAATCTGGCTTGGGGGTGACAAGTGCAAGTAAGTGTGACTGCAACTGTCTATGGTTGGGTGGAAAGTCCTTGTCCTAGATTCAGTTTCCTTGCAAATTCAAAGGTGAGTATCTACTTATGCTTGATTATCTATTGATGAATCATGATGCTTTTTCGATTGTAATCGCTTTGGATTTTGGGACTACAATTGTGTTGTTAATGTTGAAAATGGAACAAGATGATGGAGCTTAGTGGAAAGAAGTCACCTTCACTAAGTGGGCCCGCAGGCTATTTTTGGCGCAAAGTCTATTTTTAGACATATGGATCATGGTCTATGAGTTGCAGTATGTTATTTGTGGATGATTGGTCATGTCGGTAAAAATATATGGGCTTCTATTTTTAGACATATGGGCAGGTTTCTATTTTTAGACTGTCAGGCTAAAAATAGAAAAGTCAAATATTATTGTCTCATAATAATATTTGGACTATAAACATTATCTTATCCTCTTGGAGCACTTCAGTTTGAGCTACAGATGTGGTACATGCAGCTGTCAGAAGGAAATACACTTTTCTTGTGGGTCAGTTGAACTATTGCATGGAGGACTTTAGTTAGAACTCATGTGGTTGAGTTTTGGTGGAGTTGATTGTGGAGTTGATGGAGTTGTGTTCAGTTTGACTTGGTTAAACTAGTTGTATTTAGTTTAACTGCAAATACACTAGTGATGAGTGATGTGAATTAATTGTTAAATTAATTCACTAATTATTAACTCATAAAGCAACTAAAGAATACATCAGTTAACTCAGTGCATGGACAGTTTAGTGGAGGCAGGTGTTAGTGGTTGAGATTGCTATCAGTTGTGACTATAGTTGTGCATGAGATTTTTCACATGCATGGATTGAGTTATGCCAATGAGGACTATGTGGTGTGGGCCAATACCAAGGTAATTGTAGCCTGTGATCACGTGATTTTCACTCAGGATTGCGCAGTGGAGGCAAGAAGACAGTGGAGGAGATTTGAGGCTTCAGATCTGAGTTAGTTTGTGTGTAACAGGTGGAGATAGTACGAGTACTTGTGAGGAGTATTGTACTATGTATTGTTACATGTTCTCAATCATTATAATATACAGATATTGTGGGGTTTTCAGCTGTATGCTTTTCCCGGGTTACATACTCTGTTAATGTGTGCATGCGATTGATGTTTAATTGTTTTTGATGCTGCAAAATTGATGATCAACGTAGAGGAAGTTATGTATTATGCATGTATTCTGCAATAGTGTGTAATCGGGATAATCTCTGTGAATAAGTGATTAATTATTCAAAATTTCTACATGGTATTGGAGCTGTTGATCATCAGATCTACTATTCAGGAAGTGTTTACATTTTATTTCTTCAAGTAGAGCCTATAATCGGGCCAGGTAGCCTCTGGATTCATCCTTCCTTTGGAAGGTGAGATATCTGGTAAAATCCCATACAGTCAATCTCTGTACAAGAAATACTTTGTTCTCACGAATTTTAGATCAAAGGCGGTTGAGTTTTGAGCTGGTGGAATTCGAATTTGCAGCAGTGTTTTCTTGGTGTCAAAGTTGAAATGTCTTTCAACGGATTGCGATTGGAGTATGCTCTTGAGGGCAGCTCGAATTATATTGCATGGAAAGACAGGATGGAGGCGGTGTTAGATGATAATGGGTTGAAGGAGTTCATAGAGGCTGAGATCCCAAAACCCACTGATGCTGCTGAAGCTGTGGCTTGGCAAAAGAAGACAACAAAGTGTCGAAGGATTCTGTTGGAGGGCATGAAGGATCACATTGTGTCTAGCCTGCATGGAAAGGCTTCTCCATACTTGATGTGGAAAGCATTGATAGACTTATTCCAAAGTAAGAGCGACCAGAGGAAGTTGGTGCTCAAGGATAAACTCAGAAACATTAAGTGTGAGAATGGAGACAGTATGCCCAAGTATCTCACGAAGTTCACCCAATGCCGAGATGAGCTGGGAAGTGTGGGGGTGACTGTCGATGATGAGGACTTGGTGAGCTTGGATCTCCTTGGTCTTCCGAAGAGTTGGCATTCCTATCAAGACTCTGTCAATGGTCGGGAGAAATTGCCAGGATGGGAGAGACTTTGGTCGGATCTTGTGCAAGAGGAGATCAGACGGAGCACCAGAGACAGTTCTTCATCCATGCATGATGAGGAGAACTGTGCCTTAGCGAGTAAGGTGAAGAAGGGGAAGGAGAAGGGTTCTCTTTCCGAATCCAGTTCTTCCAATAATGGGAAGAAGGTTGACAAATCGAAAGTGAGATGCTTTCGTTGTCATGAGTTGGGTCATTATGCTACTACTTGCCCAAAGAAGAAGTCCAAGAAGGGATTCGGGGAAGGATCTGAAGGTGAGGCATTTGCTTCACAGTTTGAGTTGGACTTCACACTCTTTGCATGCATGGTTTCATCCATGGTGGGAAGTGGTTGGTTTCTTGACAGTGGAGCTTCTTTCCACATGATCTGTGACAAGAGTTTGTTCAGTGCTTTTGAGGAGAAATATCTCCAGATACTCATAGCGATGGGTAATGATGAGAAGTATAATGTCTCAGGTGTAGGCCTGGTTATTTTTCAGAGGGAGCATGGAGCTCGCCTTACCTTGATCGATGTCAAGTATGTACCAGGACTGGAGAGAAACTTGGTGTCGATCGTGATGCTGGAAAACAGAGGCTATGATGTAGTCTTTAGTAAGGGAAAGGTTTTCCTTAGACACATCATCACTAGACAGGTGAAGCAGATTGGTTCACGGGTCAAGAACCTGTATGCTCTTGAGGTTCAAGATGCATGCAAAGCCTTGAGCAGCGAGGCAACTGATGGAGACTTGGTGGTTGAGAGGGAGCGTATATTACCTCTCAACATGCAGAGCCAGAAGAAGTCTCAGACGATTGTGGAGGAGCCACGATTGGTGCAATGGCTTCAGGAGGTTGTGGAGCAGCCAGGAGCAACCACAACAAGGGAAGCTGAGAGGAGATCGAGTAGAGACATCTACTCATGCAGAGACCTCCAGTAGGGGGGAAATTCGAGTTAGGTGGGCTGAGGGATCACATGAAGCCATACCTCTAGGTAGGAGGTGGGGCGATATAGAGTGATCGTCCCAAGGAGAAGGGCAGGATCCTTGAGGTACCCAACCTCTTGGATGAGACCTTGCTACAAGAGCCCCGATGTGGAGTAGCAGGAACTGACTGATTGGGTAGAGACAGATGCAGATGGAGCGGCAGAGAGAGAGATAGTGTAGGGAATCCCAAGACAATGCATAGCTAGCAGGCTGCAACAATGCGAGAGGCACAAGTGTTTTGCACAGTGCTAGGTGGCACAGAGAGGTGTGCAATGGTGCAAGATGCATGGAGATGTTGCAGTAGCGCAGATGTCAGAGAGGGAACACTTGTCAGCAACAGGTAGAGCTTCAGCATCAGAGTATGTTCCTAGCCCAACAGAGTGGTCAGTTGGGAGTGTTTTTGTTCCAAGTGTTGTTAGAGCAAGTGGACCGAGCAAATGTGTTGCATGCAGAACATTCCAGAGTTGCAGGATAGGGGTTGCAGATAATCCATATCTTGTTGAGAGGGAGTGTTGAAAATGCAACAAGATGATGGAGCTTAGTGGAAAGAAGTCGCCTTCACTAAGTGGGCCCGCAGGCTATTTTTGGCGCAAAGTCTATTTTTAGACTATGTCTATTTTTAGACATATGGATCATGGTATATGAGTTGCAGTATGTTATTTGTGGATGATTGGTCATGTCGGTAAAAATAGATGGACTTCTATTTTTAGACATATGGACAAGTTTCTATTTTTAGACTGCCAGGCTAAAAATAGAGAAGTCAAATATTATTGTCTCATAATAATATTTGGACTATAAACATTAGCTTATCCTCTTGGAGCACTTTAGTTTGAGCTACAGATGTGGCACATGCAGCTGTTAGAAGGAATACACTTTTCTTGTGGTTTAGTTGAGCTATTGCATGGAGGACTTCAGTTAGAACTCATGTGGTTGAGTTTTGGTCAAGTTGATTGTGGAGTTGATGGAGTTGTGTTCAGTTTGACTTGGTTAAACTAGTTGTATTTAGTTTAACTGCAAATACACTAGTGATGAGTGATGTGAATTAATTGTTAAATTAATTCACTAGTTATTAACTCATAAAGAAACTAAAGAATACATCAGTTAACTCAGTGCATGGAGAGTTCAGTGGAGACAGGTGTTAGAGGTTGAGATTGCTATCAGTTGTGACTATAGTTGTGCATGAGATTTTGCACATGCATGGATTGAGTTATGCCAATGAGGGCTGCACAGTGTGGGCCAATACCAAGGTAATTGTAGCCTGTGCTCATGTGATTTTCACTTGGGATTGCGTAGTGGAGGCAGGCAGACAACGGAGGAGATTTGAGGAGTGGTATCGGAGCAGAGTTGATCATCAGATCTATTATTCAGAAAGTGTTTACATTTTATTTCTTCAGGCAGAGTCTGTAATCGGGACAGGTAGCATCTAGATTCATCCTTCTTTTGGAAGGTGAAATATCCAGTAAAAGCCCATACAGTTAATCTCTGTACGAGAAATACTTTGTTCTCACGAATTTTAGATCAGAAGCGGTTGAGTTTTGAGCTAGTGGAATTCGAATTTGCAGCAGTGTTTTCTTGGTGTCAAAGTTGAAATGTCTTTCAATGGTTTGCGATTGGAGTATGCTCTTGAGGGCAACTCGAATTATATTGCATGGAAAGACAGGATGGAGGCGG
The DNA here is from genome assembly GCA_031772625.1 of Pinus tabuliformis. Lineage (NCBI taxonomy): Eukaryota > Viridiplantae > Streptophyta > Pinopsida > Pinales > Pinaceae > Pinus > Pinus tabuliformis. Next base: position 791,409,502 of record CM062819.1, on the reverse strand, counting down.
TGTTAGATGACAATGGGCTGAAGGAGTTCATAGAGGCTGAGGTCCCAAAGCCTACTGATGCTGCTCACATTGAGGTTTGGCAAAAGAAGACAACAAAGTGTCGAAGGATTCTGTTGGAGGGTGGGAAGGATCACATTGTGTCCAGCCTGCATGGAAAGGCTTCTCCATACTTGATGTGGAAAGCATTGATAGATTTATTCCAAAGCAAGAGCGACCAAAGGAAGTTGGCGCTCAAGGATAAACTCAGAAACATTAAGTGTGAGAATGGAGACAGTATGCCCAAGTATCTCACGAGGTTCACCCAATGCCGGGATGAGCTGGGAAGTGTGGGGGTGACTGTTGAGGATGAGGAATTGGTGAGCTTGGCTCTCCTTGGTCTTCTAAAGAGTTGGCATTCCTATCAGGACTCTGTCAATGGTTGGGAGAAATTGCCAGGATGGGAGAGACTTTGGTCAGATCTTGTGCAAGAGGAGATCAGACAGAATACCAGGGACGGATCTTCATCAAAGGAATCTGATGAAGAAAATTGTGCTTTGGCTGTCAAAGCAAAGAAGGGGAAGGAGAAGGGTTCTATTTCCGAATCCAGTTCTTCCAATGATGGGAAGAAGGTTGAGAAATCGAAAGTGCGATGCTTTCGTTGTCATGAGGTGGTCCATTATGCTGCAAATTGTCCACGAAGGAAATCCAAGAAGGGATCCGGGGAAGGATCTGAAGGTGAGGCACTTGCTTCAAAGTTTGAGTTGGATTTCACAATCTTTGCATGCATGGTTTCATCCATGGTGGGAAGTGGTTGGTTTCTTGATAGTGGAGCTTCTTTTTACATGACCGGTGACAAGAGTTTGTTCAATACTTTGGAGGAGAAAGATCTCCAGATACTCATAGCGATGGGTAATGATGAGAAGTATAATGTCTCAGGTGTAGGCACGATTATTTTCAGAGGGAGCATGGAGCTCGCCTTACCTTGACCGATGTCAAGTATGTACCAAGACTAAAGAGAAACTTGGTGTCGATCACGATGCTGGAAGACAGAGGCTGTGATGTAGTCTTTAGTAAGGGAAAGGTTTTCCTTAGACACATCATCACTAGATAGGTGAAGCAGATTGGTTCACGGGTCAAGAACCTGTATGATCTTGAGGTTCAAGATGCATGCAAAGCCTTGAGCAGTGAGGAAACTGATGGAGACTTGGTGGTTGAGAGGGAGTGTATATTACCTCTCAACATGCAGAGCCAGAAGAAGTCTCAGACGATTGTGGAGGAGCCACGATTGGTGCAGTAGCTTCAGGAGGTTGTGGAGCAGCCACAACAAGGGAAGTTGAGAGGAGATCGAGTAGAGACATCTACTCATGCAGAGACCTACAGTAGGGGGAAACTTCGAGCCAGGTGGGTTGAGGGATCACATGCAACCATACCTCCAGGTAGGAGGTGGGGCGATATAGAGTGATCGTCCCAAGGAGGAGGGGCAGGATCCTTGAGGTACCCAACCTCTTGGATGAGACCTTGCTACGGGAGCCCTGATGTGGAGTAGCAGGAACTGATTGATTTGGTAGAGACAGATGCGTATGGAGTGGTAGAGAGAGCGACAATGTAAGGAATCCCAGGACAACGCATAGTTAGCAGGCTGCAGCAATGCGAGAGGTACAAGTGTTTTTCACAGTGCTAGGTGGCACAGAGAAATGTGCAATGGTGCGAGATGCATGGAGATGTTGCAGTGGCGCAGATGTCAGAGAGGGAGCACTTGTCAGCAGCATGTAGAGCTTCAGCATCAGAGTATGTTCCTAGACCAATGGAGTGGTCAGTTAAGAGTGTTTTTGTTCCAAGTGTTGTTGGAGCAAGCGGATCGGGCAAATGTGTTGCATGCAAAACATTCCAGAGTTGCAGGATAGGGGTTGCAGCTAATCCATATCTTGTTAAGAGGGAGTGTTGAAAATGCAACAAGATGAGGGAGCTTAGTGAAAAGAATTCGCCTTCACTAAGTGGGCTCGCAAGTTATTTTTGGCGCAAAGTCTATTTTTAGACTATGTCTATTTTTAGACATATGGATCATGGTCTATGAGTTGCATGATTCTATTTGTGGATGATTGGTCATGTTGGTAAAAATAGATGGACTTCTATTTTTAGACATATGGGCGGTTTCTATTTTTAGACTGCCAGGCTAAAAATAGAACAGTCGAATATTATTAGCTCATAATAATATTTGGACTATAAACATTATCTTATCCTCTTGGAGCACTTCAGTTTGAGCTACAGATGTGGCACATGCAGCTGTCAGAAGGAAATACGTTTTTCTTATGAGTCAGTTGAGCTATTGTATGATGGACTTCAGTTAGAACTCAAGTGATTGAGTTTGGTGGAGTTGATTGAGGAGTTGATGGAGTTGTGTTCAGTTTGAATTGGTTGAACTAGTTGTATTTAGTCTAACTGCAGAATACACTAGTGATGAGTGATGTGAATTAATTATTAATTAATTCACTAATTATTAACTCATAAATTAACTAAAGAATACATCAGTTAACTCAGTGCATGGACAGTTCAGTGGAGACAGGTGTTAGAGGTGAGTGAAAGGGAAAGACAATTGTCAGTTGTGACTATAGTTGTGCATGATATTTTCACAATCAATGGATTGAGTATTGCCAATGAGGATTGTGTGGTTCAGCCAAGTAAAATACAAGTTTGGATCAACCATTCTCATCTATTCTCATGCAGGATTGCGCAGTGGAGACAGGCAAGCAGCAGAGGAGATTTGAACCTGTGATTGATTCAGATCTGAGCTAGTTTGTGTGTAACAGGTGTGTTAGCGCTTGAAATTTCACCTAAGGCTGAGAAAGGTAAACTCCAAGGCAACATCAAACCACCTAGCCTCGTAGCTAGCCCTACGGGGCAGGAGAGGGCTCTCTCCGGTCTATCTTGGTAGAGATCTTCAACGGGCGAGATAACCAATAAAGAACACTGATTTTAGGCTAGTAAACTGATAAAAGGTTTGATTTGAGATTTTTAGGATTTTGGAGGAAAATCGGGAAAAGGCAATTTTGGGTGCGGGGATTGGACACAGTTTTTGCAGGGGGTTCTTTGGGGCAAGGTAGGAGACTGTATTGATGCCTTTGAATTAAGTGAATGGATAGGAATGACCGGTGAGGAGCTAAAGAGAGCAAGAAACCTTCAAGAGTTCTCTTTAGACAGATGAAAACATAAATATTAAGCAAACTTAAAAGCAGAGCATGACAATCATGAATTCTACTTTAACACTTCATTTGCCTAATTTGCAGAAAAAAAAGTAAGAAGATGATTCACATAACAAACTTACAAGTACTAAGAGAAACACACCATCAATACATGTAACCACAGGAATCCCAAAAAGGACTGCAAAACCCTGGTCTTTCTTCCTTTTCCAAAATTGCAGAGATACAATGAGTAATACAATAGAGCTTTCTCCCTCAAGAGTCCAACCATGAAAATGACCAAGAAAGTACATAATATAGGAAATCTAACATCTTTCCTTGCCTCTAGGGGTCAAGCTCACTATCCTTGGAGCTGTTTCAACCAATTCTAAATTGAGCACTGAAAACTACGCAGTCAAAACAACTTGCCTCTATAAGCTAGGAAACCAATTCATTCATTAAATTTTTGCCTATCTCATGAATGAATCTTCTAGAAGAGATAAATAAGTGTCAAAATATCATAAAATTACATCATTTACAACAAGGAAGATCAAAATCTACTCCAAAAAGTCAAATCCAGTCAAAACTGCGTTTTGCTGAGCTGTAGGTGAATTTCTGTGAAAACTGCCCAACACGTCGTGCCCTGATCCTGAACGCGTCGCGCGCCTTTGGAGCTGCTTTTGAGGCACTTACAGGTGTCCAAATGAGGCAAAAGTGGGATTTTTGGAAAGGTCTGGATGTCTACTTTCCAACCCAAGTGGAATTTATGAATTTGGTGGCCATTTGCCCCTCCACAATTGCAATCTCCCAAGACTGCTTCCTGTGTGTCAAAAAGGTGGCAGAAAGTCATTTTTTGCTTGTTTTTTGACTTTCTGGAGGCCCAAAACTTGGTGAAATTTCTTGGCAATTGCTGAGAAAGTGTATTTTTGCATGAAAAATCCAAAAATGCTGAGTTTTCCTGAAAAGGAGTTGCCCATCGAAAGGGTCGCGCGCGGCGCGCGACGTGTTGGTGAGGAAAACCTGTTTTTAGCCCAAAAAATTCACAAGTGACCAAATTTTCTCCAAATTTCTTGAAATTTGGGCTGGGAGTCCCCAATCAAGTACCATGCTCAGTCAAAGAGGCTTTGGCCAAAATTTGGAGTGGATCGGGCCTTTTCCGTTGTTTTAGTGCCTTGGCCAACCTCCTTGGATCTGGCGATTGTATTTTTGACATTTCTCTAAAACCATGACACCTGTGCAAAAAGTGAAGGAGGTTTTTCTTCTTTGGCATGTTGTGGACAAAAACCTCTCTCAGTTTTCCAAAATTCATCTTTGATTTCTCTGAAACATCTTTTGAGTGAAACTTATCCCGATGTGTGAAACAAGGAATTTTGTCGAAATGAAGCGAAATGAAGGGGATAAGGGGCTTCTAAATTCTTGGGGAAATTTTTGGAAGTAGGGAGGGATGTTAGGAAGCAGGGGAAAGTGGAATCTCAGAGATTGAGCGAGGGGAAGGGGTCCAAAAGGGCAAAACACAGGCCAAACCTAGAAAATTGCCAAGTTGTAGCTAGAAACTAGGGTTTGTGCAAAAATGAGGAATTTGGGGGATCTCAGTGATGGAAAGTGTTTGATAAGGTACATGAAGGATAGGGGAAGGTGTATGAACATCTGGATACAAGTTTTACTAATAATTTGACCATTCAAGAGAAATTAGCTTTCAAAACCCTAGGAGAGGGAAATGACCTTGCCTAGGTGCAACTAAAGCATGAACAAAGTGTAAAATGACTCATTAGACACTGACATGATAATGACAACCCTATGAATGATGATAAACTCAGCTAAATGGTGACATGGACCAACATTTGGACAACTTTAGAAGGAGTGAAAGCAAACCCTAGACCTAATGCCTAGTGACCAAATTTTGCTTGAAAACTCACTGAAATGACAAAATTTGACCTTGACACTTCAAAATCACTTTGTAAGAGCACGTTTGATCACTGGAGGAAGGCTGGAAAGACTGACACTAACATTGGCTCCAATGGGGATGGTAGCTCCTTGGAGGTGCCAAGAACCGCAGATCTCTGTAAGAGCTAGACAGTGCCTTCATCCATTGGGCGATGGAGTCATTATTTCGGCAAACGACACAAGACTTTGACTCATTTATTGACTGAAACCTGACTCAAGCTGACACAATTATGAAACCAACATGACTGAAAACTGACTCATAAATGACTCATGACTGACTTAACGAAAACAAGAACTTACAAAGCTTATTGAAGGGCAGCAGTCCATCAAGATCTGAAATCATGATGACAACCACCTGTGTTTCTTACAAGACAATATACCATCAAACTATATCAAAATGCCAATGCAACCAATCAAGCAGATGCCTTCTTGATTGATTCTTCTTATCAGATCTTCTGGTCAACAATGAATACTGGTAACTGGGCATCCAAAAGTATAGTCGACCATATTCTGCTTCATCACTGAATATTGCAATAATCACATTCACTGCTGACTGCAATAGATCTGCCATTGGATCCTGAAAAACATGAAATCTTGCCATTGCCACCTCCTGCTGAAAGAGCAAGGTATCCTTTGTTACAATTTTTGATCTGCCTTCATCATGTGCTTCGATAAAAGTATGCTCATGGGCTTCAAAAAACTCCGAACAAATGGATGAGCAGATCTCTTCTTGGAAAAACATTTCAGCACATGAAACATATGAAGAGGAATCTGAATGGAAATCCTGAATGTTTTGTTCTTCTGTGGTGTGAATGTGCTGTAGGTCATTTGTATATGATATGACAGCCGGATTATCATCTTTGTGAAGGAAAACATTATCTGTTTGCTGATCTACAAGACAGTCATCTTTTTCAACAGAGGAAGAAGTTTTCCCAACACTTTCCTGACTATGTGTGCACTGCAAATCTGCTGTAGCTTGGGCTGTAACAAGACCTTTCAAGAGCTGATCTATCTCCTCTTCAGACAAAGGAGACAATGCCTTTTGTTTTCTTCTGCTTAAACAGTAATTATCTTCATATGATAGAGCACTCAAACTATCATTTATTACTGAGTTATTGAAAGGAGATTCATCACTTACTTGTACTAAGATCTCACCTTGCTGTTCATGAACATCTGAATCCAAAACTCTGTCTATGATCTCAACAGTAGAGCTCTCTTTGATGGGCTTCAGCACAAGATATTCCTGGTCATCATAATCTAAATGTTGTTCTGAAGTAGTTGTCCTAACATTATCACATTCTGCAATCTGGTCTTCTTCTGTGGGCAGATCTGAAATGTCATTCTCCCTTTCATCATTTTCAGCCATATTATCTTCAACCTGCTGATCTTGATTCTGCTGCAAAATGTCTTGATCATCTTGATGGGAATTCTCTAAGTTTTCTTTATGCTGCTGAAATGGATTCTCATACAGAGCCTCCATAATCTCAACGTCCATAAAATTATCATCTTCATAATATTTCTCAAGGCTTTCAATAAAAGTAGAAGCATGTTTGCAACAATCATGAACCAAATTTAATGATGGATAAGATGCTTGATATCTTTCAATGAACAAGGCATGAAAATCCTTTAAACAATAAATACAAGCAGGCAGAAAACTTTCATACCATGATTCGGCTTTACCTTCCAGAGTGGCCAGGAATATCTTCATCAAGCAATCTTCAGGAAAATCAACCTTCAACTTGCGAATATGCATATGAAATCTAACTAGATGTAAAGCAGCATCCTTCTTACCATCATCTTTAAATGTAGGCAGATTCCTTGACCAATCTACCTTCGGAATTTTATTCGGAAAACCTGGAATGTGATCTCGGCTCATGGGAGCATATCTTCTTGTGATTCGGTCCATCTTGAAAATCTCACAGCTACTGATCTCTCTGCAGTGAAGTCACCATGAAGCATTGATCTCTGGAGTTTTCAGTGAAGGAGTCGCCAGTGAATGATTTCAGCCTGTGAAAACTCTCAACTAATCATCCAAAAGTTCAGAGTTTACAAATGAACTGGGGTAAAATGCAATCGAAGTGGCCGTATTCACAAGCTCACGGAGATTGACTGAAGCAGCGTTTATCTACTTCCGCTTATGCAAAGCAAAAGCGTTTCGAAGGCTACCTGGCATAACTTCAGGCTCCGTCTAAGACTTATGAAACAAACACATCAATCCACAAACAAGTTTGTTCTCCCCAGTATGGTCGCCAATATGTTAGCGCTTGAAATTTCACCTCAGGCTGAGAAAGGTAAACTCCAAGGCAACATCAAACCACTTAGCCTCGTAGCTAGCCCTACGGGGCAGGAGAGGGCTCTCTCTGGTCTATCTCGGTAGAGATCTTCAACGGGCGAGCTAACCAATAAATAACACTGATTTTAGGCTAGTAAATTGATAAAAGGTTTGATTTGAGATTTTTAGGATTTTGGTGGAAAATCGGGAAAAGGCAATTTTGGGTGCGGGGATTGGACACAGTTTTTGCAGGGGGTTCTTTAGGGCAAGGTAGGAGACTGTATTGATGCCTTTGAATTAAGTGAATGGATAGGAATGACCGGTGAGGAGCTAAAGAGAGCAAGAAACCTTCAAGAGTTCTCTTTAGACAGAGGAAAACATAAATATTAAGCAAACTTAAAAGCAGAGCATGACAATCATGAATTCTACTTTAACACTTCATTTGCCTAATTTGCAGAAAGAAAAGTAAGAAGATGATTCACATAACAAACTTACAAGTACTAAGAGAAACACACCATCAATACATGTAACCACAGGAATCCCAAAAAGGACTGCAAAACCCTGGTCTTTCTTCCTTTGCCAAAATTGCAGAGATACAATGAGTAATACAATAGAGCTTTCTCCCTCAAGAGTCCAACCATGAAAATGACCAAGAAAGTACATAATATAGGCAATCTAACATCTTTCCTTGCCTCTAGGGGTCAAGCTCACTATCCTAGGAGCCGTTTCAACCAATTCTAAACTGAGCACTGAAAACTAGGCAGTCAAAACAACTTGCCTCTATAAGCTAGGAAACCAATTCATTCATTAAATTTTTGCCTATCTCATGAATGAATCTTCTAGAAGAGATAAATAAGTGTCAAAATATCATAAAATTACATCATTTACAACAAGGAAGATCAAAATCTACTCCAAAAAGTCAAATCCAGTCAAAACTGTGTTTTGCTGAGCTGTAGGTGAATTTCTGTGAAAACTGCCCGACACGTCGCGCCCTGATCCTGAACGCGTCGCGCGCCTTTGGAGCTGATTTTGAGGCACTTCCAGGTGTCCAAATGAGGCAAAAGTGGGCTTGTTGGAAAGGTATGGATGTCGACTTTCCAACCCATGTGGAATTTATAAATTTGGTGGCCATTTGCCCCTCCAAAATTGCAATCTCCCAAGACTGCTTCCTGTGTGTCAAAAAGGTGGCAGAAAGTCATTTTTTGCTTGTTTTTTGACTTTCTGGAGGCCCAAAACTTGGTGAAATTTCTTGGCAATTGTTGAGAAAGTGTATTTTTGCATGAAAAATCCAAAAATTCTGATTTTTCCTGAAAAGGAGTTGCCCATCGAAAGGGTCACGCGCGGCGCGCGACGTGTTGGTGAGGAAAACCTGTTTTTAGCCCAAAAAATTCACAAGTGACCAAATTTTCTCCAAATTTCTTGAAATTTGGGCTGGGAGTCCCCAATCAAGTACCATGCTTAGTCAAAGAGGCTTTGGCCAAAATTTGGAGTGGATCGGGCCTTTTTCGTCGTTTTAGTGCCTTGGCCAACCTCCTTGGATCTAGCGATTGTATTTTTGACATTTCTCTAAAACCATGACAGCTGTGCAAAAAGTGAAGGATGTTTTTCTTCTTTGGCATCTTGTGGACAAAAACCTCTATCATTTTTCCAAAATTCATCTTTGATTTCTCTGAAACAGCTTTTGATTGAAACTTATCCCGATGTGTGAAACAAGGAATTTTGTCGAAATGAAGCGAAATGAAGGGGATAAGGGGCTTCTAAATTCTTGGGGAAATTTTTGGAAGTAGGGAGGGATGTTAGGAAGCAGGGGAAAGTGGAATCTCAGAGATTGGGCGAGGGGAAGGGGTCCAAAAGGGAAAAACACAGGCCAAACCTAGAAAATTGCCAGGTTGTAGCTAGAAACTAGGGTTTGTGCAAAAATGAGGAATTTGGGGGATCTCAGTGATGGAAAGTGTTTGATAAGATACATGAAGGATAGGGGAAGGTGTATGAACATCTGGATACAAGTTTTACTAATGATTTGACCATTCAAGAGAAATTAGCTTTCAAAACCCTAGGAGAGGGAAATGACCTTGCCTAGGTGCAACTGAAGCATGAACAAGGTGTAAAATGACTCATTAGACACTGACATGATAATGAAAACCCTATGAATGATGATAAACTCAGCTGAATGGTGACATGGACCAACATTTGGACAACTTTAGAAGGAGTGAAAGCAAACCCTAGACCTAATGCCTAGTGACCAAATTTTGCTTGAAAACTCACTGAAATGACAAAATTTGACCTTGAAACTTCAAAATCACTTTGTAAGAGCACGTTTGATCACTGGAGGAAGGCTGGAAAGACTGACACTAACATTGGCTCCAATGGGGATGGTAGCTCCTTGGAAGTGCCAAGAACCGCAGATCTCTGTAAGAGCTAGACAGTGCCTTCATCCATTGGGCGATGGAGTCATTATTTCGGAAAATGACACAAGACTTCGACTCATTTATTGACTGAAACCTGACTCAATCTGACACAATTATGAAACCAACATGACTGAAAATTGATTCATAAATGACTCATGACTGACTTATCGAAAACAAGAACTTACAAAGCTTATTGAAGGGCAGTAGTCCATCAAGATCTAAAATCATGATGACAACCACCTATGTTTCTTACAAGACAATATACCATCAAACTATATCAAAATGCCAATGCAACCAATCAAGCAGATGCCTTCTTGATTGATTCTTCTTATCAGATCTTCTGGTCAACAATGAATACTGGTAACTGGGCATCCAAAAATATAGTCAACCATATTCTGCTTCATCACTGAATATTGCAATAATCACCTTCATTGCTGACTGCAATAGATCTGCCATTGGATCCTGAAAAACATGAAATCTTGCCATTTCCACCTCCTGCTGAAAGAACAAGGTATCCTTTGTTACAATTTCTGATCTGCCTTCATCATGTGCTTTGATAAAAGTATGCTCATGGGCTTCAAAAAACTCCGAACAAATGGATGAGAAGATCTCTTCTTGGAAAAACATTTCAGCACATGAAACATATGAAGAGGAATCTGAATGGAAATCCTGAATGTTTTGTTCTTCTGTGGTGTGAATGTGCTGTAGGTCATTTGTATATGATATGACAGCCGGATTATCATCTTTGTGAAGGAAAACATTATCTGTTTGCTGATCTACAAGACAGTCATCTTTTTCAACATAGGAATAAGTTTTCCCAACACTTTCCCTGACTATGTGTGCACTGCAAATCTGCTGTAGCTTGGGCTGTAACAAGACCTTTCAAGAGCTGATCTATCTCCTCTTCAGACAAAGGAGACAATGCCTTTTGTTTTCTTCTGCTTAAACAGTAATTATCTTCATATGATAGAGCACTCAAACTATCATTTATTACTGAGTTATTGAAAGGAGATTCATCACTTACTTGTACTAAGATCTCACCTTGCTGTTCATGAACATCTGAATCCAAAACTCTGTCTATGATCTCAACAGTAGAGCTCTCTTTGATGGGCTTCAGCACAAGATATTCCTGGTCATCATAATCTAAATGTTGTTCTGAAGTAGTTGTCCTAACATTATCACATTGCAATCTGGTCTTCTTCTGTGGGCAGATCTGAAATGTCATTCTCCCTTTCATCATTTTCAGCCATATTATCTTCAACCTGCTGATCTTGATTCTGCTACAAAATGTCCTGATCATCTTGATGGGAATTCTCTAAGTTTTCTTTATGCTGCTGAAATGGATTCTCATACAGAGCCTCCATAATCTCAACGTCCATAAAATTATCATCTTCATAATATTTCTCAAGGCTTTCAATAAAAGTAGAAGCATGTTTGCAACAGTCATGAACCAAATTTAATGATGGATAAGATGCTTGATATCTTTCAATGAATAAGGCATGAAAATCCTTTAAACAATAAATACAAGCAGGCGGAAAACTTTCATACCATGATTCGGCTTTACCTTTCAGAGTGGCCAGGAATATCTTCATCAAGCAATCCTCAGAAAAATCAACCTTCAACTTGCGAATATGCATATGAAATCTAACTAGATGTAAAGCAGCATCCTTCTTACCATCATTATTAAATGTAGGTAGATTCCTTGACCAATCTACCTTCGGAATTTTATTCGGAAAACCTGGAATGTGATCTCGGCTCATGGGAGCATATCTTCTTGTGATTCGGTCCATCTTGAAAATCTCACAGCTACTGATCTCTCTGCAGTGAAGTCACCATGAAGCATTGATCTCTGGAGTTTTCAGTGAAGGAGTCGCCAGTGAATGATTTCAGCCTGTGAAAACTCTCAACTAATCATCCAAAAGTTCATAGTTTACAAATGAACTGGGGTAAAATGCAATCGAAGTGGCCATATTCACAAGCTCACGGAGATTGACTGAAGCAGCGTTTATCTACTTCCGCTTATGCAAAGCAAAAGCGTTTCGAAGGCTACCTGGCATAAGTTTAGGCTCCGTCTAAGACTTATGAAACAAACACATCAATCCACAAACAAGTTTGTTCTCCCCAGTATGGTCGCCAATATGTTAGCGCTTGAAATTTCACCTCAGGCTGAGAAAGGTAAACTCCAAGGCAACATCAAACCACTTAGCCTCGTAGCTAGTCCTACGGGGCAGGAGACGGCTCTCTCCGGTCTATCTCAGTAGATATCTTCAACGGGCAAGATAACCAATAAAGAACACTGATTTTAGGCTAGTAAACTGATAAAAGGTTTGATTTGAGATTTTTAGGATTTTGGTGGAAAATCGGGAAAAGGCAATTTTGGGTGCGGGGATTGGACACAGTTTTTGCAGGGGGTTCTTTGGGGCAAGGTAGGAGACTGTATTGATGCCTTTGAATTAAGTGAATGGATAGGAATGACCGGTGAGGAGCTAAAGAGAGCAAGAAACCTTCAATATTTCTCTTTAGACAGATGAAAACATAAATATTAAGCAAACTTAAAAGCAGAGCATGACAATCATGAATTCTACTTTAACACTTCATTTGCCTAATTTGCAGAAAGAAAAGTAAGAATATGATTCACATAACAAACTTACAAGTACTAAGAGAAACACACCATCAATACATGTAACCACAGGAATCCCAAAAAGGACTGCAAAACCCTGGTCTTTCTTCCTTTGCCAAAATTGCAGAGATACAATGAGTAATACAATAGAGCTTTCTCCCTCAAGAGTCCAACCATGAAAATGACCAAGAGAGTACATAATATAGGAAATCTAACATCTTTCCTTGCCTCTAGTGGTCGAGCTCACTATCCTAGGAGCTGTTTCAACCAATTCTAAACTGAGCACTGAAAACTAGGCAGTCAAAACAACTTGCCTCTATAAGCTAGGAAACCAATTCATTCATTAAATTTTTGCCTATCTCATGAATGAATCTTCTAGAAGAGATAAATAAGTGTCAAAATATCATAAAATTACATCATTTACAACAAGGAAGATCAAAATCTACTCTAAAAAGTCAAATCCAGTCAAAACTGCATTTTGCTGAGCTGTAGGCGAATTTTTGTGAAAACTGCCCAACACGTCGCGCGCTTTTGGAGCTGCTTTTGAGGCACTTCCAGGTGTCCAAATGAGGCAAAAGTGGTCTTGTTGGAAAGGTCTAGATGTCTACTTTTCAAACCAAGTGGAATTTCTGAATTTGGTGACCATTTTCCCCTCCAAAATTGCAATCTCCCAAGACTGCTTCCTATGTGTCAAAAAGGTGGCAGAAAGTCATTTTTTGCTTGTTTTTTGACTTTCTGGAGGCCCAAAACTTGGTGAAATTTCTTGGAAATTGCTGAGAAAGTGTATTTTTGCATGAAAAATCCAAAAATTCTGAGTTTTCCTAAAAAGGAGTTGCCCATCGAAAGGGTCGCGCGCGGCGCGCGACGTGTTGGTGAGGAAAACCTGTTTTTAGCCCAAAAAATTCACAAGTGACCAAATTTTCTCCAAATTTCTTGAAATTTGGGCTGGAAGTCCCCAATCAAGTACCATGCTCAGTCAAAGAGGCTTTGGCCAAAATTTGGAGTGGATCGGGCCTTTTCCGTTGTTTTAGTGCCTTGGCCAACCTCCTTGGATCTGGCGATTGTATTTTTGACATTTCTCTAAAACCATGACACTTGTGCAAAAAGTGAATGAGGTTTTTCTTCTTTGGCATGTTGTGGACAAAAACCTCTCTCAGTTTTCCAAAATTCATCTTTGATTTCTCTGAAACATCTTTTGAGTGAAACTTATCCCGATGTGTGAAACAAGGAATTTTGTCGAAATGAAGCGAAATGAAGGGGATAAGGGGCTTCTAAATTCTTGGGGAAATTTTTGGAAGTAGGGAGGGATGTTAAGAAGCAGGGGAAAGTGGAATATCAGAGATTGAGCGAGGGGAAGGGGTCCAAAAGGGCAAAACACAGGCCAAACCTAGAAAATTGCCACGTTGTAGCTAGAAACTAGGGTTTGTGCAAAAATGAGGAATTTGGGGGATCTCAGTGATGGAAAGTGTTTGATAAGGTACATGAAGGATAGGGGAAGGTGTATGAACATCTGAATACAAGTTTTACTAATGATTTTACCATTCAAGAGAAATTAGCTTTCAAAACCCTAGGAGAGGGAAATGACCTTGCCTAGGTGCAACTGAAGCATGAACAAGGTGTAAAATGACTCATTAGACACTGACATGATAATGACAACCCTATGAATGATGATAAAATCAGTTGAATGGTGACATGGACCAACATTTGGACAACTTTAGAAGGAGTGAAAGCAAACCCTAGACCTAATGCCTAGTGACCAAATTTTGCTTGAAAACTCACTGAAATGACAAAATTTGACCTTGACACTTCAAAATCACTTTGTAAGAGCACGTTTGATCACTGGAGGAAGGCTGGAAAGACTGACACTAACAAGGTGGAGATAGTACTGAGTACTTGTGAGAAGTATTGTACTATGTATTGTTACATGTTCTCAATCATTATAATATACAAATAGTTGGGGGTTTTTAGCTGTATGCTTTCCCCGTGATATACTGTGTTGATATGTGTGATTGATGATTCAATGTGCGCATGCGATTGTTTCTGAATATTGAAAATTGATGATTAATAGTAGAGGGGGTTATGTATTATGCATGCATTCCGCAATAGTGTATAATATGGATAATCTCTGAGAATAAGTGTTATATTATTCAAAATTTCTACACATGATGGCCTCCATCTTGGAAGGACCTATCTTCAATTCTTCTCCACCAATCACATATGTCAAATACACCAAGGACTGCTGCACAAACTCGCACTTCTTGAGATTTTCTAGCAGCTGGTGCTTCTTCAATGTTTCCAGCACCTGCGTCAAATGTGAAATATGCTCCTCCCAGGTAGCACTATATACCAGTATATCATCCAAATAGACAATAACAAATGAATCTATAAAAGGGCGCAATACATCATTCATTAATCTCATAAATGTAGCTGGTGCATTACATATGCCAAATGGCATAACTAACCACTCATACAAACCTTGCCTGGTTTTGAAGGAAGTCTTCCATGTATCTTCTTCTTTGACTCAAACCTGGTGATATCCAGACTTCAAGTCTAGCTTGGTGAAATACTTTTCTTGCTGCAACTGATCTAGCAGATCGTTTATCTTGGGCAGGGGGTATTTGTTCTTGAGCATTATTTTATTCAACACCCTGTAATCTATACACATCCACCAAGTCCCATCCTTCTTTGGCACAAGGATGATAGGTGACCCACATGGTGATGTGCTCGGTCGAATGACACCCTGTTCCAGCAGCTGCTGCAACTGTTTCTTCACCTCACTTGCTTCTATAACAAACTTCCTGTGCAACACAATATCTGGCAATGGGGAGTATGGAAATAGCTAGATCTCATGCTCCACTTCTCTCTTAGGGGTTAGCCATTTAGGCTCTTGGAACATGTCCTTGTATGCCTGTAAAAAATCCTCTAATTGTTTTTTATGTTTCTTAGTACACCCCTCTAGAGATGCCTTGCCTCTTATTGACTCCTCTACAGACTAATTTTCTCTTAAAAACAATAAAACATACTTCTTGCTAGAACTGATCAATTTCTTGGCTTGGTTGGCACTTACTAGTGAAATTTTTGACTTTCCTTTGTGCGCGTTGATGATGAATGATTTTCCATCCTTGATGAGCCAGTACTGGTTAGATCTTCTCATGAATATTGCATCATGCATGTACATGTATGGACTCCCAAACACAACTCCACATACATCAAGGGGAACCACATCCATATCTACTTCATCAATAAAATTAACATTGATAGAAAATCTAATTTTACACTGTTTTGTTACCTTCAACTCTACATCCTTATGTACCCATCCTAATGGATATGGGTTTGGATGATCATGAACTTCCAGCCCCAACTTCCTGACCAGATCTGCTGTAATGAGATTTTCCTGTGATCTTGAGTCAAATAGAGCATCAATCTTCATCTTCTTGACCTGTATATTTACATGGAAGAGTTTGGTCATTTCTTTCTCTTCCTATTGCTGAAGGCTACTCAGATTCACCTCCTTCTGCACTGACGTATAGACGATCTTCTCGTCCACATCTGAGCTACTTTCAACTTGGTTGCTTGAACCAATGGCCATGAGTTTCTTTTTTTTATTATCTTTCTTCTTGTTCTTTGAGTTTAGCTCTGGATGCAACTTCCAACATTTCTCCTCTGTATGGCCATCAATGTTGCAGTGGTTGCAATGGTTGCTAGAATCTTTGCACTGGTGTGCTGTGGCTATCGTCTTTTTATCTTTTCCCCCTTTTCACTTCTTCTTCCCCTCCTTAGAAGTGTCTTGTTTCTCCTTATGCTTCGATCCACTTGATTGTGCTCTTTTCAGGCCTATGTTATCTAGGTATTGTGCTTGTACACAAGCCTCATCCACCGTTTTGGGCTTGAACAATGTCACTTGCTCACGTAGATGGCGGTGCAGACCCCCAAAATACTTGAGGAGTACATCTGGGTTCCTTGGAGAGATACCCAACATTATAGCCATATTTCTGAATTATGTGGTGTACTCCTACACACTTTGGCCCGATTTTTGCCTAAAGTAATGCCATCAGATCCACTAGTCTTCCATGTACCTAATGGGATAAAACTTTGAGTTATTGAGGGTTTTGAAATCCTCCCACTTAGTCACTGGAGGTTATCCCTCCAACCTTATGGTTTCTGTGTGGCTCTCCCACCAAGTCAGTGTAGGGCCCTCCAATTTTAGCCGCACAAATGAGATCTTTTTCCATTCCTCGATCTGATGGACACTGAAATAAACTTCCAGTTGCTGCAACCAATGGTTCAGCTTCAGAGTGTCGATATCACCATGGTATGGATTGATATCAACTTTTTCTTTGACTTTAAATAGGGATTGGTTCAAGACAATCGAATTGGGTTGATATTTTCCAGGTTCTTTCTTCAGCTAGTTCTCTGCGTCTTCCTGATCTCCTGATCCCCCTTCTGATTTTTCCTCTGCATTTGAAACCCCTTCTTCTCCAAATATCCCCAACTTATTTCTTAGGGCCACCATGAGGAGGTTTACATTGCAGTTTATATCCACGACTTGTTCTTTGAGCTGCAAAAACCTCACCTCTACAGGATCACGAGGCTCGTTTATAGATTCATCGCCCATGATTAGGGTTTTACGATTTTTGGCCTCGTCGATCTAGATCCCTGTAATCTCCACAAAATACCCAAAGAAACCTGCTCTAATATTAAATTATCTATAAACTTCCGTGGATATTCCACTGGATAGTTCGTCACAACATATCTGATAATATTATATTAAAAATCTAAGATTCTACACTATTATAGTTTTATTTAATTTCTAGATCTGTAAAATTAATTGTAATTAGTGTATGCAAGTAAAATTAAATCAAACATAAAATTAGAGAATGAAAAAATAAGCTCACACACACATAATACACAAGATATGCTTTCTGGGAAACCCTTTCGGGAGAAAACTCGATTGGAAGGTGAGGTCGCTTTGCTCTCTTTCTTTGTCTGAAAATATTGCTGCAGATACAAAGAAGTAATGTCTATGGGCCGTGGGATACTATAGTGCAAAAATACTCTGTGTGTGCTCTACCTCCTATCTCTCCTAGCTATCTTTGCTCAACTATGGAGCAAAATTCTCTCGAAATAATGGAATGCCTCTTCCTCATAGTGGCCAGGTTATAACACAACTCGATAGCCTACTAGTGGTTAAGTTTGATTACATCAACTCTTATCTAGAGTTACAAAATAGTCTCTTCTAGAGTATTTTACATTACAAACACGTGCCTAGACCCTTTTCTATGAATAATGGGGGCTGACGCGGCATCCTCCCGAACTATAGATGTGAAAATAGGAAGGTCAACTTCCGAGTGGCATAACTTTTTCATACGAACTCCAATTGACACGATCCTTGTGCCCCTGGAAATATTTCTATGTGTAGAATAGCATGAAAAGGTGATGCATGTAAGAGACAAAATTTTACCCCCAAAAAATGTCATTTTGTACCTCAAAACGCTCCTGGTTGGTTTCAGACCTTGTTTCTCCAAACTGGGTCCCGCTGGTAAAAACAGTCTCGTGAGCTGATTCCTCCACTTTTTCCACTCCAAATGCATCGAGATGGATGAAAAAGAATATGGTGGTCCAATTTAGATCATTAATAGACCATGCATTCAATAATACCATAAGCATGTAAAACATATGTGCAATAATACAAATAACCATCAACAACACATAAACATGTAAACCATGAGAGCATCAATGATCAACACATAAAAATCATCACACAAGGGGACACCAGATGTTAGGTGGAAAATCCAATTGGGAAAAACCATCATTACTGTTGTCTTCTTCTGATTCTATATTATTTATAAAATTCTTCTTTACATATGCATGCATTGGCAACCACTAGTGTGCAAGCCTCTACTCACAAGAAATGTGAGCCACCACTCCCGAAACTATGCAGACCACTACTTGTTGAAGGCCACCACTTTCACTACTTTTCTAGACACCATTAGAAGGAACCCTCTACTCCCTGAGCAAGTTCTTTGGCCTCAACCAGAAGGAAGCCACAACTCCCTCGGAAATCCACCACTTGCCTGCAAGCCTCTACCTCCAACACTGAAGGCCCTAATATTCAAACCCTCGTGGACCTAATTTCAACTATTTTCAAACTATGGCCCACTACAACTCAAAACAAACACTTGTGAGTCTTATTTCGACCATTTTCATACTAGATCCACACTAACAATAAGCTCAAACACTAAATACATGCCCTTAAACACAATCTCATCCATAATCAATAAATCACCTCAACATAATGAGAAACATACATATACATTTGTAATACCATGGAAAATTCGATGCAATACATCAAACACAACAAACCCCCAACATAAAAAATCAAAACTCCATTAACAACACAACAAATGTGATAAAAAGCTTAGCCATGTCTCAACAATAGTAGCCATACAAGAAATAAACCACAATGCTACAATCATATAAAATTTTTGCAACAATAAAACATAATTTGTTGAGCTATGATTCCCTGCATATATGATGTTAGCAATACAAATGTGCCATAGAAAAAACGCTAACATATAATCTCCAAGGTAGCAACAATATCCTCAATCAAATGCATTCATAAACCTACATAACACATTTGTTGAAGCGTGCACACAAAACTCTGCAATAAAACTAATCTCCTTCAACGATCTGCTACAACTATGTCTCTCCTCTCACCATTTGATCTCAATGTTCTCAATGCTCTCCAATGAATTACTCTCGCAAAGGAACCAACTCATCTTTCACAAACCTTTATCCTATAAATAGATGATTTGAAGTGATTAATTAATAATAATATATTAGAGATATGGAGAGAGAAACCCTCCTTTTCATACTCTGGTATTTTTCTCCTTGACTTGATCCACCATAATCTTCCTGAATAAGATACTTATCTTTGACTCAATCACCTTATAAAATGTATACCAATTCAATTTGACTCTATACCATCCAAAACCTTGGGAAAATACCTTGGAATTGCTCATGGTATTTTACGCACGCGCATATGAGCTTGAAAATTCCACCTAAAACTATCTTACCTGGGACATAACTGACTCCTAGAGAAGATTGTTGCGTAGATAGTATGGGCATCTCAAAGAAGATACTTCTATCTTCACTCTATGCATAATTTCCTCCTAGAGAAGATGCCTTAACACATGAAGTTTGTATCCTTATTCCACTAAATTTGTTACTTAGTTTCAGGACATTAACATGTAGACTTAGACAATGTTATAACCATAGAAGATGATACATGAAACCCAACACAAAGCACAGAAGACATGATTACAAGGCAAATAATGTTAGGTTCTTTTTGACATCAATGGCAATAGTAAAATAAATAATTAATTGGCCAATTCCAAGAAATGTGTTTGAGGTAAGAAGATTCCACGGGCTTGCAAGTTTTTATAGAAATTTTATTAAAAGTTTCAATAATTTGTATGCACCCATTGTTGAGACCATTGAGGAGAATAACAAAATTTTTAGTGGACTGTAGTAGTATATCACAATTTCAAATTTCTCAAACAAACTATTACAGAACAATCAAATTTAACATTTCCAGATTTTAGAAAATCATTTTAGGTTGAAACATATGCCAACGATGTTGCTATTGGAGCAATTTTGAGCCAAGAGGGACACCCAATTTCCTACTTAAACAAAAATTTAAATGAAGCCAAGAAGAAGTATTATTCATATGACAAGGGATTTTATGTTGTTATTCAAGCTTTGAAGAAATGACAATGTTATCTTATGCCCAAAGAATTTATCCCGTTCACTGATAATCATGCTTTGGAATTTATAAACGACCAACCAAAAATAAATCAAAGAAATGCCAAGTGCGTAGAATAATTACAAAATTTCACTTTTGTAATTAAACATACCAGTGTATCATCAAATAAAGTAGCATATCCTTTAAGTAGGAATAATTTAATCCAACAAGAATTTCGGTTTCATGTTACAAGGTTTGATGAACTTAGAGAAATGTACAAAAGTGATGTAGATTTCAAAGAAGCCTATGTAGCAAGTGAAAATCCAATGAGCACAAACACAACTCAATGGTAAAGATACATGATTCAAGAGGGTTCATTGTTTAAATATAGTAAACTTTGTATTCCTAGATGTTCTATAAGGGATAATTTAATACAGGAAAAACACAGTGGAGGATTAGTTGGACATTTTGGAGCTGATAAATTTTTTCTCTATGAAGTTCATTTTATTATTAGCTAGGCATGCAAGCTAATGTGAAAATATTTGTGAAAATATGTAGAATATGTCAATAGGAAAAAGGGAGGAGTCAAAATGTAGGATTGTACCAATCACTGCCAATTCCCAGCATGCCTTGGGATTCTATCAACATGGATTTTGTCTTTGGTTTTCCTCATACACAAAAAGGTAATGATTCCATTTTCGTTGTTGTGGATAGATTTTCTAAAATGGGGAATTTCATTTCTTGTACAAGAACTACTGTTGAAATTAGTGTGGAAAATTTATTCTTTAAAGAAATTGCGAGATTACATGGATTGCCCAAAAGCATCATATCAGACAAGGATACGAGATTTGTGGGTCACTTTTGGAGAACCTTATGGAAGAAATTAGGAACTAGCTTAAAATTCAATTTAGATTATCATCTATAAATAGATGGACAAATAGAGGTTATGAATACAAGCCTCAGAAACATTATGAGAATTTTGGAAAATGAGCATCCCAAGTGGTGGTATCAGTTGCTTGCTCAAGCTGAATATGCCTATAATGATTCACCTAATAGGAGTACAAAGATGAGTCCATTCCAAATTTTATATGGAATGCATCCGAAGGGAGTGTATGAATTAAGGAAATTAGGAAATCAAGAGCTCAAAAGTGCAATAGGTGAATATTTTGTAATGAGTATGCAAGAATTTTAGGAAAAGGTTAAGCAATAGTTACTAGAGAGCAACAACAAGTATAAGCAGAGAGCATACCTAAAGATAAGGAAACTGTATTTTAAATTTTGAGACCTAGTAATGGGATATTTGAGAAAGTAAATATTTATTATAGGGGCATATAACAAATTAAAGCTCAAGAAAATTGGTCCATGTAATATTTTAAGAAAATTTTCTTCAACTGCTTATGATATAGAACTTCCAAAAGACATTGGAATATCACCAATTTTCAATGTACCAGATCTATATCCCTTTAAGGAATCATATAATGTTACAACATATGCACTTGTAAGTGATGAAGATCATACCATCAAGTGGAAGAAACAGTTTCCTAAAGCACAAAAGATGGAAATTGAAGCCATATTGGATTAGAAAGTAATTAAGAAGACCATAGTTAAAGAGTATTAGTGGTATTTGGTCAAATGGAAGCAACAACCAACATAAGATGCTACATGTATGACATAAGAAAACATCATAAAGTATGGAACCAATGCTTAGGAGCTGATGAACAATTATTTTCTTCCCTAGGATTTTGATGTAGGAGCATTGAAAACTCAAGATTACCTTTGATCATTTTAGGTCAAAACCTCATTTACCAAGGGAGTTGGTTCCCTAATTTTTTTCGCAAGGGAGTTGGGTCCCATAAGTGATTTTATTTTGTAATATTTAATATAGTCTAGAAAGATTGAAATTGTTAGGAAGTTAGACAAATGGCATTTAGTTCCTATGTAAAAGGGGAATTTAAATATAATTAATATTTTGTCAAAAAATATAGGAATCAGATTTGGTTTGTTAGATTTATTGAAAAAAAAACTCTATTAGAAAAGAGTCTCATATGTAATTAAATAGAAGAATAGACAAATTAGACAAATTAGAGAGTTTTAAGATTGTAAGGCAAGATATTTGTGTGTGAAGGGAATTGTGCCACTGTGCAAATTTATTGTTTTCCCTTTTCATCTTTGGATATGTATATGTATATAGCTTCGTTCAATCCCTCTATGTATGTAATGTTCTGAGCATGTACTTTATTTATCTATGGTTGTAGAGTTTAATCGTGTCTGCAAGAAGTATTACTAGGTCGACGCAAATTTATTGTTATGTGTATTCAAATCCAATTATATTTGGGATCAAAAAAGAAATAATAACACCCCCAAATATCTAAAGGGATGGATTAAACATTAGGAAAACTTATCCGACATGGGACACACAATCATCTAGGTCATATTTGGTGAAGGTGCGACTGGGGTAGGTTATATCCAGCAAAGGTCTAATTGAAAAATATAAATATGGCCTTGGAGAAATTTGTATCTTCGAAAAAGAGTCACTTGCTAAATCTTCCAGACCACCAGTTTGTGTCAAATATTCTTTTTGGAAGAGATCTGGGTCCATAGCGAAGTTGTCATTTGAAAATTACCCCAAATTCTGGATTACCTCAGATCCATAAGCTTATTATGAACCCCATCACGAGCGAGGTAAAATTTTTTGTTGTACCTAAATTTTATTGTGCACATTTTATGAAATCCAGGCCTTGTGTCATCCGACTCTACTGTATCCGACTCCAACACCCAAATATAATAATGGTGGAAAAGTCAATTTGGTGAGAGTGGCATTTGGGCCTTGAACTACATATACAATGATGCGAAAATATATGTAGGCTTTAGAAAACAATCTTCAGTCCCCCAAATTTTTCTAATTGGGAAAAAGTGAATCATCTGCTTGTGCATAAAATCAGAACCAACAAGACAATAAGTGATTTAGGTGAAATATCAAAATCAAATACCCTTATTCCAAAGTCCTAAAATCTCAAAACAAATACCATTTCTCAACGTATTGACCATGTGGTTCCCATGTGGCCTCCACAAAATCCTAACTGGTCAATTTGGTGCGTCATGCCATCAAACCCACATCATACCATTGTGACCATCACCGCTTGTGGCCTTTGATGTTAAGCAAGGAATGGTAGCAACATAAGGTAGGTAATAGGGTGAAAACATGGTTCTATGAGGGAAATTTTTTTGTGTTAATCATTCTTGCTCCAGATTTACACAGGAACACAACAAATTACAGATATAACCATAAATAAAAAGATGTAGTAGAAATAACACTTCATTTCATTAATATCAAATACTAAAATATGCTTACAAACATATTAAAATAAGACTAGCTCGGGTGATGGTAGCTTATCTTTGAGAAGAGATGTGGTGGCTACACGCCTCTGAACTGCGTTACAATGAGGCTGAAGGGCCTTTTTATTATTGAACAATAAGAAAAAACCCTAAACAACCAAAACCCTAACTCGAGGAGATGTAACACCAAGAGTTTATGGGCCCCATTGGGGTTAGTTGTGTTATATTATTTCCACGACTAGCCTCCCTAGTTAATCGGGGGGTTAGAAGGGCGGGGGGGGGGAGCCCCCCTTCGTTGCGTTGAATGCACAGCAGGGGATGGTTAGCCCCCCTCTATGGGGTCCAGGGTAGTGCCCCAGGGAAATTTTTTTTTGGACCCTATATTAGGTTTGGCGGACCTACCTATTTGTGCATGGTTTTCACACATGGTTTTGGACGCGATGGTTTTCGGTCCATGCTTTTGGACGCGATGGTTTTCAGTCCATGCTTTTTGACGCGATGGTTTTCGGTCCATGGTTTTGGATGCGATGGTTTTCGGTCCGTGGTATTGGATGCTTTGACATGTATAAATATGTGTTGTAACATTGAAAGGAACATAATGAAAAATAAAGTTGGTAGTCCCGGTTTTGGGATCTAGGGGAAAATCTATGTGTATATGTGTTTTATGTGTTATGCTCTCGTATTGTTTATTTTCTGTGTTTTAGAATTTGTATGCAAGTAATTTATATATGAGGTTAAAACCTACATTTGGTATCAGAGATGTTTTGGCTTCAAGGGGATGCATTTGTTTGTTAGGGTCCCACCCTAACCCCCTTATTTATGTCATGGGATCACGTCATAGTCAAGAGTCAATAAAGCCCATATTAATATTTGTAAGTGGTTAACCCGCAATTAATGACGGGACCACAGTTAGTTGCAAATGGGCCGTAGTATTAGATAGATGGTATTGATAAAACCCACGGTATTGGCCCGTGGTATTGCATGCATGAGTCATATATAAAGGATAGAGACTCCCTGCGAGGAGCATTGTGTCTTATTTTGTATTCGAGCTCTGCTCTATTGGAGGTTGCCCCCTCGAAGAGGCAAGTGAACATTACTCTCTGAATAATAAAATCATTGCTATTCTGTGTTCTGGGTATCTTTTCTTCGCATATTCTGTATTTGGGTATCATTTTGCAGGTTAAGAGCATAACAAGTGGTATCAGAGCACTTTCCAGGGCCGGTGGGATCTCCAATTCTTAGCAAATTTTTTTTTCGGCTAGAGACGTGTTCCGGCGTCTTTAAACCATGGGATCTGTCATTGAGCGCATAAAACTGCGGATTTGGGGAGGCATGCACACAGGAAATACAAGAGGTGGTCACGTCTGTTGGACTCCCTTGTAACCCCTGTGGGTACCCCTTCGAGTAGTAGCGCATTAGACAGAACCGCGCACGGACTGTCTTCCACGTACCCTCTGGGTATATCGGAAGCCCCCTAGGCTCCCTTGAAACCTCGCCATAGATAAACCGTCGGCCGTCTTGTGGCTACAGTACACCGAGAACAGCACTCGGAGAGATTACTCGCCCTTACGATAGGGAAGTCGGGTTGTACGGCTAAGGGTACGGTCGATCCTTCTTAGTTAGAGCCCTAAAACATTGGGCCGAGTACTACTGCCAGACCCTTATGTATATTGCGATCTGTAGCACCCGACACTCCTCACGACCATAGTTTCCTTTTCTATCGGGGGATCACACATCATCTATTCCCGATCCGCATGTGTAAAGAGGTGCAGCAGCAGCAGACATCAGTCCCGCAGATCCATCAGATTCGCCGCAGCAGTTGTTTCGCCATTCAGATCTCTCAGACCCACCAGATCGGAGTTGTTGTGAAGGGTTCCTATACCGGGGTATACTTTTCGCAGGACTTTTGGCAGCATTGACATTTTGAGGATTTGGCGACTGCAGTATTGATCAAGGAGTAAAACTCCGTTAGGAGTTTTCCCAAAAAAAAAAAAAAAGTCTGAGATCTTCCGGGGCGCTTATTGGTGATCTAGCCCATCAGAATCAGGACGACGAGCTGAGCAAGGTGGTACCATTCACTTTATTAGTAAAAATGTTTAGGCGGTCCCAATTTTTCATCAAGTTGGTGTATGGTAGAAACTAGAGCTCAAGCGATGGCCAATGAAAGGATGGACAAACTTGAAGACACTGTGAACTCCATCCAAACTGAGATGAACTCCCTCCAAACTGAGATTCGCGGACTAAGTCTCCAGATACAACAATTCCTCCCGAAGGGCAAGGAGCAAGCCCACGAGGAGGCGTATAATGGCCATGAATACAATGAGGGTGAGTCTAGCCACTCTCCTCACGTCTGGCACACCCATCCACCACCCAGTCAGCGACCTCCCAAGTTGGATGTGCATAAATTTGACGGTTCTCACCCGTCTGCATGGCTAGCACAAATGGAGCAGTATTTCAAATTGAATCTTATCCCAGATGATGCGAATAAGCTTATGTTGGGGAGCATGTACTTAGACAATGAACGGTGGCAATGGTGGGAATGGCATCAGCGTTGCAATGGACCTTTTAAGACCTGGACCCAATTTACCAAAGCTCTTCGAGATCGCTTTGAACAGGAAGACTCTTTTTTGGGTCGTCTCACTAAGCTCCGACAGACTGGTACAGTGGATGAATATATTACCGCTTTTGAAGCCTTAGCCTTCCGCACTAGGGGTCTCACAGAGTTCTACACGGAATGTTTTATCAACGGTCTTAAAGAAGCCATCAAAGCTCAAGTTCTACTTCACCACCCTCCCACGTGGACGGAGGCTTGCCAGGTAGCTTGTAAGGTGGAACGTGCATTAGCAGCCCAATACAGTCGCCCAAATTTCCCCGCTAAAGGTCGTCCCCCACAAGCTCACAAGACGACTCAAACACTTAAGGTCCAAAAGGTGTCACCTGCGGAAATGGCCGAAAGAAGGAAGCAAGGACTATGTTACTACTGTGATGAAAAATACTCCCCAGGTCATAAATGCAAGGAGCCCAAATTTTTTCAAATAGATGCCACTGACTACAGCTCAACAGAGGAAGATCCATCACTTGAGGAACATGAGGCACTAGAAGAAGACAACCCAAAGGAGAATGTCTCTGACGAACCACTTATTTCGCTGCATGCGTTGGTAGGGATTTCTTCCGCTCAAACTCTCAAAATCTGGGGTTTTCTTAAACATCACCTAGTAGTAGTCTTGATTGATAGTGGAAGTACCCATAATTTCATCCATCGAAAAATTGCAGAAGCAGCGCATTGTTTTGTACGAGCAGTTTCTAACTTCCAAGTCCAAATTGCGGATGGGGGCACAATGAAATGTGAAGGCCGCTGTGAAAATGTCAAACTTCAAATGGGGGATTATCAGTTAAAAACCTACATGTTTGCCATACACATGGGGGGTTGCGACATTGTCCTTGGCGCTGAATGGCTCCGCACTCTTGGGCCATTCACAATGGATTTCCAGGAGTTATATATGAGTTTTAAGCAGAACAACTCCACACATACCCTCCGGGGACTCCAGGCGGGAGCCCCCTCTATCATCAGCTGGCATAGGATGGAAAAATTGTTAAAAAAGGGCCATCATGGAGTAGTAGCTCAATTTAATGCCATCCAGGTAGTCGAAACCATGTCTCTGCCAATTCATCATGAGATGCAACAGATTTTAAATAACCATCGGACAGTCTTTGACAAGCCTAATGAGCTTCCACCCTCGCGATGGGAACATGATCATAGCATCACCTTGGTTCCAGGGGCCCAACCCCCAAATGTGCGACCATACAGATATCCGTTCACCTAAAAGAATGAAATAGAAAAAATCATCAAGGAACTGTTGGAAGCAGGTGTCATTCGTCCCAGCATTAGTCCTTATTCATCCCCAGTGGTCATGGTGCTCAAGAAAGATGGGGAGTGGCGGATGTGTCTCGACTTCAGGGCCCTCAATAAGTTGACAGTCAAAGATAAATTTCCCATCCCGGTGGTTGACGATTTGCTGGACGAACTCAATGGGGCTCAATTCTTCACTAAGTTGGATCTTCGCTCAGGCTACCACCAAATTCGCATGAAGGAAGTCGACATTCCCAAGACGGCTTTC
Organism: Pinus tabuliformis; assembly: GCA_031772625.1. Classification (NCBI taxonomy): domain Eukaryota; kingdom Viridiplantae; phylum Streptophyta; class Pinopsida; order Pinales; family Pinaceae; genus Pinus; species Pinus tabuliformis. The sequence continues at coordinate 791,381,905 of CM062819.1, read as the reverse complement.
AGAACTCATGAAGGCCATTATGAGTTCCTGGTCATGCCATTTGGTCTTTGTAATGCCCCCTCCACTTTTCAGAGCCTTATGAATCACATTCTCAAACCATATCTCAAAAAATTTGTCCTTGTCTTCTTCGATGACATCCTCATCTATAGTGGCACTTGGGCTGCACATCTTCAGCATGTAGATCTACTCTTGCAACTGCTCCGCAAGCATAAATTATTTGTCAAGATGTCCAAGTGTTCGTTTGGCATGGAAGAAGTTGAGTATTTGGGCCACATTGTGGGGCGTGAAGGTGTCAAGGTGGACCCCAAAAAGATCCAGGCAATGCAAGAATGGCCTCAACCTAAGACCTTGAAGAGCTTGAGAGGATTTTAGGGTCTCACAGGCTATTATCGTAAATTTGTCCGCAACTATGGCCGCATAGCGAAACCCCTCACTCAACTCCTAAAGAAAAATTCCTTCTTCTGGAACGAGGAAGCACAACAGGCATTTACCGCTCTCAAAAACGCCATGTGTTCCACAACAGGCATGACTTCACCAAATCCTTTGTCATTGAATGTGATGCTTCGGGTACAGGTATTGGGGCGGTCTTAATGCAGGAAGGGCGACCGTTGGCCTTCACAAGCCAACAACTCAGTGGGAGGAATCTGGGCCAATCCACCTACGAGAAGGAAATGATGGCCATCTTACATGCAGTCGAGACCTAGAGACCTTACTTATTGGGGTGACGTTTCCAAATCCGCACAGATCATCAGTCTTAAATATTTTTTGGAGCAACGCCTATCCTCCCCACAAAAAAATAAATGGTTAGCCAAAATGCTGGGATATGATTATGAGATCATTTACAAGAAAGGGAAAGACAATAGTGTAGCAGATGCATTATCTCGCCAATTTGAGGAGGAAAGTACTCTGCTCACAATTTCCCTCCCCATTCCAGACTGGATTGAAGAGGCTCGCAGGGAATGGTTTTCACACCCCGAGCTCTCCCAACTCATTTCTCAATTGTAGGTAGATCCTAATTCCACCAAGGGCTACTCGTGGCAGAATGATATTCTTCGCTACAAGGACAGAGTCGTAATCTCACCAACATCCACCCTCAAAAGTCGCATTTTGGCAGAATTGCACTCATCTCCCATTGCAGGACATTCGGGCTTTCAGAAGACGTATGCTCGCACCAGAAGATCATTTTTTTGGACATGCATGAAAAAGGACATCCTCACCTTCGTAGCAGAATGTGATGTCTGTCAACGCCACAAAGGGGAAACCGTCAACACACCAGGCACATTACAACCATTGCCCATTCCGGCATCAATTTGGACGGAGGTTTCTATGGATTTCATTACAGGTCTTCCAAAGTCAGGGAACAAGTCAGTCATCATGGTGGTGGTGGACCGACTATCAAAGTATGCTCATTTTTGCGCCCTACCCCACCCGTTTACACCAACTTTGGTTGCTCAATCTTTCATGGATCAGATCTTCAAATTGCATGGCATGCCCACTTCTATTGTGTCCGACCGCGACCCGATCTTCACCAGTAATTTTTGGCAGGAACTCTTCAGAATACAAGGCACTCAACTCAAACTCAGTACTTCATATCATCCGCAAACAGATGGTCAAACCGAAGCAGTCAACAAATGTCTAGAAACCTACCTTAGGTGTTTCACTTCAGAAAAGCAACACCTTTGGGTGCAATGGTTACCTCTGGCTGAATGGTGGTATAACACCAACTATCATAACACCACCAAAATGACTCCCTATGAAGCAGTATATGGTCAACTTCCGCCTTCCCCTACTTCTTATCTCAAGGGGTGCTCCAAAGTACAAGCAGTGGATCAAGTCCTACAACACTGCGCAACCATGCTCGCCCATCTTAGAGAGAATCTTCATCAAGCTTAGAACCGCATGAAGCAACAGGTCGACCAACATCACTCAGAGCGCCATTTTCAAGAAGGGGATCAGGTCTTTTTGAGGCTGCAACCATATAAGCAAACATCACTCAAAGACAAGGGTTGTCAAAAGCTCTCTCCAAAATTCTACGGACCATACCAAGTACTTCAGCGCATTGGAGAAGTGGCTTACAAGTTGGCTTTGCCACCGATGGCAAAAATCCATCCAGTTTTCCATGTATCGTGCCTCAAGAAAGTGATTGGGAACAATTGTCGAGTTCAAACCAGTCTACCTGAATTGGACGAAGAAGGGTCAATCTGGCTTCAACCCGAACAGGTTCTAGACACACGAGACAAGCACCTGCGTGGCCGCATGATTAAGGAAGTCCTCGTCAAATGGAAAGACACCTCTCCGGAAGATGCAACTTGGGAACCAGCCACTATTCTTCAGCAGTTTCCGCAGCTTCAGCCTTGAGGACAAGGCTAGTCTTAAGGGGGAGGGCATGTTAGGGTCCCACCCTAACCCCCTTATTTATGTCATGGGATCACGTCATAGTCAAGAGTCAATAAAGGCCATATTAATATTTGTAAGTGGTTAACCCGCAATTAATGACGGGACCACAGTTAGTTGCAAATGGGTTGTAGTATTAGATAGATGGTATTAATAAAACCCACGGTATTGGCCCGTGGTATTGCATGCATGAGTCATATATAAAGGATAGAGACTCCCTGCGAGGAGCATTGTGTCTTATTTTGTATTTGAGCTCTGCTCTATTGGAGGTTGCCCCCTCAAAGAGGCAAGTGAACATTACTCTCTGAATAATAAAATCATTGCTATTCTGTGTTCTGGGTATCTTTTCTTCGCATATTCTGTATTTGGGTATCATTTTGCAGGTTAAGAGCATAACATTGTTACTGAGGGGTATCGCTCGAGCCTGTGGTAGACCCTGTTCAGTGGGATATCTGCAAGATCGATTCTGGTGGTGAAAGAAGATGGTGAGGAAGTATGTCGAGACAATACTCTAGAGGTTTAATATGCAGGATAGTAAACCGATGAAGGTTCCTATTCCTGTAGGTGTAAAGTTATCTTCCGAACAGTGTCCCAAGACACAAGAAGAGGAAGAGGACATGTCCCGTGTTCCATATGCAAGTGCAGTCGGTAGCCTGATGTATGCAATGGTCTGTACTAGACTAGACATTGAACATGCAGTGGGAGTATTGAGTAGGTTTATGTCAAAACCAGGGAAGGAGCACTGGACAACAGTGAAGCAGGTTTTCAGGTATTTGTGTGGCACTAGTGATTATGGTTTGTGCTACCAAGGAAGACCAGGATTGGATAGAGTGTTGGATATTCGTGGTTTTGTTGATGCAGACTGGGCTGGAGATTTGGATCAGAGAAGATCTACAAGTGGGTATGTGTTTAACCTATTTGGAGGTGCAGTCAATTGGATGAGTAAGAAACAATTTGTAGTGGAACTATCAACTACAGAGGTAGAATACATGATAACCACTCATGCAAGCAAGGAAGCAGTTTGGTTGCAAACATTGTGTTCAAGTATGGGGTTAGTAAAAGGAGCTATAAGGATATATTGTGACAACGAAAGTGAAATTTTCTTGGCAAAAAACCCTGCTTATCATTCAAAGACAAAGCACATTGATGTTCAGTATCGCTTTGTGAGGGATATGATAGAAGACAAAAAGGTGTTGCTGGTAAAGGTGGACACTTTGAAGAATACTACAGATGCATTGACAAAATCCATGAGCTCTGAGAATTTCTCTTGGTGTAAAGAAACAATGGGCGTTTTAGGGCTAGATAAATGACTAAGCTCTCATGTGGCCCCCTGTGGAAAGAAAACAACAAGTGGGAGAATGCTGGGTTGTGTTATATTCTTTCCATGACTAGCCTCCCTAGTTAACCAGGGGGTTAGAGGGGGGGCAGAGCGGGGTCACAAGGGGGTTTTGGGGGGGCGGTTAGCCCCCGTCTACGGGGTTCGGGGTAGCGACCAGGGGAATTTTTTTTGGACCCTATATTAGGTTGGGCAAACCTACCTATGGTTTTGTGCATGGTTTTTGCACATGATTTTGGATGCGATGGTTTTCGGTCCATGGTTTTGGATGAGATGGTTTTCGGTCCATGGTATTGGATGATTTGGCATGTATAAATATGTATTGTAACATTGAAAGGAACATAATGAAAAATCAAGCTGGTAGTCCCAATTTTGGGATCCAAGGGAAAATCTTTGTGTATAAGTGTTTTATGTGTTATGCTCTCACATTGTTTATTTTCTGTGTTTTAGAATTCATATGCAGGTAATTTCTATACAGGGTTAAAACCTACAAGTTGGACAACCAACTTCTCGGGGTCACGATTTGGTCATATTATCTCCGTTTGACGCGTATGATACCCCGTTGGAAATATATCTCCGAGGACTACAATGGAAAAGGCATTTTTTGATAGAAAATCACTAGTACAAGATTGCCAAAAAAAGTCGTTTAGGGCCTCAAAACGGCTCCAGAAGTTTAGGACCTGAAAAACTGCTAAAAATAGTAAACTTTGCTACAATTAAGGAAACTGAAAAACTGAAAGAAAATATGGTGGGGGTCCAAGTGGAATTATCGAGTGGCCACCAATATCCACCTGGATCAATTCTTCACTAGTGCTCACCCGCATTCTATTGTGCAATGACATTGACAACAAGTGGCAAGAGGTGGGTAGTAGAGCAGGTTCTACCCTCAAGGTTACACGTAATCCCACCCCTAGGCTTCTTACCCATTTTCAGTGGAATTTGACAGAGTGTATCAACCCCATCTAGTCCTTATACTTGACCAATAAAACCAATGATTGATGTCATGGTTCCACTAAGGTGAAATTCCACCAAATCCCACTCGATGTTTTCCCTCCATAATTCATTTGAACCTAAACTTATCACCCATAGGTGTCGGGACATACCATATGCTACAAAAATTAGTGATTCCATGGTAATGTTTGAGAAAGGGGAGGAAAATTCCTTGCCCATGCCCAACGACTTATAGTCTATAACGTAAGCCTACATCTAGGAGTTGTGGCCCAAGGCTTGAGGTCTCTGACTCCAAATTTAAGAAAAGTAACCAAAATGGAAACATCTAGAACTATGCATTCATTTATGTGCTATTAGAGTGCATCAATGTAACCATGACACATACCTATACATTCTTCATGATGATGATAGTAACAAGCATAGTTCAACCATATAAAAAACCATGAATTTATAGGTTAATATTCCATCATGTTCATATCGGTGAGATCCACAGTTGAGGCAATCATTCATATACATAACATGGAAATATATTGCAATTATTAACAACGTAATAAACTGAAGGGGGGAATTCAACTCTCTACCTAACTGTAGGCCGACCACACTACAATTGTTTCTTGCAGTCAACCACCCTTGAGGTAGATCTAAAGTCTATGGGGTTGAATATACAAGGACATTAATACCCAAGGCTTAATCACACATCTAGGAGGATTCCACTATCCACGTGGTTTTACAGCCGCAAGGTAAGCACCACAATGACTCACTTTCTCTCTGGTTTAAACACAGGGGTTCACCTAAGATCTAATGAGTTCTATCTCAGTTCTAAGAGGTGGGATCACTACTTTGGTGGTTAAAAAATCACCTCTCATGAAAATCACAATAAGGGTTCACAACCCACTATTAGGGTGGTTTCATAACCCCAAGGAAATCACCAAAGTGACTTAGATTTCCTTATCCCAATGGTTTAATAGCTAGGAAACAAGCACCATTGCGACCCAATTCTCCATAGATATCCACATTAATCAATCAGGCTTAGACACACCATCTAATTCCCTCAACACAATCATATGGACACCTTCCCAATCCATAGAGCACAGGTTCAATTCATGCCCATATTTTCTGATTTTGGCTTCCATAGTAGAATCTTCGAACATAGATTCTCTCTAGTGTCTTCACCTGAAACTCCCTTGCTCCATCGTTCCTGGAACTCTAAGTGCTCTTTGCATAATAAAATTCTGTGCCCTCTCTGCACACTTGGACCCCCTTCTCCACAACTTCTAGAAAACTAAAGTCTCTCATCTCTTCACATTTCATTAGGAGAGGGGATCGTGTGACGTGATCCTCCACTCAAGCTGCCACTCTGACTTCAATGCTTGTCAGCATAGGATATTTCTTCATTAGGTGGATAGTTATGAAAATTAAGGGTGGTTGGCATGGGCCTTCTCACAACATGCCATAGGGAAACTAACTAATACACAATAGGCACTCAATAAACATGCAACGACCCACCACAAACTTTTCCCTTTTAGAACTTTGGATCCATTCGTCCCTCCATTTAGGCCAAACATCAGTTTATTTTTCACACACATACACACACAAATATACATATACACACATCAATAATTTACACAAGTAGGTTCACATACATGGGGTGTTATGGAAAAAGGGATGTTACAATTTTTAAAACCCCTATTCATAAGTACTCTTCATTGATTATTTTATGTTTGTATTCCCTATTTACTAAAGTTCTTAATGATGTTTAGTGTAGCTATATCAATTGATTATTAATATAAACTCATTAGCCATTATAAGCCACATATCGCTATATTGTATAACAACCACACTCATTCATTATTGCATTAATTGAATACATCTTTTGTTGTAGGTTTAAGTGTGTTTACAAGTCTTGTTAATCAAAGATTAGTTTTTGTTTGAAGGATCAACTTGACTAGTTAAAGTAATAAAGGAACTAGGAGTGCCATTCACCACATTGCTAAGAGAATAAGGCCCCAACCTCTTGAGAAATTTTCCTTTTTTTCCTTGAATCTATCAATCACCATAGTTGCCTTATTTTATCTACTAATTTTCTAGAATAGACTGATGGCTTAAGAATATCCTAGCTAAATAGATGAATTAAAGACTATGAGTGACTACCCATCTTCACTCTCACAGATGGGGAAGGTCATAGTACAATCTCAATCTCTTAACTAATATTGGGTCAAAATTGATTGGATTCACTAAAATACTAGCAAAGTGTCCACTTGCATCCATTGGCAAGAAAAACCTGAGTGTATTAATCAATCTTTTTTATTAGAAACCCCTTTGACCATTTTTATTTCCCAACATTTGAGTGAAATATTGAAATTTTGAATATGATTGCATAAAGAACTTATATTTTTGTGAGAAATCTTAGTATATTCCTAGTCCAAAGTATTCTTGAGTCAATATGGTTTGATTTCCATTTCAATATTGTGTGATTAGATTAAAATAATTGTTTCATGCTTCCTTAACTTGGTTGTTAGCTTTGACTTAGAAGTGACAATAAAACCAAATTATCTCATTACATACTATAGTGTGCTTTGAACTTTATGAACATTGTCCCATTTTAGTTCTCTAAATTATACTGGCAGAGACTACTTATGTCCAAGATAAAGATTGGAAAATGAAGATTGTTGAAAGTATTGTTTTTGGACTTTTGATGCCCCAATATTTGAAGGAGTTTTTACTTCCATTACCTATATCAAACGAAAGCATAATATATATGATTTTAAATATTATTATGATTCCTTTCAAATTGTGTATGGCACTCCCTCTAACTCCATTAAAATGAGGAGATATGAAATATTTTGTCAAGATGACCCAACCAAAGTACAAGCAGGTCGATCCAACTAATTTTACAGGTCATCCCTATAAGTGAATGTAAGAACACTATAAATAAAGGGAACATGAGTTAATTTGTACATAATTTAAGCAAGAATATATATAAGGTCATAATAGTAGTTGAGGAATAAATTTTAGGGTGATTCTTGGAGTCTAAAGGTGGAAGCAAAAATGTGATTTATGGGGTGAATGAGTCATCTGGGAATTTTTGCTATAAATTTTTTTTACAATGTTTTAAAATGTGAAACTTGGGGGATATATATAGAAGAAGTTCATGTACCTTTGTTTAATATTTCATACCTTGATTCACAATATTTGTGGAGATATGATCTAGGGAGTTAGGCTTACTGAATTCTCTTGAAATATTCTTTAAACATGTTAGCTTGGAAAAATTTCTATAAATTTTGTTCTGCCATGTTTTAGATCATGAAACTTGGTGGATATAGATATAAAACTATCATGTACATGTGGCTCAAATTATATCCCTTCTTTCACTATAATTTTGAAGATATGCTTTAGAGAAATTAGGCTTCTTGAACACTCAAATTTTCTTCAAACAAGTCAACTTGGTATTTTGCTATATCTTTCTTTCTATGATGTTTCATAATCTAAAGTTTGGAGAAGACAAAGGAGAGATATCAAGCTACATGTGGCAGAAATTTTAGACCCCGTTTTTCTATAATTGTAGAGATATTATTTGATAAAGTAAGTGTTTTTGAATGCTCATGAAACATGCTTAAAACAAGTTAGCTTGTAATTTTTACTATAACCTTCTTTCTGATATGTTTTAGACTATGAAATTTTGATGCTAATGAGGAGATATCTAGGTGCTCGTGGTAGAAATTTTAGAATCATATTTTCAAAATTGGATACACAACATGCTGTGAAAATTCATCCTCTGGAAGAATAGAAAAGAAATAATTTCTGGGAGAAGTAGACTTGGTGAAGGAAGAAGAAACTAACAAAGTTGTTGAAGATAGAAGAAACAAGTAGACTTGGTGAAATTAGAAGCAACTAACATACATTGTGAAGAAGTAAGTACATAGATTAGTTCCTACAAATATTTGCAGTAGTGAGGATTGATGTCTCCTATCGGTTGGTGCCTGCAAATCTAGAAGAAGAGGGGATTGGTGTCTCTTGTATTGGTACCTATAAAACAACAAAGTAAATTGGTGTCTCCTTTAGTTTAGTTCCTACAAAGTAGCAGAAGATATTGGTGTCTCTTGTAGGATTCTGCCTATAAAGAAATAGAGGGGATTGGTGTCTCCTATAAGTTGGTGTGTACAAAGCAGTAGAGGGGATCAATGTCTCTTGTAGGTTGGTGCATACATATAAGTACAGGGGATTGGTGTCTCTTGTAGGGTTAGTGCCTACAAATTGATGTAATAGTAGGTTGGTGCCTACAAGGTCTTTCATATAAAAAAGTTTCTTAGTTTTCTCCTATAAGGGTTTTCACATACATCTTGTGTTATTTGTTCAATGTATGAGATTGATGTTTTATTATGGCATTAAATAAGTAAAAATTGTCATTATACTGATTCACCCCCCATTTCAGTATAATTGTGAATTCCAACAGTAAGTTAATCTTGTATTTGTTGTGGAGTGAGATTCTAGTACTTGGAAGCAGAGCTTTCAGCTCCCAGTTGAGCTCGAGTTCCCCGCCTCTTATGATAATAGTCTACATCTCATTGTACTCATGCTCATTGGCGTGGCCTGGTTGAATTATAGAGTTAGGAGAAAGAGACAACCTAGTAGAAAGGAGTGGGGTGTCCCAGGTATAAAATGATATGGTCCACTAGGATTGGGTTTATAGTGACTAACACAAAGAACTAGAATGGGGAAGGCCACTTTGTAACCATAGGTTACTAGAATTACATAAGATGTGCTGACTCCCGTAAGATGACAATAATCTTAAGAGTGAAACTATGCTAACAGAGGAGAGCCAACCAAGATACTTTAGATGAAAACCAGAGAGAATAAAGAAAGATAGACTAGAAGGGAGAAGCATAAACCTGAGAAGAAGATCCAAATATCGGTGCTTTGTAATAGCAAGCTCCTCAAAAAATTAAATGAGACCTGACTTGGCCTACACAATTATTTCCTTGCCCCCCTAAGGCGTCTTCTATGGAATACTTGACCCAAAGTATATAATTCCCTAGGGGCGCACAACGAAGTATTAGGAAACACAAGCTAAGAGATGTTATTCACCATGAGTGTGGAGGAAAGTCCCAACTTTCATCCCATCAACTGGCTAGATGAACATAATCTTAAATCGTTGCAACCGAGAGTGGTAATCCTAGAGGTTATAAGAAGCCAAATCACTATAGTCGAGCTTAGGGAGGAGAGAGGTCTAGAGCCTCGCGTAGAGCCAAGACGAAATAAGAGCATGAAAGCTGGTACCTAAATTAAATGTAGAAATATGTCCTATCAGAAGAACACTATTAGTGCCATAGAGTGACATGACTAGTGGTGCAAGTGAGTAGAGCTATGTATTGGTGGATTGAAAAAATGAATGTAATGGGAGTTGCATTGTTGAGAGGAGTGTTTAATGCACCATATCTGTGTCATGCGATGAAGGCCTTGATGGCTTACATGTTATGACCAACTCATAGGGGGTGTGCCACCATGTCCCCCAAGCATGTGTCTCGGTGGTATGATGATAGCGCACCCCCCCCCCCCCCACCCCCCCCCCCCCCTCCCCCACCCATCTACCTGATTAAAACCCCATCTGGGGAGAAATTAATACTTACAATAACCCCTTTTTCAGATATATATAAAATATCACATTAAAAAATTAAATTAAAAAAATTATCGAACATGTCAAACAAAAATGGAAAGCCCATATGTATGCAATTATATGTATTATCTAGGCTTTAATAAAATTAAAATTAAAAATATTTATATATACAAATGTGAAATTAATATAGATATAAATAATATTATTAATAACCAACATATACCCATCTTAACACCGAATTTTCCAAGTGCTGAGAGGAATCAAATCTATCGACGTGCAAACCTTTCCTCAATATTTGCACTCAAAAAGAGGTTTTCTTCTTGAGATATTTGATCCCTCTTGGAGCTTGGTAGATCTGGAGTTAAGATGGATATTTTATGTACCCTACAATGTTACCATGAGTGCATAAATGAACATCAATATATAACAAATTCTTCCTATTAAAGTTTAGAAGCATAATTATTCACGTACATACCATAGAAATGTTATGTTTGTATTTAACAATATTCAAGTAATCAAACAAACTATAAAGATGATTACAAAATTGATTAAGTTCTATTAACTATTTGGGAGGAAAGAACACATGTCAAACGATAAACAACCCAAGATTTGCAACATATAGTTTAGACTTGGAAATAATGTAACTTCCAACATAGATCCATGTTAACCTCAGGTCGATAAATCATTGAGAGGGATAAAATTTATTGAGGTGCAAACCTATTTTAAAGTGTAAAATTTGAAGAAAGGTTTGCACTTCAAGATATTTGATCCCTCTTGGTGCTTGATAGATCCTAGGTTAACATAGATATATGCTAGTTATTTATATAGTGTCAAATCCATACTAAGCATGAAAGAAATTACACGTAGCCTTCATCCAACAAAATAAATGTTTTAATTACATTTTTTCTTTTCATTTTCTTTATACAACATAGACATAGCCTCTCTCTCTATAAATAAATAGATATTTACATGAACTTTTTTTGTAAGTAATATTTCTTTTTAAAAGTTACATGTCAATTCATTAAAAAACACGTATCAACGGAATGAATTACACATCTCATTCATATTGAATAACAAATATTCATCCCTTTTTTTCATTTACTTTACATATTTTATCTCTATTTAAATTGATCTTTTTTGGTATTTTTTTAAATGTTATATGTAAAATCCATATTAAGCATAGAAGGTGTTGAATCTTGAATTTTTTTCCTTTTTGACTACCCTTTTCCATCTCCTTTCACCTTTTTGTCACCATTTTTGTAGTAGTCTCAACATGCTCAAGGTCAAGTTCAACTTATAAAAAAGTGTTTATCATCCATGTTTAGAATCTATGTTTCTTTATGAATTATAACTTAAACATTCTTACAATAACAAAATCTTAAACATTCCATAGCAAATGTTGGATTTTGCATAAATATCCATGGTTAAACATGTTGTAGCGCTTCAAAAAAAAGATGAAGAGTGTCTAGAGATGAAAAATGGTTACCACATGGATGACCTCCTATCGACATGACTTGGCAGGCTATGAAGATTGAGAAATCTAAGAGCCAAACTCAAAGCCAAACTCTGAGAATGATGGTGGAGTGGTTAAGTAAAAGAAACAAGAGAATAGGACGACATCAAGCAAGCATGTTGAAGACCTGTTCATTCGTTAGGATATGGTTCAATAAGAATCTCTTATGACTTTCTCTTTCAATAGTAAGTCATAGGGAGATAAACTTTTAAGAAAAATCCATTTTGTAGATGTCGAATTAGCTCATGTCGTATCAACATAAGACTCTTAAAAGTTGTTTAATGAAATTTGTATAAAGTCCATAAGGTTAGACCCAAAACATAGTTGGATTATTAGGCTTTACTGTGGTTTATTTTCAAGACTGTGATACTCTGTTCCATATTAATACAATTTCTCTGTTCTCAATGTGTGCATAAAATATCTCTTGATTGTTGACATACTTGCGCTCATGGGAGGGCCCCTTGTCGAGTTATGAGGTTCTTTTTTTTTGTTTTACATACCCAGTTTGCTTAAATCATAGTAGTTCTCTCAAAATTTTCTTAATCGATTTCATTACAGAGATGCTTTGACTAACTGTTGTGTTGATTCCAGAGTACTCATAAAGGGAAAATACCAAAAATATTTAATTTTTATATGCATTCTCTTTCCAAATTTCATAGCTCAAGTCAAATTCTTAGATAATGAAAAGAAGAGTTATTTAGAGCTAACTGCACACACAAGTAATCATTTCAGAGTTACAAGTTTTTTATTTAATCTTTCTTCTGCAAATTATAAGTTAGGACTTGTTGATGCAATTTCCTTTTATGTAATTAGCATAGAATTTTCTTATTGCAATCTAGTGTAGAATTTATTTTCTGCAAGATAGTGGTTGTAGTGTTTTCAATTCTGCAAGTAGCATTAGATTCCTTTTTAGCATTTCCTTTTATACAAGTAGGGATGAGTTTTAAATTCCACAATTAAGATAGATTCTCAATTCTACAAAGTAATATAGGTTTAATGTAACTTTAAATTGAAAGAACATGTGTGTAATTATTCTCTAAATCTCATCAAAAAGATTTGTCCATTCTTAGGTTGATTTCATTTTTAGAAACAATCAACCCATAGAAATAATCGTAACATATATAGTGCACATTCATGTTATGGGCAAAATTGTCTTTTCGAACGATTAACCCCTAGACCTAGTAGCAAGTCTAGAACAACAATTAAAGTAATTCCATTGCTTTTCCTATAGATAATAGATAAAAGAAAGAGGGGCAAAAGTACCCACCTATATCTCTCACTCGATCCCTGTTCCCTTTGACCGCTTTCGCCGTTCCCTTCCGTACTTAACTCACTTGAAAGGTACCTACACACAAGCTAAGACAGAAAACCATCAAAGCATACATATCGATCTGTTAACTAAACATATTATAGAATCGAAAGTACAATATACATCACATAACACATGAATGGAAAAAGCATAGAAATCTTTATTCATAGAAGGAAAGATTACAACCCATGTAGATGCATGTCCGATTCAGTGTCATCCTTCCAGCTTCAAACCCTTCTCTCCTCACGGAAACAACAATTTGACATGATAACATTACTCTCTCTACTAATCTCATCCAAGCAGCATTTCCTTAGCTCAAGAAGTTCCAACCTTAGACTAGCCTTGAATGCCTGGTCCTTTTATAACTGAACAGAGGAGGTTAGGCCATTAATGGCACTCATGAATGCTTTGCCATATTTGGGAAGTGGTTCCATGGAGGAAGGGATAATGGATTAAGGTTCATTCATCTCCTTCCTCATCCAAAAGTGAGCCCAATCCTTCTAGAAACCTCCAGAAGCATCCATTGGATGAGGAATCCATTGAGTTCATTTAAAAAATTTGATGGATCTTGCTCATCGCAGGTGCAATAAAAGCCATGTGCTATGCATAGCACCCAGATAGTGTAGTGCCTGCCATTCATTGCAGCAAGATAGAAGGTCACCTGCGATGATTTCCTTAGGGACATTTTTTGGATGAATGGTGTCATGAAACTTTTGGGAAGCAAGCATGATGTAGGTTAACTTCATTAGGGAATGAAAACAACTGAATTAGGGGTTGATGGACCATAATAATACAGATCTGGAAGTTGGGGTTGATGTGCCCAAATTTTCCTGTAACAGATGCCCCCTAAAGCATGAAGTCGAAAATAACCATGTCGAGTGAGATCCTTTACCACTTGGAGAGAAGGTTTCAAAGCGGAAGGTGACCTACATCAATTACAATACAAATATCATGATACTTTGATTTTTTCTCATAATCTAGTTGAGGGAAGGCATACCCATGCTTAGCTTATAAAATTTCATTACATGTACAAATATATTCGTCTACATATGTAGACCCATGAATGGATGACCATGAATGTAATGCCATTGTACATTTGATATAGTACTCCTGAAAAATATATTGCAGCCCGGATGAATGAAACTAGATCCGAGGTCTTCAATCTCGTTCAATCTTCACTCAAGTACAAGTCTAACCATGTGAATAAATGATATGAAGTCGAACATGGAGAGACATCGTCTGATTACCAGCCAATGATATAAACCATTAACAAACACGAGAGGAATCACTGATAATGATAATGACCCTCAAGGTACTGCAATACATTTCGAATGGTGTGAATAAATGATTTGATGTCGAACACCATACAAAGTCTTTCGGTCGAAGGCCATTGATGTCAACCTGTCACCGGAAGTGAGAAACTTGCCATTGATGTATGCAAGCCTCAAGGTACAGAAGGGGTGTTTCTAAGTCAACTTCTTGGATGATGTGCTGATGTCGACAAGAAGCGACTCATCGCAGGAGGGCCTTGATGTATCCCACATCAATGACACGAAATGAGGTAAATGATTTTTGAGATGAAACATCGACTGATGATATAAGGTTCAGGAATGGCGGGCATGAAAATGAAGGTTTACTGTATTGTAAAGGATGAAGTTTTGTACTGAATGACTTCTCTTGAACATATCGGCGACACCGAAGTGGATTGGTAGCATTGACCCAAAATAGAGCAATGGATGGTATGATAGACCAACGATGTACCATCAAGCTGAATGACCCAACCCACATAGTCATGATGAGGTGAAAGTGTCATGTTCAAGAGCGACCTGCTACCATAAAGCGTTCCCAGATTTTTCCCATTTCCCCAGTCATTTCTTACCAGTATCTCTTTATTTTTAATCAAGCTTGAGGATGATAACATATGCTTGTTGTATAATTTCACCCTTCGGGTGAATGCATCACTATTTGATGTTTTAACGAGTCTAGAGAAGGTGAAACTTGGTCTTGTCTAGATGGACAAGTTTGTCGCTATTTGATGTTTTTAACGAGTTTAATGACAAAGATAACTCGATCCTTTTCATGTTTAGAGAGTCTAAAAAGGGACTAAAAGAAAACTCCAAAAGTTCTTTTTCGTACATTTGTCTCTCAAGCCTGAAAAAGCATAAAACAATACAAGAGAGAACCTATTGATCATGTTGGATCAACGAGTACCTTTTTCGTAATTAATCTATCTCAGCCCGAAGAAAGGGGTAAAAATATACTGAGTAGATATCGATTCTAATCCATTTAATGAGCTAGAAACGACAAGTGCTCAATAATCTTTTCATGTTTAGAGAGTCTGAAAAGAGCTTAAAGAGAACTCGATTTTGAGGAATGAGTGGTGTCTAAGGTAGCAACTGGTTCCGGTGATGTTGGAACTTCTCAAAACATGTTGATTGATGTGAAGAGGCTAGCTAATAAGACCACTCAATGCAATTGTTCCACAAAAAGGGTAAAACAACCAAGTGAAAGTGTATGATCGGCCAAAAGGATGGTGGCGATGGGATGAAAACAACCAAGGCTCATCTGACGAAAGAGGCTGATAGAATGGAAATCACGAGGGTTAAACTGGAAATGGGTTCAATTTTACACAAGCTTGAACCATAGGGAACTATGCTTGGATTCAGTTTCATGTTTACACAAGCTTGAAATGAACAAACTATGCTTGGTTTAAGTTTCATTTTTACACAAGCTTAAAATGAAAAACCATGCCTGGATTTAGTTTACATGCCCCTAGCATGACCCTCTGTAACCAGATGGAAGTCGTTGTGGTGAAGCAGGACAATTATCCAACACCTTTTGGCCTCGTCCAGATAGGGACAAAGGTGAATGGGGTGATTCCCTTCACATAACCTACAGGGAAACTTAACTTTACCACTAGGTGCACGCCCCCCAAGCTTCATTACATTCACCTAAGTAGACTACTCGTGGCTATCAAGTGGATGGAATGAAGGTTCTTTTACGAGATCAAGTGAAAGACTTGACTGGGATTTTACGAGATCTAATCAAAGACTCGACTTGGAACTTTGCTACAGGGGACCTTGTTTCATTTTCAATGAGCTTGAAACAAGACAAGGAACTCTGCTCAAATTCCTTGTTTCATTTTTTAACGAGCTTGACATAAGACAAGGAACTATTCTCATAGGAGCTGTTTCAATTTTTTAATGAGGTTGACACAGTAAAAGAACTATCCTCATATTCTATATTTCATTTTTTAATGAGGTTGACACAAGACAACAAGCTATCCTCGGACCCCTTGTTTCATTTTTTAATGAGGTTGACACAACACAACGAACTTTCCTCGGAGACCCTTGTTTCATTTTTTAACGAGGTTGCCACAAGACAACGAACCATCCTCGGAGACCCTTGTTTCATTTTTTAATGAGGTTGACACAAGACAACGAACTATCCTCTAACTCATTGTTTCATTTTTTAACGAGGTTGACACAAGACCAGGAACTATCCTCGGAGACTTGTTTCATATTTTAACGAGGTTGACACAGTAAAAGAACTATCCTCGAACCCCTTGTTTCATTTTTTAACGAGGTTGACACAAGACCAGGAACTATCCTCATAAACCCTTGTTTCATTTTTTAACGAGGTTGACACAAGACAACAAACTATCCTCGAACCCTTGTTTCATTTTTAATGAGGTTGACACAAGACAATGAACTATCCTCATAGGCCTGTTTCATTTTTTAACGAGGCTGACACAGTAAAAGAACTATCCTCATACTCCTTGTTTCATTTTTTAACGAGGTTGACACAAGACAAGGAACTTTCCTCATACCCTTGTTTCATTTTTTAATGAGGTTGACACAAGACAATGAACTATCCTCGGACCCTTGGTTTCATTTTTTAACGAGGTTGACACAAGACAACGAAATTTCCTCGTAGACCCTTGTTTCATTTTTTAACGAGGTTGACACAAGATAAGGAACTCTCCTCGGATTCAATCACAACTCATAAGAGGTCATGAAAGAGATATCTAGTTCCAATGCCCCAGTACATGATGTACAACATCACTAAATTGATTGTCAGTTGATGTAGGTATGGAACAGGTTGCCACATAATTAACCCATGGCGGGGATGATACCATTGGTACAAAAGGAACATTTAGGGAAGATGGTTGACTAGGAGCCATATTTGGACTGGGAAATGAAAGCTGGTCAACAGTGACAATCCTACCTTCATGCGGGAAACAAATCACTCGAAAGAGTGTTGAAACAATAGCTCCCATGCCATAAACATAGTTGCGCCCAAGAAGTAAATTATAATCTAAAGGGCTTGGGACCACCATCACATTTAGATAAATGGTTTTCCCTCCCAAAGTAATAGGTAACAGAGGGAGGAAACCTAATGGTTGATTGGTTCCTTTGTTAAAACCCAACAGGTTCTGGGTAACTGGCACAAGCAGCGGTGAACCGAGTGCTTGCCAAGTAGTTGAGGAAAGGATACTTATTGATGCACCTTCATCTATAATAGTGCCCAATACAATCATATTACAAACTTGTATTATGATTTGGAAAGGCACATAAGAAGGAAGGCAGAATGCTGCCAGTCGATTCCAATCAAAGGAAGTGACTAGACTACTTGGAGGGGGTATCGTAGAAACGGGAGAATTAACCCCTTGACTTACGAGAGTGGGAGGATTTTCCTCCTATCTTGATGGAGCAAGAGGATGCCCCCAAGCTCATTAGAATCTAAAGAAACAAAAAGAACTTGAGTGGTATCATGCTCACTCTCTTCGGGAAAGGTACGATTTGCTGAAGGTGAAACCGGGTAAATTGTTACCTCGACCTGTTGATTTGGGTCAGCTATAGACTCAGAGGATTCACTTTCAGAGAGAGTGGGTTTGACCGACTGTTGATTTTGGTCAGTCAATTCATCAACTAGTGAAGGATTTAGGGAGAGTTTCCTATAACCAGATGGAAGTCGTTGTGGTGAAGCAGGACAGTTATCCAACACGCTTTTGGCTTCATCCAGATAGGGACAAAGGTGAATGGGGTGATTCCCTTCACATGACCTACATGGAAACTTGACTTTTCCCTTCTTTCCATGATCTTTAGTACCGCTAGTTGATGGTGTGTCACAAACATGATCTCCAAAAGTTGATGACACAGGACGATGTGAATGGGAAGACCATTCTTCTAAGATCTGAGGAATATCAGGACAATTTCGAAGAAGATGGTCTCCCGCACAAAGTATGCATGGATATCGAACTTTGTGATGCTTGAAGGACAGTTTCTCATCATATGTTGCAGTCAAAGCAATGGTTTCCTGGTTTCCCCTCTGGTAAATTTGCTTCTTCTTCTTCTTCTTCTTCTTCCCTTTATTCTTCTTCTTAGCCACCTGGTTACTAGTACCAATACTTTCACCAGGCGAAGAGGAAGAAGGGGAGGAAGAAACAACCAAGGAAGAAGGCAAAGGGTCAACTTTAGGATCAACTGGAGGTTGATTTTGTCCAGTTGGAGGTGTACTCGATTGCGGAGAAATCACGACATTTTGAACCAAGGAGGTTGAAAACAACCATACTGGAAAGCTAATGGGGGTGAGGAAGGATGGCTTACCCGCTGCTCCTCACCATCAATTGTCCTATGTTCTTCAAATGCTTAATCAACGTAAGTAAGTAAGTAAGTATATCGTAGGTGCTGCTTCTTTCTATGGCTCCTGGTCATCCTTTTTCCCTGTCCCTCTCCCATGTAAGTCTGCCCCTCCCTCTCTGCTCTGTCTGTCGGGGTTATCTCTGTGGTCTCCTTCCTTTGGACAACCGCTCTAAGAAGACAGGCCATCCCGAAAGGGACAATGTAGCCATATATGGAGCACCAATATTTCCAAACAGAGGAAAAGAACTAGGATTCCCATCGAAAGGAATTCCTTGATTGGTGGACTCCAGATTTGTTGCCATATGTTTAAACCTAAGATCAACTAAAAAACAAGCATGGAGGATGTTATCTGCGGTCAATTAACTTTTACGACATTAGAACTTAACTTTGAATTTTCATTTTTTAAGAGTCGAGAAAAAGCAAAAGATGACTCTAGTCGCTTTCGTTGTTTAATGAGCTTGAAAGGACAAGCGCTCAGATGAACATTTCTTTTAAGGAGTCAAAAAGGAACAAAAGTGACTACTCTGGAGATACTAATCAAGAGGGTTTACCAAACTAATCACAAAACTGAAATATACACCTTGGTGGTAAATTAAAGAGAAATTACCAAGGATTTACCGTACGACAGTCAGTCTTCCTGAACATTATGTTCGGTGCATTGTGATCGGTAAGGTGGCAGACTCGGCTTCCTAGGGATAAAGGATTTAAACCTATTGGGGTCTCCCACCATATACACGACAGTATAGGGAACACAAGTTCGTACTAGTACTTACTGGTTCAGAGAGGAGGAATCACCCAACCTCAATGAAATGATATCCACTAGGTTTTAAGACGTCGGAACACGTCTCTAGCCTAGACACCTCTAGATGTTTGCGTTAAATTCCAATAAATTATTAGGTTAATTGAAGTTAATTTTAGGTTGATCTTGCTTAAAATTTGCCTTTGGGTTTCACCACGTGATGTTTTCCAAGATTCCTAAGAATGCAACTAAAATGAGAAGCACTCTTTCCATTTTGCTTTCAACAATGAAAATCCTAGCTACAAGGGATAGAGCAAACAAGTACTTTTTGGATCAAACAACAAATAGCACTCACTAATGCACTTCCCTAACCATTCCTTTCAATCACACACATTCAATCTCCTAAAATGCAATTACATGTATTTATTTTTCTTTTCAGTTCTCCTTAATGTGAATTATGCACTAAAAAGAACAAATGCACAATGATTCAAAAGATTTTTTACAAAAATGTCGATTTATGACAATTTCACTTAAAGATAAAGGAAGACTAAATGACACTTTCAACTTTAAGGAAACAAAGATTTTCGACACTTAAACAAAAATATGAATCAGATGCACAAGTAGACCAATCGATTATTTTAATGAAGGAAGATTTTACGACACTTCGTATTTGAAAAACAATCGACTGAAACTACTTTCGACAATGGAATGCAAATGATAAAACAAATACATAAACAAACATTTAACAATCTAGTCTTAAATGGGTTGAAACAAGGAAACAAAGACTGCTTTCAGAGACAAGAACTCATCTAAATCCAATAGACAATTCAAACAACTAAAAATTGACTTAATGTTTCAGATCCTAGATGGGAAAAACTAATCCAAAAGGAATCATAGACAGCCAGAGTGAGAGACAGTGCGATGCATAGCACTGTCTCTGTGTAGAGGGTGCAATGCATAGCACCCTATTAGTTACAGAGTTGTGATGATTACATAATGAAATTTTATGCTCAAAATTGACTCAAATTTTAGTGAATTGAACTTGAATTCGATGAGAAACAGAGGGTAAAGTATGTCAAAGTGTTCTAAGAGATTGATTAGCTACTATAAGGGATAAAATCGATCCCCAGCTGAGTCGCCATTTTGTTATGGTAAAATTTAGTGTCTTTTTGAACGACTAACCCCTAGACCTGGTAGCAAGTCTAGAACAACAGTTAAAGTAATTCCATTGCTTTTCCTATAGCTAGCAAATAAAAGAAAGAGGAGAAAAAGTACCAACATGTATCTCTCGCTCGATCCCTCTTCCCTTTGACCACTTTCGCCGCTCCCTTCCATACTTAACTCACTTGAAAGGTACCTGCACACAAGCTGAGATAGAAAACCATCAAAGCATACATATCGATTTGTTAACTAAACATATTATAGAATCGAAAGTACAATATACATCACATAACACATGAATGGAAAAAGCATAGAACTCTTTATTCATAGAAGGAAAGATTACAACCCATGTAGATGCATGTCCGATTCAGTGTCATCCTTCCAGCTTCAAACCCTTCTCTCCTCATGGAAACAACAATTTGACATGATAACATTACTCTCTCTACTAATCTCATCCAAGCAACATTTCCTTAGCTCAAGAAGTTCCAATCTTAGACTAGCCTTGAATGCCTGGTCCTTTTATAGCTGAACAGAGGAGGTTAGGCCATTAATGGCCCTCATGAATGCTTTGCCATATTTGGGAAGTGGTTCCATGGAGGAAGGGATAATCTATTAAGGTTCATTCATCTCCTTCCTCATCCAAAAGCGAGCACAATCCTTCTAGAAACCTCCTGAAGCATCCATTGGATGAGGAATCCAATGAGTTCATTTAAAAATTTAATGGATCTTGCTCATCGTAGGTGCAACAAAGGCCAAGTGCTATGCATAACACCCAGACAGTGTAGTGCTTTCCATTCATTGCAGCCAGATAGAAGGCCACCTGCGATGATCTCCTTAGGGATATTTTTTGGATGAATGGTGTCGTGAAACTTTTGGGAAGCAAGCATGATGTAGGTTCACTTCATTAGGGAATGAAAACAACTGAATTAGGGGTTGATAGACCCGAATAATATAGATTTGGAAGTTGGGGTTGGTGTGCCCAAATTTTCCTGTAACAATTCATCTCACAAGTACACGAACCTTGGTTGACAATTAATGAAGTAATTTAAGAACAATTAAATTAACCAGCAGAAGGAATTACTAAATCTCCCTCATACAATAAATTATAAAGCACACATTATGGTTTAAGAACACACACACACACACTCTCTCTCTCTCTCTCTCTCTCTCTCTCTCGCTATATATATATATATATATATATATATATAATTCACATTGATTTTTTTAATTAATTTATTTAAATACCAAATATCAACTCCATATAAAATTTGAATAAATTACACATAATTATTTTTTTATTTTTACTTCATATTTCTATATATAAAGTTGATATGAAATTTTGTTACAAGTTAATATGAGAATTGAATTACACAGATAAAATATAAATATTATTTTTATATGACATATATCAACTCGATACGAAGTACCGAAGCAATTACACTTCTCCCTCATCGTAATAAAGACAATTATAGTTTTTTTTTTACTTTCAATTACCTTAGTTCTCTATATAAATTTTATCTAAATTAAGGTGAAAATCGAAGTAATTTTTTCATGGATGACTTTGAATTTTTTTTGTTAGTTCTATTTTTTATTTTGTTATTGTAAATATTACTTTATTATTTTTTAATGTAACATTATGTGACAACATCTCCCCCATACTAGGTTGGAGAGCGCTTCTCAACACAATTACTACATAAGGATAATTCAATCCCAATATCAAGCAAAAGCAAGGAAGATGACTAAACATAATATAAAGTGCAATTGTAAGATGTTAGGTATTTAATTTTCATACGAATAGGAAGAGAGAGGTCATGTCCACCCTCCAACAATTGAACTAACCTTGGTATTTACTTGGACATTTATTTCTCTCACTTCATACAATTTTTTGGATCTCTTAGTAGAGATGTTTTTGGTTAGTAATAATATTGTCCTTTGGTTCACTAGAGCTCATTATTGACCCATTGGATGGAGATTAGTTACTCAATTACAAATGAAACACAATGGATTTGGATTTTGAATTTTCATAAAAGGAGCATATAAAGATGTTCTTATATGTCTTTTTTATATCACCTACAAATTCTTCACTGTAGTGAAAAGTATCTGATTGTTAAGTTTGGGTAGTTGGTTATTAACATAATGAGATAGTATGACATGACAAGGGTTCACTTTCAACTTTGTACATTTTGAATTACCACATACTATTGGGAATGGGAGCTTCGTCTTGTTGACCAATATCTTACCAGGTTCATTCAGAAGGGGGTTTTCAAATTGTAAAAATTAGAGAATATATTATAGGTGGGTGAGGACGAGGGGGATGTGGGTATGGGAGAATTATTTGTATTGAGGGGCATGAAAGGGGGTTTTTGGTAAAAATAAATGATATATATTAAAACTATGGGCTATTTTTATTAGAAAAATATATTGGGAGGTGGTCAAACAAAATGATTTTGGAAGTATTTTATCAATATCTATTTAGATAATGGGTATTCTTTAATATCCCATAAACAGAGGTGCTATGAAACATGGTGAGTAAGTGGAGTCCACATGCTAGTTGAATGTCATAAAAATGATCTAGTTCATGGTGACGTACCATTGGCCCAAGGTGGCTACTAGAATATGGACTATTACAATTGATGGGGTATAGTGGCTCCGAATTTTTACCTACCATCTACTTTTGGTATCTTGCTCCAAAAAATAGCTTGTATATTTTTTTCACTAGTGAAATATACTATGCATCTAAATTTAATACTAAATCATGATCTTGTGAAAACTGAATGTATAATTATTCAAATACATGTGTAAAGGTATCATAAATTCAATTATATAATAAAAAATATATAAAATCTTGGCTTACAACAAATGGCAAAAGAGAATGTGGTGAATTTAAAATATATGGAATGAAGAAATAAAGATTTGAACATTTGATACTATCAATTTTTATCCCCTATATTTGAAATAATATCAAAATCAGTATGCGTTTTCATTCTTGAAGAAATTTTGGAAAATATGCAACTCTCTAACTTTAAACAAACATTTGAATGCAGGTTTAGGTAACCAATGTGTTTATTTTACATTGGCACGCCAATGTGTTTGTTCACACAAAACATAATTGTGAAAAAGATTTTTCCATACACTAAACAAAAACCTATGCTAACACCTTTCTCAAGGAAAACTTCCACTAAGTATTTAATGCAAAGTTTTGTAGTTCTCTTTTAATCGAAAATAGTCTAAAAATGCATTTATGGGAATGTAGCACACCAATGAATAAGTACTTAAATGCATCATGAATAAATTTTTTTTTTAAATAAAATAAAGTATTCTTTTTTCATCGATGTACCAAAAAATGAAATGAAAAAAGAGGGGGAATTTCGTTTTCTAAAAGTGATGGGAGGCTTTCACAAGAAACATGTATAATGTAAGCCATGGTTGTGGCAAAGCTTTGATAGGAGGCTTGCATAAGAAACATTCACAATGTAAGAGATATGAGTGGACATCGGTTTTTTGAATATTGGGATTTATAAGGGGTCAACATTGGCCAAATACACCACTATGGAAGAGAAATATTAGTTATGTAACCTCATTCTTTCTATCTCAACAAATTTTCTTTCCGTTGATTAGAAAATTATTAAAAAAATATTTATTTATTCCTATTCATAATTATAGTACATTCCAAAAAAAATTAGAATTTTTCTATATAAACCTTCAATGTTATAAATTTTATTTATTAGTCTCTACACTGAAATTTATCTTGGGGTTTTTGGGTCTTTATTAATCTCAATCATTATTTTGATGTAAATGATATTTTAACGGATTAGGGCATTGCGTTGGATCCCAAAACCAATCCTTTCTGGTTTTTTTTCCCAAATACACCTTCAATTCTATAAACCCTAGCTTGCCTCTTCTCTATATTACTAGAAACTTTTGTTGGGTTTAGTTCCTACACTATCATATATCTATATATATATATATGTTTTGATATTTGTTAGTATCTACCATATAACTCATTTTTGATATTTGTTAGTATCTACCATATAACTCATTTAACTCATTTTGGGGTTATTGTGTTTTTGTTATCCCCCATCATTATTTTGATGTAAATATATTTTAATGGATTGGGCCCTTTGTTGCATTTAATCCCAAAATTGGTTCTTTCCCTTTTAAAAAAAATGCTTTCTAGTCATAATGTGCACACTTTATATTAAATACGCATTATTGCATTGTTTACCATAATGAGCACTACATTAATTATATATATATATATATATAGTGCACACTATATAATACATACACATTTGTGCATTGTTGATGGTAGAGCACATTACTTCGCCATGTCATTTAAAAATGCTTATGAGTTTTATGGTGCACATTATATAGTAAATATATATTTAAAAATAGTTTTCGGGTTTTATAGTGCTCCATATATAATTAAAACATTTAGCGTGTTGTATTGTAGAAGGTGCATTACGATGTATAATATGCTCCATATAACCTGAAAATACTTTTAGGTTGAAATCCTCTACTTAGTTTGTACTACATATTTCATAGCTTGTGTATTTCATTATACAAGTATTTTATTATAGAAGATGGATGATAGAATATTGGTGCAAAAGTTGTAGCTATGAACATGAGGTAAGCATGTCCCAATTAAAACACGAAAGTTATTTGAATTTTTAAAATAAAATTTATTTTTTGAGTTATACGTACATTTAAGTGATGTGCATTGGTTAACATGTGGCATGTAGATAAAAATTTGATAAAATTGTTTACAATTTGAGTGGAAAAGAACACATAAGCTTCATGGAACTATTGTAAATAGGGGAATTATGTGGATAAAAATTGAAGAATTTTTAACAATAATAACTAGCAGTTTTCAAACATTTTGATTTTCTATATGTTGAATGTTTTGTAGAGATCAATATCAAGGGAACAAAAAGCCATCCTAAGAAGAAAAAACTACAAACAATGTAAATTATGATGAATTGGTTCTTAAAGCATCTATGATATGATATGGGAAAGATTTTTTATAAAATTATAAAACTATAATGTAAATAATGTATTGAAATTTTAAGTAGTTAAAACATATGATATGGGAAAGACTTTTTATAAAATTATAAAACTATAAAACTATAATGTAAATAATGTATATAGTATAATCATCAATCTAATCTAATGAATTCAATAATTAAATTATAATAATTAAACTTAATAATTAATTTTAAAACAATGTTTAATAAAATTTAAAAAATTTAACCACAAAATAATATCATTTAAAAAAACAAAAACATAAATAAATAAAAATCATATAAATATTTTTTTTTAAACATAACTACATAAAAAACAAAAATATATAAATAAATAATATTTATATTAGAAATAAGTTGTAGTTAAATTAGATAGTTTAATATTACAAAAATAAAATTTCCTTATCCCTATATATCTCATATGATGGTGAAGGTAGGGCTTCCCCTATTCTCCCATTTGGTTTTTATTTATTGTAAAAAAATATAGTATAAACATGAAGAGCTATTATGCATATAAAAAGTCCAAGAAATAAAGGAATCTATCATCCCTTATGTTAACAAAAATAACCAAGGAAAATATAATGACATACTCACTTTGTTTTGCGATTTTAATTTATAAGTTTAATATTTTCTATATATCTCATATGATGGTGAAGGTAGGGCTTCCCCTATTCTCCCATTTGGTTTTTATTTATTGTAAAAAATATAGTATAAACATGAAGAGCTATTATGCATATAAAAAGTCCAAGAAATAAAGGAATCTATCATCCCTCATGTTAACAAAAATAACCAAGGAAAATATAATGACATACTCACTTTGTTTTGCGATTTTAATTTATAAGTTTAATATTTTCTATTAAACCATTTTTCTTGTTTTAAATGATAATATTATAATATTTTTAATTTTTAGTTATTGATGTGCTTTACCTTTCCATGCTACATTGATATTGTGAAGAAATAATAGAAACCCCTAACCCAACGCTCATTCTCACATGAAGTGGGGAGGGGTTGGCATATTTGGAAAAGTTAATATGAGGGTGGGATAGGGAAAAATTCATATGGAGGTAGGGGTTTGACTGGGATAGAATATTGAGAAAGACTTAATAAATATATGGGAGTGGGAGTGAGAGTGGAGAATAATATCGGGGAAAATGTTTTAATAAATATATGGGGTGGGGTCTCTATTGGTAGCTCACTTGGCAAGCCCATGTTATGTAAAATTATGCGATGAGTGATTCAAATCCCTTGAGTATAGATTCACGTGTCGTCCTTGCGGAGGGTAGTTACACCTATGAGTTATGTTGAGAAATCAATGTTCTTGTATATTAGGGTTGATTCCTCTTACTTGATAATTACTTAGGAGTATTTGTTGGTTTGTATTACTTAATTATATCTTCTTCATTAAGAAATTACCAAAACATAAAATGCATCAAGATCACAGGAACACAAAGAACACAAGATATAGGCTCCAAGCCAGGGAAAAAATCCACAAGGGGGAAAACCCAAACAAATTATTTTCTTATAAAATAGATCAAAGTGAGACATCCAATACCCAAATACCAAGACCAAGACCTCTACAAGCCCCAAGTCAACCCTCCTTCAGAACCTTCCTCAAACAAGTCAAAGTCAACAAATTCAACATTGGTCAAACTTCAACAAATTTGGTGAAACTCAGAATTTTGGCCTTGTAACTCAGATCTGCAGTTTGGACTTGCAACTTCGGACCTGTAGCCCACAAAATTACCCCATAATTCTTGCAGGTGTGGGCAGAAACAAACAAAAATTCAAAAAAATTCTTTCTTCCTTGGCCTTCACACTTCTTTTCTTCTTTCTTGCTCAAAGATTGAACTTGTGTGAGTGAGTGTGAAAATGAGGATGAAGTCTCTTCCTTTTATAGTCAGCCATGAGGTCAAATTGGGTCTCTTCTAGGTTGACTTGGTCTTGTGGGGAAAAATGACTCTTTTGAACTCAAAAATAATAATGTTCTTTTGTTACAAATTGTCCAAAAGTGGATTTGACACATGACAAAATTTCTTCTTGACTCAAATAAGCCTTAGAAGCATGAAGAACATGCTTTGACTAGAATAATAATAATAATAGTAATAATATATATATATATATATATATATATATATATATATATATATATATATATATATATATATATATATATATATATATATATATATATATATATATATATATATATATATATTTTTTTTTTTTTTCCTTTTTTACAAGAAATATATATTGATATAAGTACAAAGATAATTATGAAGACCAAACTTAGTTACATTTTTCAACACTCCCTCTTAACTAGGGAGGTATTCATAATTCCACAACGGGGTACACAGATACTCAAATTGAAATATTCTCTTAAGAAGAGTCAGATTGATAAGATGTCATCAAGCATCAAGATCTTAACCAACATTGTCAATCTAAGAAATAACAATACGTTGACTGACAAACTCTAACCCTCCACTGGATTAGAGCACAATGATGGTTGGCATACATTTGGACACCATCACCATAATCTCTCAAGGCACATATCCCATCCAGATGTTCACCACATATCTCCTACCAAGACTATTCTTATCTTGGATTTCTAATCCTCAAAGAATACCAGTCCTCTTCGAATACTCTTATCTTGGATGCCCTAAGTATCAGTCCCAGATGCTTATTCAAATATCCATTCTCCCTACCAGTTCCTTTAGTAGACTTAGGACTATTAGTCATGGCCTAGTGCATGACACATGTTTAATACAATGTCCTTCATCACTCCCTCTCAACTAGGGGAGGAGATATCTACAAGTCCAATCTTGTTTCTCAACTACTCAAGCTTCTTATTAGGAAGATACTTTGTCAATATATCAACTATATATTCATATGTGGAGATGTATTGTAGCTTCATGACCCCATCTTGAATCAAAATTCAAATATAGTGATACATATTATTGATATGCTTTGTCCTAGGATGAAAAACTAGGTCTTCTTTCAACCTTATACAATTCTAGTTGTCACAATGTATAATGGTAGGGTCCAACAATCCTTTAAACAAATATGATAGCAACTTTCTAAGCCAAACAACTTCTCTACCAACTTCACTTACTGCAATATATTTAGCTTCAACACTACTTAATGCAACTGAATCTTTTTTCCTGCTCATCCATGAGATCATAGAAGATCCCAAGATAAAAATCCACTAGTAGTGCTATTTCCATCTGCATCACTGCCACCCCAATCTGAATCTGTATATCACAATAACTACATTTCATTACTAACATATCTTAGACAATGATGTATAGTCTCATGAATATATCTCTGAATAAGTTTAACTGCTATCCAATGATCATGCCTTGGATCCATTTAGAATTGAGTAAGAACATTTACGGCAAATCATATGTCAGGTTGGGTGTTCATAAGATACATTAAGGATCCAATCAACTATCGGTAGGATGTTGGATCAACAAGAATTGAATCTGAACTCCTTAACTTCTTAAACTTAGTGGTCATTGGAGTTGTCTTCGGTTTACTGTCCATCATACCAAACTTATGTAATATCTTGATCACATATTTCCCTTGACCAAGATAGATCTCACTAGGTTTCTGCCATATTCTAATCCTAAGTATTAATTCATTTTTCCAAGGTCCTTCATATAAAATTCAGTTGTCAATAGATTCTTGCATTCTTGAGTATGATGCTCCACACCTGTAATTAGTAAGTCCTCCACATAGAGTAGTATGATCATAGGTTCATTCTTCACTACTTTAATGTAAAGGTTAGGATATGTAGAACTCTTGAAAAAACCAAGTCCTAATAGATATGCATCCATCCCAGTGTACCAAGCTCTAGGTGCTTGCTTCAAGCCATATAGAGCCTTCTTTAAGGTCTGCAAATGTGTGTTTCCTTATTATGGACTTCAAATCCATAGGGATGATCAATATATACTTATTCATCAATAGTTCCATTCAGAAAGGCTATTTTAACATCCATTTGATGAACGTTCCATCCAATAGTAGCAACTAGAGAGATAAGTGACCTAATGGTTGTATATATAGCTATTGGAGAAAAAGTTTCTTCATAATTGATTCCTTCCTTTTATGAAAAGTCTCTTGCCAAAAACCTTTCCTTATAATTGTCAATGCTTCCATCCATTGTATGTTTGATCTTGAATACCCAGTTAGAAGTGACAATAGATCTATCTTTAGGTCTAGGAACAATTTACAAACATCATTCTTCATTCTATATTGGTATTCTTCTTGCATTGCATTCTTCCATTCTTGATGTTCGACTACCTTCTCATAAGTGGTAGGTTCTGTGTCAATAAGATTATTCATGTAATATGCATAACTTGAATGTATTTTAGGCTTCTTACTTTCTCTGAAAGTTTCCTTTTATGCTACATGTCCTTCGACTTCTTGTAGAGTTGTCCTCAACCAAGCCAACCTTTTGCGAGTTTCTAGCGTGATGAATTGCTGCACGGGTTCACTTGGTCCTTCAACTTCTACATGATTAGTAATATGTTCTTGAATATTGTTGTGCCTTGAAATTTCTTCAAAGACGGGTTCTTCTTCCTCATTAAAATCAATAGGAATGTCATTGGACTTCTTGTATGCACTTCATTAAAGATAACGTATTTGCCTACTTCAATTCATCTATATTCCTTGATGTAGACTATATAGTATTTTTATGAAGTACTATATCTAACAAAGATGCCTCTTATACCAGAAAGGTCCAATTTCTTCCTTTTGTCCTTGGGAATGTGAATTTATATGGGACATATAAATATTTAAAGATGATAAACACTTGGATTTTTTCCTATGAAAGCTTCTTTCAGGGTCATGTCATTAAGAATTATATGAGGACTTCGATTTTGTATGTATACTATTGTTACAAATGCTTCTCCCCATAAGAAATTGGGAAGGTATTGGTCATACAGCATGGCTCTAACACATTCTTCAATTGACCGATTCTTCCTTTCAACCACATCATTCAGTTGAGGATAATAGGAACTATAAACTCCCTCTTAATTTCTTCTTCCTTGCAAAAAGACACAATTTCTCTAGAAGTGTATTCTCCACCATTATCTGATCTTAGGGTATTGATATTTCTTTTGTGTCAAATTTTCTAATTTTGCCTTGAACTCTTAAAATTTCTCAAATGCTTCATATTTAGACTTGAGGAGATATATCCATGTATTTTTAGAGTGATCATCAATAAATGTTACATAATAGCAATGACCTCAAAGATAATTTTCTGCCATAGGTCCACAAACATTAGAATGTATGATATCTAAAGTTTCCTTGGATCTTGTATCACTGCTTGCAAGATTTCTTCACATTATTTCTAAGAGAACATCTCTTACAAACTCCTTCATGTTCTTCTTTTAGTTCATGGATACCAGTAACCATATGGTTCGATGATGGCATTATCTTATAATGAAGGTGATCATACCTTCTATGCCATAGTTCACAAGGATTAATATATAAATGCACTAGAGCTTGATGAAGATGTCTTAGAGGCCTATGCAACCCCCCCTCATGAATTCTAGTAGTCTTAGCATCTTCAATACTAGATCCCTTACCCCATACAATAACTTTTCCATCAACAATGAAACCATATCACCTTTATCCTCTAGGCTAGATATAGAGAGTAAGTTCTTTTTCAAACCTGGAACATAGAATATATTGTTGAGATGAATGTTTCCATCAATTTCCAACTCCAAAGAAGTAGATCCAATTACTTTGACTGAGTAGCTCTTCTTGTCTCCAAGTTAAATTAAATGAGAAGATATTCCTTTTGATAAGGTTTGAAGTTGACCACATTCCCTTGACATATGTCTTGAGCCTCCACTATCGATTAACCACATAGTAGCTTATTCAAAAGTACCTGTAAGAGTGGAAAAGAGACCTCCATCCAAGACATATTCATTTAACTTGGAGATGAATTTGATGATTCAAACTTTGATAGTCTCAAGGATACTCCTAAGAGTCTTAAATCCTTTCTTCATAAATCTTACCATTAAAGAGGGAGAGAGAGAATAGATAACTAATTCAAGAGTGTCCTCCAACAAGAGTGCCAATAAGGATGTGATCTTCAAGCTTCCTTCATTCAACTTAGCTCTGATACCATGTCGAGAAATCAATGTTCTTGTAGATTAAGGTTGATTCCTCTTGATAATTACTTGTGAGTATTTTTTGGCCTTTATTACTTAATGATGTCTTCTTCATCAAGCAATTACCAAAACATAAAATGCATGAAGATCACAAAAACACAAAGAACACAAGATATAGGTTCCAAGCCAGGAAAAACCCCACAAGGGATAAAACCCAAACAACTTCTCTTATTATGGAATCAAATAAAAGTGAGACATCCAATACCTAAATACCAAGACCAAGACCTCCACAAGCCCCAAGTCAACAATCCTTCAAATCCTTCCTCAAACTAGTCAAATTCAACATTGGTCAAACTTCAACAAATCTAGTCAATCTCAAAATTTCGGCCCTACAACTTGGATTTGCAGTTTGGGCCTAAAACGTTAGACCTATAACTTGCAAAATTACCCTAGAATTCTCACATGCATGGGAAAAAATAAGCAAAAGTTCAAACTTTTCCTTTCTTCCTTGGATATCTCTTTCTTCCTTGGCCTTCACACTTCTTTTCTTCTTTCTTTCTCAAAGATCAAACTTGTGTGAGTGAGTGTGAAAATGAGGATGAAGTATCTTCATTTATAGTCATCTAGGAGGTTGAATTGGGCCTATTCTAGGCCGACTTGACAAGGAAGGGCTGAATTGGTCTTGTGGGGCAAAATGACTCTTTTGAACTCAAAAATAATATTTTTTTAGTTGTTGCAAATTGTCCAAATGGGACTTTCACACATGACAAAATTTCTTCTTGACTCAAATAAACCCTAGAAGCATGAAGAACATGCTTTGACTAGAATAATAATAATAATAATAATAATAATAATAATAATAATAATAATAATTTTTTCTTATCTTTTTTTCTTCTTCTTACAAGAATTATATATTGATACAAGTACAAATATAATTATGAAGATCGAACCTAGTTACATTTTTTAACAGCTTATAGTGGTAGAGGTCATAATCAACCCTATGTCACATGAGTGAAAGGATGACTCAATTGTTGATTCCTCTAGTTAAAAAATAGAAAAAAAAGGAAAAAAATAGAAAAAGAAAATAAAATTACATGGGGGTAAGTGTAGGAATAACATATTGGGCAAAACTCAAAAAGTTTCCTTAATTTTCCACCAAACTCACACCCACATATGTTTATTGAGTTTTCCCTGGTAAGCCCCCCATTCCCACTCTCATATGTGAAGTGGGGATTAGGGAGGGGAATATTAGAGATAAATAATATAAGGGTAAGGGTGGGGTTATGGTGGGGGGGATATTTGGGAAAACTTAATTCATATAAGAGTTGGTGTGAAGGGAGAGTGTTGGAGAAAAATGATATGAAGGTGGAGGTGGGGGGTGAAGGGGGGAGAACATTGGGAAAAATTGATACATATAGGGGTGGGAGTAGTGTATTGAGGAAAACTTAATAACTCATATGGGGTTTTGGTTAGGGGGTTGTGTATTGGGAAAAAATGATATGTATGATACTAGGTGTTGGGGAGAAAATAATATTGGGGAAACCAATAATGAAATTCCCCAATACACCATCCCCACCCTCATATGAGGGTATATACATATGAGATTAGGGTTGTTCAATGGAGAAAAATGAATTAAGTTATCTTTAATATGCACCCCCATGTTATTAATTTTTTTTCAATATTCCTCCCCACCCGTACCTTGATATGAGAGTGAGAGGTGGGGGGGGGGGGGAGTGTGTGTATAGGGGAAAAATTATTAGGGGCGTTGCAGAGGAATATTAAGTAAAAGTTATTAGGTTTCCCCAATGAACAATCTCACCCTCACCCTGATATGAGGGTGATGGTAGGGGTGCATATTAGGGGAAAATTATTAATTTATCCCTAATACATGCCCTACCATCACCCTCATATGAGGGAGGGAAAGGTACATTGGGGAAAACTATTAGGTTTTCCCCAACGAGCAACCCCACTCCACCATTATTTGAGGGAAAGGCTAGGAGTTCATATTGGGGGAAATTATTAAATTTTTCCCAATACATGCCCCACCATCACCTTCATATGATGGAGAGGAAGAAATATTGGAGACAACTTATTAAGTCCTCCCTAGCATGCACCCCTAACCCTATCCTCACACTCATACCCAAATGAGGGTTGGGGTGTGGAATGAATATTTGAGAATAAGACGGTGCATGTGGGATATATATTGAGAGAAACTCGTTAAATTTTCCCTAGGGTGGGGGTGGGGTTGCATATTCAAGAAAAAATATTAATTTTTACATAATACACGCCCCATCATCACCCTCAGATGAGGGATGGAAAGGAATATTGGGGAAAACTTCTTAAGGCCCCCCCCCCCCTTATGCACCCCCATCGTCACACTCATATGAGGGAGGGGGAGTGGAATCAAAATAAGGTAAAACTTATTATCACCTTCATATAAGGTCGTGGTTTGGTAAAAGTTAAAAAATTTAAAAGTTTTCCCAATATCTATTCTCCATCCTGAGGGTGGAGAAAACTTATTAGGTTTTCCCAACATTCCTTCCACTACCATCCTCATTTTAAAATTTCCCTAATATTCCTTCCTTACCCCACTTTCATATTATGAGGGTGGAGGTGGAGAAGGAATACTAAGGTATTATGAGGATGGGGCGGGGAAGGAATATTTAGAATATTATGATAGGAGTGGTGGAGAAGGGATATTGGAAAAAAATATTAAGTTTTGACCCACCCCCATTCTTAGTTTTTCTTAATATTATTTCACCACCCTTACCCTCATAATGTGAGGGTGGGGGTGAGGAAAAATTATTAAGTTTTCTCCAAATTCCTTTCCATTCCCACCTTCATATTATTTTTTCACCAAGATTCCTTTTTCACCTGTACCTTCATATTGTGAGGGCGGGGCTAACGAGGGGATGTTAGAGAATATTATGAGGGAAGGGAAAGAATTTTGGGAAAACCTTATTAAGTTTTCACCCATTCCTAGCTTTAATTTTTTCCAATATTCCTTTCCCACCCCCACCCAATGAGGGTGTTTGGGGATTTAACATTGGAAAGTATTATGGGAATGGGGGATGGGAAGGAATATTGAGGAAGAATTAAAAAGTTTTCCCCAATATTCCTTCCCCACATATGAGGGTGGCAGTGGGCAATGAATATTGGGGAAACTTCATACTTTTTCTCCAATATTCCCATCATACTCACATCCTCATAATATTCCTTCCTTACCCCCATTCTCATATGTCGGGTAGGAATATTATGATAATGGGGACGAGAAAGGAATACTGGGAAAAACTTAGTATGATGGTGGGGGGTGGATAAGAACCATTGGAAAAAAATAATGTGGGTGTGGGTGGAAAAGGAATATTAGGGAAAACTTAGTATCATGGGAGGAACGAGGAAGGAATATTAGGGAAAAATTCACATATTGGGGTAACTTAATATGGGGGTGGGGTAGGGAAGGAACGTTGAACATTTTTATGAATTTTTCCTTGGTATTCCTTTCTCAAATTTTTCCCCAATATTCATGGGGTAGGAATATTGGACACCCTCATAAAGTTTTCCATATTATTCCTTCCCCGCCGTCACCATCATAAGGTTTTCCTAAATATTCCAAAAAAATTATGAGGGAAAGGATAGAGAAGGAATATTAGGGAAAACCTAACATGAGAGTAGGGGTGAGGAGGGAATATTGGGGAAAACTACATATTTTGGGGAAAGCTTAATATGAGGATAGGGTTGGGAAAGGAATATTGCTCACCCTCATAAAGTTTTCCTTAATATTCCTTTTCCAGTCCCCCAACCTCATGCTCATAAAGTTTTTCTCATTATTACTTCATGATAAAGTTTTCCCCAATATTCCTTCCCCACTCTATTGGGTTAGGAATTTGAACACATTCATGTTGAAAATATAGCATGAAAATCTAGTTTTGACTTTGCCTTGGTCAAACTAGATTAAAATTTGAATTTCAATTTCAACAAAATACTTGGAGGTAGTTAACTGAGGTGACATGACACTTATCACTTAGTTAACTCAATTAATTCAAGTTGGAGACACTTGATTGCAGTTCAGTATGATTGATTGCTAATGTATGGCAATCTATTTAAGTTAAATTGAGTTATCGTGAGTTAAACTAGTTCTAACTGTTAGAAGAACTAGTGGAAGGTCTAGTGGTGGGGTGTGACTGCAGTCATCTTCAATTATCAAGCAGTTAACTCATCAATCAAACCAAAATAATTGATGCATGTAGAGAATTCGAGTTACCTAGTTGAGATTGGAGTTCAAGGGCAATGTAATATTAGTTGTAGAATAATCCAAGTTGTATAGGTGGTGCATGCAATCATAGGATGAGCCTAAAGTATTGCACAATTCTCATTAAGGAATTTCCTAAATAATAGGGGCCTAATTCCTCAAGGAAAAACACAAGGAAATATGAGCTTGGCAGGCTGAGAAATTGGCTAAGTATTGGTCAAATTTAGTTAGTAGAGTAGAGGGATAAACTATACACTTGTAGAGGTTGCTCAGGATTAAGTACACACTGTATTTCTTCTCCATTCTTTGATTAATGCAATACAGATAGGAAGGGGTTTTGAGCAGTTGCTTTCCCTTAGATAAATATTTTTGTATGTGTGTTCAATCTTTGTGCATGTTTATGATATGTGTTCTCAATCATGAATTGCTTTTTGCATATGAGTAGAGTAGATTTGAGTCTTGTGATTTAGTAAATTTCATAAGAATTTTTAGATCTACATAGAATTTTCTACATGGTATCAGAGCAAGAATCACAATAGAGAAGACAATTCAAAGCTGTTATTGCAAGAGGATCAAATTTGTAGGATCATTTCTTTAGATCTAACATGATGGATTTATATGGACTAAGAGTTGATGAGTATGCCCTTGAGGGAAGATAAAATTATGTTTCTTGGAAAGATGACATGGAGGTAGTGCTGGAAGATAATGAGTTGAATGAATTCATTGATAATGATATCCAGAAACTGACAACAGTTGATGCTCAAAATATGGCAAATTAGAAGAAGTGTGTTTCTAAGGCTAGGAGGATCATATTGGAGGGAGTATGAGACCATATTGTCTCTAATATCCATGGGAGAGAGACTCCATATGAAATGTGGCAAGAATTGATAGACCTATTTTAGAGTAATAGTGACCATAGGAAGTTAGCACTCAAGAAAAAGCTTCAGAATATCAAGATGCAAAAGAAATTCACAATACCTCTGCAGGTTCACACATTGTTGTGATGAACTTGGTCAAGTTGGTGTTACTATAGCAGATGATGATCTAGTAAGCCTGGAACTTCTAAGCCTTCCCAAGAGCTCACACAACTACCAGGATTAAGTAAATGGGAGGGAGAATCTACCAAATTGGGAACACCTTTGGTCTGATTTGGTACAGGAGGAGATAAGGCAGAACACTAGAGACGAAACCACATCC
This sequence comes from Pinus tabuliformis, assembly GCA_031772625.1. Classification (NCBI taxonomy): domain Eukaryota; kingdom Viridiplantae; phylum Streptophyta; class Pinopsida; order Pinales; family Pinaceae; genus Pinus; species Pinus tabuliformis. The sequence goes on along the minus strand of CM062819.1, from coordinate 791,344,660 downwards.
AAGTGTGATGATGAGGAGAAATGTCCCTTGGATGGGAATACAAAGAAAAGGAAAGGGAAGAAATCCCAATCCAAAGAAGAATCTGGTCAAGGGGACAAGAAGAAAGACTTTTCAAAAATCAAGTGCTTTCACTGTCATGAACTGATACACTATGCCACAAGGTGTCCACACAAGAAGGCGGTAAATAAGCCCTCAGAAGGAGCGGTAGGTGAAGATTTGGCTTCACAATTTGAGTTGGAATTCACCTTCATTACATGCATGACAAGCACTGTGATGGGTAGTGTGTGGTATTTGGATAGTGGTGCCTTGTTCCACATGACAGGGAACAAAAAAAATTTCAGTTACTTGGAGGAGAAATATCCGAAGATGCACATCGAGATGGGAGATGATGGAAGGTACAACATGAATGGTATTGGTATAATTACTTTTTAGAGGGAGTTAGGCTCCCCTCTCAGGCTCAAGGATGTGATGTTTGTCCCAGGTCTGAAGAATAATCTAGTTTCCATTGTGGTGTTGGAAGACCGTGGCTACAATGTGATATTCAGCAAAGGGAAGGCATTTTTGAGACACATCACCATGAGAAAAGTGAAGTAGATCGAGGTTCAAGTGAAGAACATATACAAATTATATGTGGAATATTGTGCAACATTGAGCACAAAAGTAGAGAAGGTGTAGAGCTAAGATGTCATAAAATTATGGCATCATCGCACTTTGAAGATCATGCAAGAGATTTATACTGGCCTCCCCAGAGGAGCACTAGAGAATCATGATACATGTTAAGGGTGTACATTGGGGAAGTACACAAAATCCACATTCAATGATCGAGAAAACAAGGCGCATGAAGTCCTTGAAAGGATCCATTCTGATGTCTGTGGACCTTTCTCGATAGCCTCCACTGCCAAGCATAGGTATTATGTTATATTTGTAGATGATTTCTCATGGAAGTGCTGGATCTAGTTCATGCAAAAGAAAGACAAAACATTCTTGAAATTTGTTGAAATAAAACATTTTTTGAGAAAGAAAATGGCAAGAAAGTGAAGGCTCTCAGGGGTAATAATGGAGGTGAGTACGTGTTGAATGAGTTTAAAAATTTCTGTGCAGAGGAAGGCATTCGACGAGAGTTGATAGCACCCCATAACCCACAACATAATGGGGTGGATGAGAGGAAGAAAAAAGTTATCGTGGGAGAAGCAAGGGAAATGTTGCATGACCAAGGCCTACCACTGCACTTGTGGGCTAAAGCATGCAACACAACGGTCTATTTTCAGAACAAGAGTCCTCACAGGATTCTTGGCTTGAGTACACCAGAAGAAGATTTTTGAGGAAATAAACCATATGTGTCACACTTCATGGTATTTGGATCATCAGTTTACTGTCATGTTTCCAAGGAATCAAGGAAAAAGCTAAAGCTGACAATAGAGTTGGGGATATTGGTGGGGCAGACAAAAACACCTCACAACTATAGTGTGTAATTTCCATCCCTTAGGATGATAGTGGTCAGAAGGGATGTGAAGTTTGAAGAGGAGAAGGAAATGGGGTGTTCTCTTTATAGGGACCTTCAATTACAGTCTGATCAAGAGATTTTGTCTCCAAAGAAAGAACCTCAGGAAGTTGTGGAGCAGCCACAAGCAGAGGATCAGAGAGTGGAGACAACCACTCAAGCAAAGACATATAGAGAAGGAAGGAAGAGAACCAGGGAACCTGGAATATTATTACATGATGCTAGAGAGGTCACCAGATTGGTGTACTGGCTACATGGATTTGATGAGTGTGCTTGTAGAGATTGAGCCATCCTCATTTAAGGAAGCTGTAGAGAAACCAATATGGTTTTAAGCTATGGTAGAGGAATATGATTTCATTATCAGAAATAATGTTTGGGAAGTGGTCCCAAGACCAGCAGATAAATAAATGGTTGGTTCAAGATGAATTTACAAGGTAAAACATGCAGTAGATGGAAGCATAGAGAAACTCAAGGGAAGATTTGTGGCCAAGGGTTTCTCTCAGGTGGAGGGAATTGAATATGAGGATAAATTTGCTCCAGTAGCAAGGTACTCATCCATTAGGTCAATTATAGTATTGCCAGCGCAAATGGGGTGGAAGATCCACCAGATGGATGTGAAGACAACATTCCTCAATGGAGTTATTGAGGAAGAGGTGTATATTGAACAACCATAGGGGTTTGATACCTTTGACAGAGATTCGCATGTGTGTAGACTCAAGCGAGTGTTGTATGGAATCAAGTAAGAACACCATGTTAGTACACCAGGATCAAAAACTATCTCACCGGGTTGGGCTTTACCAAAAGTGAAGAAGACGCAAACCTTTATCATATTTTGATTGAAGGTAAATTATTGATTACTGTGATGTATGTTGATGATTTAATTTTAACCGATGATGGGAAGTTGATCAAATTTTTCAAGGAGGACCTTGCAAGAGAATTTGAGATGAAGGACATGGGACTCATGCATTATTTCCTTGGTTTTTAAGTATGTGAAGGAGATGGGGAATTGTTTGTCTCTCAAGGAAAGTATGCCAATGAGATACTGAAGAAGTTCCACATGGAGAATCCTCTAGCAGGAAACTGGAGGAAAGAGGATGCTAATTCAGGTGAGGAAGTGGAGGCTACCATTTACAAGAAACTTGTGGGTTCACCTATGTATTTGGTGAATACATGACCAAACGTGTGTTATGTAGTTAGCCAGCTTAGTAAAGAAATGGTCAAGCCAACCAAACTGTATTGGAAGGCAATAAAGAATATGTTGATATGCCTCAGAGGCACTACTTAGTTTGGTCTTTGGTACAGTCAAACAGATGGAGTGAAGCTGCAAGGCTTCACAGATGCAGATTGGGCAGGGAGTCCCTCACATAGCAAGAGCACATTAGGAGGAATTTTCAGTTTTAGGTCAACAATGGTTTCTTTGTACAGAAGGAAGTATATATCTATGACAATCATCTCAGTAGAAGCAAAGTACATGGATGCAAGTCAAGAAACGTGTGAGGCTATCTGGATGAGAAAGATTCTTGTTGGGTTATTTGGTTAGATGATGGATCCTATTATTATTTACTGTGACAATTAGAGTTGTATCAAACTCTCTGAGAATCCATTATTATATGAAATATCCAAGTATATCGACATCTGACATCTACGAGATTGTGTGCAGAGGTAGATCATGTTGTTGAAATACATTCCTACAGAGGAACATGATGAAAATATTTTGGCAAAGGATTTTTCAAGAGGAAAATTCGAATTTCATAGAGGCAGGATTGGGGTATCTGATAATTCCTTTCTTGCTAAGAGCGAGTGTTGAAAATGTAGCAAGAAAATCTAATTTTGATTTTTCCTCAATCAAACGAGATTAAAATTCAAATTTAAATTTCAACAGAATACTTGGAGGTAGTTAACTAAGGTGACATGGAACTTGTGACTTAGTTAACTCAGTTAATTTGAGTTGGAGACACTTGAGTTCAGTTCAGTATGATTGATTGATAATTTTTAGCAATCTATTTCAGTTAAATTGAGTTATTGTGAGTTAAACTAGTTCTAACTGTTAGAAGAACTAGTGGGAGGTCCAGTAGTGGGGTGTGACTTCAGTCATCTTCAGTGATCAACCAATTAACTCATCAATCAACCCAAAATAATTGATGCATGCAGAGAATTCGAGTTACCCAGTTGAGATTGGAGTTCAAGGGAAATGTACTATTAGTTGTAGACTAATCCAAGTTGTACAAGATGTGCATGCAGCTAGAGGATGAGCCTAAGGTAGTGAAAACTTCTCATTGAGGAATTTCCTAAATAATACGAGTCCAATTCCTCAAGGAACAACACAAGGGAATAGGAGCTTGGAAGGCTGTGAAATTATCTATGGTCAGAGTAAGTCAGTAGAGAAGAGGGATAGACTATACACTTACAGAGGTTGCTCAGGCTTGAGAAAGCATTGCATTTCTTCTCCATTTTTTGATTAATCCAATACATATAGGAAGGGGTTTTGAGAAATTTCTTTCCCCTAGATAAATATCTATGTATGTGTTTTGAATATTTGTGCATGTTTATGATATGTGTTCTCAATCATGAATTTCTTTCCGCAAATGAGTAGATTAGATTTGAGTCTTATGATTTAGTAAATTTCATGAGCAATTTCTAATCTACATAGAATTTTCTACAATTGATAAAGTTAGGAACATTGGACATATAAATTTTTCCTTGATATTCATTAGGGGAATTTTGAGTTCAAAAGTAGGGTTCAAAAAAAAAAAAAAAAAAAAAAAGTATTATCAATATCAACTTTAAAATATCCAATATGATTCAATATGATGATGTCAATCATAAGGGTAAATAGTTTTTGAGGGAAAGAAAGAAAACTACGTTTTCTCATATCTTCGACTTATCTCCTTATAGATTTACTTAAGTTTCAAGTTTAGTCAATTGAAGGTTAGTTGTGCAGTGGGAAAACAATCTAACTTAGAGATCTATCTTATCCAAATTGGATCATTATATTGTTTTTCATCCATATCGATGCATTTGGAGTGGAAAAAGTGGAGGAATCAATTCACGACACCGTTTTTACCAATGGGACCCAGTTTGGCGAAACGGGGTCTGAAACCTTCTAGGAGAATTTTGAGGCATCAAATGAAATTTTTTGGGGGTAAAATTTGTCTCTTAAGCACAACACCTTTTCATGATATTCTACACATAGAGATCTTTCCAATGATGCAAGAATAACATCAATCGAAGTCTGTATGCAAAAGTTATGCCACTCAAAAGTTGACCTTCCTGTTTTCACACCTATAGTTTGGAAGGATGTCGCATTAGCCCCCATTATTCATGGAAAAGGGGCTAGCCACGTGTTTATGATGTAAAAGACTCTAGAAGAGTCTATTTTGTAACTCTAGTTAAGAGTTGATGTAGTTAAACTTAACCACTAGTAGGTTATCGGGTTGTGTTATAACCACACCACTAGGAGGAAGATGCATTCCATTCTTTTGAGAACATTTTGTTCCATAGCAAGGAGAGATAGGAGTAGAGAACATAGAGAGGATCTGGGCACTGTAGCACTCCACAATCCACACACATTAATTCTTTGTATTTGCAGCTATATTTCTAAACAAAGAAAGAGAGCGAAGCAGGCTCCCCTTCCAGCTGGGTTTTCTCCTGAAAGGGTTTCTCAGAGAGAATATCTTGTGTATTATGTGTGTGTGGGCTTATTTTGTCGTTATCTACTTTTCTACTTGATTTAATTTTACCTGCATGCACTACCTGTTGATTTATTTTTAATATAATATTATCAAATCTGTTGTGACGAAATGTCCAGTGGAATATCCACATCAGTTTATGGATCACTTTCAGTTAACTGATCAACCAACCCAAAATAACTCATGCATGCATGGAATTTGAGTTGCTCAACTGAAGTGGATGAGACAAGGCTAGTGTAACATGAGTTGTATACTAGTTGATTATATAACTGTTGCATGCAGTCAGGAGATCAATTCCTTAGGAATTTCGCAAGGAAGTAGGGACTTACCTATTGTTTAGGAGCTAGAATTTTCTCAGATTTTCATAAGGAAATATGAGGCTAGAGGAGTAGAAGATTAGCTAAGTGTTGGCTAGAGGTTCTCATTCAATAGAGAGAGCATTTATCCTTTTGTAGGTTGCGCTTAGAGCTGGAGCAAACAATTATAATAGTTTCTATATTCAACTAATTAATGAAAAGAGGCTTGAGGGTTTTTTCCCAGTTGAGTTCCCCTTGAAATAACTGTGTACTTGTGGTTTTTATTGTTGCATGTCTATGCATGTTGTTCTAAATTGTGATTTCCATTCCATAGATCAGTGGAATAGAATTATGTCTCTTGTTTTTTAGTTTGAAATCTTGAGCAATTGCAATTTCTATCAAATTCCTACATGGTATCAGAGCCACAAAATCACATTAGAACTAATATCTCAAAAGTTTCCCTCAAGAACTTTGAAGTTGTAGCTTTAGTGCAACAATTTTTATTTAGGATCAAGAGAATGTCTTTCAATAGACTGAGATTGGAGTATGCCCTGGAGGGTAGCTCAAATTTCATAGCTTGGAAGGATAGAATGGAAGCAGTTCTTGATGATAATGGTGTGTTAGAATATGTTAAAATTGATATTGCAAAACCTCCACAATTGGATGCACAACAATTAACCCAGTGGAAGAAGGATGTTGCAAAGGCCAAGAGAATTCTTCTAGAAGGTGTGAGAGACCATGTGGTCTAAAATATCCATGGCAAAGAGGTACCATTTGATATGTGGAACACATTGACTAATCTATTTGAAATAGCAGTGACCATAGAAAATTGGCCCTGAAAGATAAAATTCGAAACATTAGGATGCAAAAAAATGATATTATTCCATAATATCTCTCCATATTTACACAAGTTCAAGATGAGCTTGGAGGGGATGGGGTGAATGTTGCAGAAGATGAGTTGGTGAGCCTAACTCTTCCAGGCCTTCCAAAATCCTGGCACATCTACTAGGACTCTATGAATGGAAGGAAAAAAATTCCAAATTGGGAAAGTTTGTAGCTCGATTTCATTCAAGACATGATAAATACTAGAGATGGAACCTCATCCACAGTAGAGGATGAAGAGAATTTTGCCTTGGTTGGAAAGGGGAAGAAGGGAAAATTATCTGATATTCACCCAATGAGTGACATCGGTTAAAGATTTATTAAACTAAGGTATTACAGACTCATGTGCTAGTGTGTGTTCTGTGTTATTGGAGCAACAGATCAATCGGATTGCCAATACACAAACATTAAAATGGAAAAGACAACAGAGAAATAATGTAGGCAACACAAAGATACAAATAATTATAATAAGGAGTTCACCCTATTCTCCAGGGCTACATCTCTGGTCCAGCTTTCAATGGTGGCCTTGTTTTATTGTGCCTTTGGGCAGAGAATTTACAATACAGGGACTCAATGTGAGTTCTTCTGAAGCAGATTTTTCCTTGGCAGGGTGGTCCTTGGATTCCCCAAGCCACTGGAGTACACAGACTCTTCTTCTTCCTACCAGCTTTGTGACCTTTTGGTCTATAGTGGAAAGAGCCAAATGTGATGCTCAGTACAGACAGATTCCTCTAGGGGATGGCTTGAATCTTCAAGCTCTCTGGTGCTTGATGCCACCTTTTGTCAGCTCGGCCCTTTGTCTCTTCTGCTTTGCTTTACTGTTCTCTGTGTTCAGTCCTCCTCTCTGGGTTCACTGTTACACTTCGTCTCTCGACTTCTATCTCTCTCAACTTCCAATTGACTCATTCGACTGTCTCTATTCATGGCTTTAGCCATTTGACCCCTATGCCTATTCGGTTCCTCTTCCACCTGTGCCGATTCACCTTCTGCAACTACGCTTGGAGTTCCCTGTGTCCGGTGTCATCATGAATGCTTAGGGAATGGCCACGTGTCCTCCTCTAAACGGTGCCAGCCTGCTTCGTCAGTTCGTTTCTTTAGTTACGTCGTGGATGTGTTCTTCCTCCACCATGGTGGTCAAACAGATTCCAAATCCCTTTAAAACGTGGCTTAATTCCTTGACGATTCCACTTCCTCCATCGGGCGCGATCTTCGTCGTCCGATCTGGGCCCTCCAAATTCGACGCCATACGCATGTTTCGCGTGGTTAACTTGCTCAACCGATAGCGCGTGATCAACGACGGTTTTCTCTCACCTCCGCCTGCCACGCGTCGATCGGTGTATGGAATCACTCCGCTTTCATCCAAAACCTCTTACCGTTTAAGGGCACCGTGATCAAAACTGCTGGTTTCTAGAGCGTGGGTCCCGTCGTTTGTGTTTAGTGCTTTTTCCTTTTTCTGCTTGTGGTCCTCCGGTTCCCCCACGCAACTGAGTGCTCGGGCTTTTCCTTCACGTCCCTGTTCGCCTAGCAAATCACACATCAAAAATCACTTCCTTTTCCCATTTCGGGGCTACTTTGGCCTCTTGTGCGGTCTCCATGGGCCTCGATCAGCGCGCTTTGACCGAGGTCCTCGTCGTTCCACGTTGGCTGCCATTGCCACTGGTTTAGGGTGTTTTTGATCGCTGTTTTGGATTTCTTTAGAGATTTGTTCGACTTGATACAGTCATGGTTCTTTGACAGTCTTTTATGGATCCAATTCGGATCACGACCTTCCCACTGAAAAAGCTTTTGGACCACCAAAAGTTGGTTTTCAAGCATCAACTAAGTGAGGATACTATTTTCTCACTTGTCCAATCTCAATCCACTTTGCGCTGCTCGAATTTGAACCTTTGAGCCCAATCTCGAGGTACTTAACATCTCCCCTGCGCGTTGTCCTCTCCTTCCTGTCCAACACTGTGTCTTCCTACATCTCATTGAGGTATTCAGGTAGTAGGTCATCAATAGAAGGTAATTGACTTTACTCTTCAGGGTCCTCAATCATTGAAGGTTCAAACAATCTCAAGTAATCTACATTTACGACTGAGTAGATGTGCATGTAAGCTGGTAAATCAAGGCGAAACGCATTTTCACCAATCTTCTCAAGTATCCTAAAAGGTCCATACCTGATAGGCTTTAGCTTTTTACCTTCACCTTGCATCCTGTCCTTGCTGATATACAGCCAGAATTGGTCTCCAACTTGAAAACTATGCTCCATCCGATGCTTATCATGCCTAGCCTTGTACTTGGCCTAGCTCTTTTCCAACTGTTCCTATACTGCTTGGTGGATCTCTTGGATCTGTTCAATGAACCTACTTGCCTTGTCCACATCACTATGTCCATCAACCATGCTATCTTTACCAAAGTCAAAATCCAAAGGAGACCTTGGTGTGAAACCAAAATAGGTCTCAAAAGGAGATCTCTGTGTAGAAGAGTGTTTGGCTCTGTTGTAAGCATGCTTCACATAACACAAGTGTTCATCCCAAAGCTTAGGATGTTTACTGAAATATCCTCTCAGTAATTGGATCACTGTCTTGTTTACTACTTCTGTCTGGCCATCTGCTTGAGGATGAAAAGTTGTGCTTTTCTTCAGTTTGGTGTCCATTAGTTCCCACAGACTTGACCAAAACTTCCCCACAAATCGGTTGTCTCAAACAAATACAATGGAAGTGGGTAATCCAAAATGAACCCATACATGTTCAAAGAACAATTTTGCAGTCTGTTTAGCTGTGATCTGTTTACTACAAGGTATCAAAATACACATTTTGCTGAACCTATCCACAAAAACATATAAGTAATCATGACCTTTCCTAGATTTAGGCAGTCCTCCAACAAAATCCATGGAAACACTTTCCCAAGGGTGAGAAGGAACTGGCAATGGAGTGTACAAGCCTAGTTTTCTATTGCTGGGCTTGCTTTTAGCACACATGGCACACCCTCTTACATACCTAGAAACTGTCTCATTCATTTTCGGCCAATAGCAGAATCTTTGCAGCTGTGCAACTATTTTACTTACCCCAAAGTGACATGATATCAGAGAAGTATGTGCTTCCCTAGTTATCTTTATCCTCTTAGTTTGTGGAATGCAAAGTTTCCCACAATGATATAAGAGTCGGTCCTTTATATGATAGTCCAATTCTTCTACTCTTTTGCCTTGACTCAAAGTTGCATATACATCTTTAAAGTCCATATCCTGAGCATATTGTTCTATGTAGCTTTCATGTAGCACAGAATTATGCTTAAGTATGGTAGATGCATTTATAATGGGTCTAGATAACATGTCTGCAACCTTGTTATGTATGCCCTTTTTATATCTGATGACTAAGTGAAACTGTTGTAGAAATCCCATCCATCTGTAATGTCTTGATTGTTGCAACTTAGTTTGGGAGTGTAGATATTGAAGTGGCTGATGATCAATATGCATTACTGTCTCTTTGCCCATTAAGTAATGTTTCCACTTTTTCACACTCTGAACTAATGCATACAATTCTTTATCATATGTAGGATAATTAACTACTGCAGGATTAAAAGTCTCGGAATGATAACATATGGGTTTGCCGTGTTGTGTCAACACTGCTCCCATGGCATAGTCACTGGCATCAGTTTGGATCTCAAATGGTCTTTGTAGATCTAGTAGTGCTAGTACAGGTGCTTTACTTATTTTCTCTTTGAAGGTGTCGAAGGCTTTCTGATGTTTGCCTCCCCACTGAAACACCTTATCCAATCCTGTTAAAGCATGTAGGGGAGCTGCAATCGAGGAGAAGTTAGAAATGAACTTCCTCCAATATTTTGATGCTCCTAAGAAGCTTCTCACTTTCGTAGTAGACTTGGGTTTAGGCCAGTTCACAATGACTGCCACTTTAGAGGGATCTATTTTCAATTCACCTCCCCCTACTATATGACCCAAGTAGTTTAGAGAGGTTTTGCCAAATTCACATTTTGAGAGTTTAACATAAAGTTTTTCTCTTTTCAAAACATCTAATGTCTGCTTAACATGCTTTAAATGTTCTTCCCACTTTTTAATAAAAATCAGAATGTCATCCAGATACACAATAACAAAATCATCAAGAAAAGGTCTGAGTACATCATTCATTAATCTCATGAAAGTAGTAGGAGCATTAGTTAAGCCAAAAGGCATAAACAGCCATTCATACAATCCCTGCTTTGTTTTGAAAGCAGTCTTCCATGCATCTTTCTCTGCAACTCTGACTTGATGGTATCCACTGTGCAAATCCAGCTTGGTGAAATAAACAACTTCTTTCAATTGATCTAAAAGATCATCTATGCGAGGAAGGGGATAACGATTTTTTATTGTTATCTTATTCAATGTTCGATAATCAATGCACATTCTCCAGGAGCCATCTTTCTTTATCACCAAAATGATTGGTGACCCACATGGTGATGTGCTAGGCCTGATGAAGCCCCTTCTCGAGCAACTCCTACACCTGCTTCTTGATTTCAACATTCTCTAAAGTAGACAACTTGTACATCCCAATGTTAGGCAATGGAACATCTTGCTGCAAAATAATATCATGTACTATTCCCTTTTTGGGCGGCAAACCTTTAGGTTCCTGAAACAAGACATCATAATCTGAAACAACCTTTTCTATATCAGCTTGTTGTTCAGCATTACAGCCCTCAAATACATTTGTTTTATCAGGCTTCTTTTCCTTTACAACCATCAGTAAGAATTGTTTACATGAATTTATCATTCTTTTCATCTGTCCTAAATTTATGAGAGTATAATTATTCTTGATCTTATGAGCTCTTACAAAGTATTCGATTCCATCTTTAACAAGTAGATACTTGTTCTCAGCTCTATAGAAAATAGCCTTTCTATCATACAATTAAGGACTTCCTAAAACAATTCCACATATATCCAAAGGAATTATGTCTAACTCAACCTCATTTACAAATGTTGACCCAAAAGAAAAATTGAGTTTGCACTGTCTAGTCACTTGTAGTTGAGCTTTATCATTCAACCATCCTAATGGGTATGGTCTCTTGTGAGGTGTAGTTGCTAATCCCAATTTCTTTACAATTGCTTCAGAAAGCAAATTTACTTGTGAGCCACTATCAAACAAAGTATCAATCTTTTGATTTTTGGAAATAACTCAAATATGGAAAAGCTCATGTCTTTTTCTCTCATTTTCTTCATCAATAATAGATTGAGCAAAATTACTAGTAGATGCTTCAAAATTCTTACCTTTTATACCTGTGACTGCTATAGTTGTTTCATCTCCCCAGTCTGACCCAAATCTCTCTGATTAGCTACAACTGTCTTCTTCTTCTTTCCCTTAGAGTTCTTAGGTCTTAGCGCTGGATGTAGAATCCAACAATGCTCATCATCATGCCCCTCCTTTTTACAGTGAGTGCATGAAGCTTTGGCTTTCTGTGCAGTGTTAGCCTTCCTTGCTTTCCACTTCTGTTTTCTTTTCTCCTTGCTCTTACTTACAGTGGGTTGGGATGGTCCCCCAAGTTCTAGATTACCATTCTTTCCTTTAGCCTCTAGATGAGTAGCTTGTAAAGATACCTCATCTATACTAGTGGGATTAAACATGAGGATGGTATGCCTCATGTAGCTGTGTAGACCACCAATGTACTTCAAAAGAGTCTCTGGTGAGTCTAGTGAGATACCCAACATCAATGCTCTCTTTCTGAACTCTTGAGTATACCCTTGCACACTTTTCCCTTTCAACTGTAGAAGAGTTTGCCAACTCATCATGGCTTTTTGCATGTAGGCCAATGGATAGAATTGCTTTTTGATTGCAACAACAAATTCACTCCAGACAGAGATGGTCTTGCCATGTCTTTTTATATCAGCTTGGGTTCTGCCTTCCCACCAAACCAAGGCAGTGCCTCCTAGGCATAGGCTTGCCAGCTGAATCTAATCTTGTCTGAGTTTATGTTCTGTACCCTGCAATACACATTAATTTGTTTAATCCAATTGTCCAACTTTTCAGCATTTAGCTCTCCATCATATATAGGAAAATCAAATTTAACATCTAGCTTAATCAAAGATTCTTTCTTATTATGTACAGGGCTATTAAGAGGTGTGAGAAAGTGTTCCTCTTTCCCCTTTCCTTTGGAGTTGTCATGGAAGTGAGACTCATCTTCTTCTTTCTCTTTCTTAGAGCCTGATGCATCTTCCACCTTTTTCTTTCTAAAGTCTCTGTACATTTCTTCAACCATAGACTTTATAGCTAGGAAACTCTCTATGAATTGAGGGTCTGGCCCTACAAAACCTTCCTTTGACATTGTCTTTCAAGGATAGACTCTCCCAATTGTAGGATTAGTTTCCACCAACTCTCCTTCTCCTAATTTGAGCTTTGATCTTGTGAGCATTCACAGCTAAACCAACACAAGCTTGTCTAACCTTACAACCTAGAGCTCTGATACCACTTGATCTAATATTCACCCTATGAGTGACATCGGTTAAAGATTTATTAGACTAAGGTATTACAGACTCATGTGCTGGTGTGTGTTCTGTGTTATTGAAGCAACGGATCAATCAGATTGCCAATACACAAACATTAAAATGGAAAAGACAACAGAGAAATACAATAAGCAACAAAAAGACAACAAACAATTTTAATAAGGAGTTCACCCTATTCTCCAGGGCTACGTCTCCAGTCCAGCTTTCAATGGTGGCCTTATTTTATTGTGCCTTTGGGCAGAGAATTTACAATACAGGGACTCAATGTGAGTTCTCCTAAAGTAGGTTTTTGCTTGGAAAGGTGGTCCTTGGATTCCCCAAGCCACTGGAGTACACAGACTCTTCTTCTTCCTACCAGCTCTGTGACCTTCTGGTCTACAGTGGAAAGAGCCAAATGTGATCCTCAGTCTAGACAGATTCCTCTATGGAATGGCTTGAATCTTCAAGCTCTCTGGTACTCGATGCCGCCTTGCGTCAGCTCGGCCCTCTGTCTCTTCTGCTTTGCTTTACTGTTCTCTGTGTTCAATCCTCCTCTCTAGGTTCACTATTACACTTCATCTCTCGACTTATGTCTCTCTCAACTTCCAACTGACTCATTCGACTGTCTCTGTTCATGGCTTTAGCCATTCGACCCCTATGCCTGTTCAGTTCCTCTTCCGCCTGTGCCGATTCACCTTCTGCAGCTGCGCTTGGAGTTCATTGTGTCTGACGTCATCATGAATGCTCAGGGAGTGGCCACGTGTCCTCCTCTAAACGGCGCCAACCTGCTTCATTGGTTCGTTTCTTCAGTTACGTCATGGATGCATTCTTCCTCCACCGTGGCGGTCAAATGGATTCCAAATCCCTTTAAAATGCGGCTTAATTCCCTGTCGATTCCGCTTCCTCCATTGGGCGTGATCTCAGCCATCCGATCTGGGCCCTCTAGATCTGACGCCATACGCACGTTTCGTGCAGTTGACTTGCTCGACTGATAACGTTCGATCAATGGTGGTTTTCTCTCACCTCCGCTTGCCACGCATCGATCGGTGTATGGAATCGCTCCGCTTTCGTCCAAAACCTCTTACCGTTTAAGGGTGCCCTAATCAAAACTGTTGGTTTCTAGAGCGCGGGTCCCACCGTTTGTGTTTAGCGCTTTTTCCTTTTTCCGCCTGCGGCCCTCTTGTTCCCCCACGTGACTGAGTGCTCGGGTTTTTCCTTCGCAGCCCTGTTCGCTTAGCAATGCGCGATTAGTGCTAATCGCGCATCAAAAATCACTTCCTTTTCCCATTCTAGGGCTCCCAGGGGCTACTTTGGCCTCCTGCGTAATCTCCATGGGCCTCGGTCAATGTGCTTTGATCGAGGTCCTCGTCGTTCCATGTTGGCTGCCATTGCCACTGGTTTAGGGTGTTTTTGATCATTGTTTTGGATCTCTTTAGAGATTTGTTTGACTTGATACAATCATGGTTCTTTGATAGTCTTTTATGGATCCAATTTGGATCAGAAAAGGAAGTAAGAACCAAAGAAAACCTGAATCCATCCAAAATAATGACAAGAATAAAGACTTGAGAAAGATAAAATGTTTCCACTGCCACAAATATGGGCACTATGCAACTAAATGTACACATAAGAAGTCTAACAAGAAGCGTCCATGAGGAGTAGGATGTGAGGCACTGGCTTCATAATTCGAATTGGACTTCACCCTAATTACATTCATGGCTAGCACTGTTAAGGGGAGTGTGTGGTACCTTTATTTTGGTGCCTCATTGCATATGACAGGGTGCAAGGAATTTTTTAGTAGCTTGGAGGAGAAGGATCTCCAAATGCATATTGAATTGGGGGATAACGAGAGTTATAATGCTACAATAATTGGTAGTGTCACCTATGAGAGGGAGAAATCCTCCCCTATTCGCCTCAAATATGTTATGTATGTACTTGTGATGAAGAAGAACATAATCTATGTAGCAGTATTGGAGGATAGAGGCTATGCTGTTATTTTTAGTAAAGTGAAAGCCTTTTTGAGACACATAGCTACAAAGAAAGTGAAGCAGATTGGATTTCAGGTAAAGAACCTATACAAAATTAAGGTGGGATATTGTGTTTCATTGAGAAAAAAGGCATAAAAAGTGCATAGTCGATATTTTGGAGAACTCTGGCACAAGAGATTGGGTCATCTACACCATGATGCCTTAAAAATCATGCATCAAATCACCACCGGTCTCCCTAGAGACTCCCTTGACTAGCAAGATGTCTGCAAGGGTTACACATTTAGGAAAATGTGTCAAATCCACATTCCATGGCTGAGATAACATAGCAGATGCAATATTGGAGTGAGTCCACTCTAATGTTTGTGGACCATTCTCTACAACCTCCACAACAAGACATAAGTATTATGTAATTTTTATTGATGATTTCTCTAGAAAATGCTGGATCTTCTTCATGTGGAGTAAGGATGAAGTTTTCTCAAAATTTGTTGAATTAAAAGCATTGATTGAGAAGGATACTAGGAAGAAGGTGAAGGCCCTAAAGAGCGATAATGGAGGTGAATGTGTTTTGAATAACTTAAAGGAATTTTGTGCCAAAGAAGGTATTCAAGAGAGTTGATAGCACCCCATAATCCACAACAGAATGGAGTAGCTGAGAGGGAGAACATCAACATAGTTGGAGATACAAGAGCTATGCTACATGATCAAGGGCTTCCACTGCATCTATGGGCAGAAGCATGTAACACAACAATTTATTTGCAAAACTAGAGTCCTCATATAATACTTGGCATGATCACACCTTAGGAAGATTTCTCTAGGAGAAAGCCTAATGTGTCTCATTTCAGAATTTTTAGAGCTTCAATTTATTGTCATGTATCAAAGGATTTGAAGAATAAACTTGAGCCTACAACAAAGTTGGTAGTTTTTATAGGATACACCGAAACTCCACACAATTACTGGGTGTATTTACCTTCACTGAGGATGAAAGTGGTGAGGAGAGATGCCAAGTTTAATGAGGATAAGGTTATGAGATTCTCTTTGGAATGAGAGATGGGTACCTCATTGGAGAAGGAGCTTCTATCTCCAAAAGAGGAGCCCAAGGATGAGCTTCAGGAAGTTGTGGAGCAACCACAAATGGAGGAGAAGAGAGGAGGCCGAGTGGAGACACCCACTCAACCAAAAACATCCAGAGAAAGGAGAAAGAGAACCAGAGAAGCTAATATATTGATACAGGATGCACGAGAGCATGTGGGAGCTCCTACATCACAATGCAGGGAAAGGAGGTCACCTGAGAGGTACATTGGTTACATGGATCTCATGGGTATCTCACTGGAGAAGGAGCTTCTAGCTCCAAAGGAGGAGCCCGAGGATGAGCTTCAGGAAGTTGTGGAGCAACCAAAAATGGAGGAGAAGAGAGGAGGCTGAGTGGAGACACCCACTCAACCAAAAACATCTAGAGAAAGGAGAAAGAGAACCAGAGAAGCTGATATATTGATACAGGATGCACGAGAGCATGTGGGAGCTCCTACATCACAATGCAGGGAAAGGAGGTCACCTAAGAGGTACATTGGTTACATGGATCTCATGATAGAGCTCATTGGAACAAAACCTTCTTCATTTGAGGAAGAAATTTCTCAACTAGGGTAGGTTGATGCTATGGTGGAAGAATATGAATCCATCATGAAGAACAATGTATAGGAGGTGGTGCCGAGACCATAAGGGAAACCAATGGTTGGTTCCTGATGGATCTACAAAGTGAAGCATGCAGCTGATGGGAGCATCAAGAAGTACAAGGCAAATTTTTTTGCCAAAGGATTTTCTTAGGTAGAGGGAGTTGACTATGAGGAAACATTTGCCCCATGTGGTAAGGTATTCCTCCATCAGATCAATTCTTTCACTAAATGTGCAGATGGGGTGGAAAATCGACTAGATGGAAGTGAAGAATTCCTTTCTCAATGGTGTTATTGAGGAAGAAATTTACATAGAGTAGCCAGAAGGATTTGAGACATATGATCAAGATTCACATGTGTGAAGAATCAAGAGGGAATTGTATGGTCTACAATAGGCACCTCGAGCATGGTACACTCAGATCGACTGTTATCTCAATGGATTGGGCTTCACCAAAAGTGAAGCAGATGCAAACCTATATCACATTGTGGTAGATGGTAAGTTGCCCATTCTTGTTTGGTATGTTGATGATTTAATATTGACAAGTGATGAGCAACTGATCCACTCTTGCAAATAGGATCTTGCAAGGGAATTTGAGAGGAAATACATGGGATTAATGCATTACTTCCTCACGCTGGAAGTATGGAAAGGTGATGGTGAACTGTTTGTGTCTTAGGGGAAGTATGCCCCATAAATACCTCAAAAATTTCACATGGATAATTGTAAGCCTATGGACACGTCTTTAGCTACAAACTGGAGGAAGGAGAATGCCACTTTAGGTGAAGAGGTTGATGCTACCATTTATAGGTAGCTTGTGGGGTCTTTGATGTATCTTGTCAACACAAGACTTGACATGTGCTATGCAGTAAACCAACTTAGTCAAGCTATGGTGAGACCTACCAATATGTATTGGAAGGAAACTAAGCATGTGTTACAGTACCTTAGAGGCACTACCGAGTATGTATTATGGTACAAGAGGACAGAGGGAGTGAAGCTTCAAGGCTTCACTGATGAAAATTGGGAAAGGAGTCCATCAAATAGGAAAAGTACTTCAGGAACTATCTTAAGTGTTGGGTCCACAACTCTTTCCTTGTACAACAGGAAGCAGAGGTCTGTGGCACTCAACTCAGTAGAGGTTGAATACATGGTTGCAATTCAAGAAACATGTGAAGCCATATGGATGAGGATAATACTTGTGGGTCTTTTCAGTCAGGAGTTGGATCCAATAGTGATATATTGTGATAATCAAAGTTTCATTAAGTGCTATGAGAATCCCATATTTCATGATAGGTCCAAGCACATTGGTATCCGATATCATCATTTTTGAGACTGTGTGTAGATGATAATTATGTTGCTACAATACATTCCAACTGAGTAGCAAGATGCTGACATCTTGACAAAGGAATTTTCAAGAGGTAAATTCAATTTCCACAGGTGCAATATAGGGGTGGTGAAAAATCCATTTTTTACCAAGAGGGAGTGTTAAAAAATGTAGCAAGAAAGGCTCAATTTGACTTTAGCCTTAGTCAAATTGAGTAAATCGAATTTCCACATCAACATGACAACTTGGAGGCAGTTAACTAGTGTGACATGGCTCTTGTCACTCAGTTAGCTAAGTAAATTCGAGTTAGTGGGCTTGGAGTTCAGTCATGCATGTGTAATTGCTAAATTTTAGCAATCTAGTTCAGTTATTTTTAGTTGTATTCAGTTAACTGGCCTCTAACTATTGATAGAGTCAGTTGAAGATCAATTGTGCAGTGGGACAATACTCTAACTCAGAGATCTGTCAGTTAACTGATCAATCAACCCAAAATAGCTCATGTATGCATGGAATTCAAATTTCTCAACTAAGGTGGATGAGACAAGGCCATTGTAACATGAGTTGTATAGTAGTTGAGTGTACAATTGTTGCATGCATTCAGGAGATCAATTCCTTGGGAATTGCACAAGGAAATAAGGACTTCCCTATTATTTAGGAGATGGAATTTGCTTATATTTGTGCAAGGAAATAGGAGGTTGGGGGAGCGGAAAATTGGTTAAGTGTTGGCTAGAGGCTCTCATTCAATAGAGAGAAAAATTATTTCTTTTCAAGTTGTGCTCAGAGCTGGAGCAAGAAATTGTAATAGTTTTTTTAATCAACTGATTAATGCAAAGAGGCTTGAGGGGTTTTTCCTAGTTGGGTTCCCCTTGAAATCACTGTGTACTTGTGTTTTTTCTTGTTACATGTCTTTGCATGTTGTTATAAATTGTGATTTCTATTTTGCATATCAGTAGAGTAGAATTGTGTCTTTTGTTTTCAGTTCGAAATCTTGAGAAACTTCCATTTCTATCAAATTTCTACAAAGGGACATCCTAGTTAGTTGCACCGTGGTGATACAAATTCAATTCAATGTGAACACATGGTAGTGTGGTTCACTAAAAGAAAATTTAACATTAAGCATAATGGAAAAGGACATTCCAAGACCAAGTCTTTGTTAATAAAAAAAGGACAACATAAAAATAAACTAAAAACAAATTACCTCATAAATTGGACACATAATTTACGTGGAAAAACTCATTTGGGGAAAAACCATAAAGAAAAGGATTAAAGATCTTTTATTATAATATCAATTAAAATATTGCATTTTCACTCACTTCTTTATACTCACATCCCTATAAAAATAAATTTCATTACAATAACATGGGCCCAATACCATGGGACAATACCATGGGTTACTGATACCATGGGTGTGGACAAATTTTACTTTGATTTGGTCTCACACCTAACAATCTCCCACTTGAGACCAAATAGAAGCTTGAGTTAATATTTTTGCATTATTTCTCTCTACTCACTACTAATCCTTTCCCAAGATGCCTTTCATCATGTTTGCATTACTCTAGCCAAGGTTCTACAAAGCTCCTACTTATCCCTTGGAAAAATATTCGTTAACATATCAATTGGATTGTCTTTAGTGTGTATTTTCTCCAAATTTAGCTTCCTATCATTTAACACTTGAAGAATCCAATGATATTAGACACCAATGCTCTTTGCCTTAGAACAATATGCTAGGTTTTTTCCTAAATGAATGGTGCTCTGAATATCTCAATGCAACAAATATTTGTCTTGTTTTATTCCCATCTCTTGTAAGAATTACTGCATCTAACATATCTTTGCAAGCTTATGTGACAACTATGTATTTTACCTCTGTTGTGGAGAGGGCTACTACTTTATGCAGTCTAGATATCCACGACACTGCTACACCGGCAAAAGTATATAAATAACAAGTGGTTAACTTTCTAGTATCCTCATCTCTAGACATATTTTCATCTGTATAACCTTAAAGAACAACATTATCATTACCAAAACAAAAACGATAATTACTATTACCCTTGAGATACCTCAAAATACACTTTATTTCTTGCCAATGTTGTTTGCCTAGATTTGCGAGGAATTTGCTCACTATTCCCACTAAATGTGAAATATCTAGATGAGTACATACCATGGAATACATCAAGATACCAACCACTAAAGTGAAAGGGGTTTTACTCATATTTTCCTTCTTCTTGACATCATAAGGGCACAAATCAACACCATGTTTGCAGTGTGATGCTAGAGGTGTACCAATTGGTTTGGAATCCTTCATATTAAACCTATCTAACACCTTCTCAGTATATTTTTCTTATGACAACCACAACATTTTGTTATTTCTATCACGTATAATCCTCATGCCCAATATTTTTCGTTCTGGACCTAAATATTTCATTGCAAATTGACTTCCCAAATCTTTCTTCAACCTATTAGTCATGTTCTTATCATGTCTAACAATTAACATATCATCCACATATAACAATAGTATAATATACTTTTCTTAGTCATACCTCTTGATGTAGACACAATGATCAACCTCTAGTCTTTTGAAGCCATGCTCCAACATAAATGAATTAAATTTCTTGTACCATTGGTGAGGTGCTTATTTTAGACTATAAAGGCTCTTCTTCAACCTGTAGACAAGATTTTGTTCAGCTTTTACCTTGAATCATTCCTACTCAATCTACACAAATTTCCTCCAATTATCCATGAAGGAAAGTTGTCTTCACATATAATTGTTCACATTCCATGTCTAAAGTAGCAACAAGACCATGGATAACTCTTATGGATGACATTTTAACAACAGGTGGAAAAAATTCTTCCAACTGAATACCTTATTTTTGGGTAAATCCCTTCACCACTAACCTTTCTTTGTATCTTTCCTTATTTTCTTCACCCTCATGTTTAATCCTATATACCAATATTTTTTAGGGCACTTATCCCTTTTGGAAGCTTCACTAACTCCCAATTTTTGTTGTCCAACAAAGAATCTATTTCTTCCTCCATTTCTTTCTTCCACTTTTTGCTAGTCTCCACTTCACAAGCTTCTTGAAAACAATGAGGTTCGTCTTCATTAGTTAGTAAAATATAATTTGAGGATGGATGCCTTTGTGAGGGCATATGAGGCCTAATAGACATGTGAACCAACTTTGATGGCATGTTTTTTGGTTGAATCTCTTGTAATGGATGCAACAACTTTTCTTCTTCTTGTTGTCGAATTGGTTGCACAGATTCTTGCATTGGTGGGATATTTTTTTGTTGTTATGCAAACTTGTCAACGATTTTCTTGACATCCATATCACCTACAAACCTTATATACATCTCAAATTCACTAAATATTACATCCCTACTTCTAATTTTTTTGTGATTAACTAAATCCCGTAGATGACAACCACACTCACTATCCACATAACCCAAAAAAATACATTTCCTTGATTTATCATCTAATTGGGTTATATGTTCTTTGGGAATATGCCTAAGTGTTTCGTATCCAAATATTTTTAGGTGAGAATAATTTATATTCTTACTAGTCTATTGAGGCCTCAACACCTCCCCTTAATTTCCTCAGAAATTAAGGGGCCCCATATAAATTTTGCTAATATCTTTTGGATTGCTTTAGCTTGCTTTGCTTTGAGTAATTTTGGATTTCCTTGGCTTTTATTTTTTATTTCTCTATTGCATTCGCTTCTTTGAGAGCTTTCTAATGACATAAATTTTTCTCAATTCGGACATCTGATTTGAAAATTATGATCTTTCAAAATTTTAGATTATTTACACAAACTTGATTTTGTTTTGACGCTATAAGATATATATATATATATATATATATATATATATATATATATATATATATATATATATATATATATATATATATATCTATATATATATATATAATTTCATTTTCTTACTATAATCTCATTGTCTATTGTAACAAACATATATATATCATGACTTACAAAAAAAATAAAAAATACAAAACATAATAAAAATAATATATAAAAATAAAATCTTACCATGTTATACACATCCCATTATATTACACTTAATGAATTATAACATGTAAAGTTCCACATAAGTAATATACCTATTCCTTATACCACACATGATATAACTCAGTTGACTGAGATTTCAACGTGAGTCGAGACATAAAGTTTCAAATTAATTAACGTTAAATGACGAGAAAATGTTCTATCTCGCCTCGAGCCTTTGGTTTTGATACATTGCATTTGTCATTTTGATGGGTGAGAGATGATGTCATCTCAAGACCTTGCTTCTTTGGGACTAGGTTTGGAATTTCATGGGCATTTTGTTTGTATTTACGGTTAAATTTTTTACGTGACTTTTTTTTTGTGAAGTGGGCTGAATTATGGAAAACGTATTTTGGATGATTTTTTTCTTCTTCAAAAAACGTGAGTAATATCCTATCTCAAGCTTTGAAAGACACAACCACCAGGACAAGTTCCATACGTTTGTACGTGAGATGTCAAAATAGATTGAGTGTGTTATGAAACCAGCTCACAAAAAGATAGAAAAGATGGATGAAAGCCTTAGAAATAAGCCTCTTCGAAGGGGAAACCTCCTTTACATTACACAAATGAACAATTCTTGGATGATACAAATGACAAGACCTCCTTTCTATATATACGAGTCTAAGGGGTCATATTATAATCAGAGTTGGCCTAACAATAATAATGTAAGGGAACAATAATAGCAATAGTGGGCTTCTATGGGGCACAATAATAACAATATGGGGACTACCTAGGCACAACAATATAATAAGGGGGTTGTACTAATAACAATAAGGGGTTACACTAGTAGTATAGCGACCTAACATGTCCCTCTCCTTCAAAAAGTGTTGTCCTCAATGCTTGAGTAGTTCTTCATGATTCTATATAAAATTCTTGTCCTCCCATGTGGAATCTTCAGCAGGTAAGTTCTTCCACTTGATGAGATACTCTGAAATTGATCGATTTCATAGCTGTCGGGTTCTTGTTTCTGTGACTGCTCCAGGTTCCAATATGATTTTTCCTTCCTCGTCAAGTTCTGGCAATATTGTTTGAATTGGGACCTTCTGCAACTTTTGAATGAGTGGCCACACTTCTTTGTCCTTCTTCCATTCATCCCTTGCTTCGTTTATCCAATTTGGTTGGATAATAGAAATAACACAAAATAATGCTTCCACATCCTCATCCTTTCTTGAGAGTGCATCTGCAACAACATTTTTCTTCCCTTTTTTGTAGATGATTTCAAAGTCATAGCCCAACATTTTTGTGACCCATTTTTTCTATTCTTCTAAAGATAATAATTGTTCTAAAAAGTATTTAAGACTATCATGATCCATTTTTACCTTAAAGTGTCTTCCCATTGGGTAAGGTTTCCATTTCTTAAGTGCATGTAGTATTGCCGACATTTCCTTCTCATAAATATCTTGCTTGAGATGTAGCTGTAAAAATACCCAAACACCTACTTTCAAACTTTTTTCACTGTGATGTCAATCTACCAGTTGTTTCATTCGATTTTGCACGAAAGTGGCATTATCCTTTAAAAGTTGGAGAACTTGTTGTTGATGCTCGATGTGATCTCTCACTGCTTGAATGTTTTTCTTCTTGATATGTCATTCTATCTTGAGAGTTTCAAGAGTGGTAATTTCTTCCAATGCTTTACAAGATATGGTCGGATTCATTTCTCGATGTGATCTTTCACTTGAACATTTTTCTTCTTGATATGTCCTTCTATCTTGATAGTTTGAGGAGTGGTAATTCCAGCCAATGCATTACAAGATATGGTTGGATTCATTTCTTCTTTCTCAATGTGATCTTTCACTTCTTGAACCTTTTTCTTCTTGATATGTCCTTCTATCTTGAGAGTTTGAGGAGTGGTAATTCTTGCCAATGCTTTACAAGATATGGTCGGATTCATTTCTTCTTTCTCTGGGGTTGGTTCCTGGTGTATATCCTCTTCTTTTGATGTTTCTTGATCCTTTTCTTCCTCCTCTTCATAATCTATGTAAAATAATTTCTTCTTAGCACACTTATGACCTTTAGTGCAATTTCTATCACAATTGTAACAAAGCCCTTTTTCTCTTTTTTCGTCCAATTCTTGTGGTGTAAACCTTGTAGGTTGTGGAAGGCTAGGAGAAAAACACTTCCATAATTATAGTCATGAGTGGTGGGATTCCTTGTTTCCATAATTTCGCTTTCAATTTTTCTTGCCCACCTAAATGCCTTCTCCAATGAATCAAGTTCCCAAAGACAAACCTCATGTTGAATGTTATCCTTTAAAGTACCTATGAAGACATCAATCCTTTACTTCTTTGGAATATCATTTACCCTTATATTTAATTTTTGAAAGTCCTCAATGTGCTCTGCCATTGAACACTTTTGTTTGAGATTTATCAATTGGCTAAAGAAGGTGTTTCTCTTTGTATCCTCATAATGTGCTATTATTTCCTTTGTGAAAATTGACCACGTAACAAGTGGTTTACGAGAACAAATCCCTTTATACCATAAAAATTGATCCGGTTCTAAATATGAAGATGCAATACGTACCTTTTTTAATAGTTGCACCTCATGTAGATCAAAATATTGCTCCATCTGTAGTATCCAATTTACCAGATCCTTGCCATCAAACTTCCTCATATCAACTTTTCTTGATGTTAGGAGCTCGATATTGAAATGAATGTAGCTTTGTAATTTCAGATCTTATTGTGACCTGTAGTAGCCCTCTGTGTCCTCTTTCCATTGCCACCAGTTTGATTGAAATTGGATTCTCCAAGAAATATTTATGCACAATCTCCCAAGATGACTTGATTATATAAATTTTCAGAAGAGCGAACTTGTATGAAGTGCCACGTGTCACTGTTTTGACCTTTGGATCTGAAAAATATACACAGGAAACTACGGTCCGTCCTCTTTTTGTAACTTCTTACGAAATTTCAATTTGATGCTCAGAGAGATAGATATGACTATTTTCCCGAGGTCACCTATTTGGGATGTAATTCAGGAGCCTGCAGAAACCCTAAATGTCTTGGACTGTATCTCCGCAAATATAGAGAAACAAGATTTGAAATTCGGACCCTAGGTTCAAAAAAATTTCCTCTCAAATGGGGTTTTATTTTATGTTTTGAAACTTCGTAGCGAAAATTCCATGATGACCTGTTTTAGATGAAATTCTAGAGCTGGCAAAACCCCTAAATTCCTCAGATCATATCTTTGAAAATATAGCGAGAAAAGATTTGAAATTCAGACCCGAGGTTCAACAAGATTTCATCTCAAATGGGTTTTGTTTTTAGCTTCTGAAACATTGCATAAAAATGTTATAGTGAAACTTCCACGATGTCTTGTTTGGAGCAGCGAAACCCTAGAATCCAAAGCTCTGATACCAAATGTTATGAAACCAGTTCACAAAAAGATAGAAAAGATAGATGAACGCCTTATAAATAAGCCTCTTCGAGGGGGAAACCTCCTTTACATTACACAAATGAACAATTCTTGGATGATACAAATGATAAGACCTCCTTTCTATATATACGAGTCTAAGGGGTCATAATATAATCATAGTCAACCTAACAATAATAATGTAAGGGCACAATAATAACAATAGTGGGATTCTATGGGGCACGATAATAACAATATGGGGACGACATGGGCACAACAATATAATAAGGGGGTTGTACTAATAACAATAAGGGGTTACACTAGTAGTATAGGGACCTAATAGATTGTGTGATGTCAAAATAGATTAAATGTCAATAAGATTCAAAGCATTTTGACAAGCTTTACAATTAACAACTTTCTCTCTAAGTTCTTAATACGATTCCATCCATTAAATCACCAATTTTAGAGGTGATATTAGTGTAGGTTTGGCATGTTAGATGGTACTATTATGTGTAAACAATCAATATCTACACGTTTACGATTTACCTGATGATGCTTTACCATTTATGAAGATCGTTGATTCACACCCATCAACATCGACATATCTGACATTGGGCATGGGTTGAACGGTAAACCATTTTCATTATGCCTAGCATAGCTTGCCTAATTTTTAGTTTAGGGTCACGTATTTCCTCCTCCTTTCTCTCAGGGGTCAGAACAACATCTTACATGTGGATGTGGTAGAAGTGTCTCCATAGCAATGGAAAGGGACAAATTAAGCGCACTAGATGATAACTTATTGTGTTCTCGTATTCTCTTAAATTTTCTTTAAAAGAATTTGATGTTCTAGCTCTTATGTAGATGACGATGTCTTTGCACTTTATTACTGCATTTGAACTTTTCTAGCATTAAATTTACAACATAAGCGATTGATAATATTATGTTCTATTGTTTTGCTCAACTTGAAAGTTTGGAATGCGTAACATAAGGTTATATGATCATGTGGGTTCATTCGTGGGAGGGTAGGAGTGGCCCAATGGATGTGGATGGGGTATGCAGAAGCGAGGACACATAAGGTGGGAAAATAAGTTAAGGAAGTTACAAGAGCACAACAAAATACACATAGATATCTTAATGACAACTTAATAAGAGCTTCCTTACAACTACAATGGATGGAGGCAAGGTAAGATGGAAAAGCATATATGCGACAACTATTCTTGATGCAGATCCAATGTCTAAAATAATATATAAACTTCAATTTTCTTTGGAGCAGTCTCAAACTTGTCAGTTTCTCTCTAGTTCTGTTATGCTTATACAAGCACGATCAGATCTAAAAAAGCTGCTAAACCGTGCTTATTTTGGACGACCGATAATTACTGCTCCTTCCACATTTTCATGTTCTTTCAAAGGTTAGTATTAGATATCACAAACAAATGTTTAAGTATTTCATTTTATCAGTATATTTATTTTCATATTATTAAAACAAAAATCAATTTAGGTTTTTTCGTTTCATCTTAATCCTTTGAAGATATTGAGTAAGCAAAGGAAGTTCCGAACACAATGCTCATATTTTAACATTTTCTTGATTTTGTATAGGAAATCGCATATAAAATTTTGTGAAAGTGCATCTTATATAACATATCTAATCAATAAAAGAGCACATCAATGAGATGGGCAATGAAATATAGATCACCTTACCCTACAGAGGCGAGATGTGCAAGCATATCGACCTTAGCTGTAATGTCAAGGAATTCTACATCCTCCCAGAGAATGCCAATCCTGCCTTAGACACTGTTACACAAAATATTGTCACCATGACTATTTGCAGTCAGTATGGGTCTATCATCATTCATACTGTCCTCCTAAGCAAGTCTCAAACCTCAGATCTTCATGTCAAGCTTTGAAAATGAGAGAAAGACCTTAAAAATCAATAAAGCTCTGGTTCCGCACTTTCTCTCATTGTTTCCTGTGGTCCCGCACCCCCTGTTCATGTTACCTGTGGACCTGCCCGCTCTGTCTCTAAAGGAGTGGGTGCAGACCCCTGTGAAAGTCTAAAAGGCGCAAGTTTATTCTTAAAAACTCACTTGTGGTTAATTCTAGATGATTCTAGAAGGAATCTTGATGTGGATGGTTCGCTCCTAGGTGGTTCATGCATCCCAAAAGTGAAGGAGCTAATCCCTTGATGAGAGGAGCTTATCCCTTTGAAGGAGGGCTTTATCCCTTTGAAGGTGGACCTAGTAACTTCCCTCCATTGCACTATAAATTAAGGCATTGGGCTAGTTGCTAGGGAGGTTAGAAGATGAACATTTTTGAGGGTAAATGCTATTGGAATTGAGACTTCCTAGTTAAGCTTGAGATAAGAGATCACATACCTTTTGGCTTCATTGGGAAGAGAGTGAAACTTGTCAAAGTAGAGGAGACTTCTTGCTGGACCCTGAGAGGAGCTTGTATAGCATCAAGGCATAAGGTTGTAAAGTTCTTCTTTGATTTAAGTTAATACAATCAGATTCATTTTTCTCAACAAATTGTCTTATGTGATTTGTTTCATGAATTCCTTGATCATCATGATAAGTATGCTTTATTATATTGGCTTTTCAGGTGCTATTTAATTTGTGTGCTTGTTTGTGTTTGCAGATTCTCTACAAGGGAGCTCATTTGAATCAACGGAGCGATGCTTCCACAAACTTGCATTGGACCCAAGGTAGGCCTAAAACACTTGTTTGCCTTTATTTATAAATTGCATATTTAGAGAAAGATAGAATTTGTTTGGTTTTCTTGTCGCTAGATATCATTAGATACTAGGGAGGTCGGTCTTGTCCGCAAGAACGACTTATCCGGTCGACAAAATGGCGACTCCGCTGGGGACTTGAATTTTTGATTTGCTTTTACTTTGACTTGAGAAACTATGTTTTTGTTTCTGTTTTTGGCTTGATGTGTGTGGGATTGGGTAGGTTTAGTAGATCTTGAATTATTTTTTGTTTTTCATACTTTTGGGAGAGGACCGCACCCTCTGCTTATAACACAGTGCGGACCTATCCGCACTTTTTCTTTACACATAAAGCGGTACCGCACCTGTGTGAACTGCGGGCCTGCGTACCCTATCAAAATTTTGAAAAACTTAAGATTTTCTCTTTCAGTCGGCTTAAGGTTTGTTTAGGTTTTTTTAGCCTCTGCCCAGATCTGCACGTGACTTGTCAGGAACTTTTCTTAGGTTAATTCCATTGGCATTAGGGCTTTAGTTGAAATTCCTAGAAGTTTTGGTTGTCGGGCTTGGTTTTCATTTTGGTCTTGTAGTAGCTCAAAGATTAGAAGCCTTAGAAGCCTCAGATTACCTTGGTTTTTACTGGCCTTCTTATGAGTCTGACTGTTTGCAAAATCTTCCTTTGTTGAGGAATCCATCTTGTGTTTCTCTTTGCGAAACTTCGAAAGGACTTGTGTTAAAAGTTATGGATTTCATTTTTAGAAAAGAAGACAAAAATTGGTTGTTTTTTGATTGATTTGTGATTCTGGACAAATTAGTCCTTAGTTTGCTTATAGCTAAGTAAAACATCCTTGAAAAGAAATCTTGTAAGCTTTTACTTGAAATAGTTTTAGAATTTATAGATCTCAAGATTAGATTTTTCCATAGTTTTGAGTGTTTTATACAAATAAAAAAAATCTCTTTTGAAAAAGTTTGTTTTTGTAGTATTTGAGTGTTTGAAAAGAAAGGGAAATTTTCGTGAACATAACTAGTTGTCTCATTTTTGAGTGTATTGGAAAAGACAAAAAGCTCTTCTTTTGATTTGTTTGTTAAGGAAAGATTTGTTTTTACAAGCATTTGCATTCTCAACTCTTTCCTAGCTAGAAA
Organism: Pinus tabuliformis; assembly: GCA_031772625.1. Taxonomy (NCBI): domain Eukaryota; kingdom Viridiplantae; phylum Streptophyta; class Pinopsida; order Pinales; family Pinaceae; genus Pinus; species Pinus tabuliformis. Next base: position 791,315,620 of record CM062819.1, on the reverse strand, counting down.
TTCATTGAAGGGAAAAGATTGCTTATCATCTTAAGTGCATTTTTTAGTGATTTAGAGTCGAGTCTTCACACCATAAGTTTCATCTCCGCACCTTTTGACTTAAGAAAAAACCAATAAAAATAACGCTTAAAGTAAAATCTATCTAGTAATCTTTTTATTTCTAGGGCTCTATATCACCAACATAGCTTAGGCTAGTATCTTGGAGTAGGGAGTAATTAACTCTCCAATATAGTAAAACAAACAAGTCGCTGTATCTTGCGGTAGGAGATAAAATCCAATTGTTACATCTATGCTCTAGGAAAGCTCCTCTTAAAGGAGAAGCACGAGATCATATCTGAACCAGTGTGGGAATCAATCCTTCCTCATTGGGAACGATAGAAGATATTCACGTATTAAAAACGGTAAACCTCGGATTAACCATTGTCGAGGAGCCTGGGGTCACTTGTTGGTAAACCTTGGATTATGTCAAGGAGCCTTCAAGGGGATTGAGCTTGTTACTCTGCCCTTGCGTGCGTATCGGATCGTAGACTGTTCCCCCAGGTATATTTGTTTCCGTTGGTAACCTTAGTGACCATATTCTATAGGATTCTTTCCTAAGGTAACGGTGGAGGGAAGATCCCAATGTACCTGGAGCAGACGTTGGTTAGACTCACTTGGATTTTCTGGGGGGTTCTCTTCACTCGATATGGTTTAGTGGAGAAAATTGTGCCAGTCTATTCATTACGCAGGTTGCCGGGGTAACTGTTCCAACCGCCATTTCTATATTGAATTCTGCGACGTTGGATTTCATCACCAACTAGTGTTTTCGGTACGAAAAGTTACTATTTGTGTGTCGTTTGATCTCCTAGATTCTTTAGGCCTGTGATTCAAAATTGTTTGGTTCTTTAGAGGCTTTAGGTGGTTTTCATTGAGATTTTTCTTTGTTTGCATGTGAAGTAGTTAAAATATTTAATCGTGGCTGAATTACCGAGGAAGTCCCGTAGACTTTGGGGCCAACCTCCTAAGTTTTCATCGAGCTAGCCTGAAGGGCTACGAGCCCTTGTAACTCCTAGAGATAGTAGAGTTGGGTCACCTGAAGAAGGAGAGTCTTCATTAGTTGTACATCCTGATTATCAAGCTCTAGTAATAGATTATAATCCGCAATTTATTTCATTTTTTGAAATTACTGGTAGTTTTTCATCTACTAGTGATTTAGGTGACGAACCTGAAATATCTGAACCTGAAACTGAATTCGCTGCTACTCCAACATCAAGATTTGCCTCTCCAACTTCTAGTGGTCCTGGTTCACCCAGGGTAGAAAGAGTAATTACCCAAAATCTTCCTTCTGGACTTATAGCTATTGAAGAACTTGCTACTCTGGAAGAAGGTATCCCTATCCTTGAAAATCAACCAACTATAGAAATTAGGGAGCGTGAATCGATATTTTACAATCCACCTAGGAGTAACGCTTGGTATCTTTCATTGACCAATTTTTTGGAAAACCCGGGACTAATTTTTTCACCACCTCGCATTCCTTTTCACCCAACACCTAGCAGTTATTATCCTCCGTTAAATATGTCAAGACAGTCGTCCATGTTTTCTCAATCTCCAGAAACCTTTTTATATGGAGGTCCTTCTGTTCCCTCTGGATATCAGTCACTTGTTGGTACTTTTTCGGGAGCATCTCCTCAACCTAATGAACAAGGGTTATTAACTGGTAATAACGGAACTAAGCCGTTGAGTGTAGAAGATATTCTAATGATGTTAGGTACTATTCCTAATCCGCAACCTCAAGGTGGCCAGTTACCACCTGGGGGCAGCCTCAAAGTCCTCAATTATCGCCTGGGGGGCAACCTCAAGGTACCCAATTTCCACCTGGGGGGCAACCTCAAGGACAGTACATACCTACGGGACAGTACGTTCCTCAAGGTCAACCCCAGACTCAGTATGTACCTCAAGGTTAACCCCAGTGTCAATATGTACCTCAAGGCCAACCCCAGTATTAGTACGTGCCTCAAGGTTATCAACCTCAAGGTCAGTACCCAACCCAAGGTTTCCAACTACCTTCTGGTCAATCATTTGTCCAAGGAGCTGAAAATGTACCTTTGAATTATCAACCCTACCCTCAACCCGGTTATGGTCCTCAATATTCTCAACCTGCTATGGGTCTGTACCCCGGAATGAACTTAGTGTGGGATCCATCTCAATCTCAACAGATCTTGCAACCGAATGTGCAGTTGTCATCTCAATCTGGACAACCCTTGGTTTCTGGTTCACCCCAGCAACCTCTCCAGTCTACTATTCAAACTTCTACACCTTCTGTAGTTTCTCAGCCTGGGCCTAGTACACCTCATGCTCTGCCTCAAATGACTGTTGTAACTGCTGCAACATCTGTTCAATCTACCCCACCTACTTCTGGAGTATCGACAGCTCCGGTTTCTACTGTCCCTGTATCAACTCCTCAAACATCTTTACCTCAGTCTGGATCCACAATTCAGACTTCGGTTCAAATGCATGTAGGACAACCTGGTCCAAGTATGATTGTCACAAGTCAACCTCAATTTACTTATCAACCGTACCAGGGACAATACCAATTCGGTCCTACTGTGAAGCAACTAGTCTATCAGTATCAACCATACCCTGGGTATACATATCAACAACCTCAACAACCCCAGTACGGTGCGGTTAATCCTGGTTTTCCGGGAGGATATAATATCCCAAATGCAATTCCAATTCCAAGTTATCCTGGATATCCTCCTCCTGGGGCTGGTCTCATGACCCAGGGTTTCAGGGACCCTAATCGTCAGTTGCCATTCATTGCAACTTTGGACTTTCCTGACTTGTTGCGCCTTACAAACGATCCAATTAACTATCTTCCGTTTTGGCCGCCAATGCCGAATAAGTTGCCTAGTGATATTCCTAAGTTTGAAGGCAAATCAAGAGAGGACCCGTCAAACCATGTGATGACTTATCACCTCTGGTGTGCGTCTAATTCCATTTAAGATGATTCAATCCGTTTAAGGCTTTTCCAACGCACTCTAATTGGTCTTGCAGCCAAGTGGTACATTGAGTTACCGCGAGCCACTTTTTATAACTTTACTCAGTTAGCTACTTCGTTTTTAACTCATTTTCAGTTGCCAGTCAGATATGACAATGGCACGGAATTATTAACTTCGTTAAAACAATCAACGTCCACTTACATCTCAGGTCATATTCATGAATGGAGACGTCGACGGCGTTTAGTGAAAGTTTTTATTTCGGATCAGATCTTAGCTGAATGGTTTGTAAAATCTTTATTACTGAAGATCACTGAGGATGTAGCTAAGGCAGGAGTCGTTACTGAAGAGCAAGTAATTGCTCAAGTTCAGTACCTTGACTTAGTTTATACGCAGTCAGGTACGTTACACGAGAAAATCCCCGATCTTCCGAAACAAAATCAAATAACTGCAACTCCTTCAGGGTCTCATGCCGCTGATGGTATGATTGGTATGGTTAATACCAAAAGTAAGAAGAAGTATTCCAAGAATTCTTCTCCTATCATAACTTTACCAGATTCCCCGACAGGAGATTCTTCCGCAGAAATTTCCGCCGATATTCATGTTGTAGAGTCATCTACAGCCAAATCAAAATCCGGCGGTAAGAAGAAAGGGAAGAAGAAAAATAAAACAGATAAAAATTCGAAAGAGAAACCAGAAAAAATGGAATCAACTGATGAGAAATTCAAACCTCGTTATCCTTGTCTCATTTGTGACGAAGAGCATTTTACAAGAGACTACCCTTATCGTGCTAAGGTTTCGAAAATCGTCAAAGGTTCCCAAATGCCTGCTGTTTTGAAGGATCCTTTTCCTAGTCAAGACAGTAAGATGATAGGTTCTTCCTCAAATGCCTCAGAAGAACCCATAATGATGATGTCCCATGTTAGGATTGCGACTTGATCGCAAGATTATGGAAGTAAAAGGCTTGTTGATGGTAAGGAAGCAGAATCTTCTCATTCGAACCCATCAAATTAAACTCCCAGTTCCGATCCACTACAGATAGAGAAACCTAACCCAGACTTAGTAATCAAACCGCCCGCAAAGGGTGTACTTCGAAAGTCAGCTTTCAATCCACATGCGAGAGCGGCTCAGAACTATAACATTGTTGAAGATTTGGCTATTTCACCTTTAGCAATGTCGGCTTTGGAAGTGCTGCAATCATGTCCAGCACAACATAAATTGCTATTGTTGGCTATAGGAGCTGTTGACGTTCAGGACTCGAACCTTATAATTTTCGATCTATAAAATAGTACACCGCGCTTACCTCATCAAATGGCTTTGCAGATTCCAATTAGTCAAAAACAGACCTTGTTATAGGACTGTGATTGATGAGGGAGCCTCAACGTGTATTATGTTGATCCAGTGTTGGAGATCTCTTGGTTCTCCTACGCTTAATCAATCCCCGATGATTCTAAAGGCCTTTGATGGCCGTGGGTTCCATCCTTTTGGCATTCTACAGGATTTAACTATAGGGGTCGAAGGAAAAACTGTTAATCTAGATGTGGAGGTGGTTGATGCCCCTCTAGATTACAACCTTCTCTTGGGTCGTAGTTGGTCTTACGCTATGACAGTTGTTGTTTCATCGGTCTTTCGGCTTATAAAGTTCCCTCATAATGGAAAGATCGTAACTATAGACCAACTAACTTAATTTTCATCCAACCCAGCCTCTTCTGAAAGTATTTAGCATGTCGGCAAAACAACTATCCCATATAAGGATGTTGGAGTAGGATTAGTTAAAGATTCTGGTTTACTAGGAACTTTTCCTTTTCCTCCTATCAACGCATCATCTTATACTGCAACCATTCATATGATTTCGTCAGACACTATCGTTAATGATGATCCTTGGATCGTACCTTCCGAATCTGAGATAGATTCATTTGGTGATGTTATGCCTTTGAGTCCATATGAAATTGCGTATCAGGTTGCGCAGTCGTTTTCTAACCCTTCTTCAACCGAAATTGACTTAATGAATGTGGTCCATGAAGAATCACTTTCAACATCAAACTCAGATTCAACAACGTTTTCCGAACTTGTCCACACTGATGAGCAAATTCGTGAAATCCTATGTGTCGATGATTTACAAAGGGAAGATCTTCATCATAGATCTTCGTTTTTACCTGAGATTGATCGCTTTGAAAATGATTTTTCATCTATTTTTACGACTGAATATGTCAAGGAAACTCAGAATCCAATGAAAAATCCTGATTCTGAGTTAAATTTGGGAAACATTTCTCAAACTATTCCTATTGATATTTCGGTTAAGCCTGGAATTGTTGAAAACATTCATATAGGTGCCTCTTGTATGGAAAATGAAATTCAAACATATAAGGCCCTATTTCAAGAATTCCGCGATGTGTTTGCCTAGTCATATGAGGAAATGCCAGGAATTGACCCAGCAATTGTTGTTCATGAAATCAAAACTTACCCGGATGATAAACCCGTTCGGCAACGTTTGCGTTAGATGCACCCGTGAAAAGCTGCTGCCATTAAAGCAGAAATTGAAAAATTACTCAAAGCAGGTTTCATTTATCCGATTCCGTTAACGGATTGGGTATCGAATATTGTTCCTGTTAACAAAAAGCAAGGAACAATAAGAATATGTATCGATTATAGGGATATTAATCGAGCTTGTCCAAAAGACAATTACCCAAATCCCTATATCGATCAAATCATTGATGATTATCCCGGCAGTGAAATATTCTCCTTCATGGATGGTTTTTTCGGATACAATCAAATAAATATTCTACCTGCTGATCAACCAAAAACGGATTTCATTTGTCCATGGGGGACATTTGCTTATTGCAAATTACCTTTTGGGCTCAAGAACGTCGGGGCAACTTTTCAAAGAGCCATGTCTTACGTGTTTCATGACATAAAGCACATTGTGCAACCCTATCTCGATGATTTACCTGGTCATTCATTACATCGAGCTGATCATCTCATCCATTTACGAGCAATCTTTATGAGGTGTAGGCATTATCGAATTAGGTTGAATCCACACAAGTGTGTTTTCTATATAGAAATGGGTCGGTTACTGGGGTTTGTTGTTTTGAAAGTCGGCATCCGCGTCGATCCCTTGAAGGTTGAAGCTATTGTCAAATTGCCTCCTCCTTCGAGTCTTCGCCAACCCCAAAGTTTGCAAGGGAAACCAAACTTTTTACGTCGATTCATTCCTAACTACGCCGAGATCACAAAGGGTTTTACCCGGTTGTTGAAACAGAACACTCCATTGTTTTGGGATGAGATAGCTGATAAATATTTTGATGCACTAAAACACGCGTTGACCCATGCACCGTTATTGCATCCTCCCAACTACAACCAGGACTACTTCTTGTATCTCACCGCCTCGCATTCCACCATTGGAATGGTGTTAGTTCAGGAAGATGAATTCGGTACTGAACATGTGATATATTACCTTAGTCACACTTTAAATCCAACTGAGCTAAAATACTCACATGTGGAGAAATTGGCATTGGCAGCTGTTCAAGCTGTCCAACGTTTTCGTCATTACATTTTACTACGCAAAACTACAGTAATTTCCGATTGCAACCCTATGATCTACATTTTGACCAAACAATTGCTAGGGGGCAAGTACTCCAAATGGATTGTGATCCTGCAGGAGTTCGACTTGGAATTTGAAAAGTCTAAGTCGAAGAAATCTTTAGTTTTTGTGGAGTTAATGTGTGACTTTCCTGTGTGCTGACACGGAAACTGTGGCGGAGGAGCCCATTGTGGACGAATCCTTGTTTCTAATCAGCACTTTAGATCCATGGTATGGGGATATCATAGTTTATCTCCAGACCCAATCCTTTCGGCCAGAAATTTCAAGATCAGAACGTCGGAAAATACGATTCCAGTCCCAACAATTCAAAATTATTGGAGATACACTTTATCGTCGTGGGGCGAACTCTGTTTTCCGACGTTGTTTAACTCATGAGGAAGCTGAAAGGGTTCTAAATGACTGTCACTCTGGAGCATGTGGCGGTCATATGTCTGGTTTTGCCACAGCCCAAAAGATATTGTGTGCTGGCTATTTCTGGCTGTCTTTGTTTAAAGATTGTATTAATGCGGTCCGAAAATGCCACAACTGCCAAATTTTTTATCGAAAGATGCACGCTTCACCTGCTCCTCTCCACCCTATAATTTCCATCGGTCCTTTTGCAAAATGGGGTATCGATTTTATTACATGTAACCCTCACTCGGCCGGGGGGCATGCGTATATCATCCTTGCGGTAGATTATTTTACCAAGTGGGCCGAGGCGATGCCTACATTTGAGGCAGACGGTAAAACTACTGCGATTTTCGTGTTCAATCATATAATTTCTAGGTTTGGTGTTCCACAAGCGATTATCACTGATCATGGGCGTCATTTTCGAAACATTATGATGACTGAACTTACAGACCAACTTGGCTTACGTCACGATAGTTCAACTCCATATTATCCACAGGCTAATGGTCTGGTTGAAGCCATCAACAAAGTTCTAGTCATCATGATCTGACGAATCATTGGGATTCATAGGTCGAATGGGCATAACATGCTATTTTCAATGCTTTGGGCATATCGAACCTCAGTAAAAACGTCAATCGGTGTCACTCCTTTCCAACTAGTTTATGGTCTGGAAGTTGTGTTACCCATTGAATGCAAAATCCCGTCATTGCAAATGGCCAACGAATTACTTCTAGCCACTTCCGAAGAGGAAAATAGTTTGTTATACTTGGCTCAGCTAGATGAGAATCGACGTGATGCTGCATTAGCAATCGAAACTCATGCCAAACGTATTAAAGCTCAGTATGATCGAAATGTTACCCCTCGTAATTTTTCGGAAGGAGACCTAGTCTTATTGTACGATCAAGAAAATGATAAATTAGGCGCTGGAAAATTCGTACCCATGTGGCATGGTCCTTATGTTGTTAAGCGAAAGCTGGCAAAAGGGGCCTATGAATTGGTAGACTTTGACGGGGTCTCTTTAGGTAAACCCAGAAATGGTCTTTACTTGAAGAGGTATTATGCTTAAATCTGGGTGTGGAGATTTTTAGTTAGGTTAGCTTTTCTTTCTAGCTGGTGTGTTTTAGATTAAAAAGTGTGCTTAGCTTAGAGAGTGTGTTTTGTCATTATTCCTGCCTATCTTGATTTTGCTCTTGATATTGCAGATGTCGATGCCTCTCCAAACATACATTGGTTTTGCTGATGGTGCTTGTCGTAATACACGGAACATTTTTTCCGTAGCTTGGGTTATCTATTCGCCCTCTGACGAGTTGGTATCTATGCATGGGGTAAGCCTCGGTCAAACAACAAAAAACATTGCCGAGTATAGTGCAGTGATTGAGTTATTATCTGAATCTATTTCATTTGGGATTCAGAGTTTGATAGTGAGGTTAGATTCTGAACTTGTTTTATTATAGCTTAACAGAGTATATTCCATTAGAAATCCAGTGTTATTGAGATTATTTTTGAGAGTTCGTCTCTTGGAACGTGAATTTGACTATATTGAATATCAGCATATTCCAAGATATTTAAATACATTAGCAGACGCAATTGCTTCTCGAATGTTAAGTAGACATTTGCAATAATCATACAAGTAAATTTAAAAACATTCCATAACATGTTTTACAAGATAAGCCGGTAATAGTGATATAGTATAGCATAGAAGTGTGTCAAATATACATCGTCTTCAATCATAGGTTGAAAAACACCTTATGATCGGCAAAAATGATAGTACAAAAAGCAAAAAATGTCATATGTGTCTACAATAGGCGATCATCCTATCACTGGTGATGATCACGATAAGAAACCACTGTACGGGCCACCTTACAAAGGAACCTCCTGAAAGGTCCTAGGACCCCAATCACATAGCGTTGTAGCCTAAGAGGAATGTCATCTATGCTGGTCTCTGGAATGTATACTGTCAAACGCTCTAGATGGCTCTCCAATTCGGTCAAGGTCTCTATGGATTCGTCCTATGGGACTGGTGCTGCTGCAGCTGGTTGTTTCCTCTCATAGGGCCGGAGAGTGGCTAGTCACCGTGGACCTACATCTGCATTTAAAACTTTTACTATCAATTTTGGGACGAGATAAAAAAATAAAAATAAAAATTTAATTAGAAAATGTTGAAAATAATTTTACCTTAGTCATCCCATTGCTCTCCTGGTGGAAGAGCCATGTCTGGGTCACCACGATAATCTACCCCAGCGTAAGGAAAATCCTGAATAGCAAAAACTTGGTTCTCCAACCAATGAAAATACTCAGGAGTGAATCGAACGACTTCTGTCCCTCCTTAGGATGACGGGCCATAACTGCAACCCAACGCATCAGTTTGGGCTCTCGGGGAAGTCCAGCTCCAACAATGAGATGTCGTGGGACCAACATTGGGACCCTCTCTAGACCAAAGCTCACAAATAAAGCACCATATCCAAAGGCCTTCAGTTGTCCGTTCTTTGCTCTAGTCAGTTGGCCTTTTAGATTAGCCAACACAGCATCGCACCAGTTGAAGATGGTACCTCGAAAGCAGTCTACTGCCATCCGCATTTGGGATCCAGTGGCTATATGTAGTGCTGCGCTTCCGCAGAGCCTGGTACCAATAAACGCAATCACTTTTAGTTCAGGAAGGGATATGGTTTTGATATATATCCCTTTGTCTCTAGTCTGGTCGTTGCAAAACTCTAGCCGGAGGCTATCGACAGATTGGCCACCTAGCCTAGTCCCGAATAGAGTCAAGTGTTCACCTCTCTTAGGTAAACCAGTCAAGAAGTAAATGTCTTTCGGCTCCATTTCGAGCTGGTGACCACCAATAAAGAAGCACTGGTCCTGTATGTTCCACCTGTCTACCAGCCACTGCAAAAAGTCCACCTGGGCCCTCATGCCAGGTATGGCCCAGAATTTGTATAAGTCGCATGCCTTCAATGCATCAATCGAAGGTTGATGATTAATCGCGGCAAGATCTACATCCTCGTGCTCCCGTTCTCACCAATCAAGCATGATGTATACCCTACATTCAATAAAAAGGCGAATTAGAATATCTAAAAGCAAAATTTTTGGGTGAAATTTGAGAAATTTAGGTTTAAAAACCTTTGCTGCGGGGACCGCACCCTCTCTGTTAGAGACAGTGCGTGGGTCCGCACTTTGCCTTCATGGCAGGTGCGGACCCCTGACTTTTTTCCTTTTACGAAAAAGTCGGGGTCCGCAGGTTACCTGTGCTATGCCTGCGGACCCCCGCGCGCGGGTTTCTAACCTAAAAATTCCTTAAAAAATGAAATCAAAGCCTAAAAACAAATTTGAAATGGATGAAATGAAAGAGTAGGATGATGTAGATTACCTGGAGGAGACGATGTTCGATTCCAACGGACGGATTTTCCGCAATCTTCATGGGAAGTTTCTGACCAAAAGCTCTCTTTTCTCACTCTGAAGTCAAACGGTAAAAATGAATTTACAAAAGCCCTTTTTATAAGTTTTTTTGAATAAATGAGTTTTTAATTTGTTTATTTTTCACTTTAAGGAGGTAATTTTTGAAGCATTTTTATCTATTTTAAACAGGTATGAGTAATGTTTGAGTTTTTGTGTAGGATAACGGATTTTTTAGGCAAAATTGGTCATTTTCGACAAAAAACACTAGAGTCACCTTTAAGCTCTTTTCTAACTCCTAAAACATGAAAAGATCGCCGAGTTTTTTCTTTTTAAACTCGTTAAAACGAAACTAAAAAGACGGTCCACTTACAGCCCTTTTCTGACCGTAAAAACATGAAAAGATTGTCGGATTTTTGTCGTTTCAAATTCAATATTGGTTATAAAACGACGTGTCATTGATCGCTTTTTTACTTTTTCGAATCAGAGGCACTAATTATGAAAAGTACTCCTTGGTCGTAATGATCAAGCGGTTCTCTCAAGTATTATTTTATACTTTTTTCAGGCTTGGGAGACACAAATTTACAAAAAAGGATAACCATGGAGTCTTCTTAAGTTTTTTTAGACTCTCTAAAATTGAAAAATGCCAAGTTTCTCCTATACTGGACTCGTTAAAATTTAAAAGTAAAGGACCTGTTCAATTACAAACAAGAATGGACCACTCCTTCTTAGGGTTCGAATTTAAACTAAGTTGGACTAATCCGAAGGATGAGCTTATAATCAAGCAAATGTTATCCTCCTCAAGCTTGTCAAAAATAAAGAGGTACTTGCCAGAAATGGTGGGGGAAAAGAGAGAAAAATGAGCATGTTTGTCATACTTTGTAACCACTCTTGAACATGACACTTTTATTCACCTGGGTTGGGAAATACTTTGCCTAACAGTTGATCAAACCATATTGAAAGTCTTCAGCCAGTTTCTGGGTATTAACTTTGGGTCAATTGTCACCAAACCATCTGCTGTGTCGTTATGTGTTCAAGAGGTCAGTGAAAATAAACCATTCATCTTCAAAATATCTGTCATCCATCTTGACCATCCCTAAGTCAGTCCATGCAACTTAATTTCTTCAAACTTGATCTATGATTTCGTGTTGTGGGCTTGCCTACGACGGATCGCTTTCTATCAACTTCGGCTCATTATCTAGAAAGATGATCTAGAAATCGTCAGTACCTTGGGATCTGCATGTCTCAATGGCAGGTTTCTCACCTTCGACGATAGGTTGCATCATTGACCTTCGATCAAAGGATTCCGTGACATGTTCGACATCAACACATCTATTCACATCTCATGGATTGTACTGAGTACTTTGAGAGCCATTGACATTACTGGTGGTTTCTCTCACACTTGTTAACAGTTTACATCATTGACTGGTAATCAAGACCCATGGTTTGACTTCAACACATTCATTCACATGGTTAGAATCATACTATTTCGGGAAGTAGAAATCAAGACCCTGGATCTAGTTTCCACCATCTAGGCTGCGAGGAATTTTGTATTCATTATACAGTGGACTATTCATAAACAGATGGCTGCGTCCATACTGTGTCTATACTTGTGATGTATTACAAGATCATTCCTATATCAGAGCAGTAGTTAGTTTTCTAGTCATTTTTGATCTAAGTATGGGAATGCCTACCTCAGCGATGATATGATCTCATATATATATTTTGCATTGAATTTTTTTACAGGTTCTAACCGGGCTCTCCACAAGATGATCCTCGAAATGATAAAGTACTTCACTCTTCTTAGATGATAAATGAAATCCTCATCTACTACAGACTTCACACTTTAGGGGGCAATCTGTTACACAAAATATTGTCACCATGACTATTTGTAGTCAGTATGGGTCTATCATCATTCATACTGTCCTCCTAAGCAAGTCTCAAACCTCAGCTCTTCATGTCAAGCTTTGAAAATGAGAGAAAGACCTTAAAAATAAATAAAGCTCTGGTTCTACACTTTCTCTCACTGTTTCCTGCAGTCCCGCACCCCCTGTTCATGTTACCTGTGGACCTGCCTACTCTGTCTCTAATGGATTGGGTGCGGACCCCTGTGAAAGTAAAAAAGGCGCAATTTTATTCTTAAAAACTCACTTGTGGTTAATTCTATATGATTCTAGAAGGAATCTTGACGTGGATGGTTCGATCCTAGGTGGTTCATGCATCCCAAAAGTGAAGGAGCTAATCCCTTGATGAGAGGAGCTTATCCCTTTGAAGGAGGGCTTTATCCCTTTGAAGGTGGACCTAGTAACTTCCCTCCATTGCACTATAAATTAAGGCATTGGGCTGGTTGCTAGGGAGGTTAGAAGATGAACATTTTTTAGGGTAAATGCTGTTGGAATTGAGACTTCCTAGTTAAGCTTGAGAGGAGAGATCAAATACCTTTTGGCTTCATTGGGAATTGAAACTTGTCAAAGTAGAGGAGACTTCTTGCTGGACCCTGGGAGGAGCTTGTACAGCATCAAGGCATAAGGTTGTAAAGTTCTTCTTTGATTTAAGTTAATACAATCAGATTCATTTTTCTCAACAAATTGTCTTATGTGATTTGTTTCATGAATTCCTTGATCATCATGATAAGTATGCTTTATTATATTGGATTTTTAGGTGCTATTTAATTTGTGTGCTTGTTTGTGTTTGCAGATTCTCTACAAGGGAGCTCATTTGAATCAATGGAGCGAGGCTTCCACAAACTTGCATTGGACCCAAGGTAGGCCTAAAACACTTGTTTGCCTTTATTTATAAATTGCATGTTTAGAGAAAGATAGAATTTGTTTGGTTTGCTTGTCGCTAGATATCATTAGATACTAGGGAGGTCGGTCTTGTCCGCAAGAACGACTTATTCGGTCGACAGACACTATAGTCTCATCCAAATTTTAAAGTAGCTCAACATCTCTTTTGTCATAAAAAATATTGTCAACTTTATTTGTTTCGTATTCCTCCTCAAACTCAGGGAAGGAAAACCAAGCCTTAGAAATCGTTGACATTGGATATTTTCTCAATTTTGAGAGGGAAAGGAAATTGTTTCATTTTTTGTTATAAGAAGAAATTAATTATTTTAAGAAATTAGCATAATTCTAGCTTCTAACATGATTCATACATTTAGGATTAATTTTCGAATGACAAATTTCTTCATCTTTAATGGAAAAATTAAGCATATTCTCGAATTTTAGGTTGGAGCCCAATAAGATCCCAGCCAAAGATTTAACGAGCATATTTTCAGCACATGGAAACAACAAATCACCACTTTTTAGTACAAATGTTTGCTGGGAGCATTGTTGTAAACGTTGGCATTGGAAAGAAATCATTGGAAATATGAACATTAGGACAAAAAAATCGAACAAAAAAAATCATACCATTACAAACATTAAAAACACATTTAATTCATTTTTTGTCTCACAAATATTAAAAAACATTGTTATCTAAAATAAAATGTAACTGATTTCTTTTATGTTGGCTTCACCCATGAGGGATTTGAACTTGGAATGCCATTGCTTACATAGTACTTCATAACATGGCAATTGCCAATTGAGTTGCCTACATGGGTTGTAATTGATGCAAAATGATACATCAAACATTAATTGCCAATATTTAATCCTAATAGTGGTTCATTCAAGACACAATAAGTTTAATGCTTATAAGTATTTGTTCTCCGAGAATGTAATAATGAAAGAGGAAACCATAACATAATCCTATAACATGATGTTAAGAGATCTGCAATATCCATTTGTTATAAGTTTAGTCTTTTAATTTTTAAAAGGTTTAGATACTATGCATTCAATCTTTGATAATTTTAGTATATATCCCACGATCCAAAGCAATTTAAAATATACACTGTCAAATATATACTTTATCTTTAGATTTGATAATATATATTAGATTATGTAAATCTTAGCATAAACCATATATTAATTAATCTATTGTTTAGTTCTTATTGATAACATTCAATACTTTTACTTTGTTGGTCATTTTATATGTTCCATATGATCTCCTTAGTCATATCTCATATATACAAATGCCATGGCATGTTAGGGTCAAGGATATTTGATTTCAGGGTTATGGAGATTTTATTGTGAGTGTTCCATGCAATTTCAAATCAAGATTTAGGATTCAATAAGTCATTTGTGTGTGATGGTCATTTTGTTTTTTTCCTTAATATAAATATGTGAATTTTTTACATAACTATGTCACTTAAGGTTTATTTTTTAATCAAACGTTTATTGGTGAAGGGTTAATTTATTATCAAGACATCATTCATGAAGGGATATTTTTTTAACATATCATTCCTTGATGGGAAGGATAAAGACCCAAAACATAAAAAAAAAAAAAAATTGTCTGGAACGTAAAGAGGATTCCAAATTCCAACCCTATTCGGGACCTTGTTCGAATTTTCAAAAACACAATTCTCATTTCACCCCAAGAAGTTTTGAAGGCCAAGATCTGAGAGGGTTAGTATGAAGGCTATAAAATATATAAGTTAATTTGATATTATTTTATTGGTCCACATGGGTCCTACTCCCCTCTTCTCATTGGATGGGAGTTTTGACTTAATTGTATAATATTTCTACAAATTTAGCTCTGGTACCATGTAGAAAATCTATTGTAGGTTAACCCGATAATACAATATAAATCAAAGCAGAATATTATAACCTACTTCTACTATCAATTTGCGGAATCTTAAAGATCAACTTGAACAATATAACTAGAAGAAGAAGAATCAATGCACAATACACATGAAAATACTTGGAGAAAGCCTTAGCTAAAAACCCCACTATCTGTATTATCATACAAGGTGGAAATACATAGGAATTATAAAAAGCCTTAGCTCTCACAGCTAGCCAGCTCTCAGTACAATCCTCACAGATGCTCACAGGAAATCAAAGCTTCTCTCAAGCCTTCCTCTCTACCCTCCAAGCTCCTATTTCCTTGCGCAGTTCCTCTGGGATGATTCACCTTCAACTAAGTGGAACACTGATCTCACATACTGTCAGAACTGCACAATCCTTAGGGAATGATTCCTTCTGCATGCATGAATTTTCTTTATAGGAAAACACATGAAACTGATAGTACATCGTCCTTGCCTTTACTCTCAACTGGGTCTTTCTTAGAATAGACATGCATGAGTTTCTGATGAGGGAATCTTCAGTTAATTGGAGTACACTAGTTGAGTGCATGCATGCATCAACTGATTATTAACTCTCTATTAGTTCCTCAAATAGTTTGGAACTAATTTAACTGGACTTAACTTAGTAAACTGAGTTAACTGATTACAACTCAAATATAACTCAATCTTATCTCCTTAATTTAAGGGACAACTATTGCATGACTTCAGAAAGACTTCTAACTTGAATTTCTCCAACTAATTAAGTCAAAATAACTTAATTAATTATTTTCAAGTAGCTGTTAAGACTAAATTCACAATTTAATTCAAAGACAAATTAAATTGGAATATTCTTGTTGCCACATTTCAACACTCCCTCTCAACAAGAAAGGTATTATCTGCCACCCCGATCCTGTCTCTATGGAACTCAAATTTACACTTTGACAATGCCTTTGTCAAAATGTCAGCATCTTGCTCCTTTGTCAAAATATACTGCAACAACATGATCCTCCCATCATCAACAACTTGCTTTACCCTGTAAAGCCAACAGGAACTCACAACTGACTTGTTCACCGCTCTCAGAACCACGTCCCAAACATTGTTACTAACTATGGAGTCATACTCCTCCACCATAGCATCAACCCAAATCGACTGCTGCACTACTTCCTCAAAGGAAGATGGTTCGGTCTCAACACATTCCCCAGCAAGGGCCATGTATCCAGTGTACCTCTCAGGTGACCTCCTCTGTTTGCGCTGAGAAAATGGTGCTCCCACATTCTCTCTTGCATCCTCCAACAATCTATTAGCTTCTCTTGTGCACTTCTGTCCATCTCTGGAAGACTCTGCTTGAGTGGATGTCTCCACTCCTGGACCCTCTACATGCAACTGCTCCGCATCAGTATGAGGCTCCTCCTCCTTAGGAACCAACAGTTCCTCCACAACCTGTAGTTGGAGCTCCCTCTCAAGGGAAACTCGCATGGCCTTCTTCTCATCAAACTTGAGATCTCTGCAAACCACTGTCCTCTGACTAGTAGGAAAGTACACCCGATAGTTGTGAGGTGTATCAGTGTACCCCACAAGTATCCCCAACTTTGTTGTCGGCTCAAGCTTCTTCCGTGCATCCTTTTTCACATGGCAATATACCGATGAGCCAAAGATCTTGAAGTGACCCACATTTGGTCTCTTACCAAAGAAAGCTTCCTCTAGTGTCTTCATCCCAAGTATGCGAAGCAGGCTTCTATTCTAAAAATAGACCGTTGTGTTGCATGCCTTAGCCCATAAGTGAAGTGGTAGGCCTTAGTCATACATCATTGCCCGTGCTGCCCTACAATAGTTCCATTCTTCCTCTCGGCCACCCCATTCTGCTGTGGGTTATGAGGTGTCCTCAACTCTCATTTAATTCCTTCCACTGCATAGAAGTCCTTAAACTTTTGAGAGACATGTTCTCTACCATTATCACTTCTCAAGGCCTTGATCTTCTTCCCTGACTCTTTCTCGACCAAAGCTTTGAACTCACAAAACTTTGTGAAGGTTTGGTCCTTCTTCTGCATGAATTAAATCCAGCATTTATGATAATAATCATCAATGAAATCACATAATACCTTTGCTTCACTGTGGATGCCATCGAGAATGGTCCACACACATCAGTATGAACTTGCTCTAAGATAGCCTTTGCTTGACTGTCTCGATCATGAAAGGAAGACTTGGTGTAATTTCCCAAGGTACAACCTTTGCATGTGTCAACTTGCTCAAGTTTACCTTTGGGAAGTCCTATAGATATCTGCTGCATTATCTTCAAAGCCCCATGATTCAAATGGCCCAACCGCTTGTGCCACAACTCGCTAATGTCTTGGCTTTGCACCAATATTGCTTTCGTACTCAATGTTGCACAATCATCTACCTCTAGTTTATAGAGATTCTTCACCCGAATCCCTATTCTCTTGGTCTGACCCGTGGCTATGTGTCTTAGGAACACCTTTCCTTTACTGAAGACAACATTGTAGCCTTTGTCCTCCAACATCGCTATCGATACCAAGTTCTTCTTCAGTCCAGGCACATACTTCACATCTGTCAAGGTGATAGGAGCTCCATGCTCCCTCTGAAAAGCAACCGTGCCCACTCCTGAAACACTATACTTTTCGTCATCACCCATCTCTATGAGCATCTTGAGGTATTTCTCCTCCAAGGCACTGAATAAACTTTTATCGCCGGTCATGTGGAATGAGGTTCCACTGTCAAGATACCAAACACAACCCATCATCGATGACACCATGCACGCGATGAGAGTAAAGTCCATTTCGAACTGAGAGACTAATGCCTCACCATCTGATCCTTTCAATGATCCCTTCTTGGACTTCTTTGATGGGCAATTAGTTGGATAATGTCCCATCTCGTGACAATTAAAGCATATCACTTTAGAATTGTCACCCTTCTTCCCTCCATGAGAAGAATTCGATCTGGAATGGGATGCCTTCCCCTTCCCTTTACTTGCCTTACTTTCTAAGGCTATATTTTCTTCATCATCATCCTTGGATGAAGAACCATCTTGTGTGCTCCTCCTGATCTCCTCCTGCATAAGATCCGACCACAGTCATTCCCAATCCAACAGTTTCTCCCTTCCATTCACAGAGTCCTGCTAGCTATTCCAACTCTTTGGAAGGCCAAGGAGAACGAGGCTCACCATATCTTCATCGGCAGTAGTTATTCCCACACTGCCAAGCTCATCTCTGCAGGTGGTGAGCTTATTCAGATATGTGGAAATAGTATTTCCCTTCTCCATCTTGATTCTTCGAAGCTTATCCTTGAGTGCCAATTTCCTCTGGTCGCTATTGTTCTGGTAGAGGTCCTTCAATGTATTCCACATTGAATATGGAGTATCCTTCCCATGGAGACTCGAGACAATATGGTCTCGAACTCCCTCAAGGATGATCCATCTCGCCTTCGCCACACACTTCTTCAACTCAGCCAACTCTTTTGCATTAGTTGAAGCTGGCTTTGGGATTTCTTGATCAATGAATTCCTTCAAGCCATTGTCTTCTAATACAACCTCCATTCTATCTTTCCATGCTATGTAATTCAAGCTACCTTCCAAGGCATACTCAAGTCTCAAGCCATAGAATTCCATTGGCCAACCTTGAAGTGTGATAAGAATTTGATTTGCACCTGCAACCCCGAACTTCAAACTTCGAATTCTCTTCTCAGTATACTATTCACAGCTCCGATACCATGTAGAAATTCTCTACAAATCCATCTCTGATACCATGTAAAAATTCTCTACAAATCCAACTCTGATACCATGTAGAAAATATGTTGTAGGTTAACCCGATAATGCAATATAAATCAAAGCAGAATACTATAACCTACTTCTACTATCAATTTGCAGAATCTTAAAGATTGAGCTGAATAATATAACTAGAAGAAGAAGAATCAATGCATAATACACATGAAAATGCTTTGGGGAAAGCCTCAGCTAAAAACCCCACTATCTGTACTATCAGACAAGGTGGAAATACATAGGAATTATACAAAGCCTTAGCTCTCACAGCTAGCCAGCTCTCAGTACAATCCTCACAGATGCTCGCAGGTAATCAAAGCTTCTCTCAAGCCTTCCTCTCTGCCATCCAAGCTCCTATTTCCTTGCGCAGTTCCTCTGGGATGAGTCACCTTCAACCAAGTGGAACACTGATCTCACATACTGTCATAACCACACAATCCTCAAGGAATGATTCCTTCTGCATGCACGAGTTTTCTTTATAGGAAAACACATGCAACTGATAGTATATTGTCCTTGTCTTTACTCTCAACTGGGTCTTTCTCAGAATAGACATGCATGAGTTTCTGATGAGAGAATCTTCAATTAACTGGAGTACACTAGTTAAGTGCATGCATGCATCAACTGACCGTTAACTCTCTATTAGTTCCTCAAACAGTTTGGAACTAATTTAACTAGACTTAACTTAGTAAACTAAGTTAACTAATTACAACTCAAATATAACTCAATCTTATCTCCTTAATTTAAGGGATAACTGTTGCATGACTTCAGAAAGACTTCTAACTTGAATTTCTCCAACTAATTAGGTCAAAATAGCTTAATTACTTATTTTCAAGTAGCTGTTAAGACTAAATTCGATTTTAATTCACAATTTAATTCAAGGACAAATTAAATTGGAATATTCTTGTTCCCACATTTCAACATTAAGTCATGAAGGTTTTGAAAGTAGGTTTTGTATTTTACAAAGTTCCTGTTATATACTTTATTAAATACTATAATAAAAAATGTAAAACTAGCATTTGCACCAAAAGGTGCAAAGATACGTTAATATTTTGTTTGGTTTTTTTCATCCTTTGAATAAAATTATTGTACTTACCTCATAAGTTAGAAGGAGAATGTACAAACCTACAGGGCTCATCTCTCAACCCTTCCACAATTGCCTCTTCAATTTTTGCATATGCCAAAACCTATCCACTGATGAAACCCCCTTGGAGTTAAGATAATAGTTGCAAGTGTTATAGAGAAGCGGGAAACTCTCCTTGTCCCTCCCGCTTACTCATTATATCCTTTGCTTCTATACCACTTTATATTCAATAATTTGGAATATAAATTATGAGCATGACTTCAAATTTCACTTTATAAATTTGCACAAGTAAATATCCAGCTTATGGTGAATATGTGAGCTCATTTCTCAGAATAGCAACACTCCCAATGTACATACACAAACACAAGAGGGAATTATAAGAAATGATCTTATAGAAAATAGCAGGCACACACATACTGTTAACAGTGAAGTTCTAGAAAGATCAACGAAGGAAAAATAGAGAATTATGTTAAAACATTATCTAAAGAAATTGTTTAATGATAAGCATAAAATATAAGCTACAATGTTTTCTTGGGCTTTAAAAACTTCATAATAAATTAAAACAACCTCCAATAAAAAATATCTATGCAGTCAAGATGCAGGCATTGCTTGCAACATTCAAATTTCAAATATACCTTGATGTTCCAAACTATGCAAATTTATTGAAGGGAAATGAAATTTTATTGATCATATTGCTATAAAATAGAAACAAATCAACCTACCAAAGCTGCAACTCTTGCAAACAATGAGAGACAGGAAAACTGACAATAATACAACAACTCTCCACATTGCTATCCTCTCCAATTTTGGATAGACCACTTTCTGCGGCGTTTGGAGAGAATGCAACCTCATTTTTCCGTTACTGAGAATCTAGCATCTGCTTTCAACCGAAACTGATCATATAATAAAGCCTCATTGTTCTGCCACAACAACATATGCAATTCCTTCTATGACTAGAGATGATCAATGTATCACAAGCTGTTAGAAAGCATCAACAATGGTAATAATGCAAGAAATATATGCTTCTAAAAACACCATCTTCTTCCTGAAATAGGCATCATCAACATCATTTAGAGCATGATTCTTATGTTCCTTTCCATCATAGCCCATATTTCCCACAAGATTTAGTTTCTCTTCCAGTTCTCTTTTACATTTTTCTTTCATTAAGGGTTCTACATTTAGTTTTTCCTCTACATTAGTTGTTAACAAACATTACCCTCTGCCCAGGGGACTCTTGTTCCTCGAATATTAGTCACAATTTCAATTCCCATGCAATCACAATTTCAATTCCCATGCAGGCCCCAGTTCCATGTATAGTAGAGGCCTCACCCTCCTAAGGAGCTTAGATTTCAATGATTTCCTTCATGAATTCATGAAACCCACTCTGAATGCATTACACTTGCTGGCCTAACATTGCCCATGCTTACACCTAGAGCCTAATCCTCCCAATGTTGGAAAATCACCATAACCCATTACTGCATTTTACATAGGGTACTCTATAACCCCATAAAACCCTAGCTTCAGCAACAACCATAGTGGAAACACTTGCACATGAGTATACATCAAACCTAATAGAAATTACACATCTCTTGACTAAAGATAATCACAATATAGTTTATACCCATTGCTGCATTCACCTTGATTACTTAGAAACGACGAGAACATCACAACTTCAACAACTATTGCAGGGAAAAAATTTGCTAAGAAAAATGGCCCTCGACCATGACTGCAGAGCTATTAAATCAACTAAAACATGATATATCACTTGAACCCATTACTGCATTTTCCACTCGGTTGACGAAAATCTCAGAAGATCGCAACATCGACCATTATAGATAAATTTTTCACTAGAAAAGATGAGCACCAACCCTGATAACATGGCCCTTAGAATCAAATTTTCTACGTCTTGGCATCACACAAAATGAAAATATGGAGTTAAAACCACACCAAGAACACAAAAAAATAAATTAACTTACATAGTTTGGGGCTTCTCGTAACCTCAACAAGAGAGATAAAAATTTTAACAGGACCTCGGGGTATACTAATACCCTTAGCATTGGCAGCATAGTTTGGATAATGTCAATCGTGGCAACCATTGCTTTGTTCCTCTACCACCTAATGATGATCATACTCATGCGAAGGAGCCAAGCGAAGGAGCTAGTGATAGATGAATAAGACATCGATCCAGAGGGAAACAAAGGAGTAACCGTGCAAAGGAGCCAAGCGAAGAATCCCACCATGCGGGAGGTATGGTGGACAAGGCTCGATTGACCAGCGAGAAGGACAAGGGTACAACCTGCCAAAGAGGAGGGCGTGGAAAAAAAAACTGGAATGGAGATAACAGGTATGGCGGAGGATGTCGTGTCAGTAGAGAGTTGCAAGAACAAGTAGGTAGCGAAAAACGTGGGTCGAAACAATTTGTACAGACGTAAAAATTCTATTGGTTGGAGGGACAAACACATGGAAAAATTCTATTGGTTGGAGGGACAAACACATGGAAAAATTTTATTTGTTAGAAGGATGAAATTCAAGCTTTCCCATTGGCTGGGGTGAATAGTGTTTTCCCACCCCAAGCCATCAAAGAAAACATCTATTGATGTAAATATCTCGTGGATGAGGGAACAACTATTTCGACATTAGAAAGCCATATCTCGAGATCTTGGGCACGAAATTAGGCCCAAGAGGAATCATTCAAAAGCTTAGACAGCGAATAACAATATGCAAAAATATATTTAACAAATTTGTGCATTAAACACCCCTAAAATTCAACAAAATATGAGGTTGTGAATTTGCAACAAATGATGTTTTCTGAGTGAGTTTTTAGGAAAAAATTTAACAACCAGAACGTATTGTTGTTGGGATGTTGTCTCCAGATTATCAACTTGTTGAGGATATCATAGCAAGAAGTAAATGAAGGCTTAAATTTATTTTTTATTTTTTAATTAATTTGGATTTTATTAGAACGTTTGTTTTCAAATGTTTTAATTCTGGGTTTTGTTTTCAATTTTGATATGCTTTTAATAATAATTTTGTTATTATTTTGATAGGATTTTGGAGGGTAATTACCAGATAGAGGCTCAAGATTTTTTAATGAAAAGTTTAGAGTAGAAAAAAGAATTTTACAACTCCCAAAATCAAAAAAATAAAAAATTTCAAGAAACTACCTTGAAACAACTCTTTGCTTTGGGAATTAAATTGCAGAATTACAAATTTTAACTTTGATAATGAGATATGGTTTTTATTTTCTGCAAAAGGAGAAACTCTTTGCACTATTGTAAAGGGGAATTTTTCTATAGAGTTAGATAGAAACTCAGATATGAGTTTTGGGGATGGTTTCTGGACTTTTATTTTTTTATATCAAAGGACAAAGATTGTACACTATTGTAGATCCATCTTTTGATGGTAGAGTTGTAGAGCCTAGGAAGAATTTTCTCAGCTTGAGGAAACACTCATTACAACAAGGTTTTATGTAATGCATTTAGATATAAATACTATTTTTCATTTGAATTTTCTCACATATTTCTTCCAGAACTTGTATATTTTCTCACTATTGTGAATTATGTAGGTGTCTTTTCGTATTACCATCTATATGTTTATATGATTGAAGAAATTTGTCAACTATTCCTGAATGTGATCATGCATATAATTGAACGTATGGTAACTATTTAATAAAAAATTTACTAATATAGATTGGTTTAACAATTACTTAAGTATGAGAACTATTTCCATGCTATAAAGAATTTTTCTTGATCATTTTTCAGTCTGGAATTATTCTTCAAACATAACATGAACAATATTAAATAATATATGTTATCAAAACTATTTACATAGCTCGATACTATTAAAAAATTTCATGTTAAATCCCCATTTATAAAACCATTGCACTCGATACAAAGAAACTACTTTCTATTTGCTAGGTTAGGTAGTTTTATTTGTTCTCTACATTATTAGTTAGGACTGCATTAGATTTAGTTTTAATTCATTTAATACAATAGTATCCTCACGTAGAAGAAAAATTTCTAATGGCTTGGCTGATTACAGATTTCATCCACTCCAAAGGTTTCCTTCTTTAAGTAGTTGCAAGTAGGAAAGCCTGTCCTTTTTCTTATTAGTACTGGAAAACTATATCATATACTAGCAAGTAAAAGCTAGATTTAGAGACAGTTTATGCATTTAGGTTAGTTTAGATTAATTTAGGCATTTGGTTTAGGTTATATTTAGGTTGAGGCAACTAGATCTTCAAACTGGATGAAATCACTCCCAAATAGAAAAGGGTCTAATGGGGCCTTGACAAATGATTTCCTTAATGTTGGACATAATCAATTTTGGCCATCAACATTTTTGGTGCTAGAAGGAGATAAAAATGACAAGCTAACCCTTTGGAGATGTTTTTTTTAATTTTTTAAAATGACTCATTCCAAAATCATTATTTGGAGTTCTGTCTTTGGATAAGTATCTTGCACTACTCTAATGAACATAGTAAAACTCTTGTTGAAAAATAAATTTGATGATGATGGTAAAATTACTGCATATGAACATATTGGTAAATTTATTCAGAATTTTGTCTCTCATAATATGTTTCACGAGGATGTAATGTGCAAGATTTTTACACTTACTTTGAAGAGTCGCGTGAAGAAATGGTGTGAAACGTTGCCGACTGCGTCTATTCATTCTTGGGATTAGTTTATAGGTGAGTTTTTATGGGCTTTTGAACATTATAATTTTAATAGATTATGTCATGAAATTAATATACTTAGGATAAAACCTAATGATTCATTAGAAAAATTTTCAATCAGATTTATTAATCTTTGTTGTAGATTTCCTTCAATGGAGTTTCCTTCTATTACTGAATATTTTGAATATATTATTTCTCTTCCTGATAATCAAGATAAAATAAACAATGTAAACTTTGAAACGGGAACTGATACTGTTACCCGTTTTGTAGAGGTGGCAAAAAAATGACCCGATTTTCAAAAGTGGTGATGCAGAATACACATGTTTTTTTTAGAACATGGTTTTTGGAACTTTAATTTTTTTCATGTGCGTTAAGTTTTAGAATGGTAGTGAATGGTAGTGATTTTCATCCTGATTTTAAAAAGTGAGTATTCTGCATCACACCCTTTTTTTAAAAGACCTATTTTTTGACTTTAAATTTTCTAGTGTGTGAAATGTAAAAAATTATTTTCTAAATTTGATAGTTTTTGAAGTCGTCATTGTATTCATATTTCTTGTTCTCTATCTTAATTTTTTTTTTTTTAATGGGGTTTTTATTGTTTTGCGTTTTTAAATTAGAAAGTCGATATTTTGAATTTTAGATAATCTACATATTTAGACATCCTTAATTAATTTTTCAATCCAGATGAAATAATTGTTTCTAAAAAATAACATTTTTTAACAATGGACATAAAAATAACCATTTTTCTCATAAATATAACAAAAAAACTAAACGTTTTGATAATTTTTTGCTAGAATTAACATGTCAAAATCACAATTTTTATACAAAAATATTAACTAAAAATGGTCAAATAATAGTTTTTTTTATGAATTTCATGTCAAAATAATAATAATAACAACTTTTTTTTTCAAAAAATAATAATTAACTTAAAAATCAATGCGAAAATCACAGTTGTACTCTCTCTTTCTTTCACATACCAGACTCTTGATGGAAATTTCACCACTTTTGATAAGACTCAAGCAACCGATAGTATTGGACAACTGTCAATTGGGATTAAATGCTTTTGATAAGAGACAAACGAGCCCTCACTGCAATGTGTAGAATAATTCCAGATGCCAGCTTTTTGTAGACTTAAGGGGCAATTTGGAAAGACTAAAAATGGTCCTATAGGAAGCCCTTCACTAATTTCAGAGAGAAGAAGTATTATATGATTTGACCAAAATATCCCTTGCAAATGGAATTAACAAAAAATGGACCACTCACAACATAGAGACCAGATGGCTTTGGAGGTGTCAAGACATTTGGAAGTCGCATTCTACTTTTAAGACTAGAATGTTCGGATAGTTGGTCCTCAACAATCTAGCCGTTTCTATCAGGTAAAGAAAGGCTACATCACTCCAGTGTCATAGATGGTTGCTACATGGTCTGCCACAGAGCTGAAACTGTTAAGCATGTTATGTGGAGCTGCAAAGTTGTCAGAGACTTTGGGGCATGGAAAGGGGTCCTTTTGGGGGACAAATGGATGGCCCAACGGACAAGAAGATATGTTTGGGACATCATTAAATTGCCATGCATCTCCTTTTCATGGAAATGGTGATGGCATGCTGCCTTTTGTGGGGTAACTAACATGTCTCATTTTGAAGATGTTACAACTTTTAGATCACAGTTGGTCGTACAGATCTCAGCCATGATTGGCATCTTCAACAAAGATGTGGATTCTCTTGAGATCATAGCCAAAGTTAACATATCAGGGAAGGGGTAACTTGTGTACTCATGCTTTGCCTCCATGATGTATAATTATTGCTGTATTATTTACTTTTCAGTATTGAAACATAGAATGCATTTGCTATTATCTTCTTTCCCGTTCTTTCCCGTCAAAAACTTACCTAGGGTTTCAAAAATCTTATAAATAATATAAGGGAGACGCTCAAGATTTTGATTATTCAATCATAGGTCTTACCTCCAAATAGAATACGCACTAATTCAAATATGCTGCAACTTTATCCAAAGTAGATAGAGTTGCAAAACTTTGATAAAAAAGACAGACCCCAAAAAGAATGAAAGAAGGTCTTTAAACACAGATGATGCCTTCCACATTTTTCAAAAGAGGCTGAACCCATACACAGCATATTAAACACATAAATAAGCATGACAACCTCTCCTCTTCTAGACTTCGTTTCTTTCATAAATCTCTTTGAGAATAGCGATTGAAATTAATCGAATGGAATCGGTCGATTCCTGCTCGGAGAAGCAGAAGCATTCGCCAAAACATTTTTTTGAAAACGGGCCGGTGCCATTGTCGCCATGAAGCTCGTCAGGTTTTTGATGAAGCTGAACAATGAAACAGTGTCTATTGAGCTAAAGAATGGAACAGTAGTCCATGGGACCATTACAGGAGTTGACATAAGTATGAATACGCATCTGAAAAAAAAAAAAGAAATTAATCGAATGAAATCATATTTACAATTTCCAAGAGTAGTGATCAGATACAACTTTCTTGCAGAAATGCTCAGGCGGGATAATATACCCCCCCCCCCCCCCCCCCCCCCTTACCCCCTCGCCCACCCCATTCCCCCCCCCCCCCCCCCCCCCCCCCCCCCCCCCCCCTTACCCCCTCGCCCTACCCCTACCCACCCTTCCCCCCCACTTACCCCCCCCGCCCTACCCCTACCCCTACCCCTACCGCGGGTCATTTTATTAATACATTTGTATTTACTTTCTTATAATTTATCCAATTATTTGTTATTTCCTTTTTTATTCTTCATTAAGTCTCTTACTATTTTTAATTTATTTTATTCTTTGTTGACACATTTGATAATTCCTTTTAATAACTTATTAGTTTTATTATACTCTCATTTAATTACTAACTCATTAATTATATTATAATCTCATTTTGTAATTTAGCTTGTTTTTATATAATCATTTCTTTTCATTTATTTGTGCAAATAGCATACTTGATTTATTACTTAGTTTCTTTCTTTCTTTCTTTCTATTTTATTTATAGTTGTGAACTTTTTACTATACTTGCTCTTTTGTTCATTAAATTGTGATTTTCATGCAATTATATATTTAATTTGCATTTAATTTATTTTTCTTTATATTTTGATTTAAGTTCATATACTTCTTAAACTTTGTATAATTTGATTTTACTTATCTTATTTGCTCTTAATATCTAATTATATGTTTAGTTTTTCTTTCTATAAGACTTCTTTAATGTTTTAGACTATATTTTTCTTTTCACTTATATATTATACAACACCTTTCTCATTGATGATATAATCCTTATTTCAACATATACTACACATACAATACCTTATTATTTAATATTTTATAATAACATTTATTGCTCATATCTTTTTTTATTAACTTTATATATATATATATATATATTTCTTATTTAGACTCTTCCTTGTAAAAGAAATTTGTTTGTAATTTTAACTTCAAAATTCTTCATTCTATATCATAGTCATGTTGGTGTAGATGGTAATAATTACCCGCTCACACCAATTCATCGATTTTCCAATGAGGATGTGTAACACTTGGGGTTATCACCACAATTACTAATATTATATAGATATGTTTTCTTTCGCTTCTCTTCTTTACCATCAAAATTGAATCTAAAGTCCTAACAATGAGGATTACTATTATGTGAAACTATACCGGTTAATATTTGTAAGGGTGATGCTACACTTTGGTTGGTTGATGACGTGATCCTTTGCGTTCATGCCATGATATAAATATGGAATGGTCAACATATTTTTGTTTGGCTTCATTTTCTATTATACCCTCAATCGATAATATACATCTATGAAAAACAAAAAGTTAAGAGTTCGGGCATTTTCAAAGACTTGTTTGGCATTATTTTGTAAAATTGTTATCTTCATGAAAATTCAGAAAATTACCAAATACTTTTTCAAATTTGTTTTTATATGGTATAACACATTAACATTAACAAATATGGTTAATATCCACAAAAAAACATCATTTTCTCTCATTTTTATATTTTTTTGATGGGTAGTTTGCAACATTTTGATATCCCTTCTTGCACTATTAGGATGTCTCTTTCTTGCTTTATGAGCTCGTCCATTACATAGAAGCGTTCTTCCTCTATAATCAAATAATCATGCTTCAAAGCTTGATATTCATCGTGGGCGATGAACATTCTTGACAACCACTTTTTTTGAATTGAATATGGTAAGTAATGTATTGCTTATATCAGGTGAGCATGGTGTATTTAAAATCTAAAAAAAAAGTTAGGGATGATATCATTTAAGAACTGACAATATATAACGACATAGCAATGCGGAGGTCAGCTATTCAAAACCTCGCCCGACGCTCCAGTTCAAAGGTATATGGCATATTTACTCATGAAGGGAAGCGCATCACAGGCCGTGACCACCTCTCTCCGGCACCCCCGGGCCGCCCCGCCCCGCCCGACCGGCGGCGGGTCGATTCCCGGAATCGACCCGCCGCCGGTCGGGCACGGCGGGGCGGCCCGGGGGTGCCGCTGCACGTGATTCGAAGCCAATGGCGGGTCTGCATTCGAGGGAGAGTTATCTGTGAGGACATTATGGACTTCAGAGGTATCATCTCTGTGAGAGAAGCTTTCAGATTTAGATAGCCAGAGTGATTTTGATTCAATGATGGGAGATGCAACAGCGCGCAGCGCCACCCCGCCCCGCCCGACCGACGGCGGGTCGATTCCGGGAATCGACCCGCCGCCGGTCGGGCGGGGCGGGGCGGCCCGGGTGCCGCTGCGCGTGATTCGAAGCCAATGGCGAGTCTGCATTCAAGCAGATGTGCGCTGATAGGATTCCATTAACTTTTCGGAGTGGGGATGAGCTTCGCACGGAGAAACTGGCCTGCCTTCGCACCCGATTTCCATATCGTCCATGACGTGCAGACCTAAATGTTGCCATACTGATGAAATTAAACAGTTATTATAAAAAAAGAAAGGAGGATCGAATTTTGCTTACACATTAACTAATGCAGTTAACTGTGCAATTTCGTTAGGCACCGTCCCTGTAAGTTTCCTTCCGGATAAATCGCTGACAACCAGAGTAAGAGTATTATCCTAACATGTTACAATTTCAACCATATATCTTGTGATTTCGGCTGTAAACAAATCGAAAAATTAAACTTACATTTCAGAAATTCTGTTGGGCAAAGTAGTGTCATCACAGCCAATTCCGTTCCAGGGTATCATATAGCAAGGGTCAGAAATCCAATCTGAAATCTGAAATCTCCTTTTGACAGCGTCAAGAGCGTCAACTGCAGATTAAGAATTAATTCGTTAGACATGGATTTATAATGTCAGTAATTTACTCAAAACAAATTTGTTGAGGTCAAGCCTTACCGTCTTGCCAATACGTTACATTGTCGTTGCCAGCTTGCGAGTAATACTCATAAGCGTTGATTATCGGAGGCAGCGTGGAGTTACTGGTCTCAACCAGTTCAAACATATGTTGTGTTTCGCCGTCATCGAGTGCGATTGTAACCTCTAGAGCAGAATAATTGTGCATCAGAGTAATGGTTTCAGAGTCGTTTTTACCATCTAAGCGGACATAAAATGATCTCGGTTCAGACATATTCATCGTCTCGATCTCTGCAAAATACAACACCAGTAATGGATTTTCTGTGAATGAGAATGTTGGAGCCAAAGAGAATGGATCGGTTTGCCTGCGGCCATGACGTGCAGGCCTAAATGTTGCCATACTGATGAAATTGTACTTTTCACACAGCTGTTATTTAATGGGCGTGCCATATACCTTTGAACTGGAGCGTCAGGCGAGGTTTTGAGTAGCTGACCTCCGCATTGCTATGTCGTTATATATTGTCAGTTCTTAAATGATATCATCCCTAACTTTTTTTTTAGATTTTAAATACACCATGCTCACCTGATATAAGCAATACATTACTTACCATATTCAATTCAAAAAAAGTGGTTGTCAAGAATGTTCATCGCCCACGATGAATATTAAGCTTTGAAGCATGATTATTTGATTATAGAGGAAGAACGCTTCTATGTAATGGACGAGCTCATAAAGCAAGAAAGAGACATCCTAATAGTGCAAGAAGGGATATCAAAATGTTGCAAACTACCCATCAAAAAAATATAAAAATGACAGAAAACGATGTTTTTTTGTGGATATTAACAATATTGGTTAATGTTAATGTGTTATACCATATAAAAACAAATTTGAAAAAGTATTTGGTAATTTTCTGAATTTTCATGAAGATAACAATTTTACAAAATAATGCCAAACAAGTCTTTGAAAATGCCCGAACTCTTAACTTTTTGTTTTTCATAGATGTATATTATCGATTGAGGGTATAATAGAAAATGAAGCCAAACAAAAATATGTTGACCATTCCATATTTATATCATGGCATGAACGCAAAGGATCACGTCATCAACCAACCAAAGTGTAGCATCACCCTTACAAATATTAACCGTATAGTTTCACATAATAGTAATCCTCATTGTTAGGACTTTAGATTCAATTTTGATGGTAAAGAAGAGAAGCGAAAGAAAACATATCTATATAATATTAGTAATTGTGGTGATAACCCCAAGTGTTACACATCTTCATTGGAAAATCGATGAATTGGTGTGAGCGGGTAATTATTACCATCTACACCAACATGACTATGATATAGAATGAAGAATTTTGAAGTTAAAAGTACAAACAAATTTCTTTTACAAGGAAGAGTCTAAATAAGAAATATATATATATATATATATATAAACAAAAGTTAATAAAAAAAGATATGAGCAATAAATGTTATTATAAAATATTAAATAATAAGGTATTGTATGTGTAGTATATGTTGAAATAAGGATTATATCATCAATGAGAAAGGTGTTGTATAATATATAAGTGAAAATAAAAATATAGTCTAAAACATTAAAGAAGTCTTATAGAAAGAAAAACTAAACCTATAATTAGATATTAAGAGCAACTAAGATAAGTAAAATCAAATTATACAAAGTTTAAGAAGTATATGAACTTAAATCAAAACATAAAGAAAAATAAATTAAATGCAAATTAAATATATAATTGCATGAAAATCACAATTTAATGAACAAAAGAGCAAGTATAGTAAAAAGTTCACAACTATAAATAAAATAGAAACAAAGAAAGAAAGAAACTAAGTAATAAATCAAGTATGCTATTTGCACAAATAAATGAAAAGAAATGATTATATAAAAACAAGCTAAATTACAAAATGAGATTATAATATAATTAATGAGTTAGTAATTAAATGAGAGTATAATAAAACTAATAAGTTATTAAAAGGAATTATCAAATGTGTCAACAAAGAATAAAATAAATTAAAAATAGTAAGAGACTTAATGAAGAATAAAAAAGGAAATAACAAATAATTGGATAAATTATAAGAAAGTAAATACAAATGTATTAATAAAATGACCCACGGTAGGGGTAGGGGTAGGGGTAGGGCGGGGGAGTAAGGGGGGGGGGAGGGGTGGGTGGGGGGGGGGGGGGGTGGGTAGGGGGGGGAGGGGGTAAGGGGGGGGGGTAGGGCGGCGGTAGGGGGAGGAGGGTGTAGGGGTAGGGGTAGGGTAGGGCGGGGGGGTGCAGGGGGGGAGGGGGGTAGGGTAGGGGGTGGCAAGGGATTGGGGGGGGGTTAAGGGGTAGGGCGGGGGAGGGGAGGCGGGGTAGGGGAGGTAGAGAGGAACTCTTCGCTTCAAGACGACAGAGATTCTGAAAAGGTTGTTACCAGAAGGAACAGTGTTGACATGGGAGTCTGCTGAAACCAGTCGTAGATTTAGAAGACTTTTGAAACCTGGAATGTTGGGCATGCATGTGAACTCAGATGGGGCACTAGTTGATGAAAGAGAAGAATATGGAACATCTTCGTCAGCATCCAGTCACTCATTTGAAGATGTGAATTCTGATGGTGTGCAAGAAAATATGAGTGATTTTGAATAATTGTTTAAGATAGTTTATATAACTGATGTATGCATCGTATCTTCAAATAAAATTAATGTTTTCCATATTTTGTTAAATGAGAAGTTATGAAGCATTTTTATGTTGTTGGATTATGTCTTAAGTATGATAATTTTTATTGTTTAAATATCTACAATGCAATATCAAATTAGAGATATAATGTCTGTTTTATTCAGTATACAAATAAAGACTTTTGAATTCATTCAGTGATATAATTTGTTCATAATGTCATGTTTTTTTAGTTTTATAGTTGAAAAAATTTCAATTTCTTTTGTATCTAGCATGTTGTGGTTGAAAACATGTTAAATTTATACTTAGGAAAGAAAAATGATATTCTACCAGAAACATTAATGTGTTTTTTCCTTAAAATTTAACTTTGTTTGAGACATAAAAAATTGGTTTTATTAGCATTTTTTAAAAAGTTTGAAAATTGACCCTAAAAAAAAAAATCATTATTCCAGTATCAACACTTTCGTTTTGAAGCTATATTTTGTAGGAAAATTTCATAGAAAATTTCATAGTCACTGCCATTTTTAAAACACGTTCAAAATTTATGCCTAAAAAAAAAAACATCGTTCCAGTATACACACTTTTCGTTTTTAGCACTGTTTTTGTGGTTTTTTTGGGGTTTTTGGGCCAGAGTTCCCGTTTTGAGTTTATACTTCCCGTTTCAAAGTTTACATTGTTAATATTTTATAATAATTTTAAATCATTTATTGATTCTCATCCACCAAATGATTTAGATTTATATGAAAATTATAAAAATCTAGAAATTACAAATAAACATGTTATGCCAATAAATCAGAGATAACATAATACTTCGAATGAAGAACATGGGACCTATGTTATCTCCCATCTTCCTACAACCTTATTTCTTGGGGAGAAGATTTCTTGTATAAGCGATGCACTTTCAACTAACTATGAACAAGACAATGATGGAATTTTAAGAAGAAATGAAGAAAATTGTTTTATTTAAGAAATTTTAACAACTTTCTTAGAATCAACAGACATTAAATTTGAAAATTATGATCAAAACATAAATTAATATTCTCATATATCAATTGATCAGATTCATGAACAACTTCCAAGAATTTTGTTGATTATTCTATTCATTCCCCATCAATTAGAGAATTCTCTTGTAATTTGTCCTCATCATTATCAAATCATAATCAACATGATCTCGTTTAAAATAATGCCCTGTTTTCATATTTTCAAGAAGAGCATACTAAGGATGTCGATCAATTAATTATGAGCAAAGAAGAATTGAAATCAGATGTTGAGGTTGCTCATTCAAGAGATGCTTCTCATTTCATTTCCTCTTGCACTCACTTTTCTTTACATCACGATTTATTTAATGATCCTAATATGCAAAGTATTATTTCACATCATGTAGCTTTTAATTCTACTAGGCATGAATTCGATGAAGTGCAAGTTGAAGTTAATTTTCAATTTAAAAATGAATTCATCTCCTCCCATACTTTTCAGCTCTCTCAATCTACTATATGGGATGAAAAAGATTCTGTAAGAAGCACATTTCCCAGACAAGCTTTTAACGATTTAGTTTCTTTTGCAATTAGTGATGAATCTTATGATTTAAATAATCAACTTGATGAAATAGATATTTTAACCAATCAAATAATGTTAACACTTGTCATTCTATTAGTACTAATTTAAATTTTACATTAAATAATGATAATTTAAATTCAATATTTGATTCTTCTTATTTATCACAAGTTGATTAATTGGAATTTGAATTTTTATTTCAAAATGATGAGATACTTCAGGTCCAACTGATGATTATGGTAGGATCTCATGATCTTTCTAAAACCTCTAAGACTATTTATACCAATATTTTTCCACAAAATTTTCCACATGATCTCCACTTATATCCACTTATATGTAGATTGTTCGCAACCTTATCACACAAATCTTTCTACATTTCCTGTAAATATTAGTTTTCTTTTCTTATATATTTTAGAATCAATTTTAGATGTTTTAGATTTATTTTTGATTCAATACCTATTTTTAATTTATAATGTCAATATAGCTATATATATATTTTTTATAATAGTTTGCTGACAACATAGCGGGAAAAGGTACATTCATCGATTCAACCGAATTGCTCCAAATTGATGAAATAGCATTACATTTTCTAATCACGGTTATGCTTCATCATCACGGTTATAACATTACGCTGAGAATTCCATCATGCAATGACATGGCCCTAGAACCACATGGCCCGCTTAAACACTACAACGTGTCATTTCAATTTTTGGGTCAAATTCAATTCATCACATGTCATTCTATCGATTTGGCCTATCAATGTGGGATTATAATAATTTCCAACTCAGGAAAAGTGAAACTTTTAAAAATTAGCCAAATCATGAAGTTTCTTTTCAACTAATTTAAGATGATAATTCTTAGTGTAATATGACTTCTTTCTTACTCCTTTAATCATATCATATTGAAAACTAATATCTCAATATCTTTACACGATTCTCAAAAAAGAGAGGGAAGTTATTAATATCTTTAAAAGAATTGTGAAGCAAAGTACGATACATCCACATCCAGTCACAACAGATTCCTATTACCTAAGCATAGACATGAAATCACATTTGTTATTCTGATCATTTTTCTTTAACTTCCTAAAAGTTCATTCCAAGTATTCAAGGAAATTCATGCTAATTTTTCATTGGATGCTTATTATGATTATCATATTTGTAAAACCATTGCTTTTCTAAGCGATACTCTTCATTAGTTTGATGCTTGCCTTAGTTCTCTTCACTCATCTTCCTTGGTTGGTGTTTTACTTCATTCACAACCTTGAGATTTTTTATAATTTTTTTGCTTGCAATATTTTTTCTTTTGGCTTTGGTTTGTAGAATTATTTGATTTTTACTCTTAGTTTTGTTTTGGATTTCTTGATATTTTAATATTTATATTGAGTCTATTTATAGAAACGACAATTGGTAACTTTGGGAAATCTATACTCTCTTATTAAAATGGGTTTCATTTATCTAAAAGATCATTCTTATAAAGTTTTTTCTCCCTACATTGACCCAAAGACTTTGGAGGAACACTAAAATGTCTCTCAAGTAGTATGGTTTATATTTTTAAAGGAATTATTGAATCACTCCCTTTCTCCACCACATTTAAACAAATACTCTACATTGGTAGATTCATAGAAGGCTTGTGCGGTCAAATTTTATAGGTACTACATCTATTTTCTCTAAATAGAAAAACCTCTTGTACCACCCCACTCTCTTCACCCAATTTCCAAATGCAATTCTCCAACTAAACAAATCAAAGGTGGAAGCACAAGAGAGTTGAAAGCACTTAACTATGAGAAGTACAAGTAAACCCATTGGGGCTATGAACACTTACTAACAATGGGACCATGCTTGTATGGCGTCGAGACATCTTCATCAGGGCTATGGACACTCACGAATAACAAAGCAATGTTGGGAAAAAGAGGTAAATTTACATTCAATAGATGTATACTAATATTAAAACTTCCTAGCCCTACCTCTTCTATCCAATAGTAGAAAGAAAATATAAAGATAAATTTCCCTTTAAATCAGATTCATTGCTTTAAGGCTGGGAGACATCTAGTACTTTCATATTAATGAACTTATATTATTTTGATCCATATTATGTGGGACCCATGTAAAGTGGTGCAATGAATGAGAGCATTGTGGAACTTATCATTTGATTTTTGATAAGTTTAAGCTCATTACCATAAGTACCAAATATAAGTGCTTCATCCATGTGTGTCACCAATTGTTGAGCCCTCACCACCTCCCCTTACTTTCCTCATAAATTAAGGGCCTCCCATATAAATTTTTCTAATAATGATTTTGGATTTCTTTAGCTTTCTTTGCTTTGAGTAATTTTGGCTTTCCTTGGTTTTCATTTTTTATTTCTCTATTGCCTCTACTTCGTTTAGAAAATCTTCGGCAAAATCACATAACCAATCTTGGACAAAAGATTGGTTATGTGATTTTGCCGAAGATTTTTCTAAACAATGTTATGGATCACAGAAGTCTAAATGCCTCTACTTCACTGAGAACTTTTTAATGACATAAATTTTGCTCGAATATGAACTCTGGTTCGAAAATTATGGTCTTTCAAAGTTTTGGGTTGCTTGCACCATCTTGATTTTATTTTAGCGCTATGAGAATATATATAGTTTCATTTTCCTAATATGATCTCATTGTCTAATGTCGCTAAAATCATATTATAACTTTTATTATGAGATACAAATTGTATTATATTGTATATAATATATATATATTTTATATGCACATACTTCCAGCACAGCTCCTAACCCACCTCAGGGAACAGGGAGCCACGCAGATTGCTCATATTGCAGACCAGGGAAATTCTACTTTTCTCCATCAGGCTTGGAGGACATCTCGAGACCTACACATTCCAGAACAGTGGAGACAAGCATGGGAGTTATACACGGAGGCGCTCTCACAAGCACAGGTCAGATTAACGGAGGAAGAGGACGAAATTGTCTGGGCTCTAGCAAAAAGCGGTTCATACACCCCAAAGGAGGGATATCTACAGCTCATGCAGCCGATAAAACCAGACAATATGCTGCAATGGTGGAAATCAATCTGGCATCTAAAAGCAGCCCCCAGAACTCGCCTTCTCATGTGGGCAATTCTCTTCAATAAAATACCAACAGGAGCAAACTTAAAAAAGCGGTCCTTCCATGGACCTTTCTGGTGCCACTTATGCAAAAGAAATGACGAAGACACTGAGCACCTCTTCCTCACATGCCCGGTTGTCAAAGAACAGTGGTCTTTACTTGCTACAAAATCCCCCTCTATCCATCTATGGCAGGGCCATTCTATTAGCGATGCCTGGGAAAATTGGCAAGCACACCATTCAGGAAAAGAAAAGAACATACCCCTCCTGATGTGCTGGTCCATCTGGACAGCCAGGAACAGAGCCATTTTTGACCAAAAACCTCCTCTTTGGCCTGTCCTTATTGCGCACCTTTTTGCTGACCTTGCTCTCATTCCTGAGGATCCTCCACCTGCTCCCCATAGGACCATCACCCCGGAGATCATAGACAAATCTTTTCCCTGGGCCTATTTTGATGGCTCAGCCCAAGAGGCAGGCTGTGGGGGGGGAGCCCTTCTCTACCTGAGAGAAAACCATTTTTTCATGCTGCAAATACACCTGGGAAGGGGCACAAACAACTATGCTGAGCTCACCACTGCTAAACACCTCATTTCATTTGCACATGAAAAAGGCTGCACAAAACTACAATTGTTTGGAGATTCACAGATTGTCTGCAATTGGCTCACCAGGAAATCATCATGCACTGTTTTCTCTTTGAGACACATTCTGGATGAGGCACTCAGACTAACAGATGCTTTTGAAAAATTTGAATGTCGGCATATCTACAGGGAGCGCAACTCTCGGGCGGACTACCTATCCAAGCAAGCAGCGCAGAGGCAAGAAGCGGACTGGCTAATACAAGAAGACCTGGATGGAACCTACTTTCAGCACTACCATAGACCCTTTGATGACCAACAGGCTCAAAGGGACACTCAGAACTGAAAGGGGTCCCAATATGCACAAAGTGCTGTTTTTTGTTTTTTCATTTACATGCTATTTAGATAGAACTGTTATTATGGACAGCATCGTTACGGTGGACTGTTATAGTCACCCTTCTCTATTTTTTGTGTCTCCTTATGGGGGGCAGCACTCTCAGCTGCACAGCACAGCAAACACAGTATATATGTTTTTTATTACATAGACAGACTCTTGGACAGATACCTCTCCGAAACTCCCTGCGTGGACCAACAGTTCGGAGAGAGGATGGTGTTTTGTTATGATCGTATATCTGTTTCTTTTTCAGTTTATTTTTTGGAACTCTGGACAGCCTCCTTCAGAAGTTATTGAGAGACACACTGTCTCAGTATGCATATGCACAGCATCTACAGAATGTAATTTCTCTTGACTAATAGAAATTACGACTTTTTCCACGGGAAAAAAAAAATATATATATATATATTTTTATATATTATAATAATTCACCATTGTGATTAAATCCCATGACTTACAAAACTAAGTTGAATAAAAAACATAATAACATCATATGTAAAAATATATATATTATATATTAGGTTGTAAATAATAAAATTAACCACCATATATTAAGCAATATAAAGTACCCACATTATATATAACTAAAACCTTATCATGTTGTAATCATCCCGTTATATTACACTTTATGAATTATAACAAGTAAAGTTCCACATCGGAAACATATACCTATTACTTACACCACACAAGATATAACTCAGTTTTATCCACGACGGGAGTATCATTTCTCACCTAAGCCAAAAAGCTAAATCAATCGCTTCGACTAAGGTCAGCTCAAGCTCTCGGGTCCTCTTTCACCGATTATTTAACATCCGAAAAGGTCGAGGACCAAGATTTCAATGTGAGCTAAGACAAAAAGTTTGAATTGAAAGTTTCAAGTCAATTGAAATTAAATGAGAAAAGGTTTTATCTCACCTTGGGACTATATTTTCGAATTATTTTTAGTGAGATTATTTTGAAGCTTTTTTGGTGGGGTTTTCAGGGCTAATTTTTTTAAAATTTGATAGCAATTTATTGAAATCACAAGCTTGATGGGTAACCCTTACACAATCGAAGTGCCCTAGAGGGTTTTCAGGGTGCCGAATCCATATATATAGTAAAAAAACCAGTTTAAATAACACAAATTAAGATTTCACCTCAAATTTTTCCATCGGATTCTAGCATCGGAAACTCCAAAAAGTCGCATTAAAGACAACTCCTTGTGTTTTTGATACATCACATTTGTCATTCCGATGGGTGAGACCGAGATGATGTCATCTCTAGAGGTGGGACCTACCCACCTCTCATTGTTGGATGAGAATTTTGACTTAATTCACGAAGGCCTCGAAAGCAAGTTTTATAGTTTACCAAGCTCATGCTATTTAATATATTAAACTATATAATATAATTCTACAGTTCATCTCATGGATGTGGGAATAATTGTTGGCATTGATGTTAACATGGACTTAGCATTGTTGGTCTTATCATTAATGTCAACCTAATGATGGTGGCTCTCATGGTTTTTCGTCAGTATGAGGGTGTACTAGACATGAGTTGTTATTATTTTTTATGCGGAGGTGTTGACTTAATGCAAAGATGTTGATCCATGTTGAGGAGGTTAGCCAACTAGGCCCTCATGATTTTGACTTGATGCAGAGGTGTTTGGCTCTCTTGATGATGCTCTTGTTGATGCAGAAAATTTGGAGAAGGTTTTACTGGGTTTGGAGATGTCCAGAGGCTTGACATGAGGGTGCAATGGATCTAGAGGCTTGGGAGATGGTTGCAGGTGTAGAGGATTAGGTTCAGAAGGAGTTGGAGATGGTTTGTTGAGTTTTTGGCATAAATTTAGGGTGACACAAGAAATATAAGGGAAACTTGTGTTAGTAACTCAGGGTTTGTTCATGATACATGTGTTACCCTTTCATGTAATTCTTTTCCTAGCAGTGAGACCTGCGTTACTGTTATTGAGTGCAATTTTCCTCATTCTATGCACATTCCAGTGATTTCCAGGGGTTGTAACTAGGGATTTTGCTAGTGGTATTGTTTATATGTTTTGATTGACTTAATCTATAGTTGGATTAATTGACTTGTTAGTGATTAAAGTGTGAATGCATTGATCAATTGAGTAGTGGAGATAGTGGGTAAAATTGTTGAAATAGATGAGCAAATCGATCCATGTTAGGTTACACAATGCACATAATGGAGAGCAGAGGTATGTGAAGAGGCAAGAGGTTGAGCTACTAAAGCAGGTGAATACATAGAGGTAAATGGTAAGAGAATGAAGAGACCAGTAAGGTGCATGAAGAGGTCAACATTAGAGATTTATATTGTAGAGATAGAGTTCAATACTATTGACAAAGACAAAGTATGCAAAGGCTTTAGCAGAGGTTGATTAAAGGCAAGAAGTTTTGGATCAAAGTGTTTGTTTGCTAGAGCTAATGGTGTATTGTAGGGATATCCAATGTGCACAAAGAATATTTATGTGACTAATGCATTTTTGTTTGCAGGGGTAGAGATTTCATTTGTATGGATGTAGCATTGTTTTCTATGGCTGCTCCATTGTTACATGGCTGAGTTCTTACATATAGATCTATTATGCTGCTGATGGAGATGTTTTTGAGAGTGTGTATGCAGGAGATTTGAGGTGTGGAGGTGTTGCATTAGTTTTGTATATGCTGCTAGTTGCACTATGAGTAGATTTGTGTGTGAGAGGTCTTGTGTGTTGATATGGTTAACTATATGAAAGCCATAGATTGTATGTACGTTACTGGTTATTATTGAAATTTGATTTGAGTGTGATGGTATGCTGCAAATGTAATGAGAGTTTGTTTGATGAATAAATTGGTCAAGATTGTATGAGAGGAGAAGTTGTGTTAGTTGTGATTTAGCTTAGAGTCAGTGTGAGTCGAGTTTGAAAATTGATGAAAAGAGGCTCACTATTTTGTTGATTTGAATATATGGGCCCAATATGAAATGTTTTGAAACAATGTCCATGAGGATTTGAAGGTTGGGGCCTTCAGTGTTGTAGGTAGAGGCTTGCAGGTGAGTGGTGGCTTTCCAAGGGAATAGTGGCTTACTTCCAATAGAGGTTGGAGAACTTGATCAAGGAGTAGAGGCTTCCTTCCAGTGGTGGCTAGAAAACTATTGAGGGTGGTGGCCCTCAGCAAGTGGTGGCATGCATGGTTTATGGGAATGGTGGCTTTCGAGTGAGTGGTGGTTCACATTGTTATGCGAGTAGAGGCTTGGACACTAGTGGTGGATAGTGATATCATTGTAAAAGAACTCCTATACTAATAGAAGAGACGATATCATGGTTTTTACCCTTTTGGTTTCCACCTTACATATGGTGTCCTTGTGTGATGTGATTATTGATGTGTTGTTGCTATGTGTCTTGATGGTTTATGGTTTATGCATTGTTGATATAATGGTACATGTTCATTATTATTTTTTTCACATGGTCGTGGTTATACGTATTCAATTTGTTGTTAATACATTGTGATGTGTTGTTGGTTAATTTATGCATGAATCAGTGATTGGGAAAAGAAGAGTTAAAAATGGTATAAATTGGTCATGAGTTACACCACTGATTCACTCCCCCTCTCAGTAGTGTTCAAGGTTTCTAATGAGTGGTATCAGAGTGGGGCTTTTGATTAAAATTTATTGTTGTAGAGCAGATCCGGGGAGTGTTGGCAAAAAAATGATTTTTTTTTCTTTTCAAAATGAATTCTCTAGGAGTGTCTCCACTCACAATGGAAAATTTCAAGGTATGGAAAGATACTATCAAGTTTCTATTATTATCTCATGGATTTGACATTTGGCAACTTGTTTGTGAAGGATGTGGAGAGAGCTTGAGTGCAGCAAAGGTGATGTAAAAGGATGCTTTACCAAGATGCATAATTTATGAAAATATTTAGAATATAGACTTGGAGAAGTTAACAGATTTGAAATAGGATAAAGAGATTTGGGATAGATTAGAGATCTTGCTTAGAAGAATTAGTAGCATCAATGGAGAGCTAAAGAAGAGAAAAAAAATAAAGAAAGAATAAGTACACGAAGAAGGAAGAGACTTAGCTCAAAGAAATAAATCCTCCTAGTGTGAATGGGGCAGTAGATCTTGACAGAAAATGAAGCCTTAGCTGAACCAATTATGCTACAAGATAATATATTTGAAGGTAAAAATATGGATGATTTACTTTTGAGTTATGATTTTGATGGATCTCATGATTTTCATAGTGAAGAATAGAATTATTATATGCTCCTTAAGGCAAAATATGAGTTGACAATGGTAGTGAATGATAAATTATCTATTGAAGTGAGTACACTAACAATTGCATATAGGGATAATGAAAATCTTTGCCAAATATTTGATGAAAAAGAGAATGCACTTAGAGAGGAGATCCTTAGCCCGAATATTCAGTTACAGGAGGAAAAAATAATAGAGGATGTATTGCCCAACTAGAAAAAGGAGAAAGGAGGTTGAATTGAAGATATGGAAGGTGAATTGGTTTCGTTGAGGAAATAGTTAGAGAAGGAAAATAAACAACTGAAGCAAGATAAGAACATAAAGCTCTTGAATAGTATTCTTAGAGACAAACATCTCCTATTGTTGGCTTGTTGGGGCCTGACCCAGGTTCGGAGTTAATTAGCCAAACAAATCCCGGTACCACTGGCCCTTTCAGCAATAGTTTGCGGAGCGCGGAATGAGGCCTCACCCAAAGTAGTATGGGAGGGTGCTAGAACCAAGTTTCCGCACCCTGGATATGTTTGATGAGTTTGACTGGTCCTTTGTCTGTTCCTACGTGCAGGTGGCTTCGGGCACCTTCCGTGCCTCGCGGCCTGATACCCTGCCCTTGCTCAACCCTACCTAGGAGATGTGCCACGCTCTGCGTTATTGCCCGAAATATTATTTATCCTTCAACATTAGTTAAGCACCTTTGCCTACTTAAATTTCTTAAGTTATACTTAAC
The DNA here is from genome assembly GCA_031772625.1 of Pinus tabuliformis. Classification (NCBI taxonomy): domain Eukaryota; kingdom Viridiplantae; phylum Streptophyta; class Pinopsida; order Pinales; family Pinaceae; genus Pinus; species Pinus tabuliformis. Next base: position 791,272,538 of record CM062819.1, on the reverse strand, counting down.
AATACAAAACATTCATACAGGTGCACGCGCAGTAAATAAATAGTATATTTAAAAATTATATCTATCATGCATTAACCCAAGAATAGATACACATAACGATAACCAAACTTCTCTTTATTGATTTTCCACCTGTTACAGACTCGACTTGCCTTGCGCACTCAGCTATAGGGGTCTGCGCACTCAGCTGCGGACTACTAGGCCTATGTGCACTCAGCTGCAGAGCCTTCTCCTACTCTACGACCCACAGACACACTTTACCATTTTACTCAACCACTTAGACTTCCTTATTCATTCATTCCCTCTTTTACACTTAGAGCCTCGCTCTATTTATACAATCCTATGGTCCACGGACCATGGGTAGGTCTATCTAGCCGACAATACATTACAAAACTAGGGCGGTAACCCTGTGACTCTATCATATTTCGCGCCCCGCGCCTGCAATTTATGGAGCTTTTACAACAAGATTCGGTCAAAACTTGGGCTTTAAGCCCAAAACATGCCTTGGGGGGATTCCATGCCCAACAAGCCCCCAACACAAACATCGTGACTCACCCTCCAGTCACTCTGTCAGCGTGAAGATCTTTGCGTGGAGTCCCTCCAACTATTCTCGAACTACGGCAATGTCAGCAGCACACGGAGCTACTGCTTGTTGGATTTGTTGCATTCGTTGCTCCGAGACCTCTGTGTTGGGGGTGCTTCTATGCATCAGTACGTGCATCCCCTGCATGTGTGCGAGCTTGCTTTCGATTTTTGCCATGATGGTGAAGGCCTCGTCGATCCAAGGCTGAACGCGCACCTTTAGGACTGCTTCCTTATGTTGTGCCGCATCCACCTGCTCCTTCAACGCTTTAGCCTGCTACATCTGCGCAAGCCTCTGAGTGAGGAACACCGTCTGTGCAATTCCTCGGACACTATCATACTGTTGTTGGAGTTCTCGCGCCTCTATCTCTAAGCACTGGATGTTGGGGTCCTCTTGCAGATTCGAGAGGACCTCAAGTGATTCTTCCAACATACTGGTGCAATCTCACACTGCACCTCCAATCTCGTCCAGTCCCAGTGTGATAGCGCTAGCGCGCTATTCTCTGAATTCCGAAGGGGTGGATGGTTGCGCCTTCAACCGCAGCTCGGCAATCTGAAGAGCTGAACCTTTGTCATTTCTTCCCTTGCCTCACGAACCCCTACTGCTAACCTATGGATCCGCACCTCTGCTAGCATGTCTGCTGGGATGGCCAGCTCCGGGACGCTTTGGCAAGCATTGTCTATCACTTGTACCAGTTGTTGATTCTGCGACACCACTTCATCGCGCTACAAGCTTAGTTGTTCCATATTTATTTTCTGCTCACTGAGGACTTAGAGAGCGCGACTCTCCCTAGTTCGCAGCTCTGCAATTATCCCATCCTGAAACACATATAAGGTCTCACATGAGAGTGCATCTATATTGATACCAAGACCTTTCAGCACGCTAATCGAAGGCCTGTCGGTGTCATTTGTTGTGACTAGTGCCCCTTGCGGTAGCACTATGGTATTTTTTATCCGCACGCGCAACATCTGCTCTGCTGCTGTGGAGCCGACTGCGAGGTTGGTCGAAATGGTATGAACCTGAGGGGGGCGCACTTGTAATTCCTACAACTGCGCTCTGAGGGCCCCCAACACAATCTGGTTCTCCTGCATGAAATCTTGGAGAGCCTCCGAGGTGACATCGCGCACTGTTTCGCCGATGTCATGCAGATCACCCTTGGTTAGGGTGATCAGGTCAATGGACAACTTTGATGCCTTGACCTTCTTATGCAACCCTGCCCACTCTGTTGGGTGCTAGCGCTTTAGCTGTGTTGATGTAGTTCGTGGGTCCGCTCCTCCCTCTTTTGTCTTTGCTTCCTCTGCTTCTTGCCCCTGTGAAGGCGTCGTTTGGCCCTCGCTCGCCTTCGTGGCTGCTTCCTAGGCTGCTGCTGCTGCTGTGGATTTTTCCTGCTCAGTTGCTATCTATGCTGCATCCTGCGCTACCCGCACTTCTGCTACTGCTGCTTCCTTCCTTCGTTTTTCGGCCAACTGTGCAATGTGCAGCTTGGCCTCATCTTTCTTTCTTTGCGCCACTAACTTCTCGATCTCTGCGATGTCTGGGGCATGCCACTTCGGTGGCCATGCCTCTAGTACATTGAAAATGACATCATCTGTGGCTATGAATGGTAGCTTGGTCCACTGTTTAGTCAGGTCCTTGCGCGCCCTGATGTAAATGTTATGCATGTCCGCTTTGAATTCTCCAAAACTCTGCAGATTGTTGTAGATAGTGGGCAACAACCACGGCTTGTAGTTGATCCCCATTTTGAGGTCCATTCCCATGAATACCCAGACTTTACTGTCATGGATCCTCTTGGCGTCCTTTGTGGCCTAGAGTGAAGCGTACTTCGCGGCCTCTGGCAGGTCCCTATCAATTATGGGGAATTGACTATCCTTTAGTAATTCCCCTGCCACGAGCACTATGGATAGTAGAAACCATACATAGTGGAATGTTTTGCCCTGTTCCTGAGCTTCGTGGCAGTTTTCTAAAAACTCCTTGCAGAGGAACTCGGACCAGTTAAACTGGACCCCCTTCGCGCACTGCTCAGCCAGTCTGTGCGGCACTTGCGCATAACCTTTCCTACCAGGATTTGGGGTGCCATGCGTAATACTTTGTCCTTGATGTTGGAGATGGCGTAGCCCCTCTTCTTCTTTTCCAGCTTGTACTTTTTCTTCATGGCCTCCATGACGGCCAAGTCACTGCCCTTCCCTTCTGAGATGTCCGCACGGTCCTCTCCTTTGCATGGAAGCCGAGAGATGCAGTGAATCAGGTCTATTGTGATGGGGATGGGCTCCTCTAGCCAAAAACACCCATCATGTACCAGGCAGAGCAGCTGCCTGATGACGAAAATGGTTATTGGGGCGTGGTGGAAGTGCAACACCCATAGCAGATTCAATAGCCTAGCCTTTTCCACTCCATGCAACCACTTTTGCGGCTCTAGCTCTGTAACCCTTGCTGCGGAGTTCTGCTTGGGCTTCATAAGGTTCCTGGTCTCAAGGTGAGGGAACTTCTCATGGTCAGCGAGGTCCCAATCTTCAAATTTCAGGCTTGGCATGCATCCCAGGTGCGTGCCCTCAAACATAAGGTTGTCTGGGAGGAGCGAGGTTTGGAGTGAGCTCTTGGTCTCGTCCAGGTCCTTGGGCACTTTAGCCTTCCCTTTTCGTGGGGGGACATAGGCGGAAAATTTTGTCGTGGAGTGTGCAGGCTGAGTGTCCTCCTCCATGCCTTCATCCTCATCCTCGGCGATGATAAGATCCTCTAGATCTTCTTCTTCATCGGTTTCTATGGTGACGACTTTCCCCTTCTCCTCCATTGACAGCTTGGTGTCAGGCGGAAAGAGTCGATTGTGCGGACACAACCAACCTCCCTAGGAGCCTAAGACTCTCTAGTGACAAACAAGACAAACAAGAGCAATCCTTCTCTAAACATGCATTTACTATATAAGAAATCAAGTGTTTAGATCCTACCTGTAGTCCAACGTTGTTGTAGCAGTCCAGCTCCGTTGATCCGGATGAGCTCCTCCTTCACTTTGAAACCTGCATCCACTAACAATCAAACGATTAAATAGCACTTGATAATCTCATAGAATAAAACATATTTAACACATAGACCAAGGAGTACATGAAACAACTCATAAATAACAAGTTATTGAGAAGAATGGACTCATTTGCATTAATAGGAAACAAAAGGAACAATTACAACCTGAGCCTTGGTGTTGTGCAAGTCCCTCCCAGGGTCCATCAAGAGTTCTCCTTTACTTTGACAAAGCTCACCCACTTCCAAATAGAACAAGCAAAGATGGCAATCTCTCCTCACCAGCTTCTAAATGGGAGTCCTAATTCCAGCAGCATCTACCCTTAGAAATGTTTAGCTTCCAACCTCCCCTCCTTCTGGCCCAATGCCTGTATTTATAGTGCTCAAGAGGAAGTTATTCAGGTCCACCATCAATGGGATAATCCCCTCTTTGGATGGGATAGCTCCCTTATTGATGGGATAAGTTCCTCTTTGATAGGGGTACATGAACCATCTGGAGGCGCTCAATACACGTCGAACAACCTTCTAGAATGCTCTAGAAATGAACACAAGTAACTTTTTAAAGATGAAACTTGCGCATTTTGACCTTTATAGGGGGACGCACCTGCCCCTTTACATACAGAGCGTACAAGTACGCAGCTTTTGTGAACATTGGGTGCGTACCTGCAGGTAAGGTTGAGAGAACCTGTGTACCCAGAGATAAATACATTTATAAAGACTTTCTCTCTTTTTGGAGTTTGACATGGAGAGCAGAGGCATAAGACTTGCCTAAGAGGATAGCATGACTGTTGATAGAGCCATACTAACTGTAAATAGTCATGGTGACATTTTTTAGTGTAACAGATTGCCCCCTAAAGTGCGAAGTCTGTAATAGATTAGGGTTTTGTATTATCTGGGAAGGGTGAAGCGCTTTATCATTTCAAGGATTATCTCGTGGAGAGCCTGGTCAGAACCTGCAATTTTCAACACAAAATACATGTATAAGATTATATCATCACTGAGGTAGGCATTCCCATACTCAGATCAAAACTTTAACTAACAGACTAACTACTCTGATACAGGAATGATCTTGTAGTACATCATAATCATAGACTTTTGTAGACACAGTATGGGCGCAGCCATCTGTTTATGATTAGTCTACTTAGATAATGAATACAAAACTCCTCGCAGCCTGGATGGTGGAAACTAGATCCAGGGTCTTCATTTCTACTTCCCGAATTGGTACGATTCTAGCCATGCAAATAAATGAGTTGATGTCGAACATGGTAGAAACCACTTGATTACCCGTCGATGATGTAAACTGTTAACAAGTGTGAGAGAGACCACCAGTAATGTCAATGGTTCTCAAAGTACCCAGTACAATCCATGAGATGTGAATGAATGAGTTGATGTCGAACATTTCACGGAATCCTTTGATCAAAAGTCAATGATGTAAACTGACGTCAAAGGCGAGAAACCTGCCATTGATGCATGCAGACTTCAAGGTACTGACGATTTCTAAGTCATCTCTCTAGATAATGTGTTGATGTCGATAGAAAGCGACCCGTTGCAGGCAAGCCCACAACACGAAATCATTTGTTCAAGTTGAAGAAATTTTGCTGTAAGGACTGACTCAGGGATGGTCAAATGGATGACAAGTATTTTGCAGATGAAAGTTTTGCTTGCAGACCTCTTGAACACATAACGACACGACAGATGGCTTGGTGATGAATGACTCAAAGTTAATCCCCGGAACCCGGCTGAAGTCTTTCAAAGTGGTTTGATCAACTGTGAGGTAAAGGATTTCCCAACCCAGGTGAATGAAAAGTGTCGTGTCCAAGAGTGGTAATAAGGTTTCTTCTGAGACAAAGGATAACAAATAGGCTCATTCTTCTCTCTTTTCCCCCACCATTTCTGGCAAGTACCTCTTTATTTTTAACAAGCTTGAGGAGGATAACATATGCTTGATTATAAGCTCATCCTTCGGATGAGTCCAACCTAGTTTTGATTCGAACCCTAGGAAGGAGTGGTTCGTTCCTGTTTGTAATTGAACAGGTCCTTTACTGTGAAATGTTTAACGAGCCCAGTATAGGAGAAACTCGACGTTTTTCAATTTTAGAGAGTCTGAAAAACTTAAGAAGACTCCAAGTTGAACTTTTTCGTAGATTTGTGTCCCTCAAGCCCGAAAAAGTATAAAATAATACCTGGGGGAACTGCTTGATCTTGCGACCAAGGAGTACTTTCATGATTAGTGCCTCTGACCTGAAAAGTAAAAAGCGATCAAGGACACGTCGTTTTATTTCCAGTATCGAATTTGAAACGACAAAAATACGGCAATCTTTTCCTGTTTTTACGGTCGGAAAAGAGCTGTAAGTGGACCGTCTTTTTAATTCCGTTTTAACGAGTTTAAAAAGAAAAACTCGGCAATCTTTTCATGTTTTTAGGAGTCTGAAAAGGGCTTAAAAGAGAACTCCAAGGTGTCACTTTTTCGTAAGTTTTAACGAGTTCGAAAAAATGATAAAAATGTACTCATGGTTTTCACTTTTTCGTAAGTTTTAATGAGTTTGAAAAAATGATAAAAATGTACTCATATGGCCGACTTTCAATTTTAATTTACGACCAAGAAAAGATGGAAAGGACTCGGCATTTTCATTTATTTTACGAGAATGAAAAATAGCAAAATAATCTCGGTATTTTCATGAGTTTAATGAGTCTTGAAAATAACTGAAATTGACGCGAGATAGGTTTCATTTTTACAAAAGCTTGAAACAGAGAAAAACTATGCTTCAAAGTAGTTTCATTTTTACACAAGCTTGAAACAGAAAGAAAACTATGCTTGATGCCCCCTAAGCATAACTGCTAGAGCGCATGCCCCCCCAGCTTCATTTCATTCAACCAGTTGGATGAAATGAAGGCTGAGTTACGAGATCATTGAAAGACTTGACCCAAAACTGTAAGAAAACTATGCAAAAACTGAAATAACTAACCTAAAAATACAACTTAACATCTATGAGATCTAGTCAAACTCTCGACTCAAGTAGAGGAGGATTTGTTTCATTTTTTAACGAGCTTGACACAGGAAAAGAACTATGCTCGGATTCGGTTTCATGTTTACGCAAGCTTGAAATGAAAAACTATGCTTGTTATAAGTTCACATGCCCCCAGCATAATGACGCAAAACGAGGTACATGCCCCCCAAGCTTCATTGCATTCAATGAGGTGGATGGAATGAAGCTTTACTTTCAAGATCTTGGAAAGACTTGTGGGAGTTGTTTCATTTTTTAGTGAGGTTGACACAGGAAACGAACTATCCTCAAAACCCTTGTTTCATTTTTTAAACGAGCTTGACACAAGATAAGGAACTATGCTCATAACTACTCTCTACAATCTACCTAACAAAAAACTCTACTCTAAAAACCTTGATTCATTTTTTAACGAGCTTGACACAAGACAAGGAACTATGCTCTAAAATCCTTGATTCATTTTTTAATGAGCTTGACACAAGACAAGGAACTATGCTCATGACTACACTCTACAATCTACCTATTTAACCTACCCTTGTTTCATTTTTAAACGAGCTTGACACAAGACAAGGAACTATGCTCAAAAAGTTCGCATGCCCCCAGTTTAATGATGCAAAACGAGGTACATGCCCCCCAGGCTTCATTGCATTCAATGAGGTGGATGGAATGAAGGTTTACTTTCAATATTTAACTTGAAAAGGGAGTTGTTTCATTTTTAAGGAGGTTGACACAAGAAAAGAACTATCCTCATACCTGATTCATTTTTTAACGAGGTTGACTCAGTAACAGGAACTATCCTCATAACCCTGATTCATTTTTTAGCGAGGTTGACTCAGTAACAGGAACTGTCCTCAAAAACCCTACTTTCTACAATCTACCTACATATCCTAAAATCTAGCTGATTCATTTTTTAATGAGGTTGACTCAGTAAAAGAACTATCCTCATGCTAGCCTGTTTCATTTTTTAACGAGGTTGATACAGGAAAAAACTATCCTCGTCATCCTATTTCATTTTTTAATGAGGTTGATACAGGAAAAAACTATCCTCGCCCACACTGATTCATTTTTTAACGAGGTTGACACAGTAAAAGGAACTTTCCTCGTAAACCCTGTTTCATTTTTTAACGAGGTTGACACAGGAAACGAACTATCCTCGCCATCCTATTTCATTTTTTAACGAGGTTGATACAGGAAAAAACTATCCTCGCCCACACTGATTCATTTTTTAACGAGGTTGACACAATAAAAGGAACTTTCCTCGTAAACCCTGTTGCATTTTTTAACGACGTTGACACAGGAATAAAACTATCCTCGCACTCACTGATCATGGCTTCCAACTGGAAGAAAGACATGTCAATGGACACACCTTGATCATGGCTTCCAAGAGGTCTTCATCAGAAGGAAGAATAGTTCTCTGGAAGGAACAAATGTCAAGGGACTCAAAAGGGATAAGAACATCGTGTTCAAGTAATCCCATAGAGTTTTCCATGTCAATTACCGGATCTAAATCAACAGTGAGAGACTCACTTACATCGGTAACTGAAAACATGGGACCAGTTGCCACATAATTAATCCGTGGCAGGGTAGATACCACTTTAGAATCAGGAACATTTAGGGGTGTCATATTATTGGTAGTTGAAACAAGACTAGGGAACGAAAGCTGGTCTACAGTCACAATATGCCCATTGTGAGGGAAAGACATCACGCGAAAGAGTGTTGATACGACAGCTTTCATTGCATAAACATAGTCTCGCCCAAGGAGTAAATTGAAATCCAAGGGACCTCGAACTACCATAAGATCAATACAGACAGTTTTACCTTCCAAGGTAATAGAAAACTTAGGAAGGATCCCTAAAGGTTCACTAATGGTTCTGTTAAAAGCTTTCAGATTCTGCGTAATAGGCGCAAGCTGAGGGGAACCCAAAGCTTTCCAAACAGTTGAGGATAAAATACTAACAGAAGCACCTTCATCTACCTGTGTGCGATGTATGTCCCTACCACCAGCCTTGACAATGATTTGGAAAGGGATGGAGGAAGGAAGACGAGGTTTTGTCAGTCTATTCCAATCAAAGGAAAAGACCTCAGTACTTGGAGGGGGTTCTATAGAAACAGGTGAAATGCCCCCCGGCATAGAAGAATCTGATGTAACAAGAAGAACCTGAGCGGTATGAAGTTCACTTTCTAAAGGGAAAGTGGGATCGACCGAATGTGAAATTGAATCGACCACTTGATCAACTAATGGATCATCAACCTGAGTGACATGAGTTTCACTCTCCAATGGAAGAGTGTGATCGACTGTACTTGAAATTAGATCAATCACTCCGTCAGTTGACGTTAGGTTGGGAGAAAGTTTACGGTAACCAGTTGGAAATTCTTGCTGTGGAACAGTAAGGTTTTCCAACAATGTTGAGGCTTCATCCATGTGAGGGAAAATGTGAGTTTGATGACTCCCTTTGCATAACTTACAAGGAAACCTAACTTTACCCTTTTTCCCAGGAACCCGACTATCGCTGGTTGATGGATCAATGGAAAGTTGATGAGATTTTTCTGACCAGACTTCCAAGACCTTTGGAATACCAGGACAATTGACAAGGAAGTGGTCACCCTTACAAAGCCTGCAAGGGTATTTGGGTTTACGATGCATGTCGGAATTTTCTTCAACACAACCAACACTTACAACCATGGTTGGTTGGTTGACTTCTTTCTTATCTTGCTTCTTCTTCTTCTTCTTCTTCTTCCCTTTCTTCTTCTTCTTAGCCTCCTGGTTACTAGCATCAAGGCTTTTACCAGGCGAAGAGGAAGAAATGGAGGAAGAAAAATTAGGCGAAGAAGGTAAAGGGTCAACAGAAGGTTGTTGATGTTGAGATGGTGAACTCTGTTGAGGTGAAGCATCCGGTTGAGATGGAACAATTGGAGTACTTTGGGCCAACGAAGTTGAAAATAACCATATCGGTAATCCTATTGTAAATCCAGGTAATGACAAAGTAGCCATATAAGGAGGACCAACATTTCCAAAGTAAGGAAAAGTACTAGGATTCTCGTTAGGAGGGGTTCCTAGGTTGGTAAATTCCGGAACATTTGCCATTATATTCAACTTCAGTGAATTTTATTAACAATTTAAAACTAAAATTAACAATGCACAATTCACACCTAGCAATTAAAATTCACAATTCACACCTATGGTCTCTAAAAGTAAAAACAAACAAATTAACACGCGCTATCAAATCTAGGAGTCAAACCACACACAAACAGTAGCCTTCCGGACCGAAAACACTAGTTGGTGATGGAATCCAACATCGCAGAATTCAGTACAGAAGTGGCGGGTGGAACAGTTACCCCGGCAACCTGCTTAATGAATAGACTGGACCAAGTTCCTCCACTTTAACCGTCTCGAGTGAAGTGAACCCCCTAGAAAATCCAAGTGAGTCTAGCCGACGTCTGCTCCAGGTACAGTGGGATATTCCCTCCACCGTCACCTCAGGTAGAATCCTAAAGATAATGGTCACTAAGGTTACCAACAGCAACAAATATACCTGGGGGAACAATCTACACTCCGACAGCACGCAAGGGCAGAGTATCAAGCTCAATCCCCTTGCCGGCTCCTTGACAATAATCCAAGGTTTACCGACAAGTGACCCCTGGCTCCTCGACAATGGTTAATCCGAGGTTTACCGTTTATAATACGTGCGTGTCTGGCGTCGTTCCCAACGAGGGAGGATTGATCCCCTCACTTGTTCGGACACGAGCTCGTGCTTCTCCTTTAAGAGGAGCTTTCCCAGAGTATAAATGTAACAGTTGGATTTATCCTACCACAAGATGAGCTACTTGTTTGGTTTTGCTGTCTTGGAGAGTTAATTACTCCCCTACTCCAAGACACTAGCCTAAGCTATGTTGGTGTATCAGAGCCCTAGAAATATAAAAATTACTAGATGAATTTTAATTAAGCGTTGTGTTATTAAGGCTGTTATTACTCAAAGGGGTAAATGGAGATGAAACCAATGGTGTTATGACCCGACTCAACTGAATGCAATCGAATATGATAATGTAATCTTTTCAAGTCGATGAATCCTAACTAAAGTAAGGAGAGAGTTTCCATTCACTTCCGACAATGCAAAAAATTGATCACTAAGAGAAAATATAACAAATTCTCTAATGCACTAATTTTATCAAGAAAAACTAATGCAAATCAATTCCAAACCATTTTTTTATTTTTATTTTTGTGTAAATTCAAATCAAAGAAAACTGATCTAAATCTATGATTGATTTTCCAGAATGTAAACTATGCAATTGTAATCTATGCACAATTCACTCGAAAAGTATGCAAATGTAATCTATGCACATTTTTCATTCATATTCTGAAAATGAGAATTCTAATTATGCAAATGTGATCTATGCAAGAGAATTCTCAAACACAAGATGATTCTAATGTAATCTAAGAACCAATCAAGTGCAAGTCGAGAAAATTGGGTGAGAGTTCCAAAGATCAAAACTAAAAACACTCAAAGGCGATTAACACTCATACACAATTTAGCCCCCCCCGGCGAATGAGGGGGGAATTTTTTTGCAAAAAGATGCAAAATTGTGAAAAGACTGAGACAAACCTCCAAGTAATGACCAAAGGAAATCAAATCAAGAATTTCTCAAAAAAGAGACTCAAAACACCCAATTGATGAAAGCTTAAAGCAAGAATGCCAATGAAACAAGCTTAGGTGAAGATCTTTGACAGGAGACTAATGGATCTGGGCAGTAAAAACTAAGAAAAAGCAAAATCTAAGAGGAAAAATGTAAAAAATGAAAATTTCTTAATTTTTAGCAGGGTACGCAGGCAACCTGCTAAGACAGGTGCGGGCCCGCTCTGTGCACACAGCAACAGTGCGTACAGGTACGCACTGTGCAATACTCAGAGGGTGCGTACTACTAAAAAAACCAAGAAAAACTAAATTCAATCTAACCCTAAGCTAACCCACCCAAATGCAAAGTCACAGAGCCAAAAACCAGAAAATAAATGACTTTTCTCAGATCAAAGTTGCATACAAAGGAAAATACTTTCACATCAATGGAATCCCCAGTGGAGTCGCCAATTTGTCAGGCGGAAAGAGTCGATTGTGCGGACACAACCAACCTCCCTAGGAGCCTAAGACTCTCTAGTGACAAACAAGACAAACAAGAGCAATCCTTCTCTAAACATGCATTTACTATATAAGAAATCAAGTGTTTAGATCCTACCTGTAGTCCAACGCTGTTGTAGTAGTCCAGCTCCGCTGATCCGGATGAGCTCCTCCTTCACTTTGAAACCTGCATCCACTAACAATCAAACGATTAAATAGCACTTGATAATCTCATAGAATAAAACATATTTAACACATAGACCAAGGAGTACATGAAACAACTCATAAATAACAAGTTATTGAGAAGAATGGACTCATTTGCATTAATAGGAAACAAAAGGAACAATTACAACCTGAGCCTTGGTGTTGTGCAAGTCCCTCCCAGGGTCCATCAAGAGTTCTCCTTTACTTTGACAAAGCTCACCCACTTCCAAATAGAACAAGCAAAGATGGCAATCTCTCCTCACCAGCTTCTAAATGGGAGTCCTAATTCCAGCAGCATCTACCATTAGAAATGTTTAGCTTCCAACCTCCCCTCCTTCTGGCCCAATGCCTGTATTTATAGTGCTCAAGAGGAAGTTATTCAGGTCCACCATCAATGGGATAATCCCCTCTTTGGATGGGATAGCTCCCTTATTGATGGGATAAGTTCCTCTTTGATAGGGGTACATGAACCATCTGGAGGCGCTCAATACACGTCGAACAACCTTCTAGAATGCTCTAGAAATGACCACAAGTAACTTTTTAAAGATGAAACTTGTGCATTTTGACCTTTACAGGGGGACGCACCTGCCCCTTTACATACAGAGCGTACAAGTACGCAGCTTTTGTGAACATTGGGTGCGTACCCGCAGGTAAGGTTGAGAGAACCTGCGTACCCAGAGATAAATACATTTATAAAGACTTTCTCTCTTTTTGGAGTTTGACATGGAGAGCAGAGGCATAAGACTTGCCTAAGAGGATAGCATGACTGTTGATAGAGCCATACTAACTGTAAATAGTCATGGTGACATTTTTTAGTGTAACACTTGGTGCGTCGCAAGTTCCACGGGGACACACTTACGGGAACCATTGCTTGTTTGTCCTTCTTGGCTCTTGGCATGCGCGGTGATTTCAGGATTTCTGCCATAATCTCGACACCTTCCGGAGCATCTCCCACAGCCAGGGCCTGCATGGCCTCTCCAACGGTCATTTCAGTAATCTTCATAATGTCCTCAACTATTTCCATCGTATTCGTCTGGAAATCTAGCACTCGTGAACTTAGGGGCTCAATCAACACTTGGCTCACAACAATCAGGGCTCTGCTCAATCGCTCAATTCGCAAATGACCAAGTGTTGTTTGCTGGGCAGCCCTTTGTATTTTATAGCACTTTTTGAATTTGAATTCGACCGTTCCCCCCAAATCCGGTTCATTAATGCTCCCTTGGTGGCAGATTTTTCCAAATCTTGCCCATAAATCGCGTCTTAAATGCCTACCGCCCGCTCCATTTGGCCTCAAGTCGAGCATCCCATCGTGAATAGTGACTTCAACGATCACTTTCTAGCCAACCCGCGCAGTAGCGTAGCCCCCCATGCGCGGTCACAGACCTTGTGACTATTTGTTTCTACGCACAACTCCAACCTCGCACAACTTCTGGGCAGAGTAGTTTATAGTCCCGCGCTTCCTTTCAACTGCTTGGAGCGCTAAGACTATTCCTCCCTCGGCTAGTCAGGTGGTCACGCCACCTATGTGTGGTTTCCTCTGGTCATCTAGCATTCTTCCTGGGAAATACCTACCTTTTACCGTTACTGGCGGCGTCGCGCACCTTATCATCTGCAGCACATCACCCTGGTTAATTCTCTTAGTAATATGCGGTCCAAGCCAAGGCATCAAACTGATCAATTCACGTCGATAGTGCTCAAACTTGTCAGCATGATCATGCACACCCTATTTTATCACCGTGGTCTTCTTATCGAGAAAATCATCCCTTATCTCGTCTTCCAGCTTCTTGACTTCTGCTTCTACCAAAGCGCTTTTCTTCCTTAATCACACCCTTTCTTTTTCAAGTTCTTGGAGCCTAAAATTTCCCTATTGGATTTTTGCTTCCAAGGTTCCGTGAACCGTCGTATCTATTGGTGCGATCATGCGCGGTCTAAGTTCTCCAAGTATTATAGGGCTTACTTCAGTTGCTTCATACTTCAGCCTTGGCGGTGCCTGCACGGTCAGGGTTTTGCACATGGTCCTATAAGCCCAGAGAACCGCTAGTACATGCAGATCCCAGTCAGTCCGCTTCACATGGTGGACCTTGTTCAGTGCATCGCGTACTTTGCTAAACGCTTCTGCGTAGATATTCTTCTATGCACTTGGTCTTTCCATACTTCGTGGTCCCAACTATTCACACCATTTCCTTACTCGTTCTTGCTGACTGATCATGTCTCATACCGCGAGGACGGTAGGCCTTTGTGTGGGTTTCACACCATATGCCTGTATCCACTTGGATAGGTGGGTGCACAGTCCGGTTCGTCTGTCATACTTATATTTCAATTGCACCTGAGGCTTCCCAAACCACATGAGCATCATCCTTTTGCATTTGCATCAGTCCTCAAAACTTCTTTGGTGCATACCCCACCATCCACGCAATACCTATTTCAGAGTGTTTAAACGTTGTTGTTCCGGTACTTCTCTTTCAAATTTGTTCAGGAAGTCATCCACCTCGCTTGACTAGTCATACGTAGGAAGGTCTCTTACCTTTGTTCCTACGCAGCGTAATGACCTAGTCATCATGTTACTGTTGAGCATGGTGACCTCGTGTAATCAGTTTTGCCATTGTTCTATATCCTTGTCATAATTTGATGTGCAGGAGATTTCACGCTCCCAAGAGATTCGGCCATTCGCGGTTGGATTTACCCAATCTTGATCCCGCGCGGTTATCTTGTAGATGCAGCTCAGATCGTCATTGTTGTCATTGTTGCGCACTGGTTCTGTGTAGCGTGATCCTTCTGCAGGGTCTAAAGGTACCACTACGTGCAGTGACTTTTTCTCAAAGATCATCTTGTGCTTCTTTAGATTTATTACTCCATTCATGTCAGTGGCCCAATCTATTCCCAATAGCGCAGGATAGGGATTGTTGTCATCCACAATATCTATCACTTCAAAATTTGCTAGCGCGCTCACTCCTTCAATGTCTACTATGATTCCTTGCAATCTCCCCATAGGTAGGATCTTTTTCTAGTTCACCATTCGTAGTTGGATAGGAGACCATTATAGTGCAGGATTGCCCATGCGCTCCCATGTCTGCTTTGGGAGGACGTTCGCATCCAATCCTAGATCTAGAATCACTTGATCTATCTCATATTTCCCGATCTGCACGGTCAATCTCATCTTCCTTCTTGTTCGCATCGTGTGCTTCCCGAGCTTCCAGCTATGCGCGGTTCTCCTGGTACAGTCCCAACACATCTAGTTATGAGTTCTTGTAGCCCCTTTACAGCCTTTCTGTCGCACAACAGCTTCATGCATGTCTCCAAGAACATAGTGAGCATCGATGGGTCCATTTCCAGCTCTAGTCTATGTTTACTTCTTGAAGTGGAGGCATCAACGAAGCTCCTCTTAGCTTCCACGAAGGTCTCCTTAGCGCGCTCCAAATCAAATTCTGGTTCCTTCGTTGGAGCCTTGTGAACCTAGACACTTTCTTCAGGCTGCTTACCTTTGTCATCCCCTATCGTAATACCACTTCGGAGGACAATATTTACATTAGGGTCTTCCTCGCGTAGCTCAGACCTCATCGTTTATAGGCTCTGAGTCGAGGGAGGTTGGAGTGCTCCTTTATCGCGCAACCTTGCTATCAATGTTGGATAGTCCTTTGTCTCATGATCAAACTACGTAAAATATAAGCATAATGGTCTTGTTGGATTTGTACAATCACGGGCATAATGCCCCTGTCCTCCGCAATTGTAACATATTAGCTGTCCGTAACCTCTTCCTGGCCCCATTCCACCTCGGCCTAGTCTGCGCCCCTGAAATCCAGTGTGTGCCATTCCTACATTTTGATCGAGGGCCCGTGTTTCGGCTTGAACTCTATAGGTAGGAGTCTGATCCATCATCAGTTCATAACTTCTACAGGTGCACTCATCATGTCCTACTGACCTGCAGAAATTACAGAACAACTACTGGGAATTCTGTGTATACTTTTGTAATAGATGGCAGTTATCTGTAGCATGCTTCCCTCCTATCTGACAAATTGCACACCACAATGCAGGCGTCGTGCTTGGTCCTACTTGTGCCTCTGGTCTCAATGGCATTGGTCCTCCTCCCGCGAGGTAATTCGCAAACATCGGGCAGTGGTCCTTATCGTGCCCCTGGTCCTTTCACTTTACGCACCATACCTCGTCGTGCACTTTTGGACGAGCCGCCCTGTCTTGTTTCAAACTTTACATCTCAAGGCACAAGTTTTTCAACTATGCGTGAATCTGTTGGACTCCTGGGTTAGGATCTTGTATCGGAGTCTTGTGCAATCTCATCGCGACCTCCAAAGCCTCAGCCTAAGTGGTTAGCCTTTGTTGCAACAACGCGTTCCGTAGATGCGGTGTTAATAAGGCTACAAACCATTCGCGGTGTTGCCTGCCTGTTAAGGTCATGTTCGCTTTGTGAATTGTGCACTTCAGTATTTGATCCAACTCCACGGGGTTTCGCCTGGTAGCATTGAGATTTCCTTGAATCCAATGATTGACTGTGCCTCCGACTTTGGCCTGCTAAATTCTTTGTTTAGTGCAGTCTGGATATCCACTATCCCCGCATTTAGATTGTCATTGGAATGCTTAATGTACCTGATCTGAATCAGATCCATAAAAGACTGTCAAAAGAACCATGACTGTATCAGGTCGGACAAAACTTCTAAGAATTCCAAAACAACGATCAAAAACACCCTAAACTAGTGGCAATGGCAGCCAGCGTGGAACGACAAGGACCTCGGTCAAAGCACGCTGACCGAGGCCCATGTAGACTGTGCAAGAGGTCAAAGTAGCCCTGGGAGCCCTGGAACGGGAAAATAAGGAGGTTTTTGATGCGCGATTAGCGCTTAGCTAGGCGAACAGGGCCGAAATGGGGGAATCCCGAGCACTCGGTCGCGTCAGGAACCAGAGAACCGCGGGTGAAAAAGCAAAAGCGCTAAAAGGACAAAGGCGGGACCCACGCTATGGAAACCGATGGTATTGATCAAGGCGCCCTCAAACAATAAGTGGTTTTGGACGAGAGTGGAGTGATTCCATTCATCGATCGACGCGTGGCAGGCGGAGGTGAGAGAAAACCATCGTTGATCGCGCACTATCGGTCGAGAAATTCAACTGCGCGAAACGTGTGTATGGCGTTGGATTTGGGGGACCCAGATCGGACGACTGAGATTGCGCTCGATGGAGGAAGCAGAATCAATGAAGGAATACGCCATGATTTGTAAAGATTTGAGGTCCATTTGACTGCCATGGTAGAGGAAGAACTCATCCACAACGTAACTGAAGAAACGAATTGACGAAGCAGGCTGGCGCTATTTAGAGGAGGACATGTGGCCACTCCCTGAGCGCTGATGATAATGCCAAACAGGGAACTCCAAGTGCAGTTGTAGAAGGTGAATCGACAGAGGCGGAAGAGGAACCAAACAGGAATTGGAACGAATGGCTAAAAGCCATGAACAGAGATAGAATACACGGTATTCAGTCCGAGAGACAAAGAAAGAAGACAGTGAAGCAAAAGCAGAAAGAAGATAGAGGGCTGAGTTGACCAAAGGCAACATTGAGCACCAGAGACCTTGAAGATTCAAGCCATCCCAGAGAGGATCTGTCCAGTCTGAGCACCACATTGGGCTCTCCACTGTAGACCAGAAGGTCACAGAGCAGGTAGGAAGAAGAAGTCTGTGTACTCAAGGGGCTTGGGGAATGCAAGAACCACCCTGCCAAGAAAATATGCTTTAGGAGAACTCACATTGAGTCCCTGCATTATAATTCTCTGCTTAAAGACACAATAAAACAAGGCCACCACTAAAAGCTGGACCAGAGATGTAGCCCTGGAGAATAGGGTGAACTCCTTATTAATTTCTTGTGCCTTCATGTTTGCTTACTGTATTTCTCTGTTGTCTTTCCATTTTATTATTTGTGTATTGGCAATCTGATCGATCCGTTGCTTCAATAGCACATAACACACACCAGCGCATGAGTCTGTAATACCTTTATTCAATAAATATTTAACTGATGTCACTCAAAGGGTGAATATCAGATCAGTAACAAGTCAGCGCGTGATCTTGCAGAGTGCTAACCAACGTTGCCTTCCTTATATTGTTTTCCGTGACACCCTGTTATTCCCATACAACTTTTATCACGAACCAAAACTGGGCTAGATCTTCATTCCCTACTCCCTTAAACACTGGTAGCTTTATTGCACTAGCCATACTGCTTCGCGGTGGTGGCGGAGGTGGTATGGGCAAAGTCAGGGTGAAGATGGTGAAACTGGTGGTGGTGTGGGTGGGGGTGGTATGCTCGGAATTCTCTGCCTTATTAGATTGATCGTACTTCTTGGCGAAACCTTCGCGAGCTCTTCTTCGCCCCCTCATGGAGGTGATATCAAGGGGCTAGTTTCTAGTTCTGTGTTACCTTTGTTTCTATAGATTCTCCCACTTTGCGTAGCCCCAAACATCAATTTATTCGCATAACCCTCTTTTCACATAGTAGCATTTTAATCCAAGTGTTCAAATATTTAACGTACTTACCTCGCGGTCCCTTGAGGAAGTGTCGTTCTGCCTTGCTATAGTTGACTGAAGTATCTACCACGAATTCGGTGATGAATCCTCCTATGATTCGATCCAACCAGTGATCAACAATGCATGCGATCTTATCTTCTGATGATTCCAGTTTGCGCACCACTTCTAGAGTCCACACAATAGGTTTGTCGAGTTTACACCTTCCTTGGATATCTTCTAGCTTTGCGATCCACTCGTACAACTCAGTAGGGAAGGATGCAAAGAAAACTTCGTGGATCTCCATATACAAGTAGCAATCTAACCACTCTTCCTTTGATAGTCGCAGATTCCTGTTTTCCTGCGCCACGAACTCATGAATCTTTCTGTCCAACCACTCTTCAGTTCCTTTCTTGGTCAGATTCTAGTGATACGACATCAGACATCTCTGTGCAGATCCTAGTCCTGGCAACGGAACCATTTGTTGGCTTGTTGGGGCCTTACTGAGGTTCGGAGTTAATTAGCCAAAAAAATCCTGATACCACTGGCCCTTTCGGCAACAGTCCGCAGAGAGTGGACTGAGGTCTCACCCAAAGTAGTATGGGAAGGTCCTAGAACTAGGTTTCCACACCCTTGAGATGTATGATGAGTTCGATTGGTCCTTTATCTATTCCAGCGCATAGGTGGCTTCACACACTTTCCGTGCCTCGCGCCCTGATACCCTACCCTTGCGCAACCCTACCCAAGGGCTATGCCTCGCTCTCCGTTATTGCCCGAGATCTTATTTATCCTTCAGCATTAGTTAAGCACATTTTTCTACTTAAATGTATTAAGTTATACTTAACAATACAAAACATTCATACAGGTGCGCGCAGTAAATAAATAGTATATTTACAAATTATATCTATCATGCATTAACCCAAGAACAGATACACATAATGATAACCAAACTTCTCTTTATTGATTTTCCACCAGTTATAGACTTGACCTACCCTGCGCACTCAGCTGCAGACTACTAGGCCTCTGCACACTCAGCTGCAGAGCCTTTTCCTACTCTACAACCCACATACACACTTTACCCTTTTACTCAACCAGTTAGACTTCCTTATTCCTTGATTCCCTCTTTTACACTTAGAGCCTCGCTCTATTTATACAATCCTATGGTCCGCGGACCATGGGTAGGTCTATCCAGCCGACATTACATTACAAAACTAGGGCAGACAACCCTGTGACTCTATCATACTTTTGCACCCCATGCCCGCAATTCACGGAGATTTTATAACAAGATTCGGTCAAAACTTGGGCTTTAAGCCCCAAAACATGCCTTGGGGGGATTCCATGCCCAACACCTATGATCAAATCTTTTATTAGATTTGGAGAATCTAGTTCACAACCAAGGAAGAACAACAACGAAGTACCAAAGAAGCCTACAATGAAGAATGGGACCAACAATGACAATAATAAAGGAAATAGACAATGGATCTATCAACAACAACTAAGAAGAGAACCAAGAGGAGCATTCACATCCAGAATGTTATTCACTCCTAGGGTTGATAATAGAATAATTCATAGGAGGAGTCAAAAATCCTTTTCCCCTTTAGTGGACGAGATTGAGTGCTTCAATTGTCACAATTTTGGAGATGTGACAACCACCTATAGGAGAAGATTATACAAATCTATGCAGCAGTTTGATTAGCCAAGAAGAGGACCCACCTTCAGGTATACACATTCATTTAATGGTTATTGTTATGCTTGTAACCTGTTTGGCCACAAGGCCATTGATTACAGATCTAGCACAAGGAGATGGAGACCCAACATGAGAAAAAGAAGATTAGATCCCTTGACCTTATATCTTGGTCATGTGGAGTGTTATGTGTGCAAAAATTTCAAGCACGTGGCCAAAGATTGTACGTTGTCTAGATTCTTCATGCCATCCAGTCAAAAGGAGCAACAAATTTAGAGTAAACATGGAATAAAGACTGAGGACAATGGTTAAACAAGGAAGTAGCCAAGGACCGTGTGGAAGAAAAAGTAGGAGCAACTACGAAAGTGTGGTATTTCTCTATGCTCGCTTGATGATGATGATAGGTGGTACATTGAAAAAAAATGTTCCCACCATATGTCAGCAAGAGTAGATTTCTCTCTCGAAAGAGAACTGAGAGTGGCCATGTTGTTTTTGAAGGTAATGAACCAACAAGAGTGTTGGGAAGAGGAAAGAAAAAACTTGGTGAAAAGAAAATCAATGCAGATGATGTGTGGGTAATTGAAGGTATGAACCAAAATATTTTGAGCATGATACAAATGGTTGATGGAGTTAAGGAAGTGGTCTTCAACTCCAAATGTTGTTTCATTTGAAAAGAAGGGTCAAAGAGAGCGATCGCTAAAGGAGTCAAGACACCAGATAAGGTGTATGTGTTGAATGGAAGAGTGAGTAGAAAGAATTCAAAGAAAAACTATTTCTCATAAGATTCTAAGGAGGTGAGATAAACCCCTATTGCATCCCATTCTTGCATGATAGATCTCCTAGACTACAAAAATTCATGTGAGGCCTTCATAGCCTTAGTGGGAGCACATGGTAGAATATGGCAGCGTGAGGCATGTGTTGTTATGAGTAGCACTATGTAAACATGATGGATATGTGCATGAGTTGTAGTAACAACAACATGTTTGATCGTGAGTTCTCTTGCACTTTCAGTCCACATAATCAACATTTTCTATTAGAGGTATAATACGCTCAAGGGGAGCTATGATTTCAATCACTTGTATTTGGAAGATTTATCTTTTTGTAATCATGAGTTGAAAGCTATGAATTAGCCTTGAATGTAACTGCTTATGATGATAATTGTCATTGGCCTTGTCTCCATAGAATTGGTCATGCATTGGAGTGAGAGTTATAGTGTGTTGCAACATTATGCATGGGATGTAGAGCACCATGATTCAACTATGTACTTGTTATTGCTATGTATTATCTTTGTTGGGTCATGTCTTGGTGAGTTGTTATGATGATAGGCATGCATAAGAGTGGATATATATATATATATATATATATATATATATATATATATATATATATATATATATATATATATATATATATATATATATATATATATATATATATATATATATATATATATATATATATATATATATCTATGCAGTCATTATATTGGAGGAGTATAAGAGAGAGAGGTATTTGGCATGCATTTTGTTGTAACCTGTTTTGAATTTAATGTGATGTACATGTTAAAAATAAGTGTAGAAAGAAAAAAAATCAAATATTGGAAGAGGAAAATAAAAATGTGAAAGACTTTTTGTTATTTGATTAAACTAAGTTACGTTGGTTTATCAAAGTCTTTTGCATTACTAATATCTTGTACCTACAAAGTTTATTGTAATAAATTGAGAAATACTGTGGGACCCTACGACAGTAGTCAAAAGTGTTAAAGTGTGAGCAGGTTGGTGGTGCATGAAAGGCAGAGAGGATGGGACCCGCCCGACGGAGAAAATCGAATAGCACAACTAAATCGAATATTAACACAAGTAGTGCCGCCGCAAAGACTTTTGTCAGGCCTATTGACTTTTAAATGAACGGTGTAGATTTACGCGAGGGGCACCACCCGGAAGTTGGTCCTGTACGCGGTAGTCTCCTTGCAGTGACGACTGTTGAGATTTTCGGTTTTCATAAATTGGGCAAAAATCTCAGTAGGTGACAACAATAAGATTTTGTTGCTATATTAGCTCTATTTTGTTGGGAGAGAGTTAATGCATCCTATATTTGTTGTAAGAGGATTTATGAGACAGTTAGATTCTCTGAGCTATAAAATAGATGTCCGTACAGATTGGGAGGTGTGAGAGTTTGTGAGGAAATTGATTATTTTGTAATCTCCTGTTTGATAATAAAGATTGCCGATGCCTATGTTTGGTGGACGTAGCCCAGATTGGTTGGGTGAACCACGTTAAACCACTGTGTCATTTATCTATGATTTTATATGCTGTGTTTGTCTTTTATTTTGCTGCACGCTGTTAGCTATAACAAGTGGTATCAGAGCGAGTTGGAGGAGTGGCGCAGTGGAGGAGTGGCGGGCCCAAGTTTGTCCTGCGTGCATCAAGTTGAACAGAGCAACGACTGACTGTGATTATGGCTTAAGGCGTTGACCTGTTGCGTGGGACAGACTCCAGGCAAGGTTTAAACTTTTGAAATTGCGCTGTTTGGAACTGTATATTACTGTGACGGTGGTGCTGGCCGACCGGTGGTGCCGTGTGCTTCGTGGTCCCAGCAAAAGAGCTTGAGCGCGTGGTCAAAGAGCCCAACGTGGCAATGAATCTCTCAGCAGCGTTAGAATGATCGAATCAACGTTGGAATGATCTTCACTACGAATTCTGAAGACTATCGAATCGGTGAAAAACCTGAAGGTTGTGCGTGCGGAGCTGGAGCGTGTTTGCCAGAAATCTCAGAAAACTGCTGCGTGGAGGTGGAGCTTTTTTTCCGCTTGGCGATTGGCGCGGATAATTAAAAAACTGTCACGCCAAAATGTTGAATTAGGCATGGATCTGACTTTATTAATCGCGCCAGTGCGCCAAGATCCCTATCAGCGCGGATCTGAGGGGAAAAGTCGCGCCAATTTCGGCACTCTACACGTTTTTCTCTCCGGCGCGGATTGTCTGCTGGTAGGATAGTGCCAACGCGCCAACTACGTTGGTAAAACTGCAATTGTTTTTTGGTTTTTATTTTATAATTGCATTTTGGTACAACAAAGCGTTTTTTGATAGAAGGCGAAGGCATTGTGTATTAAATCTTTATTTAATTGATTAACTAGTTGGAATTGGAGATTGTTTTTGGTTAATACAAGATGGCGAAAACTCAGAGTGCCCGGTTTGAAATCGAGAAGTTTAATGGAAAAAATAACTTCGAGATCTGGAAGGTAAAGATGCATGATCTGCTGGTACAACAAGGCGTGGCGAAGGCGTTGTTGGGAAAATCCAAACAGCCATACAATATCACAGATAATGAGTGGGCCGAGATGGATGAAAGAGAAGTGAGTGCTATTCGGCTGTGTTTGGCGGATGATGTGTTGTTTAATATCGTGTCAGAGAAAACAGCTGCCAACCTGTGGTCGAAGCTTGAGAAGCTCTACATGACGAAATCCTTGACAAATCGAATTCTCTTGAAGCGGCAGCTATACAATTTGCGAATGAAGGAAGGTACATCGATTACTGATCATTTGAATGTTTTTAATACTCTACTCGTGCAATTAGAAAGTATAGAAGTAAAATTTGAATCCGAGGATAAAGCCATAACTTTATTGTGCTCGTTGCCCAAGTCATGGGATCATTTTGTTACTTCTATAAGTCTTATTTCATCAGAAACCATTGAATTTGATGATGTCATCAGAGCTTTGTTGTCCAAGGAGACCAGGAAGCGGTCGAATGCTGACACCTCTACATCAGAGGCAATGATGGCTAGAGGTCGTTCTAGAGAAAGACGCTCTGGTAAGCACAACGACTCGCGTTCAAAATCGAAAGGGAAGAAGAGTAAAGTAAAGTGCTGGTTTTGTGGCAAATTGGGGCATTTGAAGAAGGATTGCTGGAAGCAACAACAAGCTTCTAAAGAAGCTTCATCGACAGAGAAGAAGGAAGCAAACACGACAGATACAGGTTCGGCATCTGGTTCAGGTATGAGCGAGGAAGTGTTATCAGTGAATTTGTCAAATCATGATCAACATTGGTTGTTAGATTCTGGTGCTTCAAACCACATGTGTATTCATAGAGAATGGTTTAAGACGTATAGATCAATTAATGATGGATTCGTGTACATGGGTAATGATGTCACATCTAATATTGTGGGAATAGGTAGTATACAGCTGCAAATGTTTGATGGGACAATTAAAATGTTAACTGATGTAAGACATGTACCAGATTTAAGGAAAAATCTAATTTCACTAGGAGCACTTGACACAAATGGATATAAAACTGTAATTCAAGGTGGAGTAATGAAAATTTACAAATGTATTTTACTAGTAATGAAAGCTAAGAAGGTAGGAAATCTATTTCAGTTAGAAGGAAGAACAGGGTCAGATCATCTGTCTACGGTGTCTGAACATGACAGTAGTTCCGTTCGCCTATGGCATCAAAGGTTGGGCCATATGAGCAAAAGAGGGTTAAAGATTTTGGCTGATCACAAGTTACTTCCTAAACTAAGGTCTGGAAAGTTAGATTTCTGTAAACATTGTCTGTTTGGAAAACAAAGTAAGTAAAAGTTTAAAACAGGCAAACATACTAGTAAAGGAATACTTGATTATATCCATTCAGATGTTTGGGGTCTAGCACCTACAACCTCGTATGGTGGCTCGTCATATTTTGTATCATTTATTGATGACTTTTCTAGGAAAGTGTGGGTCTACATGTTGAAAAGGAAGTCTGATGTTTTTACAGTTTTCAAGCAGTTTAGAGCATTGGTCGAAAACCTCACTGGTAGAACTATAAAATGTTTAAGAACTGACAATGGTGGTGAGTTTACTTCCAAAGAGTTTGAAAACTATTGCAAGGATGCAGGGATCGAGAGACATAAGACTACTGTTTATACTCCTCAGCAAAATGGAGTTGCTGAATGCATGAATAGGACTCTTTTGGAGAGAGCAAGGAGTATGCTTAGTAACGCCGATTTGCAGAAGGA
The DNA here is from genome assembly GCA_031772625.1 of Pinus tabuliformis. Lineage (NCBI taxonomy): Eukaryota > Viridiplantae > Streptophyta > Pinopsida > Pinales > Pinaceae > Pinus > Pinus tabuliformis. The sequence continues at coordinate 791,247,465 of CM062819.1, read as the reverse complement.
ATTGTGGACAGAAGCGGTGGCTACAGCTTGTTATGTGATAAATCGGTCACCATCGACAGCGATAGGTTGCAAGATTCCTCAAGAGGTATGGAAAGGTCACCCTTGTGATTATTCTAAACTCAGAGTGTTTGGTTGTGATGCATATGCTCTAGTGCCTAAACATCAACGAACTAAATTAGATCCAAAATAAAAAAGGTATATCTTTGTTGGATATGGTGATGGAACAAAGGGATTTAGATTGTGGGATCCTACTACCCGCAAAATCATCATCAACAGAGATGTAAAGTTTGATGAATCCTCTCTTGTACAGTTAGATGTAGATAATAAATTGAAACATGATGATGTATTTGATTTTCAGCACATTCAGTTTGACAGAACTTCTAATGATAGTCATGATGACCATAGTTCAAATTCTAGTCATGAAAAGGTTTCAGAATTAGGCAAGGATAATTTTAGGGGCGAATGTTCGCCCTTTGGCGAAATTAAGGAGTTTTAAATTTTTAGTGGGCGAATATTTTGTATCATAGTACATTTTTACAAATCACCTCAAATAGCCCACCTTATTTTAAGGGAGAGGGTAAAAAAGGTAAATTTAGCCCTTGAAATTAGGACTTACAACCTTCCATTCGCCATTTTCAAGAATAGGTTTTATTTAAGTGAATCCTATGGGCCAAATACCATATTTATTAAAGAGGTATGGTAAATTAATAAAAATATAAATAAATGAGAGGTATGGTAAATAAATAAAACATTTGTTATATTTACTCCATAAGTCACCTTATATACATGTAAGGGTGTAAACAAATAAAAATATAAGTAAAGTGGAGGTATGGTAAATAAATAAAACGTCTTTTTATACTTACTCAAAAGGTATGGTAAATAAATAAAAATATAAATAAACTAGACGTATCGTAAATAAATAAAACTTTTTATATTTAGTCCATAACCCTCCTTCTATTTATGAAGGCTCAAGAAAGAGGTTTTATTTAAGTGAATCCTATGGGCCAAATACCATATTTGTAAAAGAGGTATGGTAAGTTAATAAAAATATAAATAAACGAGAGGTATGGTAAAAAAATAAAACATTTTTTTATATTTACTCCATAAGTCACCTTATATACATGTAAGGGTGTAAACAAATAAAAATATAAGTAAAGTGGAGGTATGGTAAATAAATAAAACGTCTTTTTATACTTACTCAAAAGGTAAGTCACCTTATATTTAAGAACACTCAAAAAATGGGTTATATTTAGGTGAAACCTATGGCCAAAATACTATGGGACAAATACCATGGACTAGATTGTTATTAATACCATGAAAAAAACCATTATTAACCCTAATATTAGAATTAATAAAAACAAAAATGGCACATGGTATTGACCCATGGTATTCACAAAAATGGCACATGGTATTGACCCATGGTATTCACCTGGAATGTAGCCTATTTAAATGGGGGAATTAAACCAACATGTAGCCTATTCTAATATTCACTAGGACTTTACAAAGTTTTATTATTTAGTGAAAGACTCACCAAGATCTTACAAGATTTTATAATTGAGTAAAATATTCGCCATGCCTGGTAAGAGATTCGCCCAAAAATTAAATATACATATTATATTATTGATAAAATCGCCTTCCATTTTTCCTATATACCATGGAGATTCGCCCATTTATTATATTTATAAATTTAGGGGGGGTTCTTAAAATTTTCCCTGGAATTAGGTTATGAATAGGGTTCAGATGTAGATCATGAACAGGTCTCAGCTGGTGATCATGAAGAAATTCCTACAGATGGTAGTCAGCCAATTGTGGAAGCACCAGAAACATCCTTAAGGAGGTCTACAAGAATCAAACGCCCTCCGAAAAGGTATGATGATTATGTTACTTCAGTTGCATTTACCACTAATAACGATGAACCTCTGTGCTATCAGGAAGCTATAGAAGGTTCGAAAAGTGACAAATGGAAAGCAGCTATGAAGGACGAAATGATGGCCTTAGGTAAGAATGGCACATGGGATCTGGTTGAACTTCCGAAAGACAGGAAAACTGTGGGATGTAAATGGGTTTTCAAGGTGAAACGGGGTGTGAATGATACAGAGGACAGATACAAAGCGAGGCTGGTTGCAAAAGGGTTTTCTTAGAAAGCAGGCATTGACTTTCATGAGATATTTTCACCAGTTGTTAAAATAGTTTCAATTCGAATTGTGTTAGCATTAGTCGCTTTGCTTGATTTAGAATTATAGCAACTAGATGTTAAGACTGCGTTTTTACATGGAGATTTAGATGAATAAATTTATATGGAACAACCGGAAGGATTTGTTCAGCATCACAATAAGAAGTTTGTCTGCAGGCTCAAGAAATCATTGTATGGTCTGAAGCAGTCGCCTCGACAATGGTACAAGAAATTTGATTCTTTCATGTTGAGTCAAAAATATATAAGAAGTGAATATGATCATTGTGTTTACTTTAAGCAATTAAGTAATGGCATGTTCATTATCTTAGTGTTGTATGTTGACGATATGCTTTTAGCAAGCAAAAGCATAGAAGAAATCAATAGGTTGAAGACTCAGATGGCAAGGACATTTGATATGAAAGATCTGGGAGCAGCAAGACAGATTTTGGGCATGGAGATTTTCAGAGACAGGAGCAATGGTAAGCTGTGGCTATCACAACAGAAGTATATTGAGAAAATACTCTCGAGGTTTGGTATGAACAATGTGAAGCCTGTGTCAGTCCCTTTAGCTTCCCATTTTAAGCTTTCTTCCAGTTTATGTCCTAATACAGATGAAGAAAAGGAATATATGTCTCGAATTCCATATGCCAATATAGTAGGATGTTTGATGTATGCGATGGTTTGTACTCGACCAAATATTTCACATGCAGTTGGGGTTGTCAGCAGGTATATGCCAAATCCGGGTAAAGAACACTGGTAAGCAGTGAAATGGGTGCTTCAGTATTTGAGAGGCACAAGTAGTTATTGTATTACTTACAATAAGAGTAGTGAATTTGTTTGCGGGTATGTTGATTCCGATTTTGCAGGTGATTTGGATAAGAGAAGGTCAACTTCAGGGTATGTCTTTACTCTTGTAGGTGGAGCTATTAGCTGGATGTCAAAGATACAGAACATTGTTGCTTTATCCACTACTGAAGCAGAATACATTGCTACTTCTCATGCTTGCAAAGAAGCGATTTGGCTGAAAGGTTTGCTTGGTGAGTTTGGTAGGTTACAGGACAACATCAAGTTACTTTGTGATAGTCAAAGTGCAATATAAGAATCCGGCCTATCATAGTAAATCAAAGCATATACCAATAAAGTACCATTTTGTAAGACAGGTTATCACTGAAAGGGGAGTCTCTCTTGAAAAGGTGCATAAAAAGGAAAACTGTGTAGACATGTTCATGAAACTAGTTTTGTTAGAGAAGCTACGTTGGTGTTTAGCTTCTCTTGGCTTGCAGAAAAGATAAAATAATAAATGAACAGGGTATCAGGCTAATTGTTGTCAAGGTGGAGATTGTTGAGATTTTCGGTTTTCATAAATTGGGAAAAAATCTCAATAGGTGACAACAATAAGATTTTGTTGCTATATTAGCTCTATTTTGTTGGGAGAGAGTTAATGCATCCTATATTTGTTGTAAGAGGATTTATGAGACAGTTAGATTCTCTAAGCTATAAAATAGATGTCCATACAGATTGGGACGTGTGAGAGTTTGTGAGGAAATTGATTATTTTTGTAATCTCTTGTTTGATAATAAAGATTGCCGATGCCTGTGTTTGGTGGACGTAGCCCAGATTGGTTGGGTGAACCACGTTAAACCACTGTGTCATTTATCTATGATTTTATATGCTGTGTTTGTCTTTTATTTTACTGCGCGCTGTTAGCTCTAACAACGACATCAAGCGATACAACTAATTCTAATTTCATTTGCCATGTCACGTTCCTTTGTCCAACTATCCTCAAAACTGTCAAATCCTCCATTTAATTCAGTCATTTCCCATGATGGGATTTAATGTTGTTTTCCCTCTTATAATTTTTCATTCCGCTATAAAAACCTTCTCTTGGATTTTTCTCAGTACATTGTCTTGTTGTTCGTTGCCAAGAAATTCAAAGTCTAGCTCACGTTTGAGTCAACCTCGTCACCAGTACCATGTATTTTTCCATAATCAATTGTTTATCTTTTAAAAATGGCCAAGAAAATTGTTTTATCCATTTCATCCTCTCACATTCCACTCATGGATATTGAAAGAGATGTATTTGATGTTTCTTTCCCTATCAACCATCATGAATTCTACCAACATGTCCAGTTAAACCAGTCCAATTCCCCAATTTATGCTGCAATGGTAAAATTTGGTGTGTTGGCAGCCTTTTTCCCTCAAACATACATGTTTCCTGAATTTATTCATTGGCTAGTTTCAACAATGTATCCTCAAAGGTGTTTTGTGATAAATAGGTTGGGAGAAAGTGTTTTTCAGGTGTCCTCTCTTTTGATTCAGCAAGCATTGTGCTATCCTTCTGCAAAGTCTTACTTCTCTTTCTCCAAAGAATCATTGACTACTTATTTTGAAGAATTATCTAAACCATGATCTACTATAATTAAGTTGTGTTTAATGACTAATGGAAAACAATTCCCTGTAGATTCCACTCATTTTCTCTTTGATAATTTTGCCAAATATGTAAGACCAGTTCTTCAGGTGTTGGCGAGAATTTTAGAGAAAGAGGACATTATAGTAGTTGACAAAGAAAATTTAGGAATGCTTGCTTTAATGATGAAAATTGGAGTTGTATTAGATATACCAACCTATTGGGAAAAATAAATTAATGTCCAGTTCATGAATTTCACTCTTACAAGTTGTTTTAGGTTTCCTTCACTTGTAACATATTTATTCCTATATTCAAATGTTGAGAAATTCATGCATCTAGGGTTGAATATTATGGACACCCTCAAGCATAGACAATCAATGTTCTTATGGAATGATATAGTAAGAATTGATCCTAGAAATGAGGGTCTGTCCTAGTCTCTATCTTCTTTCCTTTCTGTTGTATATTCAATCATCAATAGTTCACTTGCACTAGCTTTACCCCCTAAAGCCCAATATTTCCTTCAAGTGAGTAAAGATCTAAAGGTTGGAGATTGGTTTTCTTTCCAGGATTATGTTGAAATAAGGTTGTATGGAGCTAAGGTTGAGCCCTACAGATTACCAACTTTTGTTCACATGAGGATGTTTTCTCTTGAATTCATTAGACAAAGTCTAAATGTGGATCAGGTACATTTTGTACCTGCAAAGAAGGGACTCCTTTTTAGGTTGCCTAGGACTATTGGACCATTCATTATAAATATTAGGAAAGCAGCAGATGAAGTCCATAAACTGTTAGAAGGGATGAATTTATTACTAGAAGAGAAATGGGCTTATGATCCATATCATATGATTTCAAACAAAAGAATAGAAAATGGATATGCTCCTTTTTTGCATGAATCAAAACCAGAAATTGAAAAACTGGCAAATGGAGGGTAGTCAGCTCCCTTGGGAAATATAGAGATTGAGACCCCTCTTTCTACTTAAAAGAACCTAAAGAGAGGCAAGTCAGAGGTAGTTGATCTAGAGGAAGAGGAAGATGAAGAAAAAGCAGAAAAAAGGGAAAAGATGTATGAAGAGACTGGTGCATCGACATCACCCAGTATACAATTGTAGTTAGGGGAAACTTTTTGTACTCCTTCTTCTCTAGTTTCAGGGGAATCTTCTCAAGATTCAGTTTCCATGACTAAACATATGTTTTTGTAGGTGGAGGAAAGAAACAAGAAAATTAGAGAAAACATGGAATCACAATCATAAGCTCAGGTATCTTTTGAATATCAGACAAGGCTACTATCAACTATGGATTTAGAGAAAAAGCAACTAAAATTTTCTCTCTCTCATCCCTAAAAAAAGTCAGTAACATTTTCAGCAGGGTTCAAGACTGTTAATTTAACAATGGATGCAAAGAGGATTCCATTGCTTGATAAAATTAATCTACATATGAAAAATGGGCAATTAATTTTTCATGATTTATATAAATCTGCTTCAGCTACTTCTAAAGATGAAAATATGTTAGAGAAAGTGGTAAACTAGCCGAAGTTGGAGAAATAAAACTCCATAGATCTTAATATCCAAAATGAAGAGCTGAAAAAATAATTGTTAAGATTGATGTAAATCCAGAAGATAGGTCTGCAGTTCATAAGTTACTGCAGAGTGTTGAGATAAAGATTCAATCACTGAAGAAAAAGTTGAAGTTGCCCTCAGTAGAGCATCCCATGGCTTCATAGGTAGCAGGGATTGAGAAAGAAAAATAATTACTGCTCCAAGAGCTTCTACAAAGGGATGAGGAAATAATGAAATTGAAGGAAATGAATCTTTCTTTACAACAAAATATTGATTCACATGTAGGCATAATTGTTGTGGCAACAAATTCAGATGATCCCGCTGAGAAGCTAACTCAGGTTAGGACTGAGTTGCACATTTCTGAAAATGATTTAAAGAAGAGGCAGACAGTTTTGGAAAATGCTATGAAAATCATCAAAGCAACTAAGAAAGAGTTGTTTATGACCAAGGAGAATGTAGAAAAACACAGAGGGGATTTCCAAGCTTCTTAGCAAGAAATTAAAGAATTGAAGGAAAAAATGAAATGAAATATGTCCCTGGTACAAGCAAGAGAAATCTTGTGGAATGACATAATCAATACTGTAAAGAGTGTCTGGCAATTCCTAGTTATCATTGAAGAGGAGAAGATTATTGTTAGAGACTTAGAAGAAGTCATCCTCAATAATAAGAAGAAGTTGCAGAATAGAGCCCAGTTTGCTAAGAATTTAATTGACTTCTTAAACTCAAAGTTTACACAGGAAATGAAAGAGTTTGGAATAGAAGACAGGAAAAAGCATGTGATGGAGATAAACAAAATGATATTGAAAAATTCCAATAGGAAAGCAACAAAGAAGAAATTGATGGAGATTAAGGAAGCAGTGATGAGTTTTGATATCAATTTTGATAAAAGAACAAGGGTTCGTTTGTCAACTTGTTGGGATCAACAAAACAATTTGCTATCCTCGGAATTGTGTGAAACATTATTGGTGGAAGAAAAAAGTAAAATAATTTCTATTAATTAAAAGAACGCAGTCTTAAAGGGAGCCACAATTGTCAACTATCCTCATAAAGAATTTTAACTTGTTTGGATGATGAAGACTCTGTTTATTGAGAAGCCTACATATAATAGAATCACAAACTTCAGGATAACACATTTTAAGTTTATGAATTCCCCAAATACAAGTACAAAAATCAGGGGAAGACCAAGGAATGGATGTCGCCAGACGCTGCTGCTATAGAAGAAGAACTCTCTACTGCTCCACAATTTCAGATTGATTTGAGATGAAATTTTCACTTTTAGAAGTTGTATTATTTTTAAGCCATGTAATTTTTATGTTTCAATGTAATGTTCGAATAGTTAGGTAGTTAGGAGGCTGACCGTTCTCATAACTGTATTTTTGAAAAGTTTGTATAAATGTACCTCAACAAGATGAAAAAGGGTTCCAGATTTTTGCAATACCTCAGAGAGGACCACTTTGTACTTTGATATTCAATTTAATGATAAAGAAAGCTTTCAATGATTCTAGAAATTGTTGGGTATGATTTGTTTTCACTGTGTCATATTATGTATGTATTTCTTCATTTAAAGAATTGAGGTGGTTTGTTCTTTATTTACTGTTAATGGTTATAATTCTCTATAAATTTAGAGGTTAAAAATCCTTAAAAATAATGCTCTTCTTTCAAAGTTTCATTTCTCATCAAACACACTTGTCTATGAGTATATGATAAAAGATTATGCAAAGATAACCTTTTATTCTGAAGCTTTCACCAACACTTCTCACAAATTTCAATCCATTTGTATCCAACAGTTAAAGGCCATTCAAAGTTGTATTACATGTATTGAAGGTTAAAGGGTTTAAAATTTAATATTTTGGGGTTTGCAAAATGATGAGACAAACAAATAATAAATTTGTAAGCTTTAATGAATGTCTTGGGCACTAATTTCTACTCAGCTAGGAATTGTCTCCCAAGGTACAACACATTGCATTAGACAATTTATATCAGCCATGTATGCTCTCATGTGAGCAAGATCAACCCTGTAACTTTGTTACATTCATCATTTGATATAGTTAGCTAATTGGTTTTGGTGTCATTCATGTTTTTAGGAGAGGCTTGAGTTGGTACAACCATGTATTTTTATTGGTTAAGCCTTGTATCTCATCTATTAGCCATGTAATTTCATTATGTATCATTTTTCCATGAGGTGTATGGTGTTTGGTCTAGTTGGTGGACTCCTTCTTACTTCAAGGAGGTATTTACAACAGCTAATGTTGATACACAATAGTATGGAGAAGATGGTTGCAACCCCATTACATGTTTCAAGGGGGTATGCTCATTTTGTAGTCAACACTGTGTTGAGTATTTCAAGGGGAGCACTTCTCTCATCCCTTCATGGTGTTGGCATTGTTTTTAGTTTTGGTATTTCCCTTTTCCATTGATGTTAAAGGGGGAGAAAATTTGGAGAGTGTATGAAGATCAACCTCAAATTTTGGAGATCGGGTTGAGGTTGATATCAATGCCAAAGGGGGAGCATGTTGGCATTGTAGTGTTGGCATTGATGTCTTCAGGGACTTAGCACTATTTGTATCATCATTGATTTGAACCTGATTATGGTGGCTCTCATGGTTTGTGGCCAATACGAGGATCTACTAGACATGAGATGTCATTGATTTTGATGCAGAGATTTTGACTTGATACAAATATGTTGATCCATGTTGAGGTGGTTATCCAACTAGGCCCTCATGATTTTTTCTTGATGCAAAGGTCTTTGGCTCTCATGACGATGTTCTTGTTGATGCATAGGAGTTTGAGAAGGTTTTATAGGGCTTTTCGATGTTTATAGGCTCGACATGAGGGTGTAATGGATCTACAAGCTTGGACGATGGTTGCAAGTGTAGAGCAGGATTAGGTTCAGGAAGAGTTGGAGCAGGTTTCATTGAGTTTTTCGCCTAAATTCAGGGTAACACATGTAATAGAAGGGAAAATTACATTAGTAACTTAGGTTTTGTTCATAAGACCCATGTTACCCCTTCATGTAACACTTTTATTGAAGGAGAGACTCGCGTTACTATTTCTGAGTGGAGGTTTCCTCATTTTATGTGCATTCCGGTGATGTCCAGGAGTTATAACCAAGTTTTTTACTAGTGGTATTGCTTAGATGCTTCAATATAATTAATATACAACTAGATTGATTGACTTGCGAGTGATTATAGTGTGAATGAATTGCTCAATTTAGTAGTGGAATAGTGGATCAAATTGTTTAAATAGATGAGAAAATTGATCATTGTGAGGTTACATAGTGCACATAATGGAGAGCAGAGATGTATGAAGAGGCAAGATTTCAAACTCCTAAAGCAATTGAATACACAAAGTTAAATGGTAAGAGAATGAAAATATCAGTATGGTGCATGAAGATGCCAACATTAGTGACTAATATTGTAGAGGCATAGTTTGATCTTGTTGACAAAGACAAAGTATTTAGAGGCTTAAACAGAGGTTGATTAGAGGTAGAAAATTTTGGATCAGAGTGTTTGTTTGCTAGAGCTAATGGTGTATTGCAAGGAGATCCAATGTGCACAAAGAATATTTATGTTAGGCCCCTATACTACTAGTGTAACCCCTTATTGTTATTAGTACAACCCCTTTATTATATTGTTGTACTCATGTAGTCCCCATGTTTTTATTATTGTGCCCCATAGAAGCCCACTATTGTTATTATTGTGCCCTTACATTATTATTGTTATGTCAGTTCTGATTATATTATGACCCCTTAGAATCCTATATATAGAAAGGAGGTCTTGTCATTTGTATCATCAAATAATTGTTCATTTGTGTAATGTAAAGTAGGTTTCCCCCTCGAAGAGGCTTATTTCTAAGGCGTTGATCTATCTTTTCTATCTTTTGTGAGATGGTTTCATAACATTTTTTGCTATAATGTTTTCGCTATGAAGTTTCAGAAGCGACAAAAAAAACCCATTTGAAAAGAAATCGGTCAAAACCTCATGTCCGAATTTTAGATCTTTTCGTACTATATTTTCGGAGATATGATCTAAGGAATTTAGGGTTTTTGCAAGCTCTAGAATTTCCTCTAAAATAGGTCATCATGGAATTTTCGCTATAACTCTTTCGCTATGAAGTTTTAGAAGCTAAAAAAAAAACCCATTTGAGACGAAATCGGTCTGAACCTCGGCTTTGAATTTTGGATCCTATCTCGCTATATTTTTAGATATATAATCTGTGGAAGTTAGGGTTTTTGTAGACCCCCGAATTACATTCCAAACAGGTCACGTTGGGAAAATCGTTATAACTTTAGCTCTGAGCAGCATATTGAATTTTCGTAAGAAGTTGCAGAAAGAGGATAGACTGTAGTTTCCTGTGTATATTTTTCAGATCCAAAGGTCAAAACAGTGACACGTGGCACTTCATACAAGTTCGCTCTTCTGAGAAGGTGTATAATCCGGTCATCTTGGGAGATTGTGCATAACACTTTCTTGGAGGATCCAATTTCGATTTGACTGGTGGCATTGGAAAGAGGACACAGAGGAATACTTCAGGTCACGATTTCAGAATTGGAAGATCCAAAATTACAGAGTTACAGCGTTTCAAGATTGAGCTCCTAAAATCAAGAAAAAACAAGATGAGGAAGTTTGATGGCAAGGATCTGGTAAATTGGATACTACAGATGGAGAAATATTTTGATCTACATGATGTACCACTGTTACAACAGGTATGTATTGCATCTAATTATTTAGAACTGAATCAATTTTTATGGTATAAAGGGCTTTGTTCTCGTAAACCACTTGTCACGTGGTCAATTTTCACAGAGGAAATGATAGCACATTATGAGGATAGAAAGAGAAACACCTTCTTTAGCCAATTGATAAATCTCAAACAAAAGTGTTCAATGGCAGAGCACATTGAGGACTTTCAAAAAATTGAATATAAGGGAAAATGATATTCCAGAGAAGCAGAGGGTTGATGTCTCCATAGGGACTTTAAAGGATAACATTCAACATGAGGTTCGTCTTTGGGAACCTGATTCACTGGAGAAGGCATTCAGGTTGGCAAGAGAAGTGGAAAGCAAAATCATGGAAACAAGGAATTCTACCCCTCACAACTATAAACATGGAAGTGTTGTTTCTCTTAGCCTTCCACAATCTACAAGGGTGACACCACAACATTTGGAAGAAAAAAGAGAAAAAGGGCTTTGTTACAATTATGATAGCAAATGCACTAAAGGTCATAAGTGTGCTAAGAAGAAATTATTTTACATAGATTATGAAGAGGAGGAAGAAAAGGATCAAGACAAATCAAAAGAAGAGGATATACACCAGGAACCAACCCCAGAGAAAGAAGAAATGAATCTGACCATATCTTGTAAAGCATTGGCAAGAATTATCACTTCTCAAACTCTCAAGATAGAAGGACATATCAAGAAGAAAAAGGTTCAAGAAGTGAAAGATCACATAGAGAAAGAAGAAATGAATCCAACCATATCTTGTAATTCATTAGCTGGAATTACCACTCCTCAAACTATCAAGATAGAAGGACATATCAAGAAGAAAAATGTTCAAGAAGTGAAAGATCACATCGAGCATCAAGAAATGAATTCAACCATATCTTGTAAAGCATTGGAAGAAATTACCACTCCTAAAACTCTAAAGATAGAAGGACATATCATGAAGAAAAGGGTTCAAGCAGTGAAAGGTCACATCAAGCATCAACAACAAGTTCTCCAACTTTTAAAGGATAACACAGTGAAAAATGTTTTGATGTAGGTGATTGGGTATTTTTATAGCTACATATCAAGCAAGCTATATATGAGAAGGAAATGTTGGCAATACTACATGCACTTAAGAAATGGCGACCTTACCCAATGGGAAGAAACTTCAAGGTAAAAATGGATGATGATAGTCTTAAATACTTTTTAGAACAAATATTATCTTTAGAAGAACAGAAAAAATGGGTCACAAATATGTTGGGTTATGATTTTGACATCATCTATAGAAAAGGGAAGCACAATTTTTGTTGTAGATGCACTCTCAAGAAAGGATGAGGATGTCGAAGCATTGTTTTGTGCTATTTCTATTATCCAACCAGATTGGATAAACGAAGCAAGGGATGAGTGGAAGAAGGACGAAGAAGTGTGGCCACTCATTCAAAAGTTGCAGAAGATCCCAATTCAAACAATATTGCGAGAAATTGAAGAGGAAGGAAAAATAATATTGGAACCTAGAGCAATCACGGAAACAAGAACCCGACAACTACAAAATCGATCAATTTCAGAGTATCTCATCAAGTGGAAGAACTTACTCGCTGAAGATTCCACATGGGAGGACAAGAATTTTATACAGAAGCATCAAGAACTACTCAAGCGTTGTGGACAACACTTTTTGAAGGAGAGGGGCATGTTATGCCCCTATACTACTAGTGTAACCCCTTATTGTTATTAGTACAACCCCCTTATTATATTGTTGTACCCATGTAGTTCCCATATTGTTACTATTGTGCCCCATAGAAGCCCACTATTGTTATTATTATGCCCTTACATTATTGTTGTTATGTCGGCTCTGATTATATTATGACCCCTTAGACTCCTATATATAGAAAGGAGGTCTTATCATTTGTATCATCTAAGAATTGTTCATTTGTGTAATGTAAAGGAGGTTTCCCCCTCGAAGAGGCTTATTTCTAAGGCGTTGATCTATCTTTTCTATCTTTTTTTGAGCTGTTTTCATAACAATTTATGTGACTGATGCATTTGTGTTTGTAGGGGAAGAGATTTCATTTGTATGGATGTAGCATTGTTTTCTATGGCTGCTCCATTGTTACATGGATGAGTTCTTAAATTTAGATATATTATGTTGTTGATGGAGATGATTTTTAGAGTGTGTACGCAAGATATTTTATGTGTGGAGGTGTTGCAATAGTTTTGTATATGTTGCTAGTTGCACTATGAGAAACATTGTATGTCAAAGGTCTTGATTGTTGATATGGTTGACTATATGAGAGCCATATATTGTATGTATACTATTGGTTATTGTTGAGAGTTTACTTGAGTGTGATGGTATGCTATTTATGCAATGAGAGTTTATTTGATGAGTATGTTGGTTGAGATTTTATGAGAGAGGAAGTTGTGTTACTTATGATTGATCATAAAGTCAATGTGAGTCCTATTTAAATTGATGAAAAGAGGCTCATTGTTTTTTTTATTTGAGTATATGGGCCCAATATGAAATATTTTGAAATGAGGTCCATGAGGGTTTCAAGCTTGGGGCCTTCAGTGTTGCAAGTAGAGGCTTGCAAGCGAGTGGTGTCTTGCCAAGGGAGTAGTGACTTCCTTCTAGTAAATGTTGGAGAAATTTCTTAGGGAGTAAAGGCTTCCTTCTAGTGGTGGTTGTAAACCTAGTGAGGGTGTTGGTCCTCAACAGGTGGTGGCCTGCATGGTTTATGTAAGTGGTGGCTAAAATTACTATGTGAGTAGATGCTTGCACATTGGAAGTGACTAGTGATATCATTGTAAAAGAAATTTTATAATAATAGAAGAGATAATGATGAATAATCTATGTCAATGATGGTTTTTACCCTTTGGGTTTCCACCTTACATCTGGTCTCCTTATGTGATATGATTATTGATGTGTTGTTGCTATGTGTCTTGATGATTTATGGTTTATGCATTTTTGATATCATAGTACATATTCATTAATATAGATGCGTACGTGGTCATGGTTATACATATTCTATTTGTTGCTAATACATTGCGATGTGTTGCTGGTTAATTTATGCATGAACCAATGGTTTTGAAAAGAAAAGTAAAAATTGGTATAAATTGGTCATAATTTACACTACTAATTCACCCCAACCACACCCCCCCCAATCAGTAGTGTTCAAGGTTTCTAACAAGTGGTATCAGAGTGGGGCTCTTGATTGTTGCCTGATCGCTGAAGATCAAATCCAGGGAGTGTTGGAATTTTTCTTTTTTTAGAATGAATTCTCTAAGAGTGTCTCCACTCACAACGTAAAATTTAAAGTTATGGAAAGATAAGATCAAATATTTGTTATTATCTCATGGATCTAACATTTTTCACATTGTTTGTGAAGGATTTGGAGATAACTCTAGTGCAGTAAAGGTGATGCAAAAGTATGCTTTAACAAGATGCATAATTTACGCAAATATTGACAATATAGATTTGAAGAAGTTAACAAATCTAAAATATGCTAAAGAGATTTGGGACAGATTGGTGATCTTGTTTGAAGGTATTAGCAATAGTAATGGAGAGCTAGAGAAGATAAGCAAAAAGAAAATAAAGAAGAAGGGCTTGAAGAAGGATGAGACTTATCTCAAAGAATAAATCCCCTAGTGCGAATGGTGCAATAGAGCATGATGAAAAATCATAAAATGAAGCCTCATGTGAACCTATTGTGCTACAAGAGAATATATCTGAAGGTAAAAATATGGATGATTTACTTTTGAGTTATGATTTTGATAGATTTGATGATTTGCATAGTGAATAAGAGAATCATTATATGCTCCTTAAAACATAATATGAGTTGGAAATGATAATGATTGAGAAATTATCTATTGAAGTGAGTACGCTAAATATTTTGCAGATTATTTACGAAAAGGAGAATGCACTTAGAGAGGAGATCATTAGCTTGAAGATTCAGTTACAGGAGGCCAAAAGAATAAAGGATGTATTGACCAACCAACAAAAAGAGAAAGGAGGTTGAATTGAAGATATGTGAGGTGAAGTGTGTTGAAGAATGTAACTAGTTTTGATCTTCATAATTGTTGTTGTACTCATTTCAATATGTACTCTATGTAACAAACAAAAGAAGAAAATAAAGTTATTATTTTAAAGCATGGGTTTCATGCTCTTTATTGATTGTCTTCTAGGTAAAAGCATGTTCTTCATGCTTCTAGGGTTTCTTAGGTCATATGATATATTGTCATGAGTCAAGAGAGTTAACATCATGTTTATAAGATCCATTCACGCAAGATGTAATTTGTAAAATAATTTATTTTGAGTTTAGAAGGTCTTGGAACCCTCAAGAGCTCAAGTTAACCCTAAAAGAGACAAGTCAACCTAGAGAGGGGCTATTCAACCTTTTGGAAAGACTATATATAGAGACATCTTTGACCTCATTTGGAACTCATCACCAACAAGTTCGATTTGCAATACGAAATATGAAGAAAGAGGAGTGAAGGCAAAGAAAAGAGAAGAAAAGGTTAAGGAATCAAGAAGAAACCCTAGTGAAGGAAAAATGAAATTTTATGGGAAAATACCTCTCACACATGCAATTTTATGGAGAAGTTTTAGGGGACGAAATTTCTATGGTGACTGCAGGTCCAAAATTCTGTTGTAGGAGGAGCAGAATTTTGAGACTAGTACAATTTTGGAAGGGCATGTCTCTAGTAAACCTAGTTTGACCGTGATCCCATTGGGAGGTCTCTGTGGAGGGATGAATTGGTGCTAGGAGGAGGAATTGGTCTAAATTTTGAGTCTTTGTTGTCTCATTTGAAGATTCTATAAGAAGAAAAGAATTTTTTGGGTTTTCCCATTGGGGGTGCTTTTCCATGGCTTGGAGCCTAATATCCATGTCCATTTTCTTTATTATTTTTCTCTTGATATTTGTTTGATGAATAAGACATAAAAAAAAAACCAAATACAAGAAGAAAAATAAAGTTCACAAACAAGTATTAAGGTTAAGGAAAATCTAAAGTAATAAGCTTCCATATTGCATTTTCCAACATGGAAGCGTAGCTAAGGTGAACAAGAGAAGTCCGCTGGAAGGACACAAAAATAGGTTGATTGTCAAGGGGAATAATTTGTGGAAGGACACAAGAAAATAGGTAGATGACCTATTGATCTAGAAGAAGGGTTTCTACACTGAATAAGATCAAGACTACACCAAGTTCTCATTAAAGGAAGGCTTGAAAGGAATATTACAAGAAGGTTATTGATCTCTCTTGGAAGGAGATCTATTTGGAAGGCATATTTGAAGGAATCATCAAAGGATCTTGGAAGCTGTTGTTGGAGGAATCCTAGGAAACATCTTTCAAGAACATTATTGAAGTTTCTTAAAAGATCTTGAAGGTATCAAGGAAGTTGGAGACATCATCAAGAAAGAAAACAATCTTGGTTATCAAGTAAGTATGATGTTATTTCTCTATGTCTAAATATATAGGTCATATGGGTTCTTTCTGAAGGAGAGAAATAAGCTCGTTGGAGCATCCAATTTCATAGCATGGAAGAAAAGGATTGACCTAGAACTTACTGAACATGAGGTAATGGAATATGTTATTGGGGAAATTATTGAACCTAGCAAAGACAAGACTCAAGAACTAGCGAAGTACAAGAAAGGAGAAGTAAGGGCACGCAGGATCATAGTTGAACCCATTAAGGACCCTCTTGTTCCATTTGTTGCAAATTTGAAAACTTCCAAGGTTATGTATGACAAGCTAGTGAAATTTTACTCTGTGAGTACATCAAAACAAAATATGTATTTGAGGAATAGGTTATATAAAATGAAAAAATAAAAGGATAAGGAAATGAAATCCTTTCTGATGAAGATCTCTTAATTAAGAGATCACTTACAGGGACTTGGAGAGACAATCTTGATTCTGAAATGACCATCTATGTATTAAATGCATTGCCACCATAATTGAGCAACTTTGCAACAAGCATTTACTCTAAGAAAGATTCAACTCCTTTTGATGAGTTGTGGGCTAAATACATTTTGGAAGAATATATGATCAAGGTAAAATATGAAATTGGATCAGATGAACAATCTCAAGCCTTTCTAGCTAGGGTCAAGAAGCTGAAGAAGGGAAAGTTTGCGAAGTTCGAGAAGAAAGATATGTCCAAGGTCCAATGCTTCAATTTTAATGAGTATGGAAATTATAAGAGGGATTTTCCTAGATTACAAAATAATAAAAGAAAGGAAAAGAACAATGCTCATGTAGCTGAGGAGATGGGAGAACCCGAGAAGAAGCTGAAGAAAGAAGATGTGAAATATCTTTACTATTGAAGAAGGCACCCTGTTTGTCAGGTTCTATATGAATATTGATATTTCCTTTAGAATAGCATGCATTTTTTCTTTAGAATTTTTTGATTTTGTATAGCATCATAGAGAGAAGCATATGATAGTAGCATATTTAGAGTTTACTTGGTTAAATTTCTTTGTAGGAATCATTGAGTCTTTAAAGGTAAATGGGTAGACCATTTTGCATATTGTTCATCCATACATTTTCTAACATTATGTTAAAGGTAGTCATATTTCTAAGATGGATCATCATGATCCTGTAAGAACCATCATCTTGGAAGGTTGTTGAAAGAAGTATTATGAAAAATGTTAGTATACATTCCATATAAGTATGGAGACGATACTCTCAAGGGATGAAGGAATTCAATGGGTCTCGTTGAAGGCTCATAGCTAGATGATTGTATGAAATCATATAAATGCATATTGGAAGTAAACTTTGATAGCTTTCATGTGTGTACAATCCTGTAAAATAGTTGGTCATAAAATATTCTTAGTATATGGACATATGATGCTTGAACATAGAATTTGACTTACTCAAGGATGAATAAAGAATTAAGGTTTTCTCTAGAATATGTAAGAATAATTATTAACATCCAGTATAATCTCTGAAATAAAAGTTCTAACTTGGTAATAAATTTTGATCCTTGGGAACTCTGATGCATGAAGGAAGATTTGAGTGGAGATGGATCATAAGGATTTTGATGTTTGGATGAGAAGTTCATCATGTGGAGGTAAGTATATTTTTAATTATTGGTTATCTGGTTGACATATTATTTTGCTACCTGGAGGGATGTTGAAGGAATACATGTTGATAGTTGAGGCAAGTTAAACTATATGGATGGAATATATGAAGAATGTTGAGGAAAGCTCAATATATGGTATGTGTAAATTGTAAAGCCAATATGCGCCCATCTTGGGATTTAAAGGTAGCAATACAAGAAGATAACTTGAAGGTCAAGGGAGATCACTTTTATGAGGAAGCTATGATAAACTTGAAGTTTGAAAAGGATTAATACAATGCCTGCATCTATGATGTCAAAGATGAAAGTGATAATAAAGAGCGATGACTTGGATCATGTCACAAGATCAAAGAGTAAATATGGATCCATGATACCTCGAAAGGAAGCAGGCTCAATAAGATGAGATGCGAAGAAAAGAGGGAGACAAGTAGCTATGGAGAACCGGTAGCTGATACTCTTATAAAGACAAGCTAGAAATCTTGTGGATATGACTTAACAATTAGAAATGAAGTTAGGAATATCCTCTAGATTTGACGAGTTAAGGAGTCTCCTTAAATAGGAGCAAGGGTCTATTCTCTAGGGAGAATAGGGATATCCTCTCTGGTTGAGAGTGAGTGATGTTGGACATCACATGTGCATTCTCTTCTTTAGGTAATGAAGAGAGAATGGTGTAGGATTGGATAAGAATATGCAGTTTCCTTAAGAATATAGAACCTACGAAAAGAAACGTACTGACACTCTTTGAGAATGGGACAGGTATCCAAGAGAAGAGTGGTCAAAGAGGACCGATATCCTTTAAGGACTCAAGAATGGAGATCCAAGAGAATAATAGTCCTAAAAGGACATACCTTACGAACATCCGTATGGGGTATGTGCCTTGTAGAGGTAGTGAGGTATCACACATAAAGCCTCCCAGCATAAGGCTCTTGAATGAAGATGAGCTTGTCTAGTTATGCCTCAAAGAAAATGTTGGTAATAATGATGATGCTTACAATTGGCTTATCAATCTGACTCTTCTTATGATAACTCTTAAGTTTAAGAATTATGTTGTACTGGTTGTACACTTATGAATATCTCCCTAGTTAATAGGGAGTGTTGAAGAATGTAACTAGTTTCGGTCTTCATAATTGTTGTTGTACTCATTTCAACATGTATTCTATGTAACAAACAAAAGAAGAAAATAAAAAGTTATTATTTTAAAGCACAAGTTTCCTGCTCTTTCTTGATGGTCTTCCAGGTAAAACTATGTTCTTTGTGCTTATAGTGTTTGTTAGGTCATATAATATATTTTCATGAGTCAAGAGAGTCAACATCATGTTTATAAGACCCATCCGGGAAAGATGTAATTTGTAAAATAATTTATTTTGAGTCTAGAAGGTCCTGGAACCCTCAAGAGCACAAGTCGGACCTAAAAGAGACAACTCATCCTAGAGAGGGGATATTTGACCTCTTGGAAAGGCTATATATAGAGACATATTCGACCTCATTTGGCACTCATCACCAACAAGTTCGATCTGCATTAAGAAGGACAAAGAAAGAGGAGCAAAGGTTAAGGAAAGAGAAGAAAAGGTCAATGAATCAAGATAAAACCTTAGCAAAGGAAAAAGGAAAGTTTTTGGGAAACTTTCTCTCACATGTGCAAGCTTCTGGAGCAGTTACATGGGCCAAAATTTCAACGGTGACTACATGTCCAAAATTATGTTGTAGGAGGGGCCGAAATTTTGAGATTGGTGCAGTTTTGGAAGGGCTTGTCACTGGTCAACCTAGTTTGACTGTGATCCTACTGGAAGGTATCTTTGGAGGGTTGACTGGGTGCTAGAAGGAGGAGTTGATCTAAATTTTTGGTATTTTTTGTCTCATCTAAAGATTCTATAAGAAGAGGAGAGGTTTTTGGGTTTTCCCCTTGGAGGGGTTTTGCCTTAGCTTAGAGCCTAATATCTGTATCCATTGGATTTATTAATTTTCTCTTGATATTTGTTGGATGATGAAGACATAATAAAAATAAATACAAGAAGACAAATAAAGTTCACAAACAAGTATTAGGGTTAAGGAAAATCTAAAGTAATAAGTTGCCATATTGCATTTTCCAACAAAGTGGTTTCGTTCAGGAAACAATTAGAGAAAGAAAATGAACCATTGAAGTGAGATAAGAGCACCAAGATCTTGTATAGTATGATTTAGAGACAAATATATCCTATGAGAAAATCCAATATTGGATTTGGAGAATCTAGTTCACAACTAGGCAAGAGCAACAATGAAGTACCAAAGAAGCCTGCAATGAAGAATGGGACCAACAATGACAAAGGAAAGAGAACATATCTATCAACAATAGCCAAGAAGAGAACCAAGATGAGCATTCAAATCCATATGGTCATTCTTTCCTATGGTTGATAGTAGAATAATTCAGAGGAGGATTCAAAACTCCTTTTCCCCTTTAGTGGACAAGATTGAGAACTTCAATAGTCACAATTGTGGAGGGGCCGAAATTCTGAGATTGGTGTAGTTTTGGAAGGGCTTGTCTCTCGTAAACCTAGTTTGATTGTGATCCTATTGGA
Organism: Pinus tabuliformis; assembly: GCA_031772625.1. Lineage (NCBI taxonomy): Eukaryota > Viridiplantae > Streptophyta > Pinopsida > Pinales > Pinaceae > Pinus > Pinus tabuliformis. Next base: position 791,227,009 of record CM062819.1, on the reverse strand, counting down.
AGGTATATTTGGAGGGCTGACTTGGTTCTATGAGGAGGAATTGGTCTAAAGTTTTGGTATTTTTTGTCTAATCTGAAGATTCTATAAGAAGAGGAGAGTTTTTTGGGTTTTCCCCTTGGAGGGGTTTTTCCCTAGCTTAGAGCCTAATATTTGTATCCATTGTATTTATTATGTTTCTCTTGATATTTGTTTGATGACGAAGACATAACAAAAAGAAATACAAGAAGAAGAATAAAGTTCACAAACAAGTATTAGGGTTAAGGAAAATCTAAAGTAATAAGTTTCCATATTGCATTTTCCAGCAAAGTGGTTTTGTTCAGGAAACAATTAGAGCAGGAAAATGATCAATTGAAGCAAGATAAGAGCTCCAAGATATTGGATAGTATGTTTTAGAGCAAAATATATCCTATGATCAAATCCAATCTTGGATTGAGGGAATCTAGTTCACAACTAGGTAAGAGAAACAATAAAGTACCAAAGAAGCCTGCAATGAAGAATGGGACCAACAATGACAAAGGAAAGATAACATATCTATCAAAAATATCCAAGAAGAGAACCAAGATGAGCATTAAAATCCATAAGTTCATTCACTCCTAGGGTTGATAGTAGCAGAATTCAGAGGAGGAGTCAAAACTCCTTTTCCCCTCTAATGGACAAGATCGATAGCTTCAATAGTCACAATTTTGGACATGTGACAACTACCTGTAGGTGCATATTATACACATATATGCAACATGTTGATCAACTAAGAAGAGGACCTGCATTCATATATACAAGTTTGTTTAATGGTTATTTTTATGCTTGTAACCTTTTTGGCCACAAGGCCAATGATTGCAAATCTAACACGAGGATATGGAGACCCAACATGAGCAACAAAAGATCATATCCATTGGCCTCATATATTGGTCATGTAGAGTGTTACGTGTGCCACAATTTCGGGCACATGGCCAAAGATTGTAAGATGTTCATATTATTCAGGCCATCCAGTCAAAAGGAGCAACAAAGTCAGAGTAAACATGGAATAAAGACTAAGGAGAGTGCTCAAAAAAGGAAGAAACCAAGGACTGTATGGAAGAAAAAAGAGGATCAACTAGGATATCATGGGATTGCTCTTTGCTTGCATGATGCTAATGATAGGTGGTACATTGACAGTGGATGATCCCACCATATGTCAGGAGACAAGAGAATATTTCTCTCTCTAAAGAGAACCAAGAGTAGCCGTGTTTTTTTTTAAGGTAATGAACCAACAAGAGTGGTGGTAAGAGGAAAGTCCAACTTTGGTGAAAAGAAGACCAATGTTTGAAGCATAATATATTGAGTGTGATCCAAATGATTAATGGAGGCAAGGAAGTGGTCTTCAAATCAAAAGGTTGTTTCATTTGGAAAGAAGGGTCAAAGAGAGTGATCGCCAAAGGAGTCAAGACACTAGATAATGTGTATGTGTTGAAGGGAGGAGTCAACAAAAATAAGAATTCGAAGAAGAAATCTTTCTCATCATATTATGAGTAAGTGAGATTAGCCCCTATTGCAGTCTGTTTTTGCATGATAGATCTCTTAGACTGTAAAAATGCATGTGAGGCCTTCATAGCCTCATCAGGAGAGCATAGTAGAATATGGAAATGATGAGGTATATGTTTTTATGAGTAGAAATATGCAAACATGATGAATATGTGCATTAATTGTAGTAGTAGTAGCATGTTTGATTGTGTGTTCTCTTGCACTTTAAGGTCTGCAGGATCAAAATTTTCCATTAGAGGTATAATATGCTTTAGGGAGCTATGATTTCACTGATTTGTCTTGTGGCATATTTATATTTTTGCAATCATGAGTTGAAAGCTATGAATTAGCCTTATAAGTAATTTCTTATGATCATAATTATCATTGCTTGTGTCTCCATAGAGTTGGTCATTCATTAGAGTGTGAGTCACAGTGTGTTGTAGCACTATACATGGGATGTAGAGAAACATGTTTCAACTACGTAATTGTTATAGCTGTGCATTATATTTTTTGGGGGATGGAAACTGGAGAGTGTATAGAGATCAACCTCAGAGTTTCAAAATCAGGTTGAGGTTGACATCAAAGTTAAAGGGGAAGCATGTTGGCATTGCAACGTTAGCATTGATGTCAACAGAGACTTAGCACTATTGGTCTTATCATTGATGTCAACTTGATGATGGTGGATCTCATTATTTATCATCAGTATGAGGATCTACTAGACATGAGTTGTCAGTGTTTTTGATGCAGATGTGTTGACTTAATGCAGAGATGTTTATCCATGCTGAAGTGATTGGTCAACTAGGCCCTCATGAATTTGACTTGATGCAAAAGTGTTTGGCTCTCATGATGATGCTCTTGTTGATGCAGAGGAGTTGGAGAATATTTTATAGGGCCTGGATATGTTTAGAGGCTTGAAATGAGGGTGCAATGGATCTACATGATTGGGATATGGTTGCAGGTGCAGAGGATCAGGTTTAAGAGGAGTTGGAGTTGCTTAAGCTAAGTTTTTGACCTAAATTCAGGGTAACATAGGTAATGGAAGCAAAAGCTATGTTAGTAACTTAGGTTTTGTTCATGAAACCTACATTACCCCTTCATTTAACGCTTTTCCCAAAGGGGATACCCAAGTTACTGTTTTTTAGTGGAGTTCTTCTCATCCTATGTGCATTCCAATGATTTCCAGGGGTTGTGACCAAGGTTTTTTCTAGTGGTACTATTTAGATGCTTCAATTAACTTAATATATAGATGAATTATTTGACTTGTGAGTGATGAAAGTGTGAATACATTGATTATTTGAGTAGTGGAGATAATGGATCAAATTGTTTAAATAGATGATGAAATCAATCAATGTGAGGTTACACATTGTACATAATGGAGAGTATAGGTCTATGAAGAGGCAAGAGGTCAAGCTCCTGAAGTAGGTGAATACACAAAGGTAAATGGTAAGATAATGCAGAGATTAGTAAGGTGCATGAAATGCCAACATTATTGATTGATATTATAGAGGAAGAGTTCGATCCTGTTGATAGAGACAGCGTATGCAGAGGATTTAGTAGAGGTTGATTAAAGGAAGAAAGTTTTGGATCAGAGTGTTTGTTTACTAGAGCTAATGGTGTATTGCAGGGATATCTAACGTGTATAAGGAAGAATTATGTGACTGATGCATTTGTGTTTGCAAGGGTAGCGATTTCATTTGTATGATAGTAGCATTGTTTTATATGGTTTCTCCATTGTTACATGGTTGAGTTCTAACATTTAGATCTATTATATTGCTGATGGAGATGTTTTTGAGAGAGTGTAAGTAGGATATTTGATGTGTTGCAGGAGTTTTGTATATGCTACTAGTTTCACTATGAGTAGAGTTGTATGTGAGAGGCCTTGTGTGTTGATATGGCTAACTGTGTGAGAGCTATAAATTGTATGTATGCGGCTTGTTATTATTGAGAGTTGATTTTAGTGTGATGGTATGCTACTCATGTAATGAGAGTTTGTTTGATGAGTATGTTGGTTGATATTTATGAGAGTATAATTTGTGTTAGTTGTGATTGAGATTAGAGTTAGTGTGAGTCTAGTTTGAAAATTGATGAAAAGAGGCTCACTGCTTTGTTGATTTGAGTGTATGGGCCCAGTATGAAAGATTTTGAAACGAGGTCAATGAGGGGTTGAAGGTTGGGGCCTTCAGTGTTGTCAGAAGAGGTTTTCAAGTGACTAGTGGCTTTCCAAGGGAGTAGTGGCTTCCTTCCAATAGAGTTTGGAGAACTTGCTCATAGAGTATAGGATTCCTTCCAATGGTGGTTGGAAAACTAGTGAGGGTGGTGGCCCTTAATAGGTGGTGTCCTGCATGGTTTATGGGAGTGGTGGCTTTCAATTGAGAGGTGGATCACATTACTATGTGAGTAGAGGCTTGCACACTAGTGGTGGCCACTAATATCATTGTAAAAAATCTTTTATAATAATAGAAGAGATGATGACGAAGGCTCTTTTCCTACATCAGTTTTTACCCTTTGGTTTTCCACCTTACATATTGTGTCCATGTGTGATATGATTATTGATCTATTGTTGCAAAGTGTCTTGATGGTTTATGGTATATGCAATGCTGATCTCATGGTACATGTTGATTCGTATTACTGCTCAAATGTTCTGTTGAGAAATCTAAGGCATACAAGTAGGCCTTATTTTAAATTGATTTCTCTTATATATTTGACATTTTCTTGTGCATTAAGGATATTAACTTCATTCTTTAGTTCTGATTAACATCAATAAAAATTCCAACAAGAAGATCAAGAAAACACAAGAACACCAAAAGTAGGCTCTAAGCCAGGGAATTTCCCAAGAGGGGAACCCATAAAATATCTCTTCTTATAGAATATGTCCAATGAAGACTTCCAAGACTTACACCTAAGCCAAACCAAGTGATGAGCCAAAAGAACCACAAATTAGTTATTTGCAAAGATCATATTGAGTAAACCCTAGGCCTCTCCAAGAACTCACACATGTGAGCAATGAAAACAAAAAAATAACATCTTCCTTCCTTCACTAGCCTCTAAAATTTTACTCCACTTCTTACAGAAAATTCGCTAGAAAAATCTTCTTTTTGCTGGATCAGATTGATTCTTCTTTCTTGGATTTGTCCTCAAATGAGGATGATGAGTCTCCTTATATAGGATTTCATGGAGGATGAATTGAGCTTCTCTATGTTGACTTGTAGCTGGTTTTCCGACCCATCACTTAGAGGCTTCTAGACATTAAATTTTACAATAATAATTTTCCTTCTTTTATACATGAGCCCTCCAAAGGCTAGTGCATCATGACCTTGACCCTTTGACTTGTCAAAAAGACCCCTAGAGCACACAAGGGGTGATTTTACATAAGACCACAACAAGATGGGAAAGAAACCCACTTACAATAATAATAATTTTCTTTTACAAATAATTTCTTTTCTTTTTTCCTTTTGACAAGTACATCAATAATTACATTTTCTTTTGAAAAGTACATCATCAAGTCATGACCCGGTACAATAAATGAAGACTAAAACTAGTTACATTTTCAGCAGTCCCTCTTAACTAGGGAGGTATTCATTACTGACAACACGTACAAGGAAAATACTTCCATTGGAAGGTTCCCATAAGAAGAGTTGAATTGGTAAGCCATCTTAAGCATCAACATTATGATCAATGTATAAGCATTGTCAACATAGCAAGGCCTTGAATAACAAGCTCTATCTCTCAATAGATCAGAGCACAATGTTGGGAGGCTTTACATGGGACACACACACTACCTCTCAGGGAACATACCCCACCTGAATGTTCACCAAGTATGTCCCTCTAGGACTATTATTATCTTGGATTCCCAATCCTCAAAGAATATCGATCCTCTTTGACCACTCTTGTCTTAGATACCTTGTCAGATCCTCAAAGAGTGTCGGTCACCAGGCTACTTCCTATCTTGGATTCCAAATCCTCAAGGATTATATGTCTGATATGCTCACCCAATCCTTCAGATTCCATTCTCTCCTCATGGCCTTCACTAAGACTTATGGCTGTTAGTCCTGGTCTAGTACATGACACATGAAGCAGAGAAACATATCTGTCACTCCCTCTCAACCAGGGAGGAGCTCCCTCTCAACTAGGGAGAGATGTCCATCATCAACTACTATGATAGTAGCTCTTAGGGCTTTATCATCATCATCACATGTGTGATCTTTCTCTGAACATCATAGAGCCCTCTATATGCAATATCATCATCAAAACATGGTACACCATCACTTTCCACGTCATTAGTCTACATATGTCGTGTCTCAAACCAATCATCATTGAGTTGGAACATAGCTCCCTCTAAACATCAGGAAAGTGATTGACAGGGGCATGATCATCAATCCATATGCAACCTGCTATCACATCAGTCATTGTGGTATACAACAGCTCCTTCAGACCAAGTGCCAAGGCAACAACCCAACATAATCATATCATGATTGTTACACATTCTTCACATGGCAGGATCGTGTAGAGAGTATCATGTCATTATCAACATCATGGTCTTCCTTCACTCATCATCAGAGTCTTTAGCGGAATATCATGCTTCACCCATTCATATAATCCTGCATTTCATCTCATTATGCTGCAACTGAACCAACAAGCTCCTAAGATACCTGCTCCAAAAACATATAGACTATAATGATGATATCATCATGGTCATTCTTCCTAGAAGAAGTCACTCCATGACATCACTAGGGAGCATTCATACATGATCATTTCACAACACTGCAACATAATCTTTCAATATCGGCTAGATAACTGCCAAAACATACATTTGAAAATATTCAAATGTTGCATGCTACAAACCATGATGTCATTCTTTCTACCAATGCAACTACATGCCCTACTTTAATTTAATAGGATGCAAAGTCATTTGTCAATTTCTTTTCTTCTAGGCATCCACAATTGCATGATTATACTATGAATATATCATTAGAGTTCCCATGGCTCCTTACAGTTCCCTCCTTCCACCATGGTTGTCAAAACTGAGGATATACACATCCTTCTTCCTTTATTTCTTGTACCAACAGAACTCATTGAAAAGTAGACCCAAGCAAACTATAAAATAACAAAAAGCATGATGTTGATTTGTCAATCTAGGGTTAGAGGATGGAATCTTAGGGTTTTCAAGTACTAACCCTAGACCAAAGGATCCATATTTAACTCATAAAATTTAACCTTTCATACTTTCCATGAGTCCTAGATTCATACACTTGATTTACCCTACAACAATTCATGTCAGACCCTTAACAAAATATGCCATATATACCTCAGGGTTACATACCTGCTATTCCGGATGCCATGTTCTTTTCATGCAACAACTCAAAATATTCTTCCTAGTGATCCTCCCTTTGCACTATTATCTTTCTAAAATTAACAAGTTTTTATTCCTTAGTATTCACCTTGCAGTGCACAGGTCTTACACAAGATTGATAACTACCAATGCTTCTTATACCAAAAAATATCCTCACAAAGATTGTCAACAAACAATTGTGATATTATTGTCACAAGCATGTGACCTCACCCTCTGCCTGTAGTTTACTTTCCTTGCCATAGTGTGACCAAACCAATATACAACTTGTCCACTTTGGAATGCATAGGTCCCACGCAAACGATATTCTAAAATTTTTTTGGCCTTTCCAAATGCAGATACCATCAAGAATTAACTTGCACCAAAATGTTGTCATTGTGGCTTTCCCTTTTCTAAATGTGATCAAATAAATCACTGGACCCTAGAATTAGGGCTTTCAAAAAAGTTCCTTGGGAATAGACCCTTAAAATTAATAGAGCTAAACTTCAAGAATGATTCCAATTACACTACAAGTCATCAAGTACATCATCAAGTCATGACCCAGTACAATAAATGAAGACTGAACCTAGTTACATTTTCAACATGGTCGTGGTTATATATACTCTATTTGCTACTAATACATTGTGATGTGTTGCTGGTTAATTTAAGCATGAATCAATGAATGTTAAAAGAAAAGTAAAAATTGGTCATAAGTTACAATACTAATTCACTGCTTGTCTCAATAGTGTTCAAGGTTTCTATCAAAGACTACAAGACTCCAACTTAAAAAATCCATATCTCGAGATCTAGAGAACAAAATTAGACCTAGGAGGACTAATTGAAAATATTGGAAATAGGAGAATGATCTAGAAAAATCTATTTGACCAAATCCATGCAATAAACACTCCTAAAATTTAGCAGAAAATGGGGTTGCAAATTTGCAACAAACAATGTTTTCTGAGTGAGTTTTTAGGAAAACGTTATATAGACAGAACACATTGTTGTTGGGGTCTTGTCGCTAGATTATAAATTTTCCAGGAATATCACAAGACGCAATTGAGAGCTTAGATTTAGTTTTTATTTATTAATTAATTTGGATTTTATTGAATGTTTGTTTTCAAATGTTTCAATTTTGGGTTTTTCTTTCAATTTTGATATAATTATTTTAATAATAATTTTATTATTGTTTTGGCAGGATTTTGGAGAGTAATTACTAGCTGGAGGCTCAATGTTGATTAATGAAAATTTCAAAGTTAAAAAAAGGATTCTACAACTCCCAAAAAATAATAAAAAAATCATCAAGAATCTGCCTTGAATCAAGTCCCTATTTTGAGAGTTAAATTGCAAAAAAAAAGAAAAAAAAAATTATTCAAGAATCTGCCTTGAATCAAGTCCCTATTTTGAGAGTTAAATTGCAAAATTATAAATAATAACTCTGATAATGAGAGAGGGGTTCTATTTTCTGTAAACAAAGAAACTCTTTTCACTATTGTAAAGGGGAATTTTTGTGTAGAGGATAGAAACTCAAGCTTGAGTTTTGGGGATGGTTTCTAGACTTTTATTTTTCTATATCAAAGGACAAAGATTGTACACTATTGTAGATCCATCTTTTGATGGCAGAGTTTTAGAGCCTAGGAAGACTTTTTCATCTTGAAGAAGCACTTAGGACAATAAGGTTTTATGTAATGTATTTAATCTGAATACTATTATTCATTTGAATGCAATCATAGACTTTTGGTGTTGACATATTTCTTCCACGACTTGTATATTTTCGCATTGTTGTGAATTATGCATGTGCCTTTTCATATTACTAGCTATCTATTTATATGATTAAAAATCAACTATTCTTTAATGTGATCATGTATGATTGAATGCCTAGTAAATATTTACTTACATATTTATTAATATACATTTATTTAACAATCACTTGCATGTGTACTATTTCCATGCTATAAAGACTTTTCCTTGATCAATTTTTAGCCTGTAATATTTCTTCAAATAGAGCATTCATGAGATTAAATAATATCAGCTATCAGGACTATTTATGTAGCTTGACATTAATAAAAAATTTCATGTTAAATCCCCATTTATAAAACTGTTACACGCTTTCTATTTGTCAGGTTAGGATAGTTTTATTTGTCATTTCCATTATTAGTTAGGACTACATTTAGATTTATTTTAATTCATTTAAAACAAAAGTTTCTTTACGCGGGAGAAAACTTCCTAGTGGCTTGGCTGAGCCCAAATTTCATCCAGTCCAAAGATTACTTTCTTCAAGTAGTTGCAATTAGACAAGTATATCCTTTGGCCCATTAGTACTAGAAAATGATAAAATAAACCACTAGGTAAAATCTAGATTTAGAGATATTTTATGCATTTAGGTTAGTTTAGATTAGTTTATCCATTTAGTTTAGGTTAGATTTAGGTTGAGGTTATATTGGGGCCCTAACCGGGTGATTTCCTTAATGTTGGACATGTTCAATTTTGGCCATCAACATAGTCCAAACTTCTTCAGGAATATCGTCATCTAAGGCTATAGAAGGTGAGTAATTAATGAGATAATAGATTTCCTTATTTCTTCTACATAAAAATGGTTTTTCAATCCAAAATTTGACAACATACTTCTCACCTTTTCCATGATAGTGTGATTCATCCTTTCTATAGTACCGTTTTGTTTGGAAGTACCAGGGATTCTCTTCTCATGTTTAATTCCAAACCTATTACAATAATTCTTGAACGCACTAGACCAATACTCTCCACCATTTCCTATCTTCAAACACTTCGGCAATTTTTTAGTCTCTCTTTCAATAACAATATGAAAATTTTGAAATATCTCAAACACCTCACCTTTACTTTTCATAGGGTAGGCTCAAACCTTCCTAGATGCATCATTTATTAATGTGACAAAATATGAGGCTCCTCCTAAATACTTAACATTCATTGGCCCAAACTCATAAAAGTATATTACTTCTAATAAAATTAATTTTCTTTCACGACCACCTCTCATAAAAGAAACTCTTTGTTTTCTACCATAAATATAGTGCTCACAAAGATCAAGTTCATAGGATTTCAAACCTGGGAGTGGATTTTTACGAACAATAACTTTTAAGCCCTTTTTACTCATGTGGCCCAGGTGCTTATGCCATAAATCCATTGAGTTTCCTTATTTTGCAATATTAGTTGCATCTAATATCTTCTTTGTTTCCCTCATTCTATACAAGGTTCCTGTCTTGAATCCTTTAGCAAACACCAATGATGCTTTACTAATTTTCTAGTTGTCTTTCTCAAATGTTGTGGAGTAGCCTTCATCATTCAATCTTCCCATAGAGATAAAGCTCATACGCATCTCTGGAACATGCCTAACCTGTTTCAACAAGATACCTTATCCATCCATTGTCTTGATTCAAACATCTCCCACTCCAATAATATTACAAAAATGATTATTTCCTAAATTTACTCTACCATGACTCACCCACTTCATACACAATAAAATTATTTTTGCATTGGGTCACATGGTGAGATGCCTCAGAGTCAAGTACCCAATCAATGCCATTGTTGGTAGTATATAAATAGACTTCTTCTACTGAAATAGTAAATAAGACATCACTTTTAGAAGCTACAACAATGATCTCACCTTCATTTGTGGTGATTGATTTTTGTTCCTTCTATTACTTCTTCCAAAACCAATAATCATTTTTCTTATGTTTTGGTTTTCCATAGTGAAAACAAGTAATTCTTCATGTTCTTGATTTCAATTTTCCTCTTGATTTTGAACACCCTTGTTTGCTACATTCAATTTTCCTTCCATGATCAACTAAGGTTAGCGCTTCTCCTCCCTAGTTTTCCACAATTGATTTGCATTGCAACTCCTCATTCATTAAACTTCTGCTAACATCATCAAACTTCAGGGCCGCAACAGGTGTTGTAGTGCTCATAGCTACTATCAAATTCTTCCAGTTGTCTAACAACAATGTAAACTTTGAAACGGGAACTGTAAACTCAAAATGAGAACTCCAGTAAGAAAACCCAAAAAAACATGAAAAACAACACCTAAAACGAAAAGTGTTGATACTGGAATATATATATATATATATATATATATATATGGGGTATTTTTTCAACATTTTAAAAATATTGGAGTAAAAGCCAATAAAAACCAATTTTTTTGTGTGAAAAACATCGTGAAAACAAAAATTGTTAATGTTGGAATAACATCATTTTTTTAGGATTGACATGGACCCTCCAGAAAAATAAAATGAAACAAAATAATAAATAAATATTTAAATAAATAAAAATGAAAAATACAAAAGAAAAAAATCTAAATATTGAAAAAACAAAAAACAAACAAAAATATATATTAAAACATAAAACAATTTAAAAAATAATAACAACTAAATAAAAATTATATTAAGACATATATATATTTTTTAAATATGGCAAAATAAAAAATAAATAATAATAATAATAAAAGTCAAACATAAAAATGTAAAAAAAAAAACAAAATTAACACACAAAATTAAAAAGAAAAAGAAAAAGAATTGAATATATATATATATATATATATATATATATATATATATATATATATATATAGTTTTTTAAAAGATTTTTTTTTTAAAAGATTAACCCTCTATATATATATATTTTATAAAAAAATAATATAAATAAATAAAAACAATAAAAATAAACATTAAAATAAACAACTAATACATTATAATAAAATTAAAAACATAACAAACAAATAAAAACATGCCCATTTTTTTAAATAAAAATAAAGCATTACGAAAAAATAAATCACAAAATTAGTTTAAAAAATTAAAATTAAAATATATTAAGATTTCAGAAAAAATTAAAAAACACAAAAAAAAATAAATAAAACATAAAAAATTACAATTAAATTAAAAGAAAAAACCTTCAAAATTAAATATAAAAAACTTTAAACTTGCTTAAAAAAACATAAAAATCAATTAAAAAACATTAAAATGAAGTGTTATTAGAGACTTCCGCACTTTGTCATATTGTTAGAGATTTCCACAATAATACTATGTAACATGTGTCCAACTTTTCAAATGGTGATTCCATCCATCATGAGGACCACAAAGAGCCCTTGATGATGGGTGGAGTCACCATCTGAAACGTTGGACAAATCACACATGTTACAGAATATTATTCCGGAAATCTCTAACATTAAAATTAAATTACAAAAAAAAAAAAAAAAAGGTTTAAAAAAATTAAAAAGATTAATAATATATATATATATATATATATATATATATATATATATATATATATAAACTATAAAAAAAATAAATTAAAATTATGGCTCTATGTGGCCAGGGCGGGGGATGCCCGATTTGGTTGCAGCCTTGCACACCCGCTCACCCCAGCGACACATGGGCCTAGGGCGAGGGAGGCTCGATTATGAGAATCAAACCTCCCCTGCCCTGGGCCCATGCGATTGCCGGGGTGGGTAGGGGGGTGGAGCTGCAACCATGCAACCCCACCCCCATGTGGCTAGACGAGCCCAGGGCAGGGGGCCCTCCGCACGTTGGGGCATAGTTTTTAATTTTATTTATTTATTTAAATATTTTTTTAAATGTATTTTTGTTTAATTATTATTTTTTAATATTTTTATATGTTAATTGCATTTTATTTTATTTTATTTTTAAAAATTATTTTAAGCTTTTTTGTTTTTAATTATATGTTTTATTTAATTTTTTAACATTTTTTTGTTGTTGTTATTTTTTACTTAAAAGTTTATAATATTTTTTTGGAAAAAAAACTTCAAATTTTATCACTTTTTGTTATAAAATTCATAAAAATATCATAAAATTTCCTATTTTTTCATTTTTTTATTTTTTTTATTTGACATGTCATTTTTAGTGAAAAGATATGCAAAATGTATATTTTTTGTCCAGTGTTTAAAATTATTATTTTTTAGTGACAATTATTTTATGTGTATTGAAGTATTAATTAACGATATATAAATATATAAAAAATCCTAACCTCAAAATATTAATGTTATTTTTTTTTTGTTAAAAAAATCAATATAAAAAAACATTGCAAAGAAAAACAAAAATCACATGTTTAGAAAACTCTTGAAAAACAAACATGTTAGGACGAAAAACAAGAAGAGGAATAAGACAACTTAAAAAATGGTTAAATAATCAACATTTAAAAAGAAAATTGTGCATACTTAAGACATAAGAAAATTTAAAGTGTCAAAAATATGCCTTAAAAGAAAATTATTGATGCTTTCAAAATCTGCATAAAAATCACCAACATTAAAAAAAATCATCCATGATTAATACATTAGAAAAGTTAAAGTGTTAAAAATAAATCCTATAAAAGAAGTGGTTGATGTTGCATCAACACTTTTTAAAATTAACATGAAAATCACCAACATTTTAAAAAATTTGTTCATATTTGATAAATAAAAAAATTTGAAGTGTCAAAAATATGCTCCAAAAAAAGGTGTATTCTGAATCAATACTTTTCAAAATCAGATGAGTTTTTGCTACCTCAAAAAAATGGGTACTCAGTACAGTTCCCATTTCAAAGTTTACATTGTTTTAACATGGAACACATAAGTAAGATGACTTTTATTTCATCATCGAAAACAATTTTGACAGAGGCAAGTTGACTAGTAATTATATCAAATTTGCTCAAATGCTCTGCAACTAAAGCCCTCCTTCATCTTGAGGTTATATAGCTTCTTCATTAAGAAAACATTATTTGATGTCATATTTTTCTAATTCAAATCATGCAGCTTCTTCCCCAACCCTTCTACTATTTTCTCACCTGCTATATTAAAGTAGACATTCTTTCCCAGGTAATGCCAAATAGTAGTCATGAATTTCTTGTCCAATAACTTCTAGGCTTCATCTATTATTGTTGGAGGTTTCTTTACCACTCCTTCAATTAGCAAATACTGATACTTTAGAATCAATGTATCCTCCATTTGTGATTTCCATAAGGCGAAATTGACCCCTTTCATTGTATCCATATCACTTATTGTATTAGTCTCCATACTACTAAGAGGCCAAGCTTACACCATTATCAATAACACCCTATAGCTATGATATCAATAGTTGATAAAAAAAAGACAACAAAAAAATAAATTGAAAATAAATTAACTCATAAAGTAGACACATAATTTATGTGGAAAACCCCATTCATGGTAAAACAATTAGAAAGAGAATAAAACCTTTTTATTACAATAATTTTTGTTCTCTTCTTTTTACTCACTTTTGTAAAAATAAATCATTACAATACCTTAAATTACGAATACCATAATTACCGAAACAACTTTTACTTTAATTTACTCTCACACCTAATAATCTCAATACTAACAATAATCTCAATACTAACAATAGAACACTAACACTAAACAAATACATTGGAAAATATACCCATTATTACTCTTCTAAATAACATCATAACTTACACCTTTGTATAAATTGAATCATTAACCTAGGCTTACTTTATTCTTTAATGAGAAATACCAAAAGTTAAAACTACAACCAAAAAAATTCAAAACATAGCTTATAATGGGTAATTATTCTTGTAACAAACGCATATTAACTTTCATGTTTAACAACTTTCAGCATTCTTCTGTCTCTACTAAAAAGATTAGCTGATAACTCCATTTCCCCTCAAAATAAATTTTGGAAACTTCTAAGCACTTTCATTGTAATGTGGTACGTAGTGTAAGCGGGGCTGCCTAGCCTTAGTGTGCCTAACTCTACGAGAATTGGATCGAAAACTTACACATCATGTTGCAAGCAATGATCGAACATAGTGGCACAAATGAATTAAGTTGACTTCCAAAACATTTCAAATGTTTCAAACCCTCGATCCTATTTTCCAACGCTTTGTAAAAATAAAATTGTTTATACCATTCCAAACCCATAAATTTAGTAAATGCACTCCTTATATACACCTCCTTGAAACAAACTTAAGTGAGCAAGTCAAATATGGATTTTTTATTTTTATTTTTTCTTATCATGTCATATACTGATGCGTAATGTTCGGATGGTTAAAAGTGGTTGGAATTTGGCCAAAAATTTTCAAAAAATCTTGCAGTAGCAATTTTTGAATCATATTTTTTATGGTGGAAATAAATTTAACACCATCAAAAATCTTTGAGACACTCAAAATCTTAAAATTTGACAACTATAACTTAGATTTACAAAAATCCATACCAAATTTTACCACAATCTTACCAAAATTTCTATAATTTTCAAAACAAATTTACAAACTAATTAAACTATTACTAATAATTACATTATATAAAAAATTAAAACTTCCCTTACACTACTAAAATAATGGAAAACCAACATTCTCTTTGGATGGCACTTTTACACATATGGAAAACCAACATTCTCTTTGCAAGACATTTTTACACATATTACCTAAGAAAGTGCCTTGTGATGTGAGCGTGGTGCTTTCAACTCATATATCAAAGTTTATTCTCGACACCCTTCATAATAATTCCTTTTTCTTTAATACATGTGTCACATTCAGATTTAAAAAATAAATTTAAATATGCCTTCCCTGTCCTCTTTATGTTACCTCAAAATAAAGCGCTTCCTCCATTCACAAGGTTTTACAATACAAGGACAGAATAAAGTTTATAGCAAAGTCCAATATTCATGACCTTGGGATGATGAATTTCAAAACTCAACCCAATGCCCGAACAATTTGTACCTAAGTTTGGTTCAGTCAAGTCTCAAGTGAATGTGATAAAAGTTTCAAGTTCAAAAGTCTCAAGTGAGTGTGATAAAGGTATAAAGTTCAATTAAATTAAATTAAATTAAATTATATTATATTTGGGAAAAAATATTTTAATTTAAAAGTTATTAAATTTTTATTTTTTTTATTTTTATTTTTTTTCTTTAATAATATAGTAATTTGAATTTAATAAAAAAAATTTTATTTAATAATAATTATAGTAATATTTTAATATAGTTTAGATTTAATATTGTTTTTTTTTATTCAAATTTATAAAAAAAATTATATAAAATTTTTAAATGCATTATTATTACCATTCTTAAAAAAGAGTACTTATATGATATATTTATGTAATAAGTTTAATTTGTTTATTATATAATATAAAGCATGTTATATATTTAAGTTTATTTTATTATTATTTAATATAAAGTAAATTATATATTTAAGTTTATTTTATTGATAATAAATGTATATTTTTTTTAAATTATATATATGTGTGAGATGTTACATCATTATTGATATACAAGTTGAATTTTTTTTATTATGAATTTATTTAATATTAATAAATCTCAAATTTTTTAAAATATAAATTATTTTTTCAAGTGTAAATTATAAATATTTTTTCTAGTCATAACATATATTCTTAAATTTTTGTAAATTTCAATGAAAGTTGTTATTGTAGTATTATGTTTTTAGTGTTATAAGACACTATGTATAAATACAAAACTCATTAAATGATTTTCATGCATTTCTCAAAATATCAATAGAGGAGTCTTTTGGAAGAGAATTTCAAATAACCCTCTATGCTCAATTTAATATTATCTAATTCTCTTAATTCACATTATTTTTAAATATTACTAAATACAATGGTTGGTAATTGGATGTTCTTGATTTAAAATTTTACATTTGGCTTATGGTTTTAGGTTAGTTTCTAGAGAAAAATAATAACAATAAATTGATATATAGCAACGTCTATAAACGATGGAAAATAATAATGATATATCAAATATATAGAAATGAAGAACCTAAATTAAAGTAGTAGAAATAAAACCTACTCATAATTACGTGTATAGAAAGGCCTTTATCAACAATCTTATAGCATTCCATATATGACATTAAAAAAAATAAAAAAGATAAACCAAATTGATCTAATTCACGACTTTGAATCTCCGTTCTACACTTATACCAAATCATATATATATATATATATATATATATATATATATATATATATATATATATATATATATATATATATATATATATATATATATTAATAATTATCTTTATTTTAAATCAAATTTTATTTATATAAATATTTATATATTTAGTGTAATTATGAATATATATTTTATTTTATATTATTAACTAAATTTCATTGATTTTAAACATTATTTAAAAAAACCACATGTTTTAACACAATTTTTTTATTTTTATATTAATCTTATACTTATTACCTCAGTTTTTAAAAACCACATAAGCCACTTTTTCCAACACTTTTTTTTATTATATCAATCTTTTACTTATTACCTCAGTTTTAAAAAACTATATAAACCACATTTTTCAACACAATTTTTTTATTATATTAATCATGTGTTATATTAACACAATTTTTTTATTATATTAATCTTATTCTTATAACCTCAATATTTACCCTTTTCATATTAAAAATAAATAAAATATAAATATTGAATTAAACAAAACTCTCCTTCGCATATATTTATTTATTAATTATAAATCTCTTATTCATATTTATTATATCTTATTCATTCATATTTATTTAATAATTATATCACACTTTTTTTTCACCTCTATTTTATATTATAAATAAATAAACAAAATATAAATTTCTAATTGAACATAATAATTTGAATTAACTTGTAAAAACATAAAGATTATCAAGTCTTACTAACACAGCGGGTTGAGGATCAATGACCTAGGATCAAATCTAATGGGATAGGTCAAGCCTAGAAGATCTCAAACAACCAAAAAAAATACTTGTACATAAAGATTAACATTAAACACCACCTAAAAATGAGATATATTACAAATTAAGACATCCCTCAATTGAAAAAATTATATAAATTTCATAAATTCCACTAGCACAACTGTGTATATAAATTTCATAAATTCCATTAGCACAATTTCATAAATTCCACTAGCACAACCGCTTGAGGATGAGCCTCGTCAGCAAGATGACCCAGGATCAAACCGAATGGAGCAGTCATAAATTCAAGAGTCTCGTCAACAAGGTGACCCAGGATCAAACCTAATGGGGCAATCATAAATTCAAGAGTCTCATCAGCAAGGTGACCCAAGATCAAATCTAATGGGGCAGCCATAAATTCAAGAGTCTCGTCAGCAAGGTGACCCATGATCAAACCTAATAGGGGGCAGTCATAATAGGATCAAACCTAATGGGGCAGTCATAAACTCAAGAGTCTCGTCAGCAAGGTGACCCAAGATCAAACCTAATGGGGCAGTCATAAGTTTAAGAGTCTCGTCAGCAAGGTGACCCAAGATCAAACCTAATAGGGCAATCATAAATTCAAGAGTCTTGTCAGCAAAGTTACCGAAGATCAAACCTAATGGGGGCAAGGTGACCCAAGATCAAACCTAATGGGGTAGGTCAAGCTTAGAAAATGACAAACAATTTGACAAAAAAAAAACACTTATATATAAAGATTAACATTAAACACCACCTAAAAATGAGATATATTAAAAATTAAAACATCCCTATCACAAACAACTTGACAAAAAAACACACTTGTACATAACATTAAACACCACTTAAAAATAAAATATATTAAAAATTCAGACATCCCTATCACAAACAAAAAAACACTTGTACATAAAAATTAACATTAAACACCACCTAAAAATAAAATATATTAAAAATTAAAACATCCTATCACAAACAACTTGATAAAAAAACACTTACACATAAAAATTAACATTAAACACCACCTAAAAATAAAATATATTAAAAATCAAGACATGCAGAATTTACATATAACTTTTTTCAATAAATTCCACTCCAATCGATCCTATTAGTGCATAAACAAGTTCTTACGGGTTTTTGCCAAATCCAGTAATAAAGCTCTGTGACATACTGTATTTAACTTTACAAAGAGTAAATTAATGTGAACTAAATATAGCTATACGTTTTCCATGATAATATGTTTTTAGACTCTACCGACATGCCCTAAATGTTGCACAGAGCTCCGCCTGAAAGCTTTTCACTCTGAAGCAGATTGATACTGCTCTATGATGTTGAGCAAATTAGAAACATATTGAGCCCACGATTCTCTAACCAGATTCTGATTGCTATTGACCTTACTGCAGTTCAGGCGGATTTCTCCGCTTGTTCCCGTTAGAGGACTTATGTTTCCCATGTTGATCATCGAGTTGGAGAAATTGGAGAAAAAATCAGTCTGACTACTGGTGTAGTCATTCACGATAGAAATGGTGCTGGCTCCCGTTGTGTTAAGCAGTTCTTGATCTGACTGGAGCAGTCCCATTTCATTTTGGAGATTTATGTAATAGTTGTTGTCGAAGGTGTTTGGAGTGCCCGGATCAAGTGGTGTTAGGACGCTCCCGTTACCATTCAGTGGGCACGTGCTTTGCAGGGTGGATAGATAAGATGAATTCAGCGTCGGATCCGGATTGCCCGTTCCGCTGAAATTGTAAAGTCTGCTGCTGAACACTGTGCAGCGAGCTCGCCCGATTGTGTGCGCCCCTGGATCCAGTAAATACCAAATTTATAGATGCACACAAAGACTTTGAATCTGTGAAATGACTGTAACAAAGGAGAAGGCATTGAATCTATGAAATGAATGTAACACGATCAAATAAATCTATTTAAGTTTTTTTTCAAATATGTGTTTTTATCTTGTTTTGAGGATGAATTATATTGTAGATGCTGAATTATACTGGATGGTTCTAAATTGGTTGGCAAAAATTCTCTTGTGTGATTTTTACTTAAAGTTGTGTCATGAATTGGACCACATTAATTGTGGGGACCAAACCATTAGACCACAAGAATTGTGGGGACCAAACTTTCTCACTTAACAATTGAATCACATCTGGAGTTTATTGAATTAGATTAGCCTTATACCAAAGAAAATATCTTATTGACGAGTGAATTTTTTTTAATCTTATTTATTATTATTGTTATTATTTTACATTTTTTTATTATTATTTTATAATAATGGTTATGAAAAGCTTTTATTTTTGTTTTTAAAATTTTTATTTTTATGTGTTTCATGGTTTCCATAGATTGGTGAATTCAGCTAACTCAAACATGGAACATGACCTGGAAGCTAACTAAAACATGGAGCCTAACTGCCAGAGTGTCACAGAGTTTGAACCAATGAATCTCCCAATAACAAAAGTGCTAACTAGGGGCCATTTGAACTAACCCTTAAGGCTATGAAGAGTATGTGGTATTGTTGAAATACTTGAAATAAAATTAGCTTAGCTATATAAATTAAATGAGTTAAATCTTCAATAAACACCCATAAACATCAATCTATTACAAAACTTTAAAATTAAAAATATACAAAATAACTAAATTATAACTTTATTTTAAATTATTATTAATTATAAGAAAAATATCACAAAAATTAATATATCAGCTAAACATATATATGTTTATAATAATATGTTACAAGATTCTTACCTCTAGAGATTTTATATTTGTAAATAAAATTTGTTACAGTACTATAGCCCAATGCCTTGACTTATAAATAACACATGCTCTAAAAGTCATAACTCATTCATTTCATATGAAACTTGTTCATATGATAATTAATCAATTTAATTGAAAGTGTAGAAATGACATAACTATTTTTAAGATAAATTTCAATCTTTAATATGTAGCTACTATTAAGAATATTTTAGAATATTTAATAGAGGTTAAATCTTTCTCATTCACTTAATAATTATTGATAATTAAATTAAAAATTCTAGAAATTATATTGAAAAATAAACAAGCATAAAATTAATTCACGGCTAGAATTAAAATAAAATCTTAATATAATTCTTTTTTAAGTTAAAAATAATGAAAAATATAAAAAATTATTAATACTTTTGTTTCATCGATCTATGTAATCTTTTAATTGAAAAACAAAAATTCTAAAACCCTACACACTAGTGGGTCTACTTGCCCTTAAATTCCAAACACCATTAAAATATATGTAAAAATCATCTCCATCCGTTCAAAGCAAAATTTGTTGAAACACAAGTTGAGGAATACCTGACAAAGCAACTACATCCGTTAGCGAGAGTCCCACATCCTGAAACTTTGTTGTGATTACAGAGAGGTTGTCAGTTGGTGCAGGGATGGCCGTGTTTGCAAGAGTTGCGTTGGCAGTGGTGCTGTCCCGTCTTCCCAACTGTATAGTCCACGATGGACCGCCAGACTGCACCATTTAATTGTTATGGTGATCATGTTAGGGTTTCAACTTTCAAGTAGTGAAATCTAATTCAGAAAATCGGAGATATCAGAAAGTAAAACATTAACTCAAATAAAATCAAATAAATGACTGTAATCTCTATACAGACCAATACTACAGACTGCTCTGCAGCAATGGCAAGAATGTCGGCGCAAGAAACTGTTGCGTTGCATGCACTCTCTAGTGCAGACTTGATGTTGTCCACAACATCAAAGCCCCTGAGGGAATTGTTGTTGGGACCTGCTGTCTTTTCCCCTGTAAAATTGGCCGTGTCATCTAAAAGAACAGATCCATCACAGCCCTTGAAATCAATGAGAGAATGAAGTGTCAGTATTATAAATCTCTGTACTGAATACAAATCTATTCAATAAAGAGACATATTGCTACTTACATTAACAAAGCAGTCATGAAAGTGCAAACGAAGGAGAGAGGCCGCAATCCTTGAATCATTTTGCAGAGCTTGCTGGATGACCTGCCCCACTATATTGGTAACGTTGGGGCATGTACTCTGGTAAAAGGTAGGGCTCAGCTGAGCACTGGTGCATTGAAGGAATGCAAATGCAAATGCAATCCATGTAATATGAGTTGAACACCATCCAAAAGCCATGATGATTCCTTTCACTGGAAACGACATGACACTATCCTTGAAACATTGTGCAGAGTTTACGGTATAATATACCTCACAAAACTGCTAACAATGGGCTACGTATTCTGCTAAAAGTCAATGATCACCTGTGCGCCGGCGTCTCGGTCAATGGGCCGGCGCCGAGCATCGGTCAATCCATAAACCATGCGATGGAAAGTATCAATGTAATCCAACCGATATGCCATGACAACTCCAGTGGCTGTTTTTTTCCACGAGTCAGTGTCTTAGTGGGCCAGTACTGTCAAGCTCGAAAGCAACTATAGCATTGTCGGTCATCAAGATTCTACATTAATGAATACAGAGATTTGAGATTTATTTAAATTGATTTTATATATGTTTAAATTGGCTTTTTATATTAGATTATGTTGTGATGATGAGTAGTTATTATGAATCTCACACCAATAAAGCTGGATATATAATATTCTGGTCCATATGGAGTTAAAAATGTCCTGGGCTGTGATACCGGCTGCCAGCCCGGTCCTCTGGGCTGTCAGCCTGGTCCTGTGGGACGATATTGAGCATATAGACATATAGGTTTTGTAATTTTTTTTGGAATTTATTTTAACTTTATATATTATAAATAATGAAATTTTTCAAAATTTAAAAGTATTAAAATGTCATGTTTTTTTTAGGTTAAGGGTTTATTGTTGGCTTAAGACTTTTGGCACAAAGTCTAGGGTTTATTTTTCTAGAATAAGGAAATAGGTTGATGATCTAAGACTTTTGGCACAAAGTCTAGTGCTTATTTTTGTAGAATAAGGAAATAGGTTGATGGTCTAAGATTTTTGGCATTTGACAAAGCTTACTTTCTAGAATAAGGAAATAGGTTGATGGCCTAAAACTTTTAGCATCTGACAAAGCCCAATGCTTATTTTTCTAGAATAAGGAAATAGGTTGATGACCGAAGACTTTTGGCATGTGACAAAGCCCACTCTTTAATGGACTACCAACAAATAATATTAAGTGGAGTGATTTTTCTTGAAATAATATCAAGTAGAGTGGTTTTCCTTGAATAAATGTGACGAGTCTCATTACATTAAACAATAACAGCTAATAGTAATTACCCGACTGCTTCTTTGACCACCCAATTATATTAAATTTCCAGCTGTATAAAAAATATAAATATTTTTCATCATTTTATGTAGTTTTAAAAATGGATAATAAGAATGATCAACGCACAGATAAGAGAGGTTTGTTCTGGACCCTGGTTATTACATAGACTAATATCACCTTGAAAGAGAAAAACAACATTCTTAAGATGAAACATAGTGAAACGATGGGCTCTAGATGAAAGATGGTCAGACGATGGGCTTTTTGACTGAGTAAAAGCAACATCCTTTGAATGAGATGATGTGGTCACATGATGGACTTTTTGACTGTGGACGTCGCTACAGTGGTTAGTCGTGTATTTGGAAACGGTTTTAGAATTTAAGAAGGCGATTATCATGTCTTTTTTTCCAGAGTTATTTTTATTTTGGTTTTAGATTCTGCGAATTAAGGTTAATTGTTTAACTTTATTTATAACTTGTAATTTGATAATTTGAGTTTTAAGGGTTAATTTAGTTAATTTACTTTTTGTTGTTAAATATTTCGTTAGTTGAGAAATCACAAAGTCAAATCTGTTTGACACTTTTGGAAAAAAAACCTTACTTGTCTGACTAACTAATTGATATCTGTAACTTGATAATCCAAATTCCATAAATGTAATAAATAGTCTGTTCACTAACAATTTCTATGAAATTTTCTTAATTGAAGTTTATGTATTCTCTTATTAAACTTTTTTTTAAAACTGATGCGAATGAAGTTTGAGAGAGTAATTTCTTAAAAACGAAGTTTTTTAAAATCGCTTTATATTGTCGTTACCGTGGGCCCATAAAAACCAGTTTTTCCACCGACAGCCTAGTATGATGGATATATGCCCCGTTCTTATATTCATCCCCACCTAACCTATGAAAAGATGGATATATACTTGTATTCATCCCCACCTAACATATGAAAAGAGTAATTTAAGTATGGGCCTTAATAAATTAATAAATAAGAATCAAATTAAATATTAGTTTAAAAATGTTAAAGTTAATATTAAATTTAATGTTGATTTGTGTTTTTTAGTTGTATATATGAATTAGAGAATTAGTGATTACCGCATATATATATATATATATATATATATAAGGTTGGTCAAATGGCTTGGATTTATTAGTGAAAAGTGAGGAGTTTTTTTTATCTTTGGGTAAAGTTTAATTTTTAGGAGGGTCTAGCTTGGAGCCATGGGACACCTTGGCAATAGGGTGTTATTAAGGCACTCTTTGCATTGTCTCAGTAGCTCATGTTAGTACTATGTGGATACACTTTGAGGTTAATGAGCACAACCTCCACTATAGCTCTAGTTTTTACACACAGGAAATCCCGTGTGGGGGGCATTTAGATACACCATGAGATTATAGAGTAAGAGCATGGCTTGCACTTTAATCCCAAATTTTTACACACAAAGGCCACAAATCACATGATGAAGTTAAATAAGAGTGTGATGTCTCACTAATATGGATAACCCCAATTTTAGCACACAAAGCCTACAAATCACATGCCCAAGTTAGAGAATCACATGACGAAGTTAGATAAGAGGCTTGTACTATAACCCCCAATTTTTACACAAAGCCCACAAATCATATGACAAAGCCAGATAAAAGTGCAATGTCACTAGTGTGGATAAGCCCAATTTTAACACATACAGCCCACAAATCACATGCCTAAGTTAGGTAAGATGGTGATGCAATCAAAGATGAATACTCAAAGAAAAAGCTTGAAGATTTCATTTCTAGACATTGCAATTTATACACAAAGACGTCGAAGGGTCTATAGTGATTCCACCCACTGTCAATTATTTTCTACCTACAATCACCGACTATTAATTTCTACCAAAAATACTTTGCCGACTATAGAACAATGATTGTGATTATTCTAACACCTCCCCTTAATCACGACCTAAATGTTAACTTGCCTGTTGGTTTAAGTCTCAGCTAGACTTACAACATAATTTGATTTTCTACAACACACAACTTACTTCTACAAATTTCAAATTTAGCCTTTCTAAGAGGCTTGGTGAATATGCCAGCCACATTTTCATCTGTATTACAATATGTTAAGTCAATTTCTTTTGATTGCACTTTTTCTCTTACAAAATGATGTTGTGTTTCTATATGCTTTGACCTTGCATGATATACATGATCGTTTTGCAATTTGATAATGCTTTGATTGTCACATTTGTTGTGTTTCTCCGACATCTTCAAGTATCCTTCTAAACCATATTGCTTCTCAGGTAGCACTACTTAATGCTTTATACTCAACTTCAGTGGATGACAAGGAAATAATTGGTTGTTTTTGCTCTTAAGCCTATATTGAACATGTACTATATAGTGGTAGATTTCCTGTCATATGGATTTCCAGCCCAATCAGAATCAGAATAACCTGCCAACTCAACATCAAATTCATTAGTATACATAATACAAAAATTAAGTGTTCCTTTTAGATATCGAAGGAATTTCTTTGCTGCTTTCCAGTGGCTTTCACAAGGCTTAATCATGAACTGACTAAGTATGCTGACAAAATATGCTATATCTAGCCTGGTAGTGGTGAGGTAGTTCAAACTTCCCACCAATTTGTGATACAAGGTTCCTTTCACCTCTTTAGTTCCATCATCACTATACAATTTAGTATTTTGTTCTAAAGGAGTAGATACTGCCTTGCATTCAATCATATTGAACCTTTTAAGGATTTCCCTTATATATTTGCTTTGTGTGCTTAGTGTCTTACTAGATTCCCTAAAAAATTCAAGACCTAAACAATAATGAAATTCACTGAGATCCTTCATCTCAAATACCTGTGACAATTGACTTTTAATTTCTTCAATAAACTTGGATGCATTTCCTGTTAAGAGAAGATCATCAACATATATAGATATCAAAACAACATTCCCATATTCATCTTTCTTGATGTATAGGTTAGGATAATTTTTGCTTCTCATGAAACCTTTCTCGTAAAAGAAAGAATCAATTTTCATATACGAAGATCTTGGTGCTTATTTCAAACCATATAAAGCTTTCTTTAACCTACAAATTGAATGCGTCTGTCCCTATTTTAAAAACCCTTCAGATTGAACCAAATAAACTTCTTCTTTTAACTCAACATTTAAAAAGGCGGATTTGAAATCTAATTGATGCATTTTACAATTATGTTTTGTAGCTAATGTAATCATGATTATAATTATGTTCAACTTAGCTATAGTTGCAAAAATATAATCATAATCAATTCTCTCTTTTTGTGAATAACCTTTTGCAACCAATCTAACTTTATACTAATCAATACTTCCATAAAAATCAAACTTGGATTTATACAACCATTTGCATCCTATAGGAACTTTATTTTAGGAAATTCGGTTAATTCTCATGTGTCATGCTTCATTATAGAGTTATATTCTTCATTAATTACATCTCTCAATTCTTTATATTCTTTATCCTCTTCATAACTAGAAGGTTCTACAACATTCATTACAAGAGACATTAATGCATAATCTTTATAACTTATAGGTTCCTGAATTTTACATGATGACCTTGTTGGAGTTGTATTGCTTTCATCTTTCTTTTTGCTTTGTGGAGTCTCTTCACCTCTTATTGGAGTGTCATGACTTCTTGATGCTCCTTGCTCTTGAACTTGTACATGTTTCTATGCTTATTTTTATTGTTGTTCAACAATTGTATCTATTTTTACATAATCATCAATATTATGCCATACAACAGTATTATTCATTTTATCACCTTCATCTGCATTTTCATGAAACACCAAATCCCTACTTGAAAGCAATCTATGGGCACTGGGATCAAACAACTTGCATACATTTTTATCATCACAATAACCAATAAATGTGCACTTAATTGACTTTGCATCAAGTTTTATTCTTTCATCTTTTGGAATATGAGCAAATGCCTTGCATCATAAAAATCTTAAATGACTCACTTTTGGTTTACACCCATAAAATGCTTCAAAAGGTGTTTTGAGATCTAAAATTTTGGTTAGACTCCTATTTTTCAAATAAATAATAGTATTAATGGCTTCATCCCAAAAACCATTATAAACATTTTTACCTTGAAGCATACTATGTGCACATTCTACTAGTGTTATGTTTTTCCTCTCAACAACTCCATTTTGCCGAGGTGTATGTGGCATTGTAAATTTTTGTAGAATCCCATTGCTTTTACAATATTGATTAAATTCTCTTGATTTATATTCTCCCCTGATCAGATCTGAGAATTTTGATGCACTTGCTAATTTGTTTTTCCACCATATTTTTGAACTCTTTAAAGTACTAAAAAACATCACTCTTCTTTCTTATGAAATAGACCCATGTATACCTAGATCTATCATAAAAAAGGAAAAGAAAATACCATGCTCCACCAAGAGATCTAGTTTTCATAGGTCCACATACATCAATATGAATCAATTCAAGTATTTCCCTTTGTGTTTTCTCTTTATGTACAAGAAATTCTTCTCTATGTTGCTTTCCAAGTACACATGCTTCATATTCAACATGATCATTCTTCATAACATGAAGACCTTCAACAATTGTGTTCTTTTGAAGTAACATTAAATCATTGTGATTTAAATTCCCATACCTTTGATTCCATAACTCTACTATTGACATTACTGTAGATGACAACACTTGATGACTATCTCATTCACATCCAACTTGTACAACCATCCAACTCTGGTACCTATGGCAATAAACTTGTAGTGATTTTGAATGTCTTTAGCAACACATTGTGATTTAACAAATTCCACCTTCAAATCTTGGTCGGCAATAGTAGAAACATAAATTAAATTCTTTTTGATAGAAGGAACATACATTACATTATGGATCCATCTCTCTTGTCCATTGGGAAAATTCACATCTATTACTCCATAACCTTGAACTTTAAGTGATTTTTTATCTCCTAGATAAACATATGTTCCATCAATGTTCTCATAATATCCATCAACCCAATCATTATTACAAGCCATATGAAGTGATGCACCAGAATCAATGAACCAAGCATTCACATCATCGGTTTTCGTAGACGATGCAACATCAGAAACAAACAATCTAATATTTTTAAATCCATCATTGATGAGGTGTCTTTGTCCACAAAATTTCCATTATGCCTTATGTTTATTTGTTTAGACTTATTATACTTTCTTTTATAACAATCTTTAGAGTGATGCCTAGGTTTTCTAAATAATAAAAATCATCATTTTTCTTATCATGAGTTGGAAATTTAGATTGTGCCATGCCTTTTTTTTTTCTTGAAATTTGCCTCCTTTGTTCTTGTCCCATGGCTTGCCTCTGTATGACTGTTTCCCCTTGGCTAAAAATGCTAAATATAAACTATTAGAGCCCAAATTAAAACTCTCCACCCTCTTCCTCTTGTAGAAGAATTCCTGTCAATTCATCAAATGTAGGAGGCTTCCCCCTAGTTGAAAGACATGAAACAAAAAATTGATAATCTTGCACTAAGTCATTTAATACGATGGTGACCAAGTCAGTACTAGACACCATTTCACCAATATTGATCTAGATTTATGTAGGAATGAAACGAAATACAAACATAAATAGAAACACAAAGCTACAACGAAAACAAGACTTTGATTCGTTAATAAAAAAGTACTGAAAATTGTTACATGCAAAATGGAAATAAACTAGTTCGGGTGATGGTAGCTTATCTCTGAGAAGTGATGTGGTGGCTACATGCCTTCTAAACTATGTTACAATGAGGCTCAGATGATTTTTTATCATTAAGAAACAATGGGAAACCCTAAACATCCAATAAACTAACCCTAGTAGATGAAGCATCAAAAGCTTGTGGGCCCCATTGGTGTTAGTTGGAACGTCAACTTCCCGGGGTCATAACTGTGGTGTACGATCTTCGTTCGACTATCATAACACCTCATTTTGAAGATCTCCAAGAAAAGGAAAAAATAAGATTCATAAATTGGTCTTGCACTCTTCCTGTGTCTTCGTTTTCCTAAAATATGTCTTTTAGGCCCTCACAACGGCTCCATAAGTTTAGGACTCGAAAAACTGCCAAAAAGAGTAAGTTGTGCTACAATTAAGAAAACTAAGAGAAACAATGGTGGGGGTCCAAGTGGAATAGGCAGGTGGCCACCAATATCCACCTGGATCAAATATCTCCTAACTTATCACTTAAATCTTTGACATGAGACATGAAATTGCTTATATTTTCATTTGCTTCCATTTTTATAGACAAAAACTTAGTCTTCAAAAATAAGATCTGGTTTGTATTTTTGTTTCATACAAATCTTTGAGCACATCCCACATTTCTTTTGATGTCTTGCAATCTCTAATGTGAGGAATTATATTGTCCTTTACAGACATACACAACAACACGTTTGCTTTCGTCTCCTGTTCCAATCTGGAACAGAAGCTGCAATAGTGGGTTTGGGCTCATCCCCACTCACAATTGGCCATAGATTATAACCCTCTAGAATTGTCAACAACTTGAATTTCTAGTTCACATAATTTCCTCCATTAATAAATTTATTCAAATAAGAATCAATGGTATTTTTAAATGTCTCCAAAAATGCACCGGATCTCAAATAAATACCAAATAATCCTTGATCCAAACACCAAATATAAAATCTACTTTCACCACACATTTTTACCACACCATAGTTTTTTTACCAACAACTTATTTTCTTAAACTCCTTTCCCCACTTCAAAAAAAAATAGTTTAAAATCCTTATCTCTCCTTTAACCCACACACAATTTACTTTCCATTAAAAAACAAACTCAAAGAAATTATTTTCACCATTAGGAAAGCATTAGAAAAGCACCCGACACATTTTTATTAAATAATATCACCTCACACTTTCCCAAAAACAAATTTGAATTTGGAATTTTAGCCAAACTCACGAACCAACTTTGTTACCAGAGCGATGATGACTCCCAAACAACTAACTCTATTCCTTGTGACCGACGGTCGACTTTTCAAAACAACAAAGACTTACACCGTATGTAGTGCCTCTGCCTCTCACCACCTCATATAGCTAGAAATATTTTTATTCTATTTTTAATCAAATTTCAAATTAATTTTAACATTGTTGAAATTAATATTCACATCTTACTTCATTAAAATATTGAATCTATATGCCATTAAAAGAAACTTAATAAAAGCTTTTATTTATTTTCAAGCATTATAAATCACATTTCAATCTACTTCATTTAAAGCAGCAACCCATTGAGAGAGAGACATTAACATTTTAATTTATTCAGAGAATTAATTTATCATTATTTGTTATTTAGTGTAAGATCTAGTTATGTAAGTTTTTTTGTTTTTTTTTTATGTATTGTTTTATGAGTTATTTTAAAATTAGGACTTATTAGTTCAGCATACCTTTTTTTTATCTTTGAACTTAAAGATTGATGTTAATGTTCTTTTTAATTTTATAAAGGTTAATAATCATTTATTTTTTTACTTAATTAGAGTTGTCTAAATTATTTCTTAAATCTAGCAAGAAGCTCCTTTAAAGTATTTTAGTCTTTTTCATCCTCACCCACTTACCTCCTCTTCCACTTATTTATTTAAAGATTATCCTCTCATGTCTCAAGGATGTATTACTTGAACTTCTTCGAACACATCTTAACTAGAGGGATCATATTCATGATTAAGGTGTTTTTTGAATTTTCCCTTAGAATTGCCAAAGATCAAAACCCTTCACTCTCTCCTATGATCTCTACTATAGTCCTTCCTTAGAGGATTAGAACCCCATATGGTAAACTTACTCTTTATCATTATTCATCATGATGACTTCACAATGAAACAAGTCATTGTCCATCTAAGAACTTCTGTTAATGTTAGAACAACTCTTCCCTATAATGCCCTTGGTACTGAATGCTTCTTTCCTACACCATGAACCCTTCAAGGATTTAAAAAATCCTAGATTTGACCTTGTAAATTTGTTGAGGCCACTTTGACAGTTGGCCCCAAAATAGTGGACATCCATTTTTTGGTACTTCCAATTGACTTAGACCAAAAATCCATCCTCGATTTTCTTTGATTGGATGCAATAATGGCTATCCCATCACCCCTTCATGGGTGAGCTACTTTTCTTCCATGAAGACATGGCTATTCTTTTTATCAAGATATTGCTTCTTTATCTTCCCTCCCAGAGGCTACTCTTAAGGTCCATTTATTGGGTTCTTCATTTTTTGAATAAGTTTTGATCAAATTTTCCAGAAAAGCGCTGCAGAGACAAGCAACGTAAGAAAAATGGATAAATGAACTAGAAAGCGACAAATGAAGAATAGAAACCAGCAAGTGATGAAAAGAGCAATTGCATCGGGACTCACCAAGGCCATGGAATAAGGATCGATATGTCAATTTTGAAAGAATAAATTGAAAGTGACCAAAGCAGTTGGATCTCATTAAAGGGGTTAAGCAGGACCAAATCAAGCGAGCGTGTATGCTAGCAGAAGGATAAATCTATATAAAGCCACATAGATCAAGTTGTAAGGGAGATAGAGAGAAACAAGCTGACATGCTGTCGGAAAACAAACTGAAGCCCCTTTATGTATTTTGAAGTAAATTTTCCTTATCCGGTTGGTCATGAAGGAGTCTTGATTAGACCTTGCATAGATTTTGTAGATTTACATTGTAATGGATTAGTCCCATGAAAGATAATAACATAATAATGTTGCATACTTCTACCTATGTGCACTTATGAATGATAATGTATAGTATGGTATTTTAAATTTTTTCTAAAGTTCTTTGTTAATTCTCTATTGTATGTCTAATTATTCTTGTGTAAGAGATAATTGAAGATATATTAATGATTATGGAGTTGGTGTACTATTTACTTAATTAAATGAATCCTGTTACTGTCTAAATTCGCCACATAACACTTGAAGTCTCGGTATGCCTCGAGTGAGATGTTTCTCCCTCACAGAAGAATGAAAATGCCATCATTGCATTAGAATATGACGAACTATTTTGTTGGCACGTTGTGGTTGAACCCTGGGTCCCTACAAAAAAACTCTTCGCCAACACCATCCCTTAATGATTTCTTCCATGAAGAATGTAGGCTTCTTTGAGACTCTTCCTCTTCTTCATTAAACTATAACTTCCACTAGGCCAAAATTTTCTTCTAGACGAGCTTGCGTTTTCTTCTCAAATGTATTGAGCATCCTTCTATGCACCTTGCTGGGTTGCTCATATTCTTGATCCTCTCTGCTTTATTCTCCTACCTTGACCTTCATGGGGTAGTCCTTCCTTCCTTCTAACTTAGCTTCTTGTGCCCTTCTTTACTGTGGGACCTTTGTGGGGCCAACTTGGGAATTTTGTTATTAGTATCATTTACCTCAAGATGCCATTAGTTCATTTGATTCTCCTTTTTCTTTGCCTCATCCATATCATTTTTCTCCAACCCACCTTCATTAATTCATTTGGTGTAATCATTTCACTCCCATATCTTATCTCCTTTCTTCTCCTTCATTGGTTTCCTCCTTTATTAGTCACCACGTCAGATGATTGGCTCCGTCTAGGTCTTTGCTTTGAGTAGGGACCAACTTGAGATGATTTCTCCCTGTTTGGAATTGATCACCATGTCTCGCATTCCCTCATACATTGGTAATGGTTTTTTCATTTTATATAGTTTGTATCTATGAGATCACTTCTTTGACTATTCCTTCTCTCACCTTTCCCTTCACTAGTTTTTCATAAATGTTTCCATGTCATGCCTCTTACCTTTGCTAGATTTACCTTATCAGCCTTACCTCTCACCTCTTACCTTCACTAGATTTCACTTTGTGACATCTCTGCTCACTTTCAACCTTAACTAGTTATTCCCTTAGACAATGGTCATGGTTATCACATCTTATAGAGTACATCTATGGGATCACTTGCTTGTCTAGCCCTCAAAATATTTTTCCTCTCATCTCTAGCTTTGCTAGTTTTGCATAAGAATTGCCACCTCTTGCCTCTTACCTTTTGGTGGATATACCTTAGCAGCCATGTTTCTCACCTCTTACCTTCACTAGTTTTCCCTTTGTGTCAACTCTACTCCCTTTTGGCCTTCACTAGTTATTCTCTTAGACATTGGTCATGGTTATCACACCTTATGGATTGCGACTATGGGATCAATTGTTTGACTAGCCCTTCAACATTTTCTTCCTCTTACCTCTGCCTTTGCTAGTTTTTCACAAGCATTTCCCCTCTTTCCTCTTACCTTTTCTAGCTTTACCTTAAAGTCCCCACCTCTCACCTCTTTGATGAAAATTTGACTAAATTGAGGGGGGGGGGGGGGGGGGGGTGAACCAATGTAGTCCATTCATGGAAATTAAAATTCTTTTTATTAAACTCATTAACTGAAACATTACATGAGCAACTTAACAAATAATGACCAACAGATTGAACATGTGAACAAAAATTAATAAGCAAACCAAAACATCACATCAACACATAACAACAACACATATTGACACCAGATTTAAGTGGAAACCCATAAATAGAGAAAATCACGATTTTATTATTGTTGTGATGTAAAGGCAAGCTTCTACTTCCTTATTACATCTGATTTTCTATAGGCTCCAACCTACAAGAGGCTGCTGCCTCAATTTTTCTACAAGCTAAAACATGCAAGGAAGCTCAAACTTCCATATGTTTTCTACAGGATACAACCCACAGGAGGCTCCTACCTAAACCAACTCCAACTGGATATTTATCAAGCCACAACTTGAAAGGAGACTACAATCCCTTTAAGCAAACAAGAAACAACAATGTGTTGGTTTACCTGGTCATAAATTCTGCATATCTCCATCTTCATTTATGCCTCTTCTTCCCTTCAAATCTACTTCACATTAGCTCCATATGTACCAGGTAACTAATGCATAACACCTCAATTAGACCTCACACATTCTCCAACTCTCTAACACTTGTTTTTATTCCAAAATCACATTTTTTTATAAAGATAGTTTGTTGGTTGTTTGTATTCCTCATAAGAATATGAAGTGAACATGCTTGATTCTTTGCCTTCCACTCATTTGTTTCCAAGCTCTTCATATTTTGAATATTATAATACAAAAAATAAATGCTCCACCTAATATTATTTTTCATCCACACATAATGATTAAATTCATCAACATAATGCCAAAATCATGTAATATTATAGGAATAACATATGACTATATAATTGAGCATTCATTTCTCATGATCAATAACACCTTTTTCCATTAACCCATCAAAATAATATTTTCCTTTTCCTTGGACTTGTATCACAAAATCTTCATGTCATTGTCTCAACAACCTTGCCTTTGTTGTCATGGAGTCTTGCCTTGACTTTGCTGTCATGGAGTCTTGCCTTGACTTTGTTGTCATGGAGTCTTGCCTTGACTTTGCTGTCATGGAGTCTTTCCTTGACTTTGCTGTCATGGAGTCTTTCCTTGCATCACAACAATTTTCTTCAACTAACCAGTCTTCAAATTATCCCAATACAATACACATGAAAGCATCAATGTTCGACCATCTCATAAAGCATCAACATTATTTTCCTACTTCTTTGCCTTGCTACTCCATTGTGATCCCATATTTTGATGCTCTTTTGCTAGTTCTTTTCCTTGATCATAGGTGTACATGCTTGTTGTTGCTCCTTTCCTTGTTGCTGCTCCTTTTCCTTTTTTGTTCCTGCTATTTCTTTGCCTTTGTTGCTCTCATCTCTTGCTATCAAATATCCCTGCAATATACCTTTGTCCTTCTATGCCTTTGTCGTTCTTTTGCTGCTCCTTTGCCATCAATGACAATAATGGCATCACTCTTACCTTCACTATTTTTTCCCTTATGTTAATTTTTCTCACCTACAACCTTCACTAGTTATTCCTTACTGCTATTACATTATACATTGATCTTTATTATCACATCCTTTAGATTTCATCCATGGGACCACTGATTTCAACATATTCCTCCTCTCACCTATACCTTCACTAGTTTTACATAAGCATTGGTACCTCTTGCCTCTTATCTTTGATAGCTTTACCTTAGTAGCCTTGCTTTTCACCTCTTACCTTCACTAGTTTTCCCCTCATGTGACCTTTGACCTTCACTAGTTGTTCCCTAGTGTCATTGTTTTTGGTCTCTTACCTTTGCTAGTTTTTCCATATCATCACTACCTTGTTTTTAGCTCTCCTCTCCTTCACTTGCATAGTTTCTTTCTAAGGAGTTGGGGTTGTCATCACCTTAGCTTGGTGTTGGATGTGTTGCATTCTTTGTAGTTATAGATTTTACATCTTGATAGGTTTGGTTGGGTCTAAGGTCAATACCCTAGATAATTTCTTCTAGCTCCCTATTTTTTGGAGGCCATTATAGGTATATGTATGAATTTTTTGGGCAGTTTCAACCCATGGTTAAGGGATTAGGGTTGTAATATAATCCTGGTTAGCATATTATGTAAATTGACGATGTAGAATACCTAAATATTATGCAATGAATGGTTAAGTAAATACAATTAAATGCATACGTAAAAATTTAAGCTAGGTTGGTTTTCTTGGTTAATCATTTTCTATTGTTAATCTTGTGTATACTATGTGTGGATGTGCCATTTTTCTTCCACTTTTAGATTATGCACACATTGTCTCTGGAGCTTTGCACAAGCAAGATTATCATGTATGAAGGAAAATGATTAGAAGTTCAAGAATAGGGATAGATAAATTTGATGACAAGAGTTTCGAGTTATGAAGTTGAATATGGAAGATATTCTTGTGGACAAAGATTAGTGGGTTGTTGTATTCGAAAAAAAAAAAAAGTTGGATAGGAACGCAAAGAGTACAATTTGGCTATGCCTTCTAGATTCAATGTTGCTGAATTTCTTAGGAGAAGCTAATGCTAAGGAGCTATGAGAGAATTTATGGGCATTGTGTTAGTTAAAGTTCTTAGAAAACAAACATTTTTTGTAGAAAATATTGTACCTCGGGTTGAATGATAATGGCTCTATAGTATAGTACCTTAATATGTTTAACCTCATAGTGAGTGAGTTAGCCTCTATTGATAGTAGGATGTTTGAAGAAGATACATTTATTACTCTAGGATGTTTTTTTCAAAATCATCAAATAGCATAATTGTATCTAATGAGAAATTTACTCGATCTATATTCATATTTGAGAATGTAATTACACCTTTTTATTCCACATGGCGTAGAATAGATGGTGATGGGGGTGTACTATTAAGTCACTTCGTGATGTGAAGGTTGCTGGTTTGAAACTCAGTGGGAAAAAAGCCAGTCATGTTAAGGGCTGGTGTGGCCTAGGCCGGATGCGATCCTCGGGTGATTTTGATGACTTAGATGCCCTTGGGTTGCGGTTTCTCAAGCCACAGGTAAGCCTGATGTAATCTCTAATGAACTCAAACCACTTGACAAGAAAAATATACATTTTTTAATTAAAATAAATGAGGTGAAAATCCATGAAAGATATAACCAAGGATGTCTTCCTTGTAAGAGGTTGTTTTGAGGACAAAAATAAAAATAAGTTCGAAGATAAATTGAAGTCTAGAGAGAGTTATGTATTTTGGTAGAAAGTTCTATGATGTGGTTCAGTGGTTAGGTGGGGAGGCTTGGTCCCGACAGGTCATGTGGTCCAATCTTGGCAAAGAGTCTAGAGGGAGTTATATATTTTGGTAGAAAGTTCTAATGATGTGGTTCAATGGTTAGGTGGGGAGGTTTGATCCCGACAGATCATGTGATCCAATCTTAGGAAAGAGTCTAAAGGGAGTTTTGTCAATGGTTATGTGGAGAGGTTTACTCCTCATGTAGTCCAATCTTGAGAAAGACTATATATATCTCAGAGTGACAATGTAAGTTTGGTCTCGACAAGTCATATAATCCAATCTTGAGAAAGACTATACATTTGAGAGTGACTATATATAAAAATCACTTGTACACTAAGAAATCCAATTAACACACATGCAACCCGTGTAATATGCAGTGGAAAGTATCCCTATGCACTCCATGTAATATGCCATGATAACTCTATTCGCTGCTTCTAAGAATCGATATCATAGTAGACCAGAAGCACGAAGGCAACTAGTATTTACTTATGAGGGTGGTCGGTGATCGAAATTCGACATTAATCATTATACATATAGTTGAGATGACTTTAAATTAATTGTTGCATGCACTCAATTGATTTTGGTATGTTATATAACGTTGAGATGATGGATCGTCATTATGCATCCTGCACCACTGAAAAGAAGATTAATTTATTTATTAGTGAAATGTTTCCTTTCGAATTGTTTAAGATATTCGAATTTGAATATTCTCTCGTACAATGTAATTTTATTATTAATTTATAGAAATATAAAAGAGAATAATATATTTATAAATAAAATGGTATTATTAAAATTTACTTCGATTTAATATTTTTAAGAATATAATAAATTTATAAAATGTACATTATAATTTTATAATTAAAGATAAAATCTATAACTGTGTACAAATTTTGTCTTTTAAATTTAAACTTAAACTTAAAATTTTATTTAAAAAATATATTTTAACTATTAAATTTATTTAAATTATAATTTTATTTTAAAAATAATTTTAACTAAATAATTTTCTATCACTGTTATCATCTCTTATATACTTTTAAACTCATCCACAAATAAGACGATGAAAATAGTAAATAGTAATCTAACAAGAGGTTTTGATAAATAAGAATGGTTAAAAAATGTTATACCGACTTACTTTAATTATTGTGCCAAAAAAGCATTTTAGAGTGGTGGTGTAAAATATTATGTAAAGTGATATGTAATATAATGTTATATTTATTTGGTAAATATTAAAAATTAAAAATTATAAAATAATAATTATATGTAAATTTGAGTTATTCATTTGATAAGTTTATAGATTGTGGTTTACACTTTTATGGTATTACATAGTCCATGATATTTGTTAGGATGAAGCCCATTTAAAAGTAAGGAGATCCATTATAGAATACAAGAATGTTATATTAAATCTATCTTAACTTCATCCTTTGGATGTTTGGTAGACTAGTTTAATTCACTAAATTTTAAATTTCAATAAAATTTAATAACTAAATCATTTATTTTCAAAAAAGTTATTTTAATCATTTTTATTTAAAAAAATAAAATAAATTCTTTTCTTTCTTTTTCTTCTCTCCCTTTAAATTATAAATTTTTAATTTTAGATTATGAATAGGTAATTAGGTAGAATATCATTTATAAGATTTAGAGTTAATTTTTCCTGGTTACCAAGATAACTCTACAACCGAGTTTAGGGTGGATGGGTGAGTGTTAGATGTGAGATGTGATATGTTAGATGTATTTTAAATTCATTATTATTATAATATATATATATATATATATATATATATATATATATATATATTATTTTTTTTTTATTTTTATTTTTTTATATATTGTAATTTTGTTTTTTATTAATAAAATTACGAATAATTTTTTAGATAAAATAAAATATAATATACGTATCACATTAAAATATATAACTCATAAGTAGTACTTATAAATTAACATCAATTCTACCATATAAATTAAAATAATGATTACATAACCATCTATAAATTTAATTAATAAGTTGGTAAAAACTTAATATTTAAGATATGACAAGATTT
Source organism: Pinus tabuliformis (assembly GCA_031772625.1). Taxonomy (NCBI): domain Eukaryota; kingdom Viridiplantae; phylum Streptophyta; class Pinopsida; order Pinales; family Pinaceae; genus Pinus; species Pinus tabuliformis. The sequence goes on along the minus strand of CM062819.1, from coordinate 791,188,673 downwards.
TTAGTCATGAATATTTACTATGGATATTATTAACTTCTAATATACTTTTTTACAATGTCATGGGCCAATACCCAAGAGAAATATTTTTTTTTACAATATCATGGGCCAATACCCAAGAGAAAGATAGAGAGAGGGAGGAAGAGAGGAGGGAGAGCGGGAGAGGAGGGAAGAAAATCATAATACCATGGGCTAATACCATGGTTTATCAATACCATGGGCCATCTAGGATTTTGATTATTATTGCATGGATCTAGGCTTTTAATTTTTCCGTTACAATACCATGGGCCAATACCATGGCTTATCAATACTACATGTCCAAAAGCCATAACTTATTTCAAACTCAAAATATTTTACAAATACTTTATTTTAATTTAATTTTATAATTTTTTTAAATTAAATCTAAAAGCAAAAAGGTTATGATTACTTTTGAGATATATCCTCCATCCTCATGACTACTAAAGACATTCCCATAGAAATTAAATCGAGGTTTTAATAAATTAAATATGAGAATGATGTTATATATACATTTGTGGAATTTATATAATATAGATAATAATATAAAGAACTAGGATAGATGCATCTTAACCAAGGATGCTAGCCAATAGAGAAAGAAAAGTGACTAATAATGATAGAGGACAAATAGTGCATGATTCTTTTAAGTTTTTATTATTGTATTTTCTTTGACATGATGATTGATCCAAAATATAGGTTTAATATTTTACAACCAATTATTGTAGGTTTTAACCCTGTACAGAAATTACCTGCATATGAATTCTAAAACACAGAAAATAAACAATGCGAGAGCATAACACATAAAACACATATACACAGAGATTTTCCCCTGGATCCCAAAACTGGGACTACCAGCTAGATTTTTCATTATGTTCCTTTCAATGTTACAATACATATTTATACATGCCAAAACATCCAATACCATAGACTGAAAACCATCACGTCCAAAACCATGGACCGAAAACCATCGCGTCCAAAACCATGTGCGAAAAATCATGCACAAAACCATAGGTAGGTCCGCCCAACCTAATATAGGGTCCAAAAACAAAATTTTCTGGGGCGCTGCCCCAGACCCCATAGAGTGGGGTTACCTGCACCCCTCAAACCCTCTGTGACCCCCCCCCGCGCTACGCAATTGGCACAACGAAGGGGGGGCTTCGCCCCTCTTCTAACCCCTCGATTAACTACATGGGCTAGTCGTGGAAAGAATATAACACAACCCAAAATTCTCCCACTTGTTGTTTTCTTTCCACAGGGGGCCACAAGAGAGCTTAGTCATTTATCCAGCCCTGCAATGCTCATTATTTCTCTACATCAAGAGAACTTCTCAGAGCTCACATATTTTGTCAATGCATCTGCAGTATTCTTCAAAGTGTCCACCTTTACCAGCAACACCTTTTTGTCTTCTATCATATCCCTCACAAAGCGATATTGAACATCAATGTGCTTTGTCTTTGAATGATATGCAGGTTTCTTTACCAAGAAAATTGCACTTTGGCTGTCACAGTTTATCCTTATAGCTCCCTGTACTAACCCTACACTTGAACACAATCTCTGCAACCAAACTGCTTCCTTATTTGCATGAGTGGCCACTATGTATTCTGCCTCTGTAGTTGATAGTGCCACTACTAATTGTTTCTTACTCATCCAACTGACTACACCTCCAAATAGGTTAAACACATACCCACTTGTAGATCTTCTCTGATCCAGATCTCCAACCCAGTCTGCATCAACAAAGCCACTAATATCCAACACTCTGTCCAATTCTGGTCTTCCTTGGTAGCACAAACCATAATCACTAGTGCCACACAAATACCTAAAAACCCGCTTCACTGCTGTCCAGTGCTCCTTCCCTGGTTTTGACATAAACCTGCTCAATACTCCCACTGCATGTGCAATGTCTGGTCTAGTACAAACCATCGCATACATCAGGTTACTGAATGCACTAGCATATGGAACATAGGACATGTCCTCTTCCTCTTCTTGTGTCTTGGGACACTGTTCAGCAGATAACTTTACACCTACAGGAATAGGAATCTTCACCGTTTTACTATCCTGCATATTACACCTCTTCAGTATTGTCTCGACATACTTCCTTTGGTTTAACCAGAGCTTCCTCTTTGTCCAATCTCTTTTAATTTCCATGCCCAAAATATAGTTTGCAGCACTAAGATCTTTCATGTCAAATTTGGAGGACAAATGGGTCTTCAAATCCTGGATAATTTCTTTGTCATTTCCAACCAGCAACATATCATCCACATACAAGACTAGATAAATAACATGGTCACCAATTAATTTAAAATACACAAAGTGATCTGCTTTTCTTTTGGTGAAGCCAAGTCCCCGTATAAATGTATCAAATTTCTGATACCACATCCTTGGTGATTGTTTTAACCCATACAGAGACTTCTTTAAATTTCATACCAGTTATTTCTTACCTTTCACCGCAAAACCTTCAGGTTGCTTCATGTAGATCTCCTCTTCCAGATCCCCATGAAGAAATGTTGTCTTCACATCCATCTGTTCTACCTCAAAATCTAATAGAAGTTACCTTGGAAATAGGAGAAAAAATATCACCAAAATCAATTCCCGGCACCTGGGAATAACCTTTTGCTACCAACCGAGATTGGTATTTCTCCACCTTTAATTCTGCATTTGTCTTCTTCTTGAACACCCATTTTCTGCCAATGGGTTTCCTTCCTCTAGAAACTCTACCAGATCCCAAGCCTTATTTTTGTGCAAATATGCTATTTCATCAACCATGGCCTCTTTCCAGAGTTTTCCATCCTCTGAATCTACTACTTCCTTCATAGTTCTAGGATCATCATCAGTAATAGATAAAGAAAAATTTGAACAGAAAGCAGATGGACTATACCTTTATGGTTGTCTTCTTTCTCAAACTGATCTTCTCACACCAGGAGTTTGTGGCTCTTCATATTTTGATTCCTCCTCTGCTGTAGAGTCTAATTCTTCCTCCTTTAGCTCAAACTCTATCTTCTCAGGTTCCTTTGGTTGGACTTCATGTTTAATAACATCTTTCACCTCTTTGAACACCACATCTCGACTATACACAACCTTCCTTGTTACTGGGTTCCAAAGAGTTATAACCCTTTAAACCATCCTTATACCCAATAAAGATGCACTTTTCAGATTTACTATCCAACTTGGTTCTTTTCTCCTTTGGAACATGTACATATGCATCACATCCAAATACCCTCAAATGTGAAAGAGAAAGTTTCTTACCAGTCCATACCCCTTGTGGAGACTTATCTTCCAATGCTGATGAAGGTGATCTGTTGACCAGGTAACATGCAGTCTCCACCACCTCTGCCCATAATTCTTGTCCTAACCTAGCACCACTGAGCATGCTTCTTGTCCTTTCCATCAATGTCTTGTTCATTCTTTCTATAACTCCATTTTGCTGAGGTGTATATGGAGTAGTCTTTTGTTGTGCTATACCACATTTCTTACAGAATTCTTCAAATTCCTTACTGCAAAACTCTCCACCATTATCTGTCCTCAGTACCTTTATCTTCTTCCCTATCTTGGTTTCCACCAAAGCCTTAAATTCTTTAAACCTGTCAAAGACTTCAGATTTCTTCTTAAGGAAATATATCCATATATTCCTTTAGAAGTCATCTATAAATGATACATAGTACACAAACTTACCCAGTGATGGAACCTTCATAGGTCCAAACACATCACTATGCAGAAGCTCTAATATCTGTTTCACCCTCTTACCACCAGAGGGGAAACTCACCCGATTCTGCTTCCCATATACAAAATTTTCACAAAAATCAAAATCAAAAGAGCTATTACTCATACCTTCTACCATACATTTACCGTGAAGTATTTGAAGGCCCTTCTCTCCAATATTTCCAAGCCTTTGATGCCACAACATGGTCTTCTCTCCAGAGACCACCAGATTTTCTGCTTCACTTTCAGGAACCACAGAGCTGTTGCACCCATCAACAATAGTGCTACCTTGTAGCTTGTATAGAGTTCCAATCCGAACTCCCCACATCAATACTAGTGCTCCCCGAACCATCTTGAAGGTATCCATCTTGAACACTGATTTTACACCTGCATCATCTAGCTTGCTTACAGAAATCAGATTTTTGGCCAATGCAGGAATATGCAGAACACCTAGAAGTGTTCTAACCCTTCCACCTTGCAACTTAAAATTTACTTTTCCATGACCAACGATTCTAGTTTTCTTATCATCCCTTAAGAAGACATCACCACCATCGTATTTATCATACTCGCAGAACCACTCTCTATGGGGAATGAAGTGAAAATATGCACCTGAGTCAATCAACCATGCCTCATGATCTACGTGTGTACTTGAAGAAGCCAAGTACACATCCCCACCTTCATCTGAGGTGGTTTTTACCTCTGCAGAAGGAGCATCATCAGATCCCTTTCCTTTATCAGGAGCTTTAAATTTACAGTCCCTTTTGTAGTGCCCTTCCTTTCCGCATTTCCAGCACACCACCTTTACAGGTTTTCCTAGAGATTTAGATCTGCCTCTAGATTTAGATCTCCCACTCGATGACTTATTTTTGTTTCTGTTCTGGGACCATCCTCGTACAGACAAGGCATCACCATTCTAGCTCTCCATATTTTTCCATCTCATCTCCTCCATCAACAAGGATGAGACTATTTCAACAAACTGCAAGGTAGTTGTATTGTTACCTCTTGCAATAACCAGACTATCCCACAAATCTGGTAGAGAACAAAACAAACTGATGTACTTATCTTCATCTAAAATTTTAATATCAATAGATAATAACTGACTTACCATAGTATTAAATGCGTTCAGATGCTCTGTCACTGAGTCTCCATCTTTCATCCTTAGGTTATACAGTTTTTTCCGCGGGAACAGTTTATTCACCAGAGACTTAGATTGGTATAAAGTCCCTAACTTGTCCACAAAGCCTTAGTTGTAGCTTCCCCTGATACATTTAGCAATACTGAATTTGAGACACACAATCGTATTGTGCTCTTTGCCTTCCGATCTAACTTCTTCCATTCTTCATCAGACACTCCTGTTGGTTTAGTACCCGGATCTATCATGATCCACTAATATTTATCCACCAACAGATCCTCCATATTGAGTTTCCACAACTCAAAACTCTGACCATTAAATTTCTCGATCTCTATCTTTCCACTGCTCGCCATCTTCTTTCACCACCAAAATCGATCTCGCAGATCTCCCACTGATTAGGGTCTACCACAAGCCCGAGCAAAACCCCTCAGCAACAAAGGCATCCCCTTGAAGCCAAAACAACTCTGATACCAAATGTAGGCTTTAACCCCATATAGAAATTACCTGCATAAGAATTCTAAAACACAGAAAATAAACAATGCGAGAGCATAACACATAAAACACATATACACAGAGATTCTCCCCTGGATCCCAAAACTGGGACTACCAGCTTGATTTTTCATTATGTTCCTTTCAATGTTACAATACATATTTATACACACCAAAGCATCCGATACCATGGACCAAAAACCATCGCGTTCAAAACCATGGACCGAAAACCATCGCATCCAAAACCATGTGCGAAAAAACATGCACAAAACCATAGGTAGGTCCGCCCAACCTAATATGGGTCCAAAAACAAAATTTTCCTGGGCGCTGCCCCGGACCCCATAAAGTTGGGTTCCCTGCACCCTTCAAACCCCCTGTGTCCCCCCCCTCGCTACGTAATTAGCACAACGAAGGGGGGGATTCACCCCCCTTCTAACCCCCCGGTTAACTACGTGGGATAGTCGTGGAAAGAATATAACACAACCCAACAATTATGTTTTTTTTATAGTTTAGATACTTTCTTAAATACAATATGATGAGATCATATTTAAGAGAGAGGGTGAGATGGAGGGGGAATAGAGTTAGGGAGAGAGACATAGAGGTGGGAGAGACAGGGAGAGAGAGGAAGGAAGAGAGAGAGGAGGGGGGAGAGAGGGAGGGAGAGAGAGAGATGGACTTGAAGGGGGAAAGAGAGGGAGGGAAGAACAAAGACATTGAGATATATAGGTGGAGAGAGATATGGAGTGACAAGGGAGAGATGAAGATGGAATGAGGGAGAGAGGAGATGAGGGAAGAGAGAGAAAAGGAGAGGATACACCACTATGGGTGCTCCTGTCCCATGAGTCCCATTTCCTAGAGTTTGTTTTATTTTATGATGCTTGAAATTAGACCCTAGTTGCAAGTTAAGTGAAATCCATTTTTTTTCTTGCAAGTTGTGTAAGAGTTGGAGAATGTTGTAAAAGATGGTCTCTCATAAAATCTCAACTAGAAATAATGAAAATATAACACAATTTATCAACAATTTTAAGTTATTATATGTGCATAAGGAGAAGTATAAGTTATAAATTAGGAAAAGGTACATTTGTCATTCCAGTGTAAATAATTGTTATAAAGGGGGAAATGAGTAATGTTATCTCCATTACTAAGGTATGTGAGTGTTTTTTCCAATATTCTTAGACATTAATCCATATTATATTTTCCTTTGGTTTAACAACAACATTTGGTTCCTTTGTGTACCAAGTAAGTTGTTATTGTAGGCATAGAGGGTTTTTACTCCAATGCTTTCATTTTCTCTTAGGCTCATAGTTTGTAGTTTTAGAGAATGTTGCAAAAGGTAAGCCTTTCATACAAAAGTACATGAATAAAAACACATGAAAATTGTTTCATGTTCCACCCAGGAAGAATTATTTTCAATACAAGTGTATATACAAAACCATGTGTTTAGTAAATATTCAAGTTACAAAACATTAGTCTATAAACAATTGGATGTAAAGTTTGGATTTATAAATCTATCTACAACGGAAATTTAGTTTTGTACATTGTTATAAGGAAAACTAGTGTCCATTTAGAGCTACTAGTCCCACTAAGACGAGTAGCTATCTTAGAAACAAACAGATTAAAGTTACTTGTGTTTTACTTTATGAAAGATAGATGAGAGAGAAGCAGAGAGCAACAACCTCAGCCTTTCGCTAGTCTCCTTGCTTGTTTCCTCTTTCGTTTGATGAAGCTTTCGCCACTCTTTTTCTCGCTTGTCCCGCTTCAAATAACACCTATAGAGTCAAAGAAGCATAATACCATTAAAGCATAGAGATATATAACCATAAACAATATAGGATCAGATGTATATTAACCATACAAATGCATATATCAATACAAGATTCAGAGATATAGAAGAATATGGAGGAAAAATCAAATAGCTTTATTGATAGAAATAGTAGAAGAGAGGATTACAACCCATTGGTCTGACCCAGTGCCATCCTCCCAACATGAAAGCCCTATTCACCTCATACAAAGCAAGATCACCCAAAAATGTCTTCAAAGAGAAACCAACAACACTTCCTTGCAAATTACAAAATTCCAACCTTTGTATCTCTTGGATGAGGGATCCATATATAGATGTTTACAGGAGAGCGAGTCAGCTTCTGGGATTTTGATTAGTGTCATTTCACTGATAGTTCTTGGTTCCACTTGGAGATTTCAGATCTCTTACTCATCCCTGGGTGAATTCAGAGAGGCAAGTGTCATATGAGCAGTTTCTAGAAGATTCTATGGGTTTCCACCTAGCAAATTGCTTTTGCCATTTGTCTGCTCTCACTCATCGCACCCTACAGAAGGGATTTCCAGTATGCATTGCACTCCCCATGTGTAATAGGTGAGATGCATCGCACCCTATGCATGGAGTAGTCTGTATGGTCCTGCTTTGACCAGTTCTGAGTAGTTTTTCACGGAGAACTTTTGGGAGATGATGTAATTAGCCGACCTTGTTCTTTTAGGGTATGAAACAACACTTTTAGGGGTTTAGAAGCCCTTGTTTTATGGACATATGTGATTGGGGTTGCAGTGCCCAAATATGTCTATAACAGTTGCCCCCTAAAGCATGAGGTCGTAAATCCTTTTGATGTTGGGCGAAATGCTTTATAATGAGGATTCGAGGTTTTTAGAACTAGAAGGTGACCTGTAATAAGATACAATACAATACATTATCTTGACAATATTTTCATGATCTAGCTGAGGTGGGCATTCCCATGCTCAGCTTTATAAATTCATATTCATGTACATAAGACAGGCAATTGTCTGTGTGGCAGACTGATGATTCTGGTAGAGCCATCATCCTTTAGTTTGGATGATTATCTATGCAGCTGTGATGTACATTTGATGTCTTTATTTTCCTGAATATATCGCAGCCTGGATGGATGAAACTAGATCCGGGGTCTTCAAACTCGCTCAATCTTTGCTTGAAGTACAAGTCGATCCATGTGAAAAGATGTTCTGATGTCGAACACGGAAAGACATCGCCTGATTACCAGCCAATGATGTAAGCTGTTAACAGGCGCGAGAGGAATCACCGATAATGATGATGACCCTCAAGGTACTGTAGTACAATTCACGTGGTGTGAATACATGAGCTGATGTCAAACACCACGTAAAATCTTTCGGTCGAAGGCCATTGATGTAAACCTGTCGCCAGAAGTGAGAAACTTTCCATTGAGGCATGCAAGCTTCAAAGTACTGAAAGGGTTGTCCCTAAGTCAACTTCTTGGATAATGAGCTGATGTCAACAAGAAGTGACCCGTCGTAGGAGGGCCTTAATGAATCCCACATCTACGACACGAAACAGAGAAAATGATTTTGCGGAGGTGAAAATGATCTGATGATACAAGGTTCAGGGTGGCGGTCATTAAAAATGGAGAGTGAAGGTATTGCAGCGGATGAGACGTTGGCTAGGTTGGTGAATTCTCTGAGCGACGTCTCTTGAACATATCGATGACACTGAAATGGATTGGTAGCGTTAACCCCAAGGTGGATGGTACGGTGGACCAATGGTCATATGACCGGTGAACGGAATAACCCAACCCGACTCAATCATGGTGACGGAGTGAAAGTGTCATGTTCAAGAGCGACCTGCTACCAATGAAGCTATTCAAGTTTTCTTCCCTTTTTCTCCAGTCATTGGTGACCAGTACCTCTTTATTTTTGTCAAGCTTGAGGAGGATAACATATGCTTGTTCTATAATTTTCCCTTCGGGCAAACGCGTTGCTATGTTTTAATGAGCCTAGCGACAGTGAAACTTGATCTTGTCTGCATGGACAAGTTTGTCGCTATTATTTTAACGAGTTTAATGATAAAGATAACTCGGTCCTTTTCAATTTTAGAGAGTCTAAAAAGGGACGTAAAGGCAACTCCAGTGGTTCTTTTTCGTAATATAATCCCTTAAGTCTGAAAAAGTGTAAAATAATACGAAAGGGATGACTTTTCAATTGTTTTAATGAGTCGAACAAGACAAGCGCTCGATCTTTTTGTGTAATAATCCCTCAGGTCCATAAAGATTAAAATCTAGAGGAGGGATAGCACTTCCAGTCACTTTAACGAGTTGGAGAGGCCAATTGCTCAACAATATTTTCATATTTTACTAGTCAGATGAAAAGAGCTTAAAGGAGACTCGTTTTTTGAGGAACGAGTGATGTTTTTGGATAGCAATTGGTTCCAGGAAAGGCTTGGAACTTCTCAATCATGGTAGTGGAAAGAGGGTAGCTAATAAAATCACTCGTCGCAGCTGTTCCTAAAAAGGGTAAACAATCAAATGGAGGTGTATGATCGACTAAAAAAGAGTGGAGGTGATGGTAAGAACACAACCAAGGTTAAAACGCTGATAGTCATGCGAATGGTTATTTATTGAAGGTGGGGTTCATTTTTTAATGAGCTTGAACTCTATGGAAACATTTGCTCATTGCTAGGTTTATTTTTTGATGAGCTTGAACTTTGTATAAAATTTCTCATGGCGATGTTTATTTTTTAACGAGCTTGAACTTCACATAAAATTGCTCGTGCCAGTCATATAATAAGGATGTCTCATCAGTAGGATCATTTTTTAGAGAGCTTGCGCCATGCACAACTTTTCTCCTAAGCCTTTCATTATGCAAGCTAGGAACGACCAACCTACGAGTCTAAAGGGTTGAGAGCCTACAAAATACGAAAATAAATGGTCGCTTTTCACTTGCATGCAAAAAGGATTGCATGACCCCAGGTATAATGAAATAGAGCTTCCAGGTTGCCTTTCGGAAGTTCTTGCATTAGCAAGATTGTTCCATCCGCGCGGAAGATGAAACGCTTCCTCAGCTCTGTCCATCGAAATGGACGAAGGTGATTCTAGCTACAATCACCTAACCTTTGATGGGGGAATCCTTTTCCAGTCTGATCCATTTTCCTAAATGGACAGGATTGTCAAACTAGTCATATTCCTACGCGGAAACCTACCTTATATCCAGGGTTTTCCTGCCGAAGCAGACCAAGGCGCATGCCTCCTGGGTTTCAGTCACAATCACCGAATCACTCGCGCTCATCAGGTGGACGGACTGGAGATTGATGAGACATTCCTTGTGCAAAAAGACCAGTTAGGGATGGAATTTGACTAATAACTGTGTTTGAACTAGGGAATGAAGGCTGGTAAACGAACTAGACCACTATGCCTTCATGTGGAAAACACATCACTCGGAAGAGTGAGGAGACGATGGCTCCCATGCTATAAATATAGTCATGCCCAAGGAGTAGATTGTAATCTAGAGGTCCTTGGACTACCATCACGTTTAGATTAATGGTTTTCCTTCTCAAAGTTATAGGAAAATTTGGAAGGATCCCTAATGGTCGACTGGTTCCTTTGTTGAAGCTTGTCAGATTTCAAATCTCAGATAGAAGGGATGGCGAACCAAGTGCTTTCCAAGCAGTTGAGGAAAGGATACTCACAGAAGCCCCTTCATCTATGATAGTGCCAACCATGATCATTCTGTAAGCTTGTATTATGATTTGGAATGGTACATTAGATGGTAGACGAGGTCTGCCTAGTAGATTCCAATCGAAGGAAATGACTAGGTTGCTTGGAGGTGGGACCGAATAAACGGCCAGATACATCTCTGACGAACTTCCTTCCTGCGGTAAAGGAATGGTTAGATTTCCCCCATGTTCATCGAAGTCAGTGTTTACGAAGAGAATTTGAACGGTGTTGTTCTCATTCTCTTTGGTGACCATATCATCTGAAGGTGGACCCTCTGAAGGCAAGATTGGGTCGACTGCCGTCTCGACCTGTTGACTTTGGTCCAGTGTGGACTCAAAGGGTTTATCTTCAATGATAGGTGCTTCGACCGACAAAAATGGTGTGTTAGTCGGATTTTCAACTAGCGATGGACTTGGCAAGAGTTTCTTGTATTCAGGAGGAAGTCACTGCGGTGATGTAGGACGATTATCCAAGACTCTTTTAGCTTTGTCTAGGAAGGGACAACGGTGGAGGGCATGATCGCCTTCACACAGTCTACAAGGAAATTTGGATCTTCCATTTTGTCCATTGACTTCGCTTTCACTAGTTGACGTGTACTCTCAACATGATCGTTAGCGGTTGAAGACACCGGACTGTGAAAGCGGGGAGACCAGTCCCTTAAGATCCATGGGATGTAAGGACAATCTCGATGATAGTGGTCTCCCTTGCAAATGACACATGGAGATTTAGGTTTGGAAGGTGCTATGTGTGGATTTTCACCAAATGATGCACGGTAGCCCCCTTTCATGGTTGGATTCTTCTTCCTCCTCTCCTTTCCTTTCTTATTCTTCTCAGTTACTTGGTTTTTAGTGTTACTAGCTTCACCAAGCGAAGAGGAAGAAGGAGAGGGAAAAGCAAACGATGTAGAAGGTGGGGGAGAAACTTCAGTATCATCTGGTTGCTGATTTGATTGCTGAGGAATTGTGGTGTTTTGAATGATAGAGGTTGAGAAAATCCATACGGGCAGGCCAATTGTGAGTCCTGGAAGGGACAATGTGGCCATGTGTGGAGCACCAACATCCCCCTAAGAGGAGAAGGGACTAGGATCCTTGATTGGTAGACTCCATTTCTCAACCTAAAGACCAACGAGGGAACAATGACGTTATTCCGATTAAAATAAATTTTATGATGCTTTGACACAACTTGCATTTTCAATTTTTAAGAGTTGAGAAAAAGCTAAAGATGACTCTAGTCGCCTTCGATTTTTAATGAGCCTGAAGTGACAAGTGCTCATATGGACCTTTTCTTTTAAGGAGTCTAAAGAGGAATGAAAGTGACTACTCTGGAAATCTAGACAGAGGGATTACCAAACCAATCGCAAAACTGTAGAATACTTTTTATGGTACGACAGTCAATCTTCCCGAATGCTATGTTCAGTGCATTGAGATTGATAGGGCGGCAGACACAGTTTCCTAAGGATAAAGGATGTAGCCTATTGTGGTCTCCCAATATATACTCGACGGTACGTGGGAGCACAAGTCCGTACTGGCACTTGTCATCTCAAAGAGGAGGAATCACCCAACCTACGATGAAAGCGATAGTTACCAGGCTTTACGATGCTAGAATACGTCTCTAGCCTAGACTTCTAGATGTTGTGCGTTAGGTTCCAAAGCGTTTTTATGCTCATTGAAGTTTATTTTACAATTGATCTTTCTTAAGAAGTTTGCCTTTAAGGTTCACTGCGTAATGTAGATATACAATTCCTAAATATGCAATCTAATATGATAAACAGTCATTTACCTTCTTTTTGCAATGAAAATCCTAACTACTAAGGAAAGAGAAATGAAATTCTTTCAACATAGAGCAGAGAGCACACATTAGATGCACTTTTCCTAAATCAATTACAACATGCAGTCTTAATGCAAATGCACATGCATGTATTGTTTTTCAGTTTTCCTTAATGTGAGAATGACAAAAAAGAAAACAAAGTATAGATCTGAACTATTCTCTTTCAAAGCGACAGTACTAACAATTTTCTTTTCAAAAAACGAAAATATAGCCAAGATGACACTTTGAGATTTCGAATTCAAACTGCTTTCGACACTTGAAATACTAATGATTCAAATCAAATACAATGGCAAAAGTGTAATCGATTGTCTAAAAGAGAAATGCTTTGTAATACTCTTTTTCTTGACTGAAAACGACACTTGCGACACTTTCAAATCAAAAGACGACAGTTTGATTAAGCTACTATTTGCAAAGGAGAACTGTAAATGATGGAAAAATACATAAAAAACATTCACAATTCCTTCTGATGGAGGCTAAATAATGCAAAGGAAGATGGTTTCAATAGAGATATACTGATCATAGACAACAAAACTACTAAACAAAGCTGAAGACAATGAAGAAAAAACCAAAATCTGGAGGTAGAAACAGTCTCATATGATCATCGCACCTGTAACACAGGGAAACATAGATGCATCTCACCTACAACACACGGGAGGTGCGATGCATCTAGACTGCCAAGAAGAGACAGTGCAATGGTCCAAGGATGAGACTGAGCTCGGTTATTGCTCACAGTTTGCAACTAAGTTCAGGGATTTAGGCTGAGCTAATGATTGTCAGTAAACACAAAGTATAGGGGCTGATCTAATGAGGGTTTTTGAGCTACCACTAGGGCACTTAGGATGTTTGCAAGTCAGTTGTTTAGTTCATAAACAAACCCGGAGATTGACTGAAGTAGCGTTGATATACTTTGCACTTGCATAGCAAATGCGGTTCGAAGGCTAGCTGGCTTAAATTCAGGCTCCGTCTGTAGTTTATGAAGCAAACAAATAGAGACAAGCAATCAAACTATTCGTTCCCCAGTGGAGTCGCCATTTTGTTTAATCGAGAAAACTAGTGTCCATTTAGAGCTGTTAGTCCCACTAAGATGGGTAGCTATCTTAGAAACAAACAGATTAAAGTTACTTGTGTTTTCCTTTATGAGAGATAGATGAGAGAGAAGCAGAGAGCACCAACCCCAGTCTTTCGCTAGTCTCCTTGCTTGTTTCCTCTCTCCATTGATGAAGCTTTCGCCGCTCTTTTTCTCGCTTGTCCCGCTTCAAAGAACACCTATAGAGTCAAAGCAACATAATACCATCAAAGCATAGAGATCTATAACCATAAAAAATATAGGATCAGATGTATATTAACCATACAAATGCATATATCAATACAAGATTCAGAGATATAGAAGAATATGGAGGAAAACTCAAATAGCTTTATTGATAGAAATATTAGAAGAGAGGATTACAACCCATTGGTCTGACCCAGCGCCATCCTCCCAGCATGAAAGCCCTCTTCACCTCATACAAAGCAAGATCACCCAACAATGTCTTCAAAGAGAAACCAATAGCACTTCCTTGCAAATTACAAAATTCCAGCCTTTGGATCTCTTGGATGAGGGATCCATATATAGATGTTTATAGGAGAGTGAGTCAGCTTCTGGGATTTTGATTAGTGTCATTTCACTGATAGTTCTTGGTTCCACTTGGAGATTTCAGATCTCTTACTCATCCCTGGGCGAATTCAAAGAGGAAAGTGTCATATGAGCAGTTTCTAGAAGATTCTCTGGGTTTCCACCTAGCAAACTGCTTCTGCCACTTGTCTGCTCTCGCTCATCGCACCCCCGATGTGTAATAGGTGAGATGCATCACACACTATGCATGGAGCAGTCTGTATGTTCCTGTTTTGACCAGTTCTGTGTAGTTTTTCATGGAGAACTTCTGGGAGATGATGTAATCAGTTGACCTTGTTCCTTTAGTGTATGAAACAAAACTTTTAGGGGTTTAGAATCCCTTGGTTTATGGACATATGTGATTGGGGTTGCAGTGCTCAAATATGTCTATAACATACATAATATATATTTATCTCTCTTTAGAGTCTGAAAAACTATTTATATGAATTAACACAAGCTCTCAAGATTGGTATGAGAAGATATATAACTATGAAGTAAAATGCTATTCAAGTCATTAATTTTCTAGAATCACATATTATCACTTGTTTTTGGGTTCCTAAGTCATTGGCCTTTGATAATGCATCTTATTTCTCATCTGATGAGTTAGGCACATACACATTAGAAAAAGGAATTAAGGTTAAATATTCAACAAACTATTATCCACAAGGAAATAACCTTGCTAAATCTTCAAACAAGAATCTACTAAAAATACTTAAAAGAAAAGTTTTAGGAAACCATAAAAACTGATATATTGCAATATTTAATGCATTATGGGCTGATAGGGTCACATTGAAGGCTATTATTGGAAACTCACCCTTTTTCCTCCTTTATGGTAGAGAAGTTATCTTGCCTTCTCATATCTTTCTCCCTTCTCTACAACTTTCCTAGAGCGCCAAAGAAATTAAGTCATAAGCTATGGAAAATAGAATTAATTCTTTATTAAAGTTAGAGAAGAAATACCAAAAGATAAAACCAAGTTAAATCAATATGAACAATTGGTAAAATGGTGGTTTGATAACAAGCCTTCTTCTAACAGGGATTTTGAAGTTGGTGACATGGTTTTAAAATGGGATAAGGCCCATTAGGACAAAGGGGAACACACCAAGTTTCATAAGTTATGGTTGGGACCCTTCATTATTATAGAAAAGATCGTACCCAACACATTTGGACTGCAGACTTTGCAAGGTCAACCTGAGTCACTCCCAATCAACGGGAAACTTCTAAAAATATACTTTGCATAATCTCCTTTGGGAGACTTTTGTACATATTTCTGTTATGATTTTATTTGATTTTTGTATGTTTGAGTTTGTTATTTTTCTTTTCTTAAGTATGCTTTTTCCTTGGTTTGGATTCCTTTTGATGGTGCTTTTTTCTGTTTTATTCCATAGTAAAGTATATCTGAAAACAACTTTTAAAGGAAAAATTATGTGATGATTCACCAACACATGTGTCAACTGCTGAATCAATTCCTTTAATTTTATCTCAATAAATAGTTTCTTTGTTCGAAGATATCTTCAAATCTGGTCTCAATTACAAAATAATCTTAACCCACTATTATTGAAGAAAAAAATGCGTTTTAGAAAAAAAGATTATTTTTAACAACATTATTAATACAAAGTTGGAAAGGTAAACTTTTCTTTCCATCCCTCGCTCTTAAGGAGCATATTTTCCTCCCCATCTATTAAATAATCCACCAATTATTAATATTAAATCAGGGTTTATTTTAGTAGAATTGGATGAAATGAGATATAGGAGGTTTCATTACGAGCTGACCTACTATGATCATGGGTCCTCACATAAGTGACATTACCCCTAATGGTTACCAAGCCAGTGTAATGAATTTTGGTCATAAGGCTAAAAGACAAGAGGTATCATCATGAGCAAGACTGTTTGATTTTGTTCATTCTTGTGAATAGCACTGTCACTATCTAGTTACCAAGTGAGGACAATGACTTTTAGTTAATTACTAAGAAAAACTCTTAAGAAAAGGAAATATTCTTAATATCTCCAAATCTATATCTAATGGATGAGATACATGCATATCATCAGGTTAAAAGGTACCCCTGCCGAGGCTATGGATGCTTGTTGGCAGCAGTGGCTCTACCTGTGGTATTTAAGTTATGACTACGCCAACTTCCATAATTTGCTGTTTATTTTTTCCAATCTATTTTCTTCAAAATATTTTTCTAAAAAATTCAATGGTTTTAATCTAATTTCTGTATTTTGTTGGTTTTGTCTAATGAATACATTGATGGACATTAATTTTCATATTAAAGAGAAAGAGACTATTTCTCAGCATGTTGTACATGTTTAGATTACATGTGACTTTTATGCCTTTCATTTTGTGATTTTAGACAGAGAAAACTAGTTCAACCTAGCAAGCTGCCAATTATTGGTAGGCCAACCTACTCCCTTTTATTTTTGACAAAATAAAGGGCCCATCCTATAAATTTTACTAATTTTTTCATTTTTTTGAATTGATTGGATTGGTATTAGATTGATTTCTGCATCTTTTCCTCTAATCATCATTTTGATCTCTATTCTGAATACCATTTTTGTTCATGATGTGTATAACATTATATGTCCTATACATTTAGTCATTGGTGATGTAAAGGTTATTTCCTTTGATTGTTATGATGAGTGAATTTATCATTGCTCCTACTAGTAAGAAAATGCTTAAGTTTAAGGGCTACTATAGAATTAGATATTCTATAGCATCCCTAATTGAGTCTTTAATGCTAATAGGATAACTTTTACAAACTATCATATTAATCCTTTTATCTTCGTATGATGTGTGATTTTAAATGTTTTAATAAATGGTGATAACCTAAGGTATATACCCTATATTGGTGGAATTGTATGTTTTTAAACATTTCATTTACATCATTTAACAATTCAGTCATATCATGTCCACTTATTTAATGGTCCATTTATCTCTAGATTTAGATCTCCCGCTCGATGACTTATTTTTGTTTCTGTTCTGGGACCATCCTCGTACAGACAAGGCATCACCATTCTAGCTCTCCATATTTTTCCATCTCATCTCCTCCATCAGCAAGGATGAGACTATTTCAACAAACTGCAAGGCAGTTGTATTGTTACCTCTTGCAATAACCAGACTATCCCACGAATATGGTAGAGAACAAAACAAACTGATGTACTTATCTTCATCTAAAATTTTAATATCAATAGATAATAACTGACTTACCATAGTATTAAATGCATTCAGATGCTCTGTCACTGAGTCTCCATCTTTCATCCTCAGGTTATACAGTTTTTTCTGCAGGAACAGTTTATTCACCAGAGACTTAGATTGGTATAAAGTCCCTAACTTGTCCCACAAAGCCTTAGTTGTAGCTTCCCCTGATACATTTAGCAATACTGAATCTGAGACACACAATCGTATTGTGCTCTTTGCCTTCCGATCTAACTTCTTCCATTCTTCATCAGACAATCCTGTTGGTTTAGTACTCGGATCTATCATGATCCACTAATATTTATCCACCAACAGATCCTCCATATTGTGTTTCCACAACTCAAAACTCTGACCATTAAATTTCTCGATCTCTATCTTTCCACTGCTCGCCATCTTCTTTCACCACCAAAATCGATCTCGCAGATCTCCCACTGATCAGGGTCTACCACAAGCCCGAGCGAAACCCCTCAGCAACAAAGGCATCCCCTTGAAGCCAAAACAACTCTGATACCAAATGTAGGCTTTAGGCCCGTATAGAAATTACCTGCATACGAATTCTAAAACACAGAAAATAAACAATGCGAGAGCATAACACATAAAACACATATACACAGAGATTCTCCCCTGGATCCTAAAACTGGGACTACCAGCTTGATTTTTCATTATGTTCCTTTCAATGTTACAATACATATTTATACAATCCAAAGCATCCGATACCATGGACCAAAAACCATTGCGTCCAAAACCATGGACCGAAAACCATCGCATCCAAAACCATGTGCGAAAAATCATGCACGAAACCATAGGTAGGTCCGCCCAACCTAATATGGGTCCAAAAACAAAATTTTCCTGGGGCGCTGCCCCGGACCCCATAAAGTTGGGTTCCCTGCACCCTTCAAACCACCTGTGACCCCCCCCGCTATGTAATTAGCACAACGAAGGGGGGGATTCACCCCCCTTCTAACCCCCCGGTTAACTACGTGGGATAGTCGTGGAAAGAATATAACACAACCCAACAATTATGTTTTTTTTATAGTTTAGATACTTTCTTAAATACAATATGATGAGATCATATTTAAGAGAGAGGGTGAGATGGAGGGGGAATAGAGTTAGGGAGAGAGACATAGAGGTGGGAGAGACAGGGAGATAGAGGAAGGAAGAGAGAGAGGAGGGGGGAGAGAGGGAGGGAGAGAGAGAGATGGACTTGAAGGGGGAAAGAGAAAGAGGGAAGAACAAAGACATTGAGATAAATAGGTGGAGAGAGATATGGAGTGACAAGGGAGAGATGAAGATGGAATGAGGGAGAGAGGAGATGAGGGAAGAGAGAGAAAAGGAGAGGATACACCACTATTGGTGCTCCTGTCCCATGAGTCCCATTTCCTAGAGTTTGTTTTATTTTATGATGCTTGAAATTAGACCCTAGTTGCAAGTTAAGTGAAATCCATTTTTTTTCTTGCAAGTTGTGTAAGAGTTGGAGAATGTTGTAAAAGATGGTCTCTCATAAAATCTCAACTAGAAATAATGAAAATATAACACAATTTATCAACAATTTTAAGTTATTATATGTGCATAAGGAGAAGTATAAGTTATAAATTAGGAAAAGGTACATTTGTCATTCCAGTGTAAATAATTGTTATAAAGGGGGAAATGAGTAATGTTGTCTCCATTACTAAGGTATGTGAGTGTTTTTTCCAATATTCTTAGACATTAATCCATATTATATTTTCCTTTGGTTTAACAACAACATTTGGTTCCTTGGTGTACCAAGTAAGCTGTTATTGTAGGCATAGTGGGTTTTTACTCCAATGCTTTCATTTTCTCTTAGGCTCATAGTTTGTAGTTTTAGAGAATGTTGCAAAAGGTAAGCCTTTCATACAAAAGTACATGAATAAAAACACATGAAAATTGTTTCATGTTCCACCCAGGAAGAATTATTTTCAATACAAGTGTATATACAAAACCATGTGTTTAGTAAATATTCAAGTTACAAAACATTAGGCTATAAACAATTGGATGTAAAGTTTGGATTTATAAATCTATCTACAACGGAAATTTAGTTTTGTACATTGTTATCGGGAAAACTAGTGTCCATTTAGAGCTACTAGTCCCACTAAGACGAGTAGCTATCTTAGAAACAAACAGATTAAAGTTACTTGTGTTTTACTTTATGAAAGATATATGAGAGAGAAGCAGAGAGCACCAACCTCAGCCTTTCGCTAGTCTCCTTGCTTGTTTCCTCTTTCCTTTGATGAAGCTTTCGCCACTCTTTTTCTCGCTTGTCCCAATTCAAATAACACCTATAGAGTCAAAGCAGCATAATACCATTAAAGCATAGAGATCTATAACCATAAACAATATAGGATCAAATGTATATTAACCATACAAATGCATATATCAATACAAGATTCAGAGATATAGAAGAATATGGAGGAAAAATCAAATAGCTTTATTGATAGAAATAGTAGAAGAGAGGATTACAACCCATTGGTCTGACCCAGTGCCATCCTCCCAACATGAAAGCCCTCTTCACCTCATACAAAGCAAGATCACCCAAAAATGTCTTCAAAGAGAAACCAACAACACTTCCTTGCAAATTACAAAATTCCAACCTTTGTATCTCTTGGATGAGGGATCCATATATATATGTTTACAGGAGAGTGAGTCAGCTTCTGGGATTTTGATTAGTGTCATTTCACTGATAGTTCTTGGTTCCACTTGGAGATTTCAGATCTCTTACTCATCCCTGGGTGAATTCAGAGAGGCAAGTGTCATATGAGCAGTTTCTAGAAGATTCTCTGGGTTTCCACCTAGCAAATTGCTTTTGCCATTTGTCTGCTCTCACTCATCGCACCCTACAGAAGGGATTTGTATGCATTGCACTCCCCATGTGTAATAGGTGAGATGCATCGCACCCTATGCATGGAGTAGTCTGTATGGTCCTGCTTTGACCAGTTCTGAGTAGTTTTTCATGGAGAACTTCTGGGAGATGATGTAATTAGCTGACCTTGTTCTTTTAGGGTATGAAACAACACTTTTAGGGGTTTAGAAGCCCTTTTTTTATGGACATATGTGATTGGGGTTGCAGTGCCCAAATATGTCTATAACAGTTGCCCCCTGAAGCATGAGGTTGTAAATACTTTTGATGTTGGGCGAAATGCTTTATAATGAGGATTCGAGGTTTTTCGAACTAGAAGGTGACCTGTAATAAGATACAATACAATACGTTATCTTGAAAATATTTTCATGATCTAGCTGAGGTGGGCATTCCCATGCTCAGCTTTATAAATTCATATTCATGTACATAAGACAGGCAATCGTCTGTGTGGCAGACTGATGATTCTAGTAGAGCCATCATCCTTTAGTTTGGATGATTATCTATGCAGCTGTGATGTACATTTGATGTCTTTATTTTCCTGAATATATTGCAGCCCGGATGGATGAAACTAGATCCGGGGTCTTCAAACTCGTTCAATCTTTGCTTGAAGTACAAGTCGATCCATGTGAAAAGATGTTCTGATGTCGAACACGGAAAGACATCGCCTGATTACCAGCCAATGATGTAAGCTGTTAACAGGCGCGAGAGGAATCACCGATAATGATGATGACCCTCAAGGTACTGTAGTACAATTCACGTGGTGTGAATACATGAGCTGATGTCAAACACCACGTAAAATCTTTCGGTCGAAGGCCATTGATGTAAACCTGTCGCCAGAAGTGAGAAACTTGCCATTGAGGCATGAAAGCTTCAAAGTATTGAAAGGGTTGTCCCTAAGTCAACTTCTTGGATAATGAGCTGATGTCAACAAGAAGTGACCCGTCGTAGGAGGGCCTTAATGAATCCCACATCTACGACACGAAACGGAGAAAATGATTTTGCGGACGTGAAAATGATCTGATGATACAAGGTTAAGGGTGGCGGTCATTAAAAATGGAGAGTGAAGGTATTGCAGCGGATGAGACGTTGGCTAGGTTGGTGAATTCTCTGAGCGACGTCTCTTGAACATATCGACGACACTGAAATGGATTGGTAGCGTTAACCCCAATGTGGATGGTACAGTGGATGAATGGTCATATGACCGGTGAACGGAATAACCCAACCCGACTCAATCATGGTGACGGAGTGAAAGTGTCATGTTCAAGAGCGACCTGCTACCAATGAAGCCATTCAAGTTTTCTTCCCTTTTTCCCCAGTCATTGGTGACCAGTACCTCTTTATTTTTGTCAAGCTTGAGGAGGATAACATATGCTTGTTCTATAATTTTTCCTTCGGGCAAACTCGTTGCTATGTTTTAATGAGCCTAGCGACAGTGAAACTTGATCTTGTCTGCATGGACAAGTTTGTCGCTATTATTTTAACGAGTTTAACGACAAAGATAACTTGGTCCTTTTCAATTTTAGAGAGTCTAAAAAGGGACGTAAAGGCAACTCCAGTGGTCCTTTTTCGTAATGTAATCCCTTAAGTCTGAAAAAGTGTAAAATAATACGAAAGGGATGACTTTTCAATAGTTTTAATGAGTCGAACAAGACAAGCGCTCGATCTTTTTGTGTAATAATCCCTCAGGTCCATAAAGATTAAAATCTAGAGGAGGGATAGCACTTCCAGTCACTTTAACGAGTTGGAGAGGCCAATTGCTCAACAATATTTTCATATTTTACGAGTCAGATGAAAAGAGCTTAAAGGAGACTCGTTTTTTGAGGAACGAGTGATGTTTTTGGATAGCAATTGGTTCCAGGAAAGGCTTGGAACTTCTCAATCATGGTAGTGGAAAGAGGGTAGCTAATAAAATCACTCGTCGCAGCTGTTCCTCAAAAGGGTAAACAATCAAATGGAGGTGTATGATCGACTAAAAAAGAGTGGAGGTGATGGTAAGAACACAACCAAGGTTAAAAAGCTGATAGTCATGCGAATGGTTATTTACTGAAGGTGGGGTTCATTTTTTAATGAGCTTGAACTCTATGGAAACATTTGCTCATTGCTAGGTTTATTTTTTGACGAGCTTGAACTTTGTATAAAATTTCTCATGGCGATGTTTATTTTTTAACGAGCTTGAACTTCACATAAAATTGCTCATGCCAGTCATATAATAAGGATGTCTCATCAGTAGGATCATTTTTTAGAGAGCTTGCGCCATGCACAACTTTTCTCCTAAGCCTTTCATTATGCAAGCTAGGAACGACCAACCTACGAGTCTAAAGGGTTGAGAGCCTACAAACTAAGAAAATAAATGGTCACTTTTCACTTGCATGCAAAAAGGTTTGCATGCCCCCAGGTATAATGAAATAGAGCTTCCAGGTTGCCTTTCGGAAGTTCTTGCATTAGCAAGATTGTTCCATCCGCGCGGAAGATGAAACGCCTCCTCAGCTCTGTCCATCGAAATGGACGAAGGCGATTCTAGCTACAATCATCCAACCTTTGATGGGGGAATCCTTTTCTAGTCTGATCCATTTTCCTAAATGGTTAGGATTGTCAAACTAGTCATATTCCTACGCGGAAACCTACCTTATATCTAGGGTTTTCCTGCCGAAGCAGACCAGGGCGCATGCCTCCTGGGTTTCAGTCACAATCACCGAATCACTCGCGCTCATCAGGTGGACGGACTGGAGATTGATGAGACATTCCTTGTGCAAAAAGACCAGTCAGGGATGGCATTTGACTAATAACTTTGTTTGAACTAGGGAATGAAGGCTAGTCAACAAACTAGACCACTATGCCTTCATGTGGAAAACACATCACTCGAAAGAGTGAGGAGACGATGGCTCCCATGCTATAAATATAGTCACGCCCAAGGAGTAGATTGTAATATAGAGGTCCTTGGACTACCATCACGTTTAGATTAATGGTTTTCCTTCTCAAATTTATAGGAAAATTTGGAAGGATCCCTAATGGTCGACTGGTTCCTTTGTTGAATCTTGTCAGATTTCAAATCTCAGGTAGAAGTGATGGCGAACCAAGCGCTTTCCAAGTAGTTGAGGAAAGGATACTCATAGAAGCCCCTTCATCTATGATAGTGCCAACCATGATCATTCTGTAAGCTTGTATTATGATTTGGAATGGTACCTTAGATGGTAGACGAGGTCTGCCTAGTAGATTCCAATCGAAGGAAACGACTAGGTTGCTTGGAGGTGGGACCGAATAAACGGCCAGATACATCTCTGACGAACTTCCTTCCTGCGGTAAAGGAATGGCTAGATTTCCCCCATGTTCATCGAAGTCAGTGTTTACGAAGAGAATTTGAATGGTGTCGTTCTCATTCTCTTTGGTGACCGTATCATTTGAAGGTGGACCCTCTGATGGCAAGATTGGGCCGACTGCCGTCTCGACCTGTTGACTTTGGTCCAGTGTGGACTCAAAGGTTTTATGTTCAATGATAGGTGCTTTGACCGACAAAAATGGTGTGTTAGTCGGATTTTCAACTAGCGATGGACTTGGCAAGAGTTTCTTGTATTCAGGAGGAAGTCACTGCGGTGATGTAGGGCGGTTATCCAAGACTCTTTTAGCTTTGTCTAGGAAGGGACAACAGTGGAGGGCATGATCGCCTTCACACAGTCTACAAGGAAATTTGGATCTTCCATTTTGTCCATTGACTTCGCTTTCACTATTTGACGTGTACTCTCAACATGATCGTTAGCTGTTGAAGACATCGGATTGTGAAAGCGGGGAGGCCAGTCCCTTAAGATCCATGGGATGTAAGGACAATCTCGATGGTAGTGGTCTCCCTTGCAAATGACACATGGAGATTTAGGTTTGGAAGGTGCTATGTGTGGATTTTCACCAGATGATGCACGGTTGCCCCCTTTCATGGTTATCCAAGATGACACTTTGCGATTTCGAATTCAAACTGCTTTCAACACTTGAAATACTAATGATTCAAATCAAATACAATGGAAAAAGTGTAATCGACTATCTAAAAGAGAAATGCTTTTTAATACTCTTTTTCTTGACTGAAAACGACACTTGCGACACTTTCAAATCAAAAGACGACAGTTTGATTAAGCTACTATTTGCAAAGGAGAACTGTAAATGATGGAAAAATACATTAAAAAAATTCACAATTCCTTCTGATGGAGGCTAAATAATGCAAAGGAAGATGGTTTCAATAGAGATATACTGATCATAGACAACAAAACTACTAAATAAAGCTGAAGACAATGAAGAAAAAACCAAAATTTGGAGGTAGAAACAGTCTCATATGATCATCGCACCTGTAACACAGGGAAACGTAGATGCATCTCACCTACAACACACGGGAGGTGCGATGCATCTAGACTGCCAAGAAGAGACAGTGCGATGGTCCAAGGATGAGACTGAGCTTGGTTTTTGCTCACAGTTTGCAACTAAGTTCAGGGATTTAGGCTGAGCTAATGATTGTCAGTAAACACAAAGTATAGGGGCTGATCTAATGAGGGTTTTTGAGCTACCACTAGGGCACTTAGGATGTTTGCAAGTCAGTTGTTCAGTTCATAAACAAACTCGGAGGTTGATTGAAGTAGCGTTGATATACTTTGCAATTGCATAGCAAATGTAGTTCGAAGGCTAGCTGGCTTAAATTCAGGCTCCGTCTGTAGTTTATGAAGCAAACAAATAGAGACAAGCAATCAAACTATTCGTTCCTCAGTGGAGTCGCCATTTTGTTTAATCGAGAAAACTAGTGTCCATTTAGAGATGTTAGTCCCACTAAGACGGGTAGCTATCTTAGAAACAAACAGATTAAAGTTACTTGTGTTTTCCTTTATGAGAGATAGATGAGAGATAAGCAGAGAGCACCAACCTCAGTCTTTCGCTAATCTCCTTGCTTGTTTCCTCTCTCCATTGATGAAGCTTTCGCCGCTCTTTTTCTCGCTTGTCCCGCTTCATAGAACACCTATAGAGTCAAAGCAACATAATACCATCAAAGCATAGAGATCTATAACCATAAAAAATATAGGATCAGATGTATATTAACCATACAAATGCATATATCAATACAAGATTCAGAGATATAGAAGAATATGGAGGAAAACTCAAATAGCTTTATTGATAGAAATATTAGAAGAGAGGATTACAACCCATTGGTCTGACCTAACGCCATCCTCCCAGCATGAAAGCCCTCTTCACCTCATACAAAGAAAGATCACCCAACAATGTCTTCAAAGAGAAACCAATAACACTTCCTTGCAAATTACAAAATTCCAGCCTTTGGATCTCTTGGATGAGGGATCCATATATAGATGCTTACAGGAGAGTGAGTCAGCTTCTGGGATTTTGATTAGTGTCATTTCACTGATAGTTCTTGGTTCCACTTGGAGATTTCAGATCTCTTACTCATCCCTGGGCGAATTCAAAGAGGCAAGTGTCATACGAGCAGTTTCTAGAAGATTCTCTGGGTTTCCACCTAGCAAACTGCTTCTGCCACTTGTCTGCTCTCTCTCATCGCACCCTACAGAAGGGCTTTCCAGTATGCATCGCACCCCCGATGTGTAATAGGTGAGATGCATCACACCCTATGCATGGAGCAGTCTGTATGGTCCTGTTTTGACCAGTTCTGTGTAGTTTTTCATGGAGAACTTCTGGGAGATGATGTAATCAGTTGACCTTGTTCCTTTAGGGTATGAAACAAAACTTTTAGGGGTTTAGAATCCCTTGGTTTATGGACATATGTGATTGGGTTTGCAGTGCTCAAATATGTCTATAACATACATAATATATATTTATCTCTCTTTAGAGTCTGAAAAACTATTTATATGAATTAACACAAGCTCTCAAGATTGGTATGAGAAGATATATAACTATGGAGTAAAATGCTATTCAAGTCATTAATTTTCTAGAATCACATATTATCACTTGTTTTTGGGTTCCTAAGTCATTGGCCTTTGATAATGCATCTTATTTCTCATCTCATGAGTTAGGCACATACACATTAGAAAAAGGAATTAAGGTTAAATATTCAACAAACTATTATCCACAAGGAAATAACCTTGCTAAATCTTCAAACAAGAATCTACTAAAAATACTTAAAAGGAAAGTTTTAGGAAACCATAAAAACTGATATATTGCAATATTTAATGCATTATGGGCTGATAGGGTCACATTGAAGGCTATTATTGGAAACTCACCCTTTTTCCTCCTTTATGGTAGAGAAGTTATCTTGCCTTCTCATATCTTTCTCCCTTCTCTACAACTTTCCTAGAGCGCCAAAGAAATTAAGTCATAAGCTATGGAAAATAGAATTAATTCTTTATTAAAGTTAGAGAAGAAATACCAAAAGATAAAACCAAGTTAAATCAATATCAACAATTGGTAAAATGGTGGTTTGATAACAAGCCTTCTTCTAACAGGGATTTTGAAGTTGGTGACATGGTTTTAAAATGGGATAAGGCCCATTAGGACAAAGGGGAACACACCAAGTTTCATAAGTTATGGTTGGGACCCTTCATTATTATAGAAAAGATCGTACCCAACACATTTGGACTGCAGACTTTGCAAGGTCAACCTGAGTCACTCCCAATCAACGGGAAACTTCTAAAAATATACTTTGCATAATCTCCTTTGGGAGACTTTTGTACATATTTCTGTTATGATTTTATTTGATTTTTTATGTTTGAGTTTGTTATTTTTCTTTTCTTAAGTATGCTTTTTCCTTGGTTTGGATTCCTTTTGATGGTGCTTTTTCCGTTTTATTCCATAGTAAAGTATATCTGAAAACAACTTTTAAAGGAAAACTTTATGTGATGATTCACCAACACAAGTGTCAACTGCTGAATCAATTCCTTTAGTTTTATCTCAACAAATAGTTTCTTTGTTTGAAGATATCTTCAAATCTGGTCTCAATTACAAAATAATCTTAACCCACTATTATTGAAGAAAAAAATGCGTTTTAGAAAAAAAGATTATTTTTAACAACATTATTAATACAAAGTTGGAAAGGTAAACTTTTCTTTCCATCCCTCGCTCTTAAGGAGCATATTTTCCTCCCCATCTATTAAATAATCCACCAATTATTAATATTAAATCAGGGTTTATTTTAGTAGAATTGGATGAAATGAGATATAGGAGGTTTCATTACGAGCTGACCTACTATGATCATGGGTCCTCACATAAGTGACATTACCCCTAATGGTTACCAAGCTAGTGTAATGAATTTTGGTCATAAGGCTAAAAGACAAGAGGTATCATCATGAGCAAGACTGTTTGATTTTGTTCATTCTTGTGAATAGCACTGTCACTATCTAGTTACCAAGTGAGGACAATGACTTTTAGTTAATTACTAAGAAAAACTCTTAAGAAAAGGAAATATTCTTAATATCTCCAAATCTATATCTAATGGATGAGATACATGCATATCATCAGGTTAAAAGGTACCCCTGCCGAGGCTATGGATGCTTGTTGGCAGCAGTGGCTCTACCTGTGGTATTTAAGTTATGACTACGCCAACTTCCATAATTTGCTGTTTATTTTTTCCAATCTATTTTCTTCAAAATATTTTTCTAAAAAATTCAATGGTTTTAATCTAATTTCTGTATTTTGTTGGTTTTGTCTAATGAATACATTGATGGACATTAATTTTCATATTAAAGAGAAAGAGACTATTTCTTAGCATGTTGTACATGTTTAGATTACATGTGACTTTTATGCCTTTCATTTTGTGATTTTAGACAGAGAAAACTAGTTCAACCTAGCAAGCTGCCAATTATTGGTAGGCCAACCTACTCCCTTTTATTTTTGACAAAATAAAGGGCCCGTCCTAGAAATTTTACTAATTTTTTCATTTTTTTTGAATTGATTGGATTGGTATTAGATTGATTTCTGCATCTTTTCCTCTAATCATCATTTTGATCTCTATGCTGAATACCATTTTTGTTCATGATGTGTATAACATTATATGTCCTATACATTTAGTCATTGGTGATGTAAAGGTTATTTCCTTTGATTGTTATGATGAGTGAATTTATCATTGCTCCTACTAGTAAGAAAATGCTTAAGTTTAAGGGTTGTTATAGAATTAGATATTCTATAACATCCCTAATTGAGTCTTTAATGCTAATAGGATAACTTTTACAAACTATCATATTAATCCTTTTATCTTCGTATGATGTGTGATTTTAAATGTTTTAATAAATGGTGATAACCTAAGGTATATACCCTATATTGGTGGCATTGTATGTTTTTAAACATTTCATTTACATCATTTAACAATTCAATCATATCATGTCCACTGATTAATGGTCCATTTATCTTGAATTAAATGTATGATTCTTGGTGATTTGTTTAGGATTCACACTTATGGAAAATACTAGTTTCAGGTGATGTTTTATGTTATCACATTTGTTCATCAACTAACCTAGAACCCAAAATCTTGTGTGTCAATTTGTGGCAACACCAACTATCATATGACTTGTTCTCCCATGAACAACACTCATTGCTCATATCCCTAGGACATCATGGTCCTAACTCGAGCTAGTACTTGACAAATGTTGAATTCATTACTCAATTTTTTGACAGGGTTCTCCAAGAAAAATATCATTTTGTCCCTTCTCGTTTTGGCCATGAGGGCTTTGCAACTTAGGGTTTGATGTCTAGAGTTTGTGTTTCCTCGAACCCTATTTCACTCGGTTTCTAGTCTCATCCTACAACATGCCACCCATAGTGAAAATTGAGCTCGTTGGGGAAGAACTTGTTCAAGAAAATGATGAGTGTTTGACTCTTTTCCTCTAAGTCTGTTGGTGAGAATATTTATAGTTGTTCCAGGGACACAAAAAAAAAATTCATGAAATAATTGGTGCCTCTTTTAATGGAAGTAGAGCCCATGTGGGTGCCCTGGAAATTAGAATTAACCTAGAATTCGTAGTAGCAACCACACACCTTCCTTCTAAAGATGAGTGTTGGCCCAAGAATGTTGTAGCCCAAAACGTTCCATGGAGGAAGCTACTTGCCAATAAGGAATTGCAGTATCATCTTAAATGTATGCTTGTATCATCTTCGAATCCAAAATGATGTGAGTTTTTTCACTCAATTCGTAGGTATTTAACCCATGAAGGGCGGTATAGTATAGTTTTTATGTATCATATCAGACTTTTAATGGTTTTCATAGGCCAAAAGCTTAAATTTCCCTATTATTTTATGAAGAATTTAACAAAAATGTCTAGGGATTATCAAGTCGACCACAAAAACCCTGAGAGGTCCCTGTTCCACCATAGTTTAATCTGCATGTTAGTTAAACACTATTTAGCTCAAATTGGAGATAATTGGGATTCCTTTCTTGCCCGTAGGTTATGATAAGCCTCTACCATTTAGCCTTGCTGAGTCATCTACTACAATGGACCCTTACCCTCTCCTATCAGTTCAACTCCATCTCTTGCTGATGAATTCTAATAGGACAAGTGTGAGGCCTCTGTTCAAGCACCAAGGTCAAAAATCTTAACCTCCCTTCATAAAACCAGAAGTGTGACAAAATACCACAACTTAAAACCTTTCATAGAGTCTCCTCAGCCTAAACCAGAGTCTTCCAAGCTTGGACAAGAACAAACAATTGGCCAAATTAAATATGATATGGTTAAAATAAAGAAACTTTAAAGAAGTATTTCTCAAGCCAGAAGGACTAGGCATAAAATTCACCCTATGGACATTCCCTTGGTTGGTTTGGAAACTGATAATGAGCCATCGCCCAAAAATAACAAGCCCTAATATGAGGGAGCTCACAACAACATGGCCAATTGTGATGATTCTTCCATGCATAATCTTCATTTAGATGAATTAATTGCCAATATGTATTGGAAACAACAATACATTGTCATGGTCCCTCATTTGGAACATCGAATCAACCAACTAATCTATGAGAATAACCATCTGAGAGCCTCATTCCAAGAGAAGGATAATTGTAAAGAACAAAAGTTATCTAGTGTCAAGGGTAAAACCTAGTCAAAGGATACTCACATCGAGATTAAATATTTGAATATGGAAGTCACTACTTCCTCAGAATTAGAGGGATTTAATGCAGATAAACAGTGAATTTGTTTTTATCTACACATGTGAAATGTTTCAGGTATGCTTTGCTTCAATATATTTTTCTATTTTTAAATAAAAGGGTGCTACAGAACCATATCTTCTGTAGCAACCTCATTTTTGTATTATTATGAGTTTGTTTAATTTTAATTTGATTCTGTGGCAAGTATTCCACGTGTGTAAGACTGATGTCTCAAAGTTCACGACCTGAGATACTCTAAATCACCATTTTCCTACTCTTAGCTCCGTATGGGAACTTTGTCTGTTACATGTTTCATTTCAATTTGGTCATTCGGCGAAAAGACCTAAAATTCAGAAAAAAATTCTTTTATTTCTTTAACCAACTGTTAAAAAGACAATTTATATATATATATATATATATATATATATATATATATATATATATATAGAGAGAGAGAGAGAGAGAGAGAGAGAGAGAGAGAGAGAGAGAGAGAGAGAGAGATACCCCTCATTTGATGGAAAAGGGGGGTTGAAAAGATAAATATTTGGACAAGGAAATGTTGGTTAAGTTTTGACCGTGGAATACTTTAATACAAGTTCATTGATTTGGTTGCACTCAATCTAGTTCTTTGTTCATTATGTTCCATGGTCATGTGAATATATTCTTTATTCTCCTGTAATTTATTTTCGAGATCTAGAAGATAATGTTATTTGCTGGATGATTTTATTCTTAAACTAAAAAAATGTTCTTATTGCATTTCTTCATTGATAAAACATTATTCCAATTTGCAATTATTTCAGTTGATCGATATTCTTCTCCAATGACCTGTTTCGTAAGAAGTAACATTGATCCATGCATTAGTTCAATTTGTAATTTTGTGGGTGTTTTCTAGACTGATATTCAAGTTAACAAAAAATATCATTTCTTGTTTGCAAATTGATAGTAATCTTGTAGATGTAGATGATTGTCTCATTCATGCTATTACTTTAACTAGCAAGTTCTATTGATTATTCTCATGAAGCCAATGATAAAAGTATAGGAATATAAAAGATATCATTTACAATTTTCTCTTTTATCTTTCTTGGCCAAGCAATAATTAGCATTATACATTAGTTAGCTTTTGCATCTATTTCTTAATGTGAAATTGAAAGAAAACGTAATTGATCTGTGTTTATCTATGAGAATAAGGAATATGTTTTTACAATTACCTATTCTTTTGTTATTTACACTAAGAATCAAATGTATTTTAATTTATAACTGCATTTAGGAACATAATTTGATTTTGTTTCATAAACACAGTTTGTAAAGTTTATCAATAATGCATTTTTTTTTCAGCCACTTATGTTATATTCTAGCCTAATTTATTTTTTGTAACATAGTTTTGTACATTTTTGTATCATATCTTGATTTTGTAGCAGTAGTTACTATATTATATTTCTTAATTCTAATTTCTAAATGAAATATACAAATTTCAATTACTCAGTATATCATAGTTTATTAACAATGAAACAATCAACTTTTGTTTTCGTACTCATATAAGATTTAGGCTATTTTCTTTCCATCATTTCATTTGAATAAGATAACTTGATAATTTAACTATAATATATTTTGACTATAGATTAGTGTAGGATTAATTTATATTAGTATAGGATAACCGTAATTTAGATTAGAGTTAGTTTTCCCCAGATTCACCCCTTCGTAAGAAGAAAGGATCCAAGGCTAACAGAGCTTATAAACCCGTCGAGGATATCTATACCAAACAACTTGGGCTATTAAAGAGCCTCAGTCTGGGTTATTCCTCCCTTGTTGACTTAGGTGTACAATGCCCATGTCAACAAGATTAAATTAAAAACCTTGGTTGAATAACTGACCATAGAGTGTTATATATAGAGGAAACAAAGAAGAAAAACATACATACATACATACATACATACATACATACATACATACATACTTATTAGCTTACCTGAAAGAAAACTAGAACGAGAAACAACACCTGTAATGATTTGAAGAGAAGAATTACAAAATCAATTAGTAAAGGAAGTTTTTGCTAGCAATAGAGACATAGCAGAGCCTCTGTATTCTCCTTGTCAACATATTGACCATCAAATAGAATGATTGAAGAATTAGTTTGAAAATATATATATGAATTATGAAGAGAAAATGGAGAAAACCTAATTAAAACTTCATACTCTGCAACTTACCCAAACACATAAGAGAATACACAATGTAACCCTATTTAAGTGAAGATAATAAGCATGGAAGGGAGTAAAAATCACCATTAACCCACATTTAGCATAACATGGAAGTTTAAGAGAGTTTTGTTACAGAGCAGAGTGAAGCTCTGTCAAAAAAACCAAGGAAAAATGACTAAAAGAACCGACAGAGGAGAGATTGATAAGGCCAAATGTTGAAAAATGCAGCAAGAAATTCTCAATTTGGTTTTGTCTTGATTAAATTGAGAAAATTCAAATTTCCACATCAACAAACAACTTGGATGCAATTAACTTGTGTGACATGGCTTGTGTCACCCAATTTACTCAGTAAATTCGAGTTGTAGGAGTTAGAGGTCAGTTAAGCATGTGTAATTACTAATTTGTAGCAATCAAAGTTAGTTATCCCAAGTTGTTTTTAGTTAAACTAGTTCCAACTATTGGAGGAACTAGCGGAAGGTCAGTTGTGTAGTGGAACTTTAGTCAAACTCATTGATTATCTAGTTAACTGATCAATTAGCCCAAAATATCTAGTGCATGCAAAGAATTCGAGTTCCCTACATGTGGTGGAGATTCCAATGCAATGTAACATCAGTTGTAGACTAGTCTTGAGTGTACAGGTGTTGCATGTAGTCAGATGATCAACCTTGGGAATTGCGTAATCCATTTTGGAGAAATTCCTTAATATATGGGCCTAATTTCTTAAGGAATTAGGCAAGGAAATAGGAGCTCAAGCATAGGAAAAAAATGACTAAGTCTGGGTCAGAGCTTCTCAGTGAGCATAGAGATAGGTTATTCACTTGCAGGTTTTGCTCAGTTGAGCAAAAAAACTGTAATACATCTCTATTCATTAGATTAATGCAAGAAGGCATTGGGGTTTTTAGAAGATTAATTTCCTCAACAAAAATATTGTGTGCATGTATGTTATTTCTTATTGCATGTCTGAAATTTTTATTCTAATTTGTGAATTAACTTTTGCAGAGCAGTAAAGTAGGTTTGTGTTTTGTGATTTTGATTAAAACTTCATGAGAAGTTGAAAATATACACCGTAATTTTTACATGGTATCACTGCAGGATTCATAATAGAACAAGAATATCGAAGTTGTTTATTAGGAGGATCAAATTTGAAATTCAGTGTAGTAGGATCTCTTCAGAGCTGAGAAGATGACCTTCAACAGGTTGAGGCTAGAGTATGCCTTGGAAGGCACCTGTAATTTCATTTCATAGAAGGATCACATGGAGGTGGTATTGGATGAAAATGGCTTGCTATAATACATCAAGATAGATGTTATAAAACCAAAAACATATGATTCCCAGAACCTTGCTTAGTGGAAGAAAGATGTAGATTAGGAAAGGAGAATAATCTTGGAGGGAGTACAAGATCACATTGTCTCAAATCTCCATGGGAAAGAAACTCTAGGCGCTCAAGGTGCAGAATAATGACACTATTTCGCAGTATCTGAGCAGGTTCACACAATATCGTGATGAACTTGGTGGGTTTGGTGTTAATGTTGCAGAAGATGACTTGGTAAGCCTAGCCCTTCTAGGCCTTCCCAAGAGCTGGTATAATTATCAAGATTTAGTGAACAGGAGGGAGAAACTACTGAACTGGGAACACTTATGGCCCGATTTGGTATAAGAGGAAATAAGGTGGAATACCAAAGATGGGACTTCATCCAAGGGCGAGGATGAAGAAAAATTTTCATTAGTTGGAAAGGGAAAGAAGGGAAAAGGGAAGAAATATCAAACCAAACTAGAATCTAGCCAAGGGGGAAAGAAGAAAGATTTTTCCAAAATTAAATGCTTCAATTGTCATGAATTCAGGCACTATGCCATGAAGTGTCCACACAAAAAGGAAAAAAATAAGACCTCAGGAGAAGCAGAAGGTGAAGCCTTGGCTTCACAGTTCGATCTTGAATTTACCCTTATCGCACGCATGACTAGTACAACAATGGGGAGCGTGTGGTACTTAGACTCACGTGCATCATTCCACATGACAAAGTGTAGATAGTTTTTTAGTGACCTAGAGGAGAAAGTCTGCAGATGCACATTGAGCTGGGGGATGACAAAAGGTATAACGTGACCAAGATTTG
Organism: Pinus tabuliformis; assembly: GCA_031772625.1. Classification (NCBI taxonomy): domain Eukaryota; kingdom Viridiplantae; phylum Streptophyta; class Pinopsida; order Pinales; family Pinaceae; genus Pinus; species Pinus tabuliformis. The sequence goes on along the minus strand of CM062819.1, from coordinate 791,153,934 downwards.
TACAATCACCTTTTAGAGGGAGTCAGGCTCCCCTCTTAGGCTCAAGGATTTCATGTTCATTCTGGGCATAAAGAAAAATATCATCTTTGTTATAGTTTTGGAAGACCATGATTATGATGTGATCTTCAACAAAGGAAAGGCATTCCTAAGACATATCCATAGGATAGGTGAAGAAGATTAGGGTTCGTGTGAAGAACCTATATAAGATAGATGTGGAAGACTATGTTGCATTAAGCACAAAGGAAGAGAAGGTGCAAAGCTGCAATGTCGGTGAAATTTGGCACATAAGACTTGTCCATTTACATCATGGTGCCTTGAAGATTATTCAATAAATAACCACTGAGCTCCCCAAAGGAGTACTTGAGCAACATGATGTATGCAAAGGATGTACTTTGAGGAAGTGCACAAAATACACATTCCATGATCGGGACAACAATGCACATGTAGTCTTAGAAATGATCCACTCTGATGTCTGTGTACATTTCTTGATAACCTCCACTGCTAGACACAAATATTTTGTCATTTTTATTCTTGACTTCTCACGGAAGTGCTGGATCTTCTTCATTCATAAGAAAGATGAGACATTATCCAATATCATAGAATTCAAGGCACTGGTTAATAAAGAAACCGACAAGAATGAGAAGGCTCTCAGGAGTGATAATGGAGGTGAGTACATGTTGAATGAATTCAAAAATTTCTGTGGGAAAGAAGGCATTCGATGAGAGTTGACAACACCCTACAACCCACAACAAAATGGGGTCGTTGAGAGAAATAACCATGGAATTGTGGGAGAAGCGAGGGCGATGTTTCATAACCAAGGCCTACCTCTGCATTTGTGGGTTGAGTCATGCAACAAAAAATTCTATTTGCAGAACCAGAGTTCTCAACAGATTCTTGGTATGATAACACGAGAGGATGATTTCTCGGGGAGGAAGCTAGATGTGTCACACTTTAGGATTTTTGGAGCCTCTGTTTACCACCATGTCTCCAAATAATCAAGGAAGAAGCTTGAGTTGATAACATAGTTGGGGGCATTTGTGGGTGACACAGAAACTCATCACAATTATCGTGTGTACTTGCCATCCCTTAGAATCATAGTTGTGGGAAGTGATGTAAAGTTCGATGAGGAGAAAGCAATGTAGTGTTGTCTTGAGAGAGAGCTTCAAATCCCACTAGAAGAGGAGATTTTAGCTCCAAAGGAGGAGCCTCAGGAAGTGGAAAAGACACAGATTCAGGAGTAGAGTGTGGAGACATCCACTCAAGCAGAAACATCCATAGAAGGTATACAAAGAACCATGGAAGCTCATAGACTTGTGCAGTATGTGAGGGAGAATGTGGGAGCTCCTTCAAATTTGCATAGGTAGAGAAGGTCACCTGAGAGGTACACTGGCTACATAGCTCTAATGACTAATCTTGTAGATATTGAGGCACCATATTTTGAGGAAGAAATAGAGCAACTTGTATGGGTTGATGCAATTGTGGAGGAATAAAAATCCATTGTAAAGAACAATGTTTAGGAAGTGGTCCCAAGACTGACATATGAATCAGTAATGGGTTTGAGATGGATCTTCAAGGTGAAGCAGGAAGTAGATGAAAGCATAGATAAGTATAAGGCCATATTTGTGGCTAAGGGGTACTCTCAAGTTGGGGGAATTGACTATGAGGAGAAATTTTCTCCTATAGTAAGGTACTCATTCATTAGATCAATTCTTGCATTGGCTACGCAGATGGGATGGATGTAAAAACACAATTTTCTTAATGGGGTTATTAAGGAGGAGGTGTACATCAAGCAACCAGAATGTTTTAAGACATTTGATTGTGATCCTCATGTGTGTAGACTCAAGCGAGCATTGTACGGTCTCAAACAAACACCTCGTGCTTGGTACACCATGATTGATAGCTATCTCGCCAGTTTGGGCTTCACTAAAAGTGAAGCAAATGAAAACCTTTATCACATCTTGGTAGAAGGTAAATTAATTATTTTTGTTTTATACATTGATGATTTGATTTTAACTGGTGATGAGCAGCTCATCATATCTTATACGGAGTACTTTGAAAGGGAATTCGAAATGAAGGACATGGGTCTCATGCACTACTTCATCAGGTTGGAAGTATGGTAAGGCGATGGGGAACTATTTGTGTCTCAAGGAAAGCATGCAAATGAGATACTACAAAGATTCCACATGGAGAGTTGTAAACCCATGGAGACACCTCTAGCAACCAACTGGAGGAAGGAGGATGCCACCTCAGGTGAGGAAGTGGATGCCACCATTTATCGACACCTAGTGGGTTCACTCATGCATCTTATGAACACATGACTAGATATGTGTTATGTATTCAACCAACTAAGCCAAGCTATCATTAGGCCAACCAAATTATTTTGGAAGAAAGCTAAGCATGTTTTATTATACCTCAGAGGCACTACCTAGTTTGGACCATGGTACAAACGAATAGAGGGAGTCATGCAGTGTGGCTTCATAGATGCAGATTGGGCAGGGGAGTCAATCAGACCGAAAGAGTATATCAGGTGGAATTTTTAGTGTTGGGTCTATAACTATTACCTGGTACAGTAGGAAGAAAAGATTTGTGGTGCTCAACTCGACAGAAGAAGACTACATGATTGCAAGTCAAGTAGCATGTGAGGTGATATAGATGAGAAATATACTTGTTGGATTGTTTGGTTAGATGATGGATCCAACTGTGATAATCAGAGCTGCATCAAGCTGTCTCAGAAACTTGTATTTCACGATCTATCCAAGCATATAGATATCTGGTATCACCATTTACGGGATTGTGTGCAGATGCAGATAATGTTGCTACAGTACATTCTGACAGAGGAACAAGATGCTGACATTTTGAAAAAAGCTTTGTTAAGAGGGAAGTTTGAGTTCCACAAGTGCAGGTTATGGGTGGTTGATAATCCCTTTCTTGTCGAGAGGGAGTGTTGAAAATGCAGCAATATATTATCATAATGTATAAAGAGTTTTTCGGAAGAAGTCACATTTAAGATTTGGGTCGACGCGTTTCGAACCAACAAGTGTGGTTCGAAATGCATCGACCCAAATATTCAATATGAATTCTTCCAAAAAACCTCTTTATACATTATGATATGGATCACATAAGATTGAATTCAAATAAAATATCAATTTGATTTTGCCTTGATTAAATTGAGAAAATTCAAATTTCCACATCAACGGACAACTTGGAAGAAGTTAACTTGTGTGACATGGCTTGTGTTAGCAAGTTTACTCAGTAAATTTGAGTTGGAGGAGTTTAAGTTTAGTTAAGCATGTGTGATTTCTAAGTTGTAGTAATCAAAGTCAGTTATCTCCATTTAACCGATAAAGTAACCCAAAATAGATAGCGCATGCAGAGAATTCGAGTTGCCTAGCTGTGGTGGAGATTCCAAGGGAGTGTAACATCAGTTTTAGACTAGTATTGAGTGTATAGGTGTTGCATGCAACCAGATGATCAACCTTGGGAATTGGGCAATCTATTTTGGAGAAATTCCTAAATAACAAGGGCCTAATTTCTCAAGGAATTACGTAAGGAAATAGGGGATCAAGCAGAGGTAAAAATTGACTAAGTCTGGGTCAAATATTCTCAGTGACCTGAGAGATAGGTTATTCACTTGTAAGTTATGCTCAGTTGAGAAAAGAAATTGTAACACCTCTATTCAAAAAATTAATGCAAGCAAACATTGGGGTTTTTAGTAGATTTCTTTCCTCAGGAAAAATACTATGTGCATGTGTGTTATTTATTATTGCATGTCTGGAATTTTTGTTCTAAATTTTGAATTAACTTCTGCAGAGCAGTAGAGTAGGTTTGTGTCTTGTGATTTTGAATAAAACTTCATGAGTAGTTGTAAATAGACACCATAATTTATACACCAAAACCCAAACCCTAACGATAGTCGTTGTCAGATCGAAAAGATCAAATCATAGTAATTGATTAGAAGTCCTCGTGTTAACAAGTGTATTCATGTGAATCCATGAGGCTGTTATGTGTTGGACCAATGGAATGGCTCCACATAACCGAGGTCGGTCCATGTGTCAGTCTAAAAATGATGGCTTAAGTATTAAATAAAAACAATGTTGGATGACAATCAAATTTCTTATGATATGTTGGCACTACATAACAATATAAGGTTTGATAAAGCCTTGGTTCGAATCACCATGTTATGATAATAATATTACATTCCATATTTTCAACATTGGAATATAGGACATATCAAATATGTATCATGGAGAGGAACAAACTATGGGAATATTAAGTAAATATTTATATATATATATAGATGAAGCTTAATTAAACAAGTGAAAACCTTATTTCACGTGCTTTGTATATATATATATATATATATATATATATATATATATATATATGATGAATTCTAAGAGGGTTAAAAACTCAGTTTAAATAACTAAAGGAGATGAGAAAAACAAGGACCTCAGATCCTAAGTAAAGTTTCATGGGATTAGGGGGAATGACATGGCCATAAAAAAGGCTTAAAACAACCACATGAATCCTTTGTAAGGGCTATATTTCCTGTGGGAAGGATATGGATGTCAGTAACAAATCAAGTTTGTTGTTCTACAAAGTTTCAATTTTCATGGGCATGGGGTTCACTAAGGATGAACATGTTTATCTTCTTTGATAACTTATATGGTAACATGGGTATCTTCTATGGTAACATGGGCATTTGAGGATAAGCACAATATCTTATATGGTGATGGAGGATAAGAGGATAATGTTGCTAAAGAAGTGGTAGTAGAGTAAAGCCTTAGAGGGAGGTTAATAAGCTCATTGGAACATGATAATATGATTTTCCTTTAAACTAGAGGTTATAAGGAAGTTGGTACGATTAAAAGGTGGTATCTAAAAAAACACAAAACATAACAATTCAATGTGCAAATTATGAAAAGTTGTTTTTTTAGGGTTTAAATAGTAAAAACAACAAAACCTTTTTTTCTCTACCATAACTCTATTTTTCACATTATTAAATAAACTACACAAATAAATTAATAATTAGATTACACATGCATAAAAATTTGAATATATATTTATATTATTCATTTATTTTTTATTGACATATATCATATTTTTAAAACATAGAAATATTTCTTTCATACCATGTTTTAAAAATATTTCTTTCATGCAGTAATTAATTTCCTATCCTCTACTCATTATTATTATTAGTCACAATGTATTAATTTTACTCATTATTATTATTAGTCACAATGTATTAATTTTTCACCTTTTAGGCTAATTTTTTAAATTAAAAACTATAAAATTAATATTAATTTTTTTTAAAATAACGTTTTATGAAAAAATTATAAATTTAAATTATATAAACTATTTTAAGAAATTTCATTAACGCAACAAATTTATTATATTGGATAATAAAGCCACTATAATAACATTAAACAATGGTATCTTATTTAAATAACATTTTACGAAAAAATTATAATTTTAAATTATATAAATTATTTTAATGAAATTTTATCAATACAAAATAAATTTATTATATTTGATAAGAAAGCTACTATAATAACATTAAACAGTGGTATCTTATTTTTGAGATATAATTTTTTTGTTTGTTTGTTAAGTTGTGTGAGTACGAGAGAGGGAAGCGGGCACTAAAGTAAGTAGCAAGCCGGGGCAGAGGGGCTAGGTGAGGCACATAAGTAGCGGGGGTAATAGTTTGGTTACCTGATCTACAGGCCCATACATAAGTAAGTGGCACGGCGTTGACTTCAGTAGCGAGGGCAGTAGATGCAATAGATGACTACACACTTAACCTTTGACTTGAAAAACCAAATTGCAGCTTAGAAACATATAAATTATTAAAATCATTTAGGAATTGCACCTAACATTCAAATAAGTGACCTTTACATTAAAGACTCACCCATCATCATCTATTCTATAATAATAAATAAAATAAAAAACAATTTTAAATATAAATTATATATTTTAAAACTAATTTTATTTTTTCCTTTTCTTTTTATTAATCATATTTGAATAAATTATAAAATACTTCAAACCATGCATCAAATCAATATATTATCACTAATATACTATAACAAATCATCAATAATTTGTAATTCCTATTATAAATTTGTCTATTTAGAGAGTAAATGATAAGGAGTATTACAACTTGCATCTTGTTAGAATGTAAATTACAACATGGTAGTTTCCTTTGGCTTTTATTATTTTAAGACGCGTGAGTCTCGAATATGTGAGTTATTATATACAGCTCAATCATTATTAAAATCTGTGAAATTTTATATTTAAATAAACATGGTAGGTTCATAGTGGAAGAGGTATATTTTTCTATTAAATTTAAAAAGCGAAGAATCGAGTTAAAAATGGATATGTTTGAAAGTGAAATTGAAATTGTATATCTATTTGTTTTTATTTATAATTAAAAGATTAATTGAGATTATTTTAGTTGGTGGGGTGAAATAATTATTTTCTCTACCTAAATTTTAAATTTTTATTAATAACGTGATAACTTATAATAATTTGATAAATATTATTGTAATGATTTTATATTTATAAATATTTAAATTTTTTTAAATATAAATATATTTATAGATACTAACGACTTTATTTAAAATAAAAAATAAAATAAAAATATATCTTTATATTATTTTTACGATTAAAATATATATTTTATTCAGGATAAGCTGGTTTCACCAGAGGTGACGCACAGGTCCGGGTATGTTTTCGTAAAGCTGAATCCTGTAATTTTCTTAACTGTTGATAGTCTGATGGAAGAAGAGGGAGAGCTAGGATTAGCAGAGAAAGGGAGAAGTATATCAGAGGGGGTTAAATCCTTTAAAGATGGCAGTAAGGAGGAGGAAGGAGGGTCGAAGGAAAATTCAGGGGAAGGGCACAGAATGGGAGGAAACCGAGGCAACCAGGGCAAAACCCCTCTAGATTTCTGCAAGGGAGATGATCAGGGACCGCTTGAGGAGGACAAAGAAACAATCTGGGAAATGGGGAAGACTATAAAGGTTACCCAATTATCTGGGACAAGGGGAGGAAAGATTGAGAGCAGTCTGACCAGAGGGAGAAATTTTAGTGTGGAAGGCCAATTCAGGGGAATGGGTACTCAGGAGAGGAGAACAAAGGCAATGGCAGAGAATCTAACCTTCTCTGTTGGACAGGATACACAGGCGACAGTAAGAGGCAAAATGGCGCAGACGGGACGGGGAAGGGGGCGTGGTGGAAGGGGCTGGTCTAACCAACCTGGCCACAACAATAATGCAACCTCTTCGATCACCCCACAGAGACGCAGCCGGAGAACAATGAGGAAAACCATCCAAGAGGTGGAAAGGGCGTATAGAGAGGGCATAGATGAGGACATACGCAGACTAATTAAGGAGCTGGAGGAAAATGTAATGGAAGACGACTCAGAGCCAGAAATGGAAGAGTGGGGGGACCTCATCCCAGACCCAGGTAACACGAGGGGTCGCATGACCCTATATAAACAGGCCTTGCACGTTTACTAGGTGTTGAAACGCCTACTGGCAAAGGCACTGGAGCAAGTTGTAGGAGAAATGGTGGAACTGGCCCAAGGCATGCCTAACATGAAAAAAGAAATGAAGAACCTGCAAATCTCCACGATCATGCAAGATAGTAAGCTGAACGAAATCCAGCAACAGCTGAAGCATCTTATTCCAACACAACAAGCAGAGGCGATACCACCTGAGGGTGTGGAAGAATGACCCTTAAGCCAAGGTGCTGCCTCCACGGCTAGATTTTGAGGACAATATTTCATCCTTTTTTCCTGTTTTCATGACTACTGGATATATGTTTAGTTTTTTTTGTTGTGAAGTATACTTAGCATGGATTGATAGACTTACCCATTTTTGTTATTGGATGGCATATTTTAATTTGAGGTGGCCAACAGATTCGGTATCCCATTTGGGTGGGTTGAGGCCACTAAAACGATGTATATGGCTTAACCTGGATTTATATGAATAGAAAATAAAGGCACTACCTTAGCTTACAAATATATATATATATATATATATATATATATTCTAAAATCCTTTAATCAATATGGAAAGATTTTAATCATAAAATATGACATTGAAAACAATGTTCGTGAATGGTTGAATTGAAAACAATTGCGGAGATGATCTCCATGGGTGCTGGGAGGGCTGTGATCAGAAGAGTTGCATTTGTAGTGGTGCTATCACATCTTCATAACTCAACACTCCATGAACGACTGCTCAACTGTAGCATGGTGCAGTCATTTAATTTATACATTCCATGGACTATTTATAATATATCTCCACTTAGAGCCATTAAACAAAATTTATTTACGGAATTATACAAACCAATACGACTGATTTCTCTATAGCAATGGAAATAATGTTGGCACAAGAAATTGTTCCACTGCATGCAGTTTCTATTGATGTTGTCAACCATGTCAAAACCCCTGAGGGAATTGAGGTTAGGAGGTGTTGTCTTCTCCCCAGTAAAAGTGGGTGTCTCATCTAAGAGAATAGATTTTAAGTGTGATACATGAAGAAGTATAATATAACATTAGCAATTTCCCCTAAATGTGCAAAGATACACCGAAGGTATGGAAGATTTGGGAAGATTTGTCTTTCATCATTGTTTTTGAAGTAGCAAGTTTGTCTTATGGTTATGCATACAACATCATGAATGAATTATCACCAAAATATGTGAATTGTGTGTGCAGTTGCAACAACTCTCCCAAATTTAAAGATTGGGAGTGCGGTACCCCAAAAATATGCTGCTGCACATTTTAACCATGGTTATGTAGGTCCAACAGATAATACTGCTAATGCAATATCAACACCAGAGTAGAAGTCTAAAATTCATGCTAATAATGTAACTATTGGAAATCAGCTAAAACAACCATGTGATTGTGAGGACATGAATAGGTCTGTTTACTGTGACTTGGCTCAATGTGGTGGTTCCCCTAAAATGGTCCTGCATAGAGTGTTGTTTCCCTATAATCATTTGAGTCAATTCATAATTGTCTTTAGTTTTCCATGTAATTAGTAGTAGACAAAATTCAGCAATATTTAAGTTGATACTTACAATTTTCTTTAGATAAAAATAATAGTGAAAGTTTATGAACTTTTATTGCAAATGAGAAAGGATATTTAATGGTTTCCTTGTATAAATGCTATCCACACTTCCTTGCCTTTATTCTATCTAAAATGATTTTTTCATTAGCATCAGTGCATCATTTATTTTTTCCATAAATAACAACAAGAGTTAAACTCCAAAGAGCCCATTATTTCATTATGTTCATGGAAAGATGCATCTAGGATTATCCTGTTCTTATGGCACATGTTAAATTTCCTATTTAGAAGGCTCAAAGAATTTATTAATGCTATATTGTCATTGTAATGGGCTATCAAAGTTATGCAGACATAAAACATAGAGCTTTGTATGGATGCTTATGGTGGAAAACAACTATTGGTAAAATTGTCAGCCCTTTGTATGGGTGCTTATGGTGGAAAACAATTATTCGTAAAATTGTCAGTGATTTTTTTTTCACAACATTTTGCTGAAAAACTTTGAGGTCTCTCTATGTATTGCAATGTCAATTTATAATATTATAGTGTTCCATATTGTATTTGTGGAGTGCGATATCATGCATTGACTTTCCGCACAATGACATTACTCTGCATTGTGTTATTTGAAAAAATTTCCAAGAATTTAAATATTTAAAATATGACAATCATTTCAAGATTAGAAAAAAAATAATTGTCTTAAGGAACAATTTTATTGAAACCCCTTCATATAACCAAGTTCACTTGTTAAAATTATTTGGTTGGTTGGTGAAGCAAGGTTATTATTAGTTTTTTTTTTCCAAGATAAAGATAATCTTTATATATTATATATTTTATTTTAAATAATATAAAATATTTTCTCTGGGTTTTCTATTATTTCTCCATTTAGGTGTTGAGCCACAACTCACTTTTCATAATATTTTTTTTTTGTTCTCTATAGAATATCTAAATATTATTAAGCACTTGAAATAGGAATTTTAAATATTTGTATTATTATAGGCACAACCATCATTCAAATCCAGAACATCCAAAATTAACTTTCAAACTCCTTTCTTCGAAAAACGCTCCTCCCATTATTCTCTAAATGCGTATTTTCGCAACCCACACAATGAAAAGGAAATGCAACATGGTTAAGCAAAGACATAACATATAAGATTTAGCTATTTTTTAATCAAATGGTAAAGACAGGGAATACCAGAATAGGAATCACATTGGAGTAATGTAGACTCTGGGCATTGGCAATGGCCAAAAGACTCGAGGAGATCTATATTAATACAAACAAAAGTTACTGATCCATCGAGATCCATAACACAGATTATAATGATATTGTTATGGGAAGTTATTTAATTCAAGAAATTTTATTAAAAAAAGAACACACTTCCAATTCTTCTTTAAATACACACTTTCCCAAAAGCAAACCACTCATAGGAAAATGAGAAATTAACCAAACACAATGGTAACCAAATGGAAACAAAAATTTCATGAATAATGTATAAAGTCTGAGCAATGGCCATGGCTAAAGGAGTCCATGAGCTCTATATAGATATAAATAGAAATTACTCTCACTGTGCTTAAAAAACACTATAAACGTTCTTGAAATACCAAGATTAGAAGTATTCTTACTCACTTGAAAATGTAAAGTTGATTTACCCATATATTTTTATAGTTCCAAAATTTCAAAATGTCAATTGTTTGGTGTGATGGCAATATTTCAGTTGGAATGGGCTCTTCGCACGTATTTTGAAGTCATTCAACTCTGGCATTTTCCAGCTAAATGTATTGAGGAAGCAATAAACATGCAAATACAGGGAAGCCCAAAAGGTTTGCAACTTGAAAATCTTCATATGTGAAATTTCTAGCCTGCTCGAGAAGCACCACTAAGCTGAGATACTCACTTCTAAATTGATTGTAGATTCTGATCCAGATTATATCTCTTTGGCGGTGTAGCAGAAATAAAAATTCCAAGGTTTCCCTTGCTGTGATATTTATCGTTCATGGTTAGACAGGGTACATACTACATACACAACCAATATATGGATATATTTCTAAACACACTATATAAACATAAATAAATGTAGGACGATGAGTCAGCCACTCACCTATCGAGTTCAAAACATCTCAAAATAGATGATCAATGTGCTCCATTGTCAGATTTACCAGAATCCTGCACAATATCAAGAACAAGAACATTATGTATGTACCAAGAACAAGAACATTATCTATCTATCAAGAACAAGAATATTCGTTGTTATAAAGACTAATACCCTAGTAAATGTTCATCGCCTCGCATGAAGTTGAAGTCGAACTTGTCCAGCAATTGCGTCACAACTTAGAGAACTTTGAAGCAGATCAGTGCTTAAAACTACATAACAAAAATCCATTATATAATCCTCTGAAATATGCCCATGATCAACAAAATCAAATTAAGAGGAGAACAAGGGTATAAATCACTATGAGATAAGCAAACCATAACATACCATGGTAAAATAATGTATTGTACGTGAACCTGCAGCTGGGGATGGGGCTTGTGCCTGGTCGTTGGAGCTGGGGTCTGAAGCCGGGACTCGTGAATGGAGGCTGGAGAACTGGCTGGAGATGCCATTAATGTTGAGATAATATGAAAAAAATCCTACCCAATCGAAAATTATTAGGATTCTCTCATACGCGGCTGATTGATGTCTAGATAAATGAGTTATGAGAAAGAATCATCTGCTATATAAATATATTAACGACTCACGTCATCTTTCACTTCCCATAGTGAATGTATGACGTTATGTTTCTTTTCTCGCCTTCATGCTGATCTTTCTGGATGATTGATCAGGGGAAGTGTTGTTATTGGTGTTAGATGGGTGAAAGATACATTTGCCTCTCCACCCTTCTAGAAGACTGTGGAAGTAGAGGTTGTCTGTTGGTCATCTGAACAAACTTCTACACAATTTCGCCCATGCTAGTTGAATCCATATGCACTCTCTAGGTGAGGCTTGAAATTGGGCCTGCAGTCGACCATTCATACATTTATTTCCCACCGAAGAGACTATGGAAATTTATTGCTGACCCAAGAAACTATCACCATATGGAGCATGGATAGCGCGCATTGTGCGACAATGTGATTTGACAAATCCAATGGTCGAAAATGAAAAGGTAGATAATGGTCAGTAGCTTAACTGATTCAAAAGAGACACCTTTGGTGTAATTAACATACAATCACAATCAACAATGCTAAAATGTAATATATATATATATATATATATATAATTTACTTCCCCTTTTAAATATATATCCATGTACACACTTTTAACTCCTTACGTAACTTCCTCTATGTAAAATGATGTAATTTATGAGATATTTGTATTTTTTTTGTTTTTCTTTATATTGAAAATACTATGGAAAATTAAAATGGGTTGCTAAAACCACAAGCTTGCATATTACCAACAATAGTTTACCAGGAATTGATGTTATCTTATATAGTCCTTTTTTTTCTTACGTGCAATTTTCAATGGGTTGCTAAAACCACAAGCTTGCATATTACCAACAACAATTAATGAGGAATTGATGTTATCTTATATACTCCTTTTTTTGTTCCTTATAAGAATAAGAGTGGCCAAAATCCTAAATGATCTGGGGATCAGAAAATGCTCAAAATTGAAAATTCTCAAAATCACTCGGAACCAGTGTCTGATCGTCGTGTTTGTTGTCTTGAATCCAATGTCACTTGAATCATCTCAAAACAACATCGTATGCTAAAGATATCACATTTTGAAGTTTTGGCCGAACAACTAAAAAGTCAAGCAACAGGGTTGACTGGGTTGCTGTCTAGGGAGACCATATATTGACATCAATAGTTGAGTGGGCATGCATAGTGAGAGGTGCAAACCAATCCTATGCCACCATGTGGTAATCTCATACATGATTGGTTGGTGCATTTATATTGGTTGGGGATACATGGTACATATCAATCATAGAGTGACACGTGGCCCAATTCTAGGGCACCACGTGGCACTCTGGGAGAGGCCAAAATGGGTTAGTTGTGACCAATCAACCCTATCGGAGTCGAACATGAGACCTATTCCAAATGAACCAATGACTTAACCAACATACTACACAATTGAATTTATTATATTAAAATCGATGATTTTATTTAAAGTCTTGTCAGCTTACTAGTGACGGGATGGGAAAGGCACTTGGCCCATCCCCTGTCTTATTGGCGTAACATGACCAACACCAACTACGGAGGGGACGGACCAGGTGGCACCTAGTCATGCCAGCCTCGGTCCCATGACCCATCATATGACCATATGCTAATATGGAGGGAGCTAGAGCGACGGGGCAGGCGGTTAGCCTTGATCCCCGATCACATGTCACAATGTGATCCTAACCCAACGCTTAAATGTTATTGATGGAATTAAACATGTGACAAATTTCACGACTTGTGGGAGGAATCTCATTGGCGCTAAGCGAAATTGTCACTCGATGGTTGGCAAAAAGGCGAAATTCGTAGGATGATTAACCAAAATTGTAGATTTGCAAAACAATTAGCAAAATTTGTTCAATGAGGCATATCTTTCTCATTTTTCAACCTTTTTAAGCTCAAGAAGAACCTAGATAGGGGTTTGTGAGCATTATGAATCCATTGGTAGCACTATTTTTTTTCAATTTGAGCACTATAAACTGATGTAATTTCACATTTGAGCATATAATTGAAGAGACCCAACATTGGAAGTTGGACCCAAAGATGTAGCCTAGAAGGGTCGAACTCTGTTATCAAATTACTATTTTTTGTTGTTGTTTATGGTACATTCTTCTCTATTTTATTTCTGAAAACTAAGTTTTAAAACACTAATATTATGTGCATTTTCAACTTAATCCATTGCCCACAAGACATAAACTTGCTTGCAAATTTTAAAGAAACCTTCAAGTTGTCAATTTTAGGTCAGTTTGGTATCAGAGCATGGTTGTTTTGAAGGTTTGACTATGTTTGAAAGTGTTTTCTTCATGCTTATAAGGTTAAAGTTGAAAAGAGGAGAAGGAATGCTTGAAGAACCAAATCCTCAAATTGGTTCAAGGAGGTCACAAACTCCTAAAAGTCCACCAATCGTGGCACATGAATAAGGACATGAGATGATGTTTGAGGATGAGAGAGATTTCATAAAGGCTTTCTATGACATGTATGAAATGGTGAAAGTTTCATATGAAGAGAGGACAAAAATGTTGGATGGAGAGAGTTCAAATCAACCAAAAGGTAATGGTAGTGATGGGAGAAAGCCTCCACCTCCACCTCCTCCTTCACCTCCATCCTCATCTCCTTCATTGTTGAAGAATCTAGGGCAGTTAGCATTAGTAAGATTCTTCTAGACTTGATAACAATTTGTGAAGTGCTTTTACAATTTATCTTAGCTTGATATTCTTCTTATTACTATTGTATGTGTTTACTTCATCAAACTGCTACAAAAAAAAGGAGACAAGAACTCAAGAAGTTGGCATTCTGCCAGGGCAAAAACCTCTCCCTCTTGGAGAGGAAAACCTGCATGTAATTCTTCTTATAGAGATTCCAATTGACGAACACCAAGACCATGACCCTTGACCTACTAGGACACTCCAATACCAAGACACCAATCCTCTTCTTTGTCACTGTTGAGATCATCATCACTGCTGCTTCACTGAGGTCATCATTATTGTACCTTCACTGAGATATTCATCATAACAACGAGGTCATTGTTTCTGCCCCATTGCCACACCTTGACTGAGATCTTCACCTTGTAATTCTGTCTCCATCAGGATCATGACTATACCGAGATCATAATTTTGTTCAGGATGAACACTGAGATAGAGTGTGATACCGCAGGATCACTGAGATCCTTGTCATCATTGTTACCCATCCGAATTTACAGTCCTGTACCCATCCGAAATTTAGTCCTGCACCCATCCGAAATTTAGTCCTGCACCCATCCAAAATTACATTCCTCAACCATACGAAATTACAGTCCTGCACCATATGAAATTGCAGTCCTGCACCATACGAAATTATAGTCCTGCACCATATGAAATTGCAGTCTTGCACCATACGCAATTTTAGAGATGTCCAAAATTCTATTCTTCTGTGGTGACTTCAGCTGTGTATATATAGTAGTTCTACCTAAATAAATAAGCCTACCTGTCACCATGAACTGTTGTGTCTCCACATATGAGACGACTTGTCATTTAAATATATTTTGAGGCCGACATTGTTGCCTTCTTCATCGTTTAGCGAGCAAAATTCTTCAAGAGGATTGTGCTTGTCTTGGAGGGTTGTTCTAAACACTAGGTTGACTCATATATATTAGATATATCCTCAAGAAGAGCTCTCTACACATGATTTTGACTCTTTGAATTTCCTAGACCTATGGAATAAGAAAGAAACTCATTCATATAATTTATAAAAAATAATATTTCTTTTTCTTGACAAGTACAAAGATCAAAATTACATTGACGAATACCAAACCTAGTTACACTTTTCTTCAGCACTCCCTCTTAAATAGGGAGGTGTTTACAATGGTACTTGGTTATTCTCAATCTGGATAATTTCTCATAAGAATAATTGGATTGGTAATCCCATCTGTATAGCATCATACCAACCAATATTGTCACAGTGCAATGCCTTAACTAACAACTCCATCTCTTTATGATACCATGAGATACAATGATGGCGAGACCAATGATTTATAGACACCTTCATAATTTTCTCTCAACGTACATACCCACTCAGGTGTTCACTAAGTATGACCTTCTAGGACTATTCTTATCTCGGGTTCCCAACCCTCAAAGAATATCGATCGTCTTGCCTACTCTTGTCTTGTATGACCTACACATCCTCAATCAGTATCAGATTCCAGATGATTTCCCAATCCTCTCATTCTTTCTTCCCAAGTGAAGACAAGAATGTGTCTACATTTCCATTCATGGCCTTCTTCTAGACTTACGGTTGTTAGTCTTGGTTTAGTGCATGACACATGAAATGGAAGAACACAATTGTCACTCCTTTGTAACCAAGGGTGATATAATTCAAACTACTTCTTGATCAAGGATATATCAGAGCTCCCTCTTAGCTAGGGACTCTTTTATACAACAAAAACTTCTTCTTCATGGGTTCTTCAACTGCTTGATCAACTTCTCTCCTTGATGTCATGAAGTTTAGTTGAGGTTATTCCTTGTAGGGAAACGACCATCGATCACTTTCCTTATTATTCAGTCATGACATTCCTTTCTTCATGGAAATCGGCCTTCTTGGCATACATCTGGAACTTTCTTCATATGGCTACTTATTTTCTCTTCGTGCTTCTTTAAGGAGTTTCCATCTATTGCACGACTATTGGTTGTACTTGTATTTACAAGTCTTGTTCTAGTAGCCCTACATGAACTCATCTAGATATTATTCAAGAAATCAAGAAATCATATTAAATTAAATCATAACTTACGAGATGGCTCTTCATCATGACATATTCATGTAGGTGTCAAGATCCTGCATACATGTTGACACATCTCCCAAAGATATCTATTGTCAAGGGTCTTCATCTTTTTCATACTCTCATCAGAGTCTTCATATCTTTCTAGGAGATTTCCTAGTCAAATCTTCTTGGTCTTTTGGATTTTTATTGCTTCCATCATGGGTGCATATCTCACGATCTATTCCTTCCTCACACATTCCATTTCCAAGAGCTTTCAATCATAGTTTCTTAGTCAAATACCTCATACTTCATATGAGGACATTTTATGTTGATTTCATCTAGTGTGACCTATGCCTTCTCGCATTCTTTTAGAGGAGAAGATCTCTTGATCATGCTTCTCAAGATAGAATTAATGATTCATATTACCTGCAACCATATGACATGACATTATAGCATACAATAATACATACCTCATTTTACCTTTAGGTCATCTAGGCTTCTTCCAACAGCTCCCTTGATTGAGAAGATTTTCAATCCCTTGATATGCTTCATGTCATCACACAATTATCGCATGAATTCCATAAGTTGGAGTTCTTGATGAAACACTTGCTCCCTCTCTATATTAGTGAACCCTTTGATGAGGATTCCTTCAAAGAATCTTGAGGATCTTGCATATCCCTATTTGAAAGATGTTTCCTTTTTTCCTTAATGTATGATTAGCCTTGTCCTGGATGAGATCTTTCTTTCCTTCAATGTTCAATGAGATTCCCAAGAGCTATATCCTTCATGTTTGACTGCCATGGATTTTGTTCCTTTTATCCTTCATGATATCCATGGTGATGTCACGAGCTCTTGATTTAATGCTTTCATGATGCCATGATGCATCTTATTATCATTGTCATATATTATAACACAAGATATATGAGCTTATGATAGGATACTTTTGTGATGGATAATATCTTACTCATAGGAGAGATTTGATACTCCCTCTTTCCTTGGCCCTTTTCTTTAGCTTCCTCCATCTTTTAGTGATATGAACTTCCAAAATATTTCTATAGCATTGAATCTTAACTATACTTATTTTTTTCTTTTCTTGAGGACCAACCTTGCCTTTCCTTTCTGCACATGGTTGAATTCTTTTATCCTTTAATACTATAGACTGCAACTTGTCTTTCTCTATCTAGCATAGAGACCACAAATTCTCGGGTGAGGTAACCTTATTTGTTCATTGATATTTGTTATCTTTCTCATCAATGATGACTATATTCTTATAATATTTCCTATATCTTCCTGAAGTTATTCCTTCATTCTTTTATACCTTAACTATTGTGTAGGTATAAGTGACCTTCTTTACTTTAATTTCCAAGAGTATATCTAGCATTTCATATCTCTCTCTTTATGTCTCCTCTTCTTCTATTTAGGTATGAGAGGGATTTTGAGTGATATCATATGAATCCTATGAATATCTTGATGGATTCAAACAATGCTTGACCTTCAGAAACCTTTTCATAGATATCAATGATTTCTCTTTTCTATGAGGATTATGACAACCCTCATTATTCTATGCAAGGAATTTCGATTATCTAACCAATTTATAAATCCCCTTGCAAACATGAAATCATTTAACCAAATCTGATTATAAAATTGAAAGATACTTACTTGGTGTGAAGAGGAGATCTTCACCTTGATGCTTCTTTTGCTTGAGTTGCCCATCATTAGTATCCTTTCGTCACGACTTCCATGGAGACCTTTTAGCACCATGACATTAGTGGTATTGACATAACCGAAACTGCTTCATGACCTTCCCAATTCATATTTAAGGTATTTTTGACTTCAACATATTGTTGACATTCTAGTGATACTTTGTTCTGATTTGAGCATCATGTTATTGAGATCATATTCATAGATAGAATTTGAGACTGTGACAAGTATATTGATATGGCACTACACTGAGAAAGTGATGTCTATGTGCATAGATTTGTGTAGAGATGCAATGTATATAGATCACAAAATTGTCACTGAATAACATAACTAAATTGTGGGTGGCACTGTATAGAGAGATTGTCTCATCACCGAAACTGTCTTGATGTAATAACTATACTGAGACAATGATGTAATCATGGATTTTGAGAGGTATTCCTTGGATTACTTATGAAATATATATATATATATATATATATATATATATATATATATATATATATATATATATATATATAGATATATATATATATATATATATATACTTGATACCATCTTTTATGGATCACAAAATTGTCACTGAATAACATAACTAAATTGTGGGTGGCACTGTATAGAGAGACTGTCTCATCACCGAAACTTGATGTAATAACTATATTGAGACAATGATGTAATCATGGATTTTGAGAGGTATTCCTTGGATTACTTATGAAATATATATATATATATATATATATATATATATATATATATATAGATATACATACTTGATGCTATCTTTTATGATATGGAGAAAGTTCAGTGATAAAGAAGTGAGGATCACTGATATACTCCATCAAATTGAGCATGAGTTGAGTGCATAACTATAATTACTAAAGTTGATACTCCATGACTGTTGTAGACTTTCTTGTTGTCATTAGGGGAATTTTGAGATCTAAAATGAGCCTCCTAAGGAAATTATAAAATAATAGTGGAAATAATAAAATAAGATTACATTACATCATCAAATTTTAGAGGGAAAAAAGAAAAAACTATTTTTTCAACTCGTATTTTCAGCTTATCTCCCTATGGGTTTACTCAAATTTGGAGCGGAAACACTTGTTGGATGAAAAATTTGATTCCCCATCCAATGAGTACCCATATTTCATACTTTCGATGAACCCTACTACAAGAAAAATGGGAAATACATGAAAAATGTGATTGTAGTCACATTTTTTCATGTATTTCTCATTTTCCGTGTACTAGGGTCCATCAAAAGTATGCAACATGGGTACTCCTTGGATGAGGAATTAAAATTTTCATCCAACAAATATTCCCACTTGAAATTTGAGTAAAATCTTAGGGAGATAAGTTGAAAATATGAGTTGAAAAAGTACTTTTATTATTTTTTATCTTTTTACTTTTTTACTCCAAAAATGGTGAATAATCCCCCATGGTTTACATCATCATCTTGAACCCTATTGGTTCTTATAAAGTTTATTTTATTTGTACATTTTTCTTAGGAGGCCCATTTTAGACCTCAAAATTTCCCTAATGATACTTGCTCCTTTAATCCTTTCAACCTGCTTTGATGTCCTTGAAGACAGATCCTTGTATGTCTCTTTTGCTTCCCTTCATTTGACTTCAACACCTTAGCTACGATACCTTGTTGAAGAATCTAGGGTAGTTAGCATTAGTAGAATTCTTCTAGACTTGATAACAATTTGTGAAGTGCTTTTACAATTTATCTTAGCTTGATCTTCTTATTATTATCAGTGTATGTGTTTACTTCATCAAACTACTACCAAAAACAAAGAGACAAGAACTCAATATGTTGGCATTCTGCCAGGGCCAAAAACTCTCCCTCTTGGAGAGGAAAACCTGCACATGATTCTTCTTATAGAGATTCCAATTGATGAACACCAAGACCATGACCCTTGACCTACTAGGCCACTCGAATACCAAGACACCAATTCTCTTCTTTTTCACTGCTGAGATCATCATCATTACTGCTTCACTGAGGTCATCATTACTATACCTTCACTGAGATATTCATTATAACAATGAGATCATTGTTGCTGAACCATTGCCACACCTTGACTGAGATCTTCACCTTGTAATTTTTTCTCCATCAGGATCATGACTATACCAACATCATAATTGTGTTCAAGATGAATGTCAAGTTATAGTGTGATACTGTGGGATCATCGAGATACTTTTCGTCACTGCCACCCATCCGAATTTATAGTTCTATACCCATACGCAATTCAGTCTTGCACCCATCCAAAATTCAGTCCTACACCCATCTAAAATTACAGTCCTACACCACACGAAATTACAGTCTTGCACCATACAAAATTACAGTCTTCCACCATACGAAATTACAGTCCTGCACCATACGAGATTGCAGTCCCGCACCATAGAAAATTTCAGAGATGTCCAAAATTATATTCTTCTGTGGTTACTTCAGCTGCATATATATAGTAGTTCTCCCTCCATAAATAAGCCGACCTGTCACCATGAACTGTTGTGTCTCCACATATGATCCGACTTTCTATTTAAATATATTTTGAGGCTGACATTGATGCCTTCTTCATCGTTTAGCAGGGAGACTTCTTCAAGAGGATTGTGCCTGTCTTGGAGGGTTGTTCTAGACACTAGGTTGACTCATATATATTACATATATCCTCAAGAAGATCTCTTTACACATGATTTTGACTCTTTGACTTTCCTAGACCTATGGAATG
Organism: Pinus tabuliformis; assembly: GCA_031772625.1. Taxonomy (NCBI): domain Eukaryota; kingdom Viridiplantae; phylum Streptophyta; class Pinopsida; order Pinales; family Pinaceae; genus Pinus; species Pinus tabuliformis. The sequence goes on along the minus strand of CM062819.1, from coordinate 791,133,021 downwards.
AGCAAGAAACTCATTCATATAACTTATAAAAATAATATTTCCTTTTCTTGACAAGTACAAGATCAAAATTACATTACCAAATACCAAACCTAGTTACACTTTTCTTCAACATTAATCTCCTTCACATACTCCTCCAAGATCTCCAAAAGGACATGCTAAGTCTCATTTGTTAAATATTGATGTCAAGTTTGAATTTCTTATGTACAATGGGGAAGTAAATGCTAAAGAGTTGGATAATTGGGTTTGTCAAATTAAAGTATGTTGTAGGATTTAAAGGATTAAGGATGATGTGACCAATATCCAACTTTCTTCTCTTTGTTAGGAAAGTGAAACTCTCATTTGGTGGGAGGCTAGAACTTAAGAAGACTTGAAGAAAAGTGGTAAAATTATCTCTTCTTGGAATGATTTTGTAGGTGCATTAAGAAGGCAATTTTATCCATTAGCTTTTATGAAAAAAGAAATAATGGATTGGAAAAATTTTAGACAAGCTAAAGGTCAGAGTGTTCAAATTTACACACAAGAATTTTGAAGAAGAGATTTAATCTTGGGTGTATATTTGCCTTCACAAGACACTATCCTTAAATACATAAGTGGATTACATAGTGTTGACGGTGCTGGACCCACCAACATGTAAGGGGATCTCCCCGGTAAGAAGCCCTAATCAGACCTCAAACAGTTTGGTGTAGGAGTCCCAACAGTGGGTCATATGGTAATGTCTTGACCACGTTGTCGCACAAAGGCAAGTAAGATAACTCTGTTAGTAGCAAGGGTGTGACCACTGCAGTGAGTCAAGGAAGGTGTATGAGAGGTTCTAACATAGGTGGGTTGAGATGAGGGTGAAGGTGAGTTCTAGGTTAAAAGGGATCAGTCCCAACTTGACTAGGAACACAAAACACACATGACATAGACAACTTTCGGTGGAGTAGTCCACATGGATGCGGAATTCACAATAGATAACACGTATAGCACTCACGGATTAGTCTGAATGAGTGCAATGATTATTACAACGAGCTTCATATGAAATGTATGTCTGATGTCTGGCAGAGTAGTCGACATGAACGAGACAACATTAAAAACATATACAACACATCTCTATTAATAGATTATGCATTACAACAAATGAAATAGTTATGATGTAGAACACAGGTTAAAGCAACATGCATTACAAGTGTTAAAGATCAGTCTTACAACAAATACAATACATGTGTGAAAACGTGTTGGCTGTTATTAAATAAAGAAGTGTAAGTTCCAATCACACAATACATCCATGTAAACCTGCTAGCCCCAATAGTGGAACGTTACAGCCACATCCGCCTACTCCTCTAAAGAGATGTACTAGCTCCGTGCAGTGGAGAAGCCAAGGTGCGTTACAATACTGTCCAATCTTTCTCCAAGATAGTCTTATCAGAATCCTGGCTAACCAAAATCCCTTACAATGACTTATGAGGGACTATTTATAGAAAAGGGTGGGGTGACCCTTGACATTCCCCTTTCTGACCATTTACCTACCCTCATGACTCTTCAACTACTCTATGACTGTTACGTCTAACTATTGACAATTGACTTACACTTGACATGACTCAACATTACAATGCACATGTACACATGTGAGACAACATGGCTTGAGAAAGCCATGCAAGACATCACTGACACTCGGTTCGCTATGATGAGATAAACTCTTTGACATGCTTATGATGGTGAATGTGGTGAGCTGATGCCAAGATTGATCGTCCTTGATGGTGTGCATGCACCTCATAGTGACATCTAGTTGAAGTGAACTCTTGCCTCCGTTGCAACCAGTGCATTGGTTTGGCCCCTTCATCCAAATCATCTGCTAACATGTGCATGATATTCTTGGGTGCGGCTGAATCGACAACACATTGATGCATAGTGTCCATGCTAATATTCAAGTGTGTGCTGGTGGTCATGCACATCAACTTGTCGAAGTACATGTTCAGCTCTAATTGGACTTGCTTCTTGTCTTCACCTTGGTGAGTGTGTTGAATGGGTTGGATTACATGCATGCACACCATGACATGCATGTTGTTGAATCCCTTACATGTGATCAACAACACTACTCACCATGACTGCTCCGTGTCAACTACTAGAGTGGATCTTTAACTTTTACGGGCGCAGTTTCATCCGTGAGTGCATGTTGCGCCCATTGCTACTCCTGTTCTTGCTGCAACTCATTCATCTATCTGTGTAGCTTCATGTTCTTCTTGAGTTGCTACTTCAGTACATGCAACTCCTTATTTGTTCCATTCTCTATCTTCCTGCAATCTTCATGTCACACCGTCACCTCATAGCCTGAGTTTCCAAAGTTTCTTTCATTATCGGTGGATCTGCTTGATCTTGCAACTTTGTTTCGCCTCTGTGTTGTCAACAACCTTCCTCTTGCATTCATTTCATTCACCATGTTCCTTGTATTCACTGTGTTCGGTATGATGCCTTCAACTGTTGTTCATGGTGTTGCTTGTTGTGATATCTTGATGTTCTTGTCTATGAACAACTTGATATCTTCCTGAGTAGGAAAGCTCATAGACATTTGATGAACTAATCTCCAAGTTTGCTCTGAACGGTGTCTTCGAATCGGCTCTCTTGGAAACCATTGTACCTGCACTGCTGAGAGGAAGATGAACACCTACAATACCTGTAGACATGGCAACACTCATGGAAAGCAATCTATTAGTCGAAAACCAAAATGAACTTGAGAACTGACTTGCAAAAACCTTGTGTGACTGATCATGAAGGTTGCACAATTTCGGCCAGGACGTTAGGAGATTGAATGCCAAGACTGTGAAAAGCATAGTCTGGGATACTGGGAGACTGACTAAATGCTAGAACTGTGCAATGCATAATCTCAGTTGCAAATGGCTTCAGACTCAGTGACTGCATTGCGCAATTTTCTGGGCCAGCAGTCCCTGTCCCTCAGGATTGTGCAAAGCAGGCCTAGGGAATAGTTGTTGGGCAGAAATGCACATTTATGGAGAGGAAGGTAGAGCCTTCCCTCTCAGGATTGCGCAATGCTGTCTTGGTTAGGCTCTTGGTGAGGCAGAGTCCAGGCCAAGGCTGTCTAGACTCAGCGACGGGCAACTGAAAGTGAATGTGAGTGTGAATGCATGGTGATATTGATTGTAATCATAAGTGAATGATTATTCATGAAAACGGCGAATGAAAAATTCAGAAAATGGAACAACATGCATGTGAGTGAGGGGAATGGCCAAATCAGCGACCATTCAAGAAAAATAGTTTCATGCATGTGACAATAGTGAGATGTTGACGAAAACTAAAACAGTCCTAGGACAAGCTAATATACATGTAAATGACAACAGGCGTTCAAAGAAATCAACCGAACAATACTCATACAAGCAAAGAAAGAAAAATCGATTGAAATGCAACATAAGCCATGGGAAGTGGGCTTACCCCAAAACAACGAAGGTGAATGTGCCGACAGCTCCTAGATGTGATATGGGATGTTAGAGCTGCAAGGTTGATTTGAGGAATGAGATTTGCAACATCCGGTTAATGAGTTTTGATAACATTGAGGTTGTGATGTGCATGCCACAAATATAGGGAAATCGACACTTGGTGGGAGGTTTCTGAAATGATCCTTACGTGTAACCTCCAACTGCTACAAAAAGATCCCTGAAACAAGGGATGACTTTGCATGTTTCCTTGGGAGAAGCAGTCCATGCATGCAAGCTAGTTTTGCTCGGTCCTGGAGGGAACCGGTCAACTCAGCTGCACATGCAAGAGATTGCTCGACTGCTTGGAGAAAATGCACATTTCTACCTAGGAGTTGGGCTGGCTGCCCAAGATATTTGTGCAATTTCTGGGTAGAGCAACTAAATCCTACCTAGATTTGTGCAAATTCTGGGCTGAGCAGCCCTACTGGGGAAAATTGCGCAATTCCTGCTGGGAGTGTTGACTGGCATAATAGTGCAATCTTGGAGCCCAACAGGCTGCCATATAGGATTGCAAAATTTCTAGAGGGAAGGCTAGGTTCCCTCCAGAAATGCACAATTTTCTTGGGGAAGCTGCTAAGCCTGTAGCTGAACCAAGTCTGGTTGAACAACTTGTGAGGGAAATGCTTCAAGTTGTGATCAACATGTTGCCTTTATGCAAGCAAAACACTGAAGCTTGTGAACCTGATAATGTAAGGCAAGCTGGTGTGAAGGTTGGAAGGGAAGCTCCAAAACGAAGCTAAGGAAAAATTTTGGAGGGTGGTTGTAGTCGCTACAACACTTGGCGACACATTGGTATAACTCCAGTTCTCTAAATGGACCTTGTTTGTGAAAAGAAAGTCTAACACCTCCAAAAGTATTGCTCAGTTCTCAGGTCCTCTTGGTTTCACACTAGCTTGATTGTAAGATGTAGTATCTGCCAAACTCTTGGTCAATTGACACACATTCCAAGCCAAGTCAACACATTTGTTTCAATTGGGGATGAGGGGTATATTGATGCAAAAGAAATATAGTCGTCAGAGTCTTTGTTTCATCTCTGGTGTTGCTCCGTTGCTAGTAGGCCTGGATAGTACCCCGACGGAGTCACATAGGAACAAAAGAATGGCTCCTCTGCCAGTGAGCCTGGTCAATACCGCAACGGAGTTACTTGCATCACCTCTCTGTGCAGGAAGCCTTTCTCTTCTTTTTCCTTATTCATTTTCATTTTTTTCAAATTTTTTTCACTTTTTCATTTCTTTTCATTTTCATCTTCGTAATTGTGCATAACATTTATTCATTTCAAAGGTGGAAGAGGGATCCTGACTTATTGAGAGCAGAAGAGTTTGTTCCCACAAAGAAGTAGTTTATTATGCCTCTGACGTGCCTGTTAAGGTTTTCCCCCTCACCTTAATCTACTTAACTGAGCTGAAAAGGGTTAACCCAAAAACAATTGACTAGAGTAGGTGAAACTAGTTAGCATGCAATAATTGTGTTTTCACCAAGGTTCACTTTGAACAATACATATTTTTCATCGACGTATCATGGACTAAAAGTAACAAGTTCTTCATACAGAGGGAGGATGGCAGATAAGCAAGTAGTGATAGAAGCACATGACCTCTCGAACTTTTACCCAGCTTGCTTCAAGAGTCATACATGGTTTCATGCGAAACTATCCTATGAAACGAAACAAGCGAACTAACAAACAACAAAGCTAAGCAAGAACAGAGGAAAAAGTGAAAGCAAAGAAAGTAAGAAAACAAGCAAGCAGACAAACAAAAGAACAAAGCAAGTAAGCAAGCATGCAAGCAAACAACTCAAAAGCAAACACTACTCCTACTCCTAAGCTAATAGTGCATGGGTCATATCACGTGAAGTGATACTTCCAATGCATCCACCGACACATTGGTTGACCCATGTTGGTGAAGGGAAGGTTCGTGAACAAGACAACTATGCAAACCATCAAACAAGGAATATGTAACAGTGAAGACAAACACACTCCGAGCTTACAAGTGACCATAGAACAAAGATGAGTGATAGTGCATGACATGCATTCTGTGGTGCTGCCATGATGTTGTGCTACACTACGTGTAGATGTTGAGTGTATGCATTCTCTTGACTGTGACATGAAAGCAAATGTGAGAAAGGTAGACCACTTCTGTTGTGCATGTGTGCTTGCGGTGTAAGATTCCTCCAATGTATGAGTGATGGGATCATGTAGTTCGAGTGGAGGAAGTGAAATCTGGGTGTTTTGTTGATATTTAGTGCAAAGAAGAGAGTGATGAGAAGCCTTGAGTGTTACCACAATTTCCTGATCAGAAGTGAGACCAACCTTAGGACAGTGAGGGCTTGGCATAACCATCAACTCGGGCTGAAGTGCCTCGACAGTCTGGGGGGTTTTGACCTCATGGACAGATAGATCATCGTAGACTAGTGTCTTGGATGGATTAACAATGGTTGAATCAACATCATGATCGGATGAGGAAGTGAATAGATCATGACAACCAAGATTAGAAAATTCAGGTTGTTTGTCGACATCCTTGTGATTTGATGAATTGGGCGTAAGGGTAGATGAGAAGCAAAGATTTTCACCCTTTGTGTTTCAAGAAAGATAAATGACAGATTGAATGGATTTTTCGAGGAAGATGTGTCCTCTCCCCACTGTAATGACAGACTAACATATGAGGTGTCCTCTAAATGATCGGAAGTAGAAGCATCCAGAAATGAGTTTTCACAGGGAAAATTAGTGATGGTAGAATTGCAAGGGATGTCAGGATGAAGTGGATGAGGCGCGGATGGAAGGGAGTCACCCTTTACTGTGGGTTCTTCTTTAGATTCCCACACACACTCATCATGAATGATGGCATAGGTTGGATGCATAACACCAATTCCGTCGATAACTTGATCCTTGTTCACAACAGGTGAGGAGTCCGGAATGGAAGAACACAAGATAGCACAATCTGGAGGATCAATAGAACATGAGGACGGAGGTCGAGGGAAAAATTCCACGTGAAAACCAACAGGATTACAAGCCAAATCTGTGCAAATATCAAGAGCAAGTGGGGTGGGAGAATGTGTAGTTCAACAGAGGCATGTGCATGATCTCCCACATGCCCCTGCGGTGGTGGAGCTGTTTGATGAGGTGAAGGTGGATAGTCACTTGTGACAACAACTGTGCCTGCCTGTGATTGCTCAACTCCATCACTGGAGTGTGCTGAGCGGGGTTCAGATACGTGAAGAAGATACTCAAATCTTCCATCAAGAAATTCCCAATCAATATCATCTTCTAGGAATCAATATGAAAGATTACAAAAGAGTGTGTAAAACTGTTCAACCGATTCATTGAGTGCTTTTCGTAATTACAAAATTTCTTTGTTGAGTGCTTGACAGTTGAAGTGATTGAAATCACGGTCTATCTATGCGACCAGATGAGCAAGAGAATGAATGGATTTGTTAGGAAATGTGGCACACTAGTCCATTGGGTGCCTTTGAAGCATGTAGATGAACAACACGCAACTCGTGTATTCTTCAAAGAATCCATGTCTTTTGCATGAGCCTACAATGTCGACCGTGTGCCTTACCAAGGCTATGTAGTCTCCACCATCAAATGTTTTATGAGACAAGTTATCTGAGATATTTTTGGGGATGATGAAATTGTTTTCGTAAGACATACATTCCGGAAGAGAAACTCGGCAGTTAGTCATGATAGATGTGTAGAGATTCAAAACAGATGTGAGGACTCATCTTGTCATCTAGGCCTCCTTCCAGTGCCAAAATGTTGACAGTACTAGACCCGCCAACATGTAAGGGGATCTCCCTGGTAAGAAGTCCCAATCAAACCTCAGACTATTTGCTGTAGGAGTCCCAACAGTGGGTCGTATAGTAATGCCTTGACTATGATGTCACACAGAGGCAAGTAAGATAACTCTGTCAATAGCAAGGGTGTGACCGTGGTAGTGAGTCAAGGAAGGTAAATGAGAGGTTCTAACACAGGTGGGTTGAGATGAAAGTGAAGGCGAGTTCCGAGTTGAAAGGGATCAGCCCCAACTCGGCTAGGAACAAACAACACACAAGACATACATAGCTTCCGGCGGAGCAGTCCACACGGATGCGGCAATCACAATATACAAGGTAAGATAACATGTACAACACTCACGGATCAGTCCAAATGAGTGCAACGGTTGTTACAGGGAGCTTCATATGAAAGGTCCGTCTGATGTCCGGAACAACAGTTGTTCATGATGCTACTTGCTGTGATATCTTGATGTTACTGTCTACAAACAACTTGATATCTTCATGAGTAGGAAAGCTCATAGACATTTGATTGACTGCATCTCTAGGTGTGTTCTGAACGGTGTCTTCGACTCTGATATCTTGGAAACCATTATACATGAACTGCTAAGAGGCAGATGAATACCTGCAAAACCTGGAGACATGGCAACACTCATGGCAAGCAATCTGTTAGTCAAAAACCAAAATGAACTTGAAAACTGAGTTGCAACATACCTGTGTGACTGATCACGAAGGTTGTGCAATTTTGGTTAGGAGGTCGGGAGATTGACTACTAAGACTGCGCAAGGCACAATGTGGGTAGCTGGGAGATTGACTGACTGCTAGAACTGCGAAATGCGTAATCTCAACTGATAATGGCTGCAGGCTCATTGAATGCATTGCGCAATTTTCTGGGCTAGCAGTCATTTTCCCTCAGGATTGCGCAAAGCAGGCCAAGGGAATAGCTGTTGGGTAGAAATGCACATTTTTGGAGAGGAAGGTGGAGCCTTACCTCTCAAGATTGCGCAATTTTCTCTTGGTGAGGCATACTCCAGGCTAAGGCTATCCAGACTCACCGACAGGAAACTAAAAGTGAATGTGAGTGCGAATGCATGGTGATACTGATTGTAAGCATAATTGAATGAGCATGCATGAAAATGGTGAATGATAGATTTAGAAAATGGAACAACATGCATGTGAGTGAGGCGAGTCACCGAATCGGCAACTGTTTGTGAAAAACAGTTTCATGCATGCGAAAATAGCGAGATGTTGACAAAAACTGAAATGGTGCTAAGACAAGCTAATATACATATAAAAAATAGCATGCGTTCAAAGAAATAAAGAGAACAATACTCATACAAGCGGAAACACAAAAAGTGACATAAATGCAACACAAGGCATGGGAAGCATGTTTACCCCAAAACAGTTGAGCTGAATGTGCCGACAGCTTCTAGATGTGATGTGTGATGTTAGAGCTGCAATGTTAATGTGAGGAATGAGATCTGTAGTGTCCGATTGATGAGTTTTGATAACATCAAGGTTGTGATGTGCATGTCACAATCTAGGGAAAGCAACACTTGGGGGGAGGTTTCTGAAATGATCCTTGCATGTTACCTCCAACTGCTAGAAAAAGATCACTAAAACAAGGGATGCCTTTGCATGCTGCCTTGGGAGAAGCAACCCATGCATGCAAGCCAGTTTTGCTCGGTCTTAGAGGGAACCGGTCAACTCAGGTGCACGTGTAAGAGATTTCTCGACTACTGGGAGAAAATGCACATTTCTGGCTAGGAGCTGGGCTAGCTTCTTAGGAGATTTGCCCAATTTCTGGGTAGAGCAACTGACTACTGCCCAGATTTGTGAAAATTCTAGGCTAAGCAGCCCTATTGGGAAAAATTGTGCAATTCCTACTGGGAGTGTTGACTGGAAAAATTATGCAATCTTGGAGCCCAGCAGGCTTCCAGACAGGATTGCGCAATTTCTGGAGGGAAGGCTAGTTTCCCTCCAGAAATGCACAATTTTCTTGGGGAATCTGCTCAGCCTGCAGCTGGATCAAGTTTGAGTGAACAACATGTGAGGGGAATGCATCAAGTTGTGATTGACAGGCTGCCTTTGTGCAAGCAAAACACTGAAGCTTGTGAACCTGATGAAGCAAGAGAAGTTGTTGTGAAGGTTGGAAGGGAGGATCCAAAACAAAGCTAAGGAAAAATTTTGGAGGGTGGTTGTAGCCACTACAACACATAGTTATTTGAAACACACAATTCTTATATTTAATCCCACCAATCTAGATGAAGTACATGTTAAGGAAATCTAGATGAATAATGTTCCTCAAGGGACTAGCATGAAGCCATTAAAATCTGGAGACAAAGGAAAGGGGAAGTTTAAAGGAAAAGAAAAAAAGAATGCTATAGTCAAGAAAGAGGGAGAGAAACTCACATGCAAACATTGTTCAAAAGAAGGCCATGATGAAGACCATTGTTGTAAACTAGATCTAGAAATTAGACCAAAGAAGTTTAACAACAAGGGGAAACAAAATACTGCTGCAACAATTCAACAAGATCTAGGATCTAATTTAGGTGATGAGATCAAAATCACAACCATGGGAATGAAAGGTAAATCTTCTATTGAAAGTACTAGTTCTTCTAGTAAGCCTATTGAGCCTAAAAAGGATAAAGAAAGAATTTAACTTTTCCATATTAGAGTCATTTCAAAACATATCAAAGTTGATACGTTATTTGATAGTGGATCCCAAGTTAACCTTATTTCTGAAGCTATTGTTAAGAAACTAAACTTAGAAACTACACCTCATCCTAAACCTTACCCTTTGGGTTGGGTATGTGACAATGCCAAATTGCAAGTGACAAGAAAATGTAAACTTAAATCGTCATCACTACAAACTTTATTGATGAGGTAGAGCTTGATGTTGTACCACTTGACATATGTGGAATTGTTTTAAGGAGTCCATAATTGTATCACCAAAAAGGCATATTATATATTCGTGAGAAAAAATATTATCCTTTTAAAGATGGAATTGAGTATATTGTTAGAGAACATCACAATAAGATGAACTTGTATTTTGTAAGTGTTGGTAAAATGAAAAAGCTTGTAAATGCTAGTAAAAATTTTGTATTGTTGATGATCAAAGCCAAAGATACTGTTGAATCTAAAGTTTTCCAAGGACGTGATGCAAAGCTCAAGTATGATTTGGTTGAATTTTTTAACACATATGATAATATGTTTCAGGAACATAAAGGGTTGCCTCCTAAAAGAGTAATCCAACATAAGATTCAATTGCAGCATGATGCACCTCTTCTAAACATTGTCATGTCCAAAATTTCAATTTTGGAGAATGTAGAAATTAAGAATCAAATTCAAGAACTGCTTGAAAAAGGGGTCATCAGACCAAGTACATCTCCTTATGGGTCTCCTATTGTATTGGTTCCAAAGAAGGATGGTACATGGCGCATATATGTGTATTTTAAAGATTTGAACAAAAATGATAAATAATCACCATCCTCTTCTATGTATTGATAATTTGGTGGACCAATTGAAGGATGTTGTTTATTTGACTAAGTTAGATTTGAAAAGGAGTTATTAACAGATCAATATTGTTGAAGGTGATATTTGCAAGACTGCTTTCAAGACAAAACAAGGTTTGTTTGAATGGTTAGTTATGCCATTTGGGCTTTGTAATACACTTGAAAAATTCATGAGAGTTATGATTGATGTGTTGAGACCATTCCTTGATGATTTTGTCATAGTCCACTTAGATGATACTCTAATTTTCAGTAAGACTCGAGAAGAGCATGTCAAGCATGTTAAGCAAGTTTTAAATGTCTTAAAGAAAGAGAAACTGTATTTGAAGATGTATAAGTGTGAACTTAGGAAAACCTCTTTAGTTTTTTTGGGTCATATTGTTGGAAGGGGTAAATTAAAGATTGATCCCTCAAAGATTGAAGTAATTTTGAATTGGCCTAAGCCTAATACTGTAACAAAGGTTAGGATCTTTTTAGGAGTAGCCCAATATTGGAGAAAGTTTAGTGCTAACTTTTTATCTATTTCAACTCCACTACATGCTTTGACAAGTGTGAAAGAAGTCTTTCAGTGGGGAGGCAAGCAATAGAAATCCTTCGATAAATTGAAAGAGAAAATTAGTACAACACTAGTCCTTGCACTTGCAGATCTTAAGCAACCATTTGAGATTCAAACCAATGCAAGTGATTATGCCATGGGAGCAGTTTTGATTTAGCATTGTAAGCCTATTTGTTATCATTTTGAAATCTTTACCAATGCAGTAACCATCCAACTTATGATAAAGATTTGTATGCTTTGGTACAAAGCATGAAGAAATGGAAGCATTATTTGATGGGAAAATAAAGGATTATTCATACTGACCAACAACCTTTGCAATATTTACAATTGCAAACTAAGCTACAACAAGCAATACATTTTGTATGGATGGGATTTCTAACAAGCAATTCAATTTAGGATCCACCCTACATGACTCAAGTTAGGCACTCAAATAGAATTAACCGAGCCAACTAAGTGAAACTAACTTAGTTAACTCATTCTTATTGTCTTTTGATGTGGAATTACAATTTTCTCCTAATTTACTTAAAGGGAAAACTAAATCAAGATTTTCTTGTTGCTATTTTCAACACTCCCTCTCAACAAGAAAGGGATTCACATCTACCTGGATCCAAAACCTTTGGAATGTATTTCATGCAATACTTCTCACTATTGTGGTTTCTACTACAACATTTGCAACTGAAAAGCATCAAAAAGGAATAAAATAATAAAACTATCTATTGGGAAAACTATGTTGTTGTTGAGCCTCCTGATCTGCTATCAAATCTAATCTACACTCCTCAGTATATGACTGACATTGATACTCCTGCTACTAAATACTATTGGCCCCCATAAAAAGGTAATAATCCATGAGAAAAAAACACCTCGATGGACCCTGCCCAAATTTCTGCAACTCTTGGGACTATTGCTTCATATCTCCCTACCTCACACCAAGAGGTATAACTGTATGCAAAGGGAACTCTGATCTACTCATAGTTTGTTGCTACTACTATGCTGGTACTTCTGCACTGCTGCTGCAACTACTACAATAATGAGTATGTTCTCCCCTGATCTTGAAGTACTAGCTTCCATAGGGTTTCTCCTTCTGAAACTAGACTCCCTCTGAGTTTCGATCTCCCTGTGGGAAACCTCACTGCTCCTAAATATACAATATAAATGATCACAAATCATTTTTGTGTCACTAAACATTGGCTCCCTGGTCTACCCACTAGCATCCTTCTAGCTCCATTAAGAAGTCTGCACATAGGGTCTTCTGGATCTTCCATGAACTAGGGCTCCATAACTCTACCTCCTAACAACCCATTCGTTCTTCAATGATCACTATACATGAGGAATTTAATGAATGGTTTCTAATGTGAATCCAACTCCAATACCATGTAGAATTTCCTTGCAGATTCAAACTGCTTATGTAATTTACTAAAACAAAAGACTTGAATCTACTCTACTCATCATTGAAAAGAATTAAACAATCCAGAAATCACAATAGAAACATGAGAAAATATTTAATCACATATGATCAAAGATTTATATAAGGGGAAAGAAACTTCTCAAAACCCTTTGCTATCTATATTGTATTAATCAAAGAATCTGGATGAATATAATATGCTCCGCTCAACCTTGAGCTCAACCTGCACAAGTATTTTCTTTCCTTTCCATGACTGACTTCCTTTGGCCAATCCTTAGCCAATTATCCAAGCCTCCAAGCTCCCATTTACTTGCATTGTTTATCAAGGAATTAGGACCCTATTAATTAGAGAAATCCCCATCTTGAATTGTGCAATCTGTATAGGCCCTTCTCTGACTGCATGCACCACCTGTACAACTCATACAATTATACAACTGATAGTGCACTTCCCTTGAACTCAAATTTCAACTAGGTAACTTGAATTTCATGCATGCATGAGTTAATTATGCTTGATTTATCAGTTAAATCATTGAACACATGAAGTTGCATACCACTGTTAGACCTCCTGCTAGTTCCTCCAACAGTTGAAACTAGTTTAACTGACATTAACTTAGTTTAACTGAATTAAACTATTACAACTCAAATTAAACTCGACCTAGGCTCCTAAAATTTAGGAATCACTCTACATGACTCAAGTAAGGCCCTAAACTCAAATTAACTAAGCTAACCAAGTGAAATTAAATTAGTTAACTCATTCTTGTTGTCTTGTGATGTGGAATTATAATTTTTTCCTAATTTAATTCAAGGGAAAATTAAATCAGGATTTTATTATTACCATTTTCAACAAACAAGTGACAAATTGCATGATTTACAGAAGGAATCCCGTCGGTTCTAGGTGAAGTTTTCTCTTGGTAGTTGGCAGAAAGGTGAAATTCATAGGATAATTAGAAAGAGTTGCAGATTTGCAGAACAATTAGAATAATTTGTTCAAGGAGGCATATCTTGCTCATTTTTCAACCTTTTTGAGCTCAAGAAGAGCCTAGATAGGGGTTTTTGAGAATTCTGAATCCATTGGCAACACTATTTTTTTTTAATTTGACCACTGTAACTAATGGAATTTCATATTTGAGAATATAATTGAAGAGGCCCAACATTGGAAGCTGGACCTAAAGACTTAGCCCAAGAGGGGTGAGCTCTGTTATCAAATTGTTGTTTTATGTTGTTGTTTATGGTTCATTTTTATCTGTTTTATTTCTACAAACTAAGTTTATGTGTTTTTTCAACTTGATCCATTTCCCATAAGACATAAAATTGCTTGCAAATTTTTAAGAAACCTTCAAGTTTTTAATTTTAGTTCACTAAATGTGGCTGAGGAAATATAGAGTAAGGAAACCCCAAAATTTTATGTGACCAATGGTTGGATCAAATAATGAACCTATGAAATATACAAAAAAAAAAGCTTGTTATC